>CM065172.1:28219354-28819354 GCA_033026295.1 Channa striata
TTGGGTTGTGTGAATGGCTAAATAAGACACGGTGTTAAGAGCTTCGAGTACCAACAGGTAAAACAGTGACCCCCTCATGCAGGGCCTCAGCAGCCCCAGCAGCTAATTTGGCCCTGAGGCTACAATAGCTCTGCATGTGTAGACAAAGTTTGGCGAGTCAACACCAATTTATCCGCGGCGTCGGTGCGTGTTCGCCGCAGACGGATCCGCTAGTTAAGGAACCACGTGTGCTTTCCCACAGTCAGCGTGCGAGGCAACTGAAAACACCGAACATATTTAAGGACAGAAACGATCCGCTTGTGTTGGCTGCGAGCTGCTGGCGGGATGTCCGTGGGATTTCGTCATTTGTCATTTTCCGCCCTGCTCCTCGGGGTGATGGGTACGACTTGTTCCCAGCTATTTATAGAGCGTACGAATGCCCAGACATGACTAACAGAGTGGAGCGGTTTTACCCTTAAGTGGCTCAGAGAGCCTGCGAGGTCGGCTCCTCAGAGACCAGGGGGACACCCTTTCCGTTTCCCTTCCTTTGTCATCCTCCACGTCTCTCCTCATTCTCCCACAAACTGATCCTCCTGTGCCCACAGCCCGTCTCCTGCCCTCTCCACCCGGATGAGAAACGGTGAAACCGCAGCCCGGAGCTTCGCTTGTTGTTGTTTGTGCTCTCGTCCTTCACGTCAAGCGTTTCAGGGACGTGGAATATTTTTCCTCAGGGATGACGGGCCTCCGTGGATCAGCACAGGATTTAATCTTTAAATCGAATGACCCTTTTCCCCATGTAAGGCTGCAGCGCTGTGACTGCTAAGAGACACACTGAGACGAGTCCAGCCCCTGTTCTGTCTCCACAGCAACAGTACTGGATGCCTGCCGGTGCACATGTGGCGCTCAGTCACACGAGTTCGCTTGGAGACTGTGTTTGGAAAGATAAATATATGCTGAGTTCATATGTTTTTTCTGTCACCTGATCCAAGACAAACGCACCGTTATCGCAGTCTGTTTCAAAGATAAATACGTTTATCTTGCTTCCAAAGTTATGGTAGATGAGCTCTTTAGCAGCACAAGACTTATTTTTACCTCTTGATCTGATTTGTGATGGCATATGCTGTAGCTGCTAATGGGCGGGGAACTATATTCCCATTTCAGCAGAGACACGCTGCACTACTCTGTCAAAAACACAGTATTACTTCCTGCTTTGATCATCTCTTTATTACCTCAAATTTGCTTCTCAGAAATCCTGCTGGTTCTTTGTGCCTCAAAATACTGCAACACTCACGAGCCTTAACCACAGTTGGCACAGAGAGTGCCGGGATATTCATAACACCAAAGATTATCATATACTTTTTGTCTACAAATTGAAACAACACATTTGCGCCGGACTGTACTGGATGAAAACTGCATGAAATTAGTTATGCTGACTTGTATGTCCGCACAAAGAATAATTGCTCCAAGTTTTATGGTCTACAAAGAAAATAACTATTTGCAAAGTTCTATTCTATTCAAAACTATAAACGTCATATTACAAGCCAGGATGTGGTTCGGCTGACAGTGAGGGTTTTATGTGCTGATCCATCTCAAATCTTGCAAGGTGAATGCTCATCATCCAATCTACAGTCAGGTCCAAATCCGGCTCTGCTCGGTTGAGTGTCCGTCACCCGAGTGGGTCCAAATTGACCAGTGTATACAGGACCAGGTATTACATATTATTTGTGTTAATTATGCTTTTTTTCAAACCATGTGAAAAGTGCTGGGCTGTGGTGGCTGGTCACACTCCATGTCAAACAACAACTGGGCCACACACACGTCTCTAAAGTCAAATCTGGTTCTACGGCATGACGCAATGCAGCACTTCCATCCTTCATGTACAATAAATAACCTTGAGCTATCAAGTCATAATTGTTTAGATGAAAATACGCAGCATCGTCTGTAATAGTGAAAAACCTGTTATTGTCTGTGGCTCAGTGCATTCGTGATCCTGCTCTGATGAAAACTACAAATGCAAATCATGTCACACATCTTTCAGATATTCTCTTCCTGAAGCTAATACGTGGAAAAAGCTAAAGAAAACTAATGTCAGTCAAATTCAGCATCTCCACACATGCGCTCACCTGCCATCATTGACTGCTTGGCAGCCATTTCAACACAGCGATGAAGGATGATACCGGACTGTTCCTTCAATCCGCTTCGCAACTTCCATGATACCACTAGTTGGATCAACCTCAACATTAAGACTGGTGCTCTGAATATGATGTCATGAAGAACCAAAGATCACTGTAGTGAGTAAAGGTGGAGCTGAACAACTTTATATGCTGACAGCATCAATTATAAGCACGTTTTTTATAAGACACATTCCCACACATCTTTTATATGAAAACTGGTGATGTTGTAATGTCCAACACACAATCCTGTGGCGCAGTAACATCTGATCTCTGCAGTGGCTTTGAATCCCCTCAACAAAATATGCTGTTGTTGTTGTTGTTGGTTTCGCTGATTTCTTCCTGGTAAAGACACACGGGGTCTGAGTTTCATTGGGCCGTTGTTGTGGTTGGTATTTATAGATGTTTGGAATTAAACCCAGCCGGTTGCTCAGAGGAAAAGTGCTAAAAATGCACTGGCAGCCTCCACATAGACTGGGACAGGGTGATATAGACATATATGGCACTAAAATACTATGTCTTTTCAAAGTCAGTCTTGTGAGTCAGTCATTAAGCAAAGCGTCCACCCCCTACCCCCTTCCTGACCCCCCTCCTCATGGCCTGACCCCCCGCTTCCTGTCGCACTGTATTTTGGGGAAGGCTCAGTCGGAGCGTGAGAATGCTTTCAGGCTAGGCTGTCTTTTGACCTTGTGGTATTCGAAGCAACATACACACAAATGTTTTAGTGGTGAACGTGGACACAGAGATTTGGGTTGATCAGGGCCCATCCAGGCTTTGTTACCTTGTTGTCACAGTTTGATACAGATCTGATGGAGAATGCCTTTCCTGTCAGTGCAACACGGACTCGTTTGCTTTGAAACCCAAACAGGGGGCATGTTTCCCCCCCAGCACAGATTTAATTAAAACAGGAAGAGACAAAAAAAGGCAGCTCAGTTCTCACCAGTTACTTAACCACGTGAGTTCTGACTAATAGTTTCCTTGTGTTTGTAGCAGGGGGGCTCGAACATGGAGGACAGCCTGATCGGAGGGTCACCGGGCCGGCGAGTCAGGGTGTTCCCTGTTCTTAAAGCTCATGTACAGCTGCACGCCTTGGCGACTCTCCCTCCTCAACCCCGATAGTGGATCCCAGGAACAATATGATTGGATTTGTAGTGGACTTGGGTGATGGGGAGCTGAAGCAGACCCGACGGTGCCCGATTTCCAGCGGGATGTAATGACAGGACCTCACAGCGGTCTTTGCATAGTAAACTTCTCCCACAGTTCTCCCACAGCCAAGCTGGCTCGCCTCCAGGACTCCCACACCACAGCCGGGGCTCGTGTCTGCCTCTCTGGGCTCGGTGTGGCCTCGTCCCCCCCCACCCTACCTTCAGAGTTGTCGGACAGTGTTTGGAAGCCACACCAAAGTCGGCTTCGATTAGCGGTTGTTGGGCTAACGGCTTCGCATAGTGATGGCTGTGTTCTGTGGGGGGCTGGAAATGGCTGGTCTCCGCTCTGTAATTTTAGGGGTTTTGCATTTTGCAGCCACAAACTCACACAAACACACGCCTGTAGGAAAGCGAACAGCCTCTCCACACACTGTCCGCTCCGTCAGAAGGACTGAGAGTGATGCAGAACATTACATGAATCCCACGACTGGAAATCAACCACATGATGCCCGTCTGTCTGACTGCACAGCGAGAACAGTCGCTGAACTTATCACAAGCAGCATTTACACGGTACAGTCCATTTTGTTCAGCACGATAATTGTTACAGCTGACTAATTTTCACTGTGTTCATTTTTGAATATGTTTCAAATATTTAAGCCTCCGAAGCGCTGCCACGGGAGAAATCCTTCCCGGGCTGTTTCTTGTCCAGCATGAGCTCAGCCGGTGCCATGACTCGAGGAAGTCCGAGTGGACTGAGCACCACATGAGCGCGTCAGTGTAATGCGCTGTCGTTTACTCTGAAATGCTCTTTGTGTCCTTTGGGTTTCCAGTGAAATGCTCATGGTGACAATGTCTGCATCATAAGACCAACTATCTCACGACATAATTTAACGCATGAAGGCAGCACCACTAGTAGAGTCCAGTCGAGGGCCCTTCGTGGGCCCGGCGTGTGCCGGTCGCTTCCCTTCAACTTCTGAAGCCTGAAATCGAAATAAAGGAACATCGAGTGTTGACACAGAGCTGAAACGTACGTCGTTTCTACTTCTTCTGCTCCTGCTGCTGCTGTTGAACGCTCCACTTCACTGACTCCGACGGCAACAACGCAAACAAGAACAGAACTTGCACAAGAAGGAACACGTTCGATTTCTACTCTGCGTCTTTCAGATGGTGGAGTCGTGAAAATTGACCTTTCAGTGAAATAGGCTGCGGGTCCTTGGATGTTTTTCCCTGGATCCTTTGCAACTTCCTGGATGAGCTGTCATCTTTGTCCTGGGCTATTTGAAAGGTCGGCCGCTTTTGTTCCACGTCTTCTCCATTTTTAGATAACGGCTCCTGCTGTGGATCTATAGACTCTCAAAGCCTCGGAACCAACTGTGCAACCTTTCCCAGAGCAGCTTCATGGATTATAGAGCCAGATGCTTTTCATACAGGCCCAGTTGTGTTTATATCATATTTTGCTTCAATAAACGCAGTTATCCTTAAAAACGTATATATTTTAAGTCTGCTCAGGTCGCCTTTGTTTCATGTTAGATTCAGTTGGAGAATCTGAATGAAATACAGCCGTGCACTACTGAGGAGGAAATGGATCATTTGATGGAGAGAAAGATGTTGCCTCAGCCTGGACCAAGAAATAAAACCGAGAGAGAAAAGATGAGTAAGACAACCAACATTTTTCTTTTTCCGTTACGATCATCCCTTCCCGAGGAGCAGGAGCTTTACTTCCCTCTGTGGCTTGTCTTCCACCATTTTCCTACTTGTCCAGTAATTTCCCGCCTGCTGTTAGCAGGCTGAGTGGGAACGCTGCTTTCGTCGCTCCAATTCTTCCATTACAGCCCGTGCTGTGTTAGAGGGAATTACAGTAATTTCATGTGGTTGCCCTAAAATTACTATTGGACATGTTTAGATGGAACTTTTACATGTGATATGTTTACCTGAACCTGACATCTTATTAAAAATGGAACATAGAATTAAAACAGAATTACATCTTCAGTCATGATGGCTTTCAATGTGCAACATAATCAACACATTTAATACAAAATTCATTGGTTTTACAAACTTTAGTCAAAGTTGGGATGTTGTCTAGAATATATAAAAAGATTTGCTTATAATTTCAACATGTTCAATTGTCAACAAAGCAACATATCCACATTTTGAAAGTGAGAAATACTTTCAATATCTGCTCGTTTTGAATTTCATTGTGCCAAAAAAGGCATCAATGGAGACAATGTGGCCAACTTACAATACCAAGTGCTAAATGAGCTGCCTGCTATCCAGAGCCCTCATCCACGGCTAAAAAGTGGAGCAGTAAGAAGTGAAATATTGGACAAATATTGGAAATATTGGACTGTTGACCAGCAGAAATCCCATGTCGAGCAAAAAATTGCTTTCCAAATGAAAGCAGTTGGTCCGCTCAGCTCCCACACACACAGAAGTTCACAGTCGTAAACTTTTCCCTGTCGAAATTGTCGACATTTCTACACTCAACATTTGATTTGTTGTCTTTGTTTTATTCACAATGATTAATGGGTTTTGTTTGATTAACCAATCATTGCATTTTCTTTTTAATCTTGTCCTGGCCTTTCTTGAAATGTGGGTTCTACATATATGAAGCAAACGGTGAACGTTTTTGGGTGACAGGGTGTTTGCAGAGAAGGAGACAAAGGATTTTAAAAGCCTTTTCACTGAGACATTAGTGTCAAACGTGGAGATAAAGGTTTTCATGTCTATGTGGAACTCAAGTTTCAGGTTAAATTGTTGGTATAGAAATATACCAACGCAGATTGTGTTTTTGCTGGAGTTTGGCCTAAAACCATGCAGTCTTGCTCTTACAGAGGAATTTTATTCAAATAATACAAAAACATCACTTTACAATGCAGTTAACGAAATATGATTAGTTAGTAAACAATAAATGAGAAGTTCAGAAATGAAGCTCAGTGAAACAGAATCCTGCCCTGGGATTATGGTCACTTTTCTGAGCTGTGCTCTTCAGTGAAGGTACATAAACACTTAATGACTGTAGGAGCCAGTATTGCAGGTGATTTGGTCGTGTTGGGCAAATGTAAATGGTAAATGTTCTGCACTAATACTGCACTTTTCTACCTGTTGGTGCTCAAAGCGCTTTACACAGCTTCTCATCTGCCCATTCACAATCACACACATTCACACACCGATGGGGGAGCTGCTATGCTGCTAGTCCTGGTCTGTTCCAGTTCAGCTCAGTCAGCAGAGAAAATGAAGTGAGTGCTGCACAAAGATTCTAGCCTCAGATTTAAAACTGCGTCTCTGCACATTTATATATTTCTGTACATTTACTTTTGAAACAGAGACGGGGGGAACTGAAGAAATATGCTGGACATAACAATCAAAACTTACCGCGTTTCTTTGTCAGGGGATGCAAACTGGACTCTAACCCAGAATTAAAAATAATGCTTCTTCTTTCATTATTAGAAGTAACAAAGTTTTTACAAATTTTAAATCCAACTGTACAGTTTAGTATTTTGATCGTGTAACATCCAGCAGATCTGCTGGTTACACTCTTACGTCATCGCAGCCAACTCCACTCTAATGACACAGCACTCCTCAGTTTCCTTTCTTTTTTGTTTTTACTTACTCGTTCATCTCATAGTTGATTCCAGAAGGTAAATTGCACATTGTGCCCCCTTCCTGTGCCCATTCATTTGCCCACATCAGTTTTAATTAATAGGAGCTCAGTCTTGGTGTATATGGAAGTCGGAACTACTGCACACTGAGCTGATCCTTCATCACAACGTCTCATAGTGACTAGAAGGAGAAACCAGCAGGTCGGTCTGGGGCTTTCCACATTGTGGTGATTAAAGTTGTGAGCACAGGGGCAAGGGGGGGGGGGGGGTCCAAATAAATCCTCAGGCTGTGTGTGTTTGTGTGTGTCAGTGTGTCTGTGTGCTTGCATGTCTTACATAGTTTGGGCCAAACAAAATATTCTGTTGAATCTTTTTACGTGAGGGAGCTAATTTGAGGCAATAAACTGTAAAACTTAATTTGATTAAAATAAATCTCAATTTCCATCCTATTTGTGGATAATGGTTTCAACAATAATGATGTGCTGTCTCAGAAAACAACATCAATCATGAGCAGTGTCACGTGAGTCTGCATGCAATTCAATTAAACTTTATTAATAAAGGGCCAGTTCGAGGCACTTAATGAAGTCAAGACTGTAAAGATACGTAAAGAAGACCCAACAAATCCCCATTAAGCCGTCAGGGGTTGGTCCCCCAGCAGCCTGAGCGTATAGCAGCAGGACTAGAACGAACTATAAGGTTTTGAGCCTGGTCTTAAAAGTAGAGAGGGTGTCTGCTTCCCGAATCTGGACTGGGAGCTGGTTCCACAGGAGAGGAGCTTGATAGCTAAAGGCTCTGCCTCCCATTCTGGGAACCACAAGTAGGCTGGCATTCTGAGACTGAAGTGGTCTATTAGGATCTGGTACTAGGAGATCTTTGAGGTAGGATGGAGCTTTATAGGTAAGAAGAAGGTTTTAGCTCACACCCAACCGGTCAAGGCAGATGTCCGTCCACCCTGAGCCTGGTTCTGCTGGAGGTTTCTTCCGTTAAAGGGAGTTTTTCCTCTCCACTGTTGCCTATAGCTGCTCAAGGGGGATTTGTTGAGTTTTCTCTGAATGTCTGAATAGTCTTGATTTTATTATGTAAAGTGCCTTGAGATGACCTTGTTGTAAATTGGTGCTATATAAATAAAGTTGAATTGAATTAAACTGATAAATAAGCCCATGGCAAAGTAATTGCAGCCAGTTTCTTTTGCCAAGCCAAGGTGTCCCAAGCCATGCCACCAGCAAGTATTCTGCTACAAAAGAAAGAAACATGCCAGTAACAAGGCATCCCTTTCTGCGGGCATTAACAGTGGCTTCCCACATCACAAAATGGCGAACTCAGATAAAGCAGCACGAGGTGGGACACTGGTGCCTTGTTAAAGTTTTCTCTGTAGCCAAAGATTATTTGCCAGCTTAAGAATTTAACAGTTACTCACAAAGATCAATTTGTCCATCAATAATTTAAGTCATAAACTTAATGGCTTCTAAAAGCAGCTCAAAAAATTGGGCCTGAGTGCATTGAAATTCAACTCTGTATCCACAACAAGCATAAAGATCGTTAAATGAATGTTTCTCTCTTCTGTTGTGAGAAGCAGATTCAAGAATAAACAGGATGGAGCTACTGGAGGAGACGAAGATACGAAGCGAACCTTCCGATTGCTGGAGGTGATTATTTAACTTGGTGGACATTGGAGTCCTGTCGGTAATGGGCTCCATTTGTTTACTGGCTGTCTCATTACACTGTGCAAATAGCTGCTGACAGGAACAGAATTACACTGCGCGTATGGAAAGAACCAGCACACCTTGTGACTGCTCTCCAGGAATGATGAACACGTGAAACTACTCAGTCTTTCCTGCCGTAACAACACAAGAAAATGATGGAATAGGATGAGAACCCACGAGAGGGAAACCTGACCGTTGCACCTCACTTTAAACAAACTCTGAGGTCAGTCTCAACTGACTGAGACTGATCACAGAAAACGCGTGGGCTTGTTCATATGTCCTGCCATACCGTATTTTAATAACGCAGTGTGTACCGCTGGCCAGCCACAGAGCTGTTGAAGTCTTTTCAAAGTTCAACGTACATTGACTTGGGAATGTCAATGGGAATGTGAACGCAGAGACTGAGGCAGGGAGGCAGCTACACAGGGTTTTTGCAGACCACCCCTAACCATGTTGCAGACCATGTAGACCCCTTCGTGGAAACTGTTTCTTGGAAGGTAATGGTCTCTTTCAGCAGATTAAGATAAGATAAGATTAGATAAGCCCTGCTGCAGTGCAAACACTGTCCTGGAATAGTTTGAGGCACATGACAGTGAGCAACAGGTTGCCTCCAATTCCGCAGCTCTTGATCTGACTGAACATCTGTTGGATGTGCTGGGAAAACACCACATATATTACAGGGCTCAAAGATCTCCTGCTGGTGTCGTGGTGCAAGGAATATTAATGCACATTTATCTTAATAAAACACAGCAGCTGCAGCCAAAGAAATAGTCAATAAATTGTCATAATTACATTTAATGCATTGGACTTGGACTTTCCTAATGGATTCTCAAAGTGCTTGAATGAAAGGTCAAACAATTAATCTGTAACCTGCAGGGGACAAATAGTCTATTGGGAGAAGCGAAAAAAAAAATTTATAGGCTGATCTGATGTGTGACCCACTTAAAGTAAGTCAAGTTTTAGATTAGACTAGATTTTAGATTGTTTTACAGTTAGAATTCGAACTAATCAGTCCAGCAACCCAGTGCTTCCTACTGCCGATTCCCCGTGTTCAGCCAATCAGAAACCGGAAGATCTGGAACATTTTAGACAAAGTGAATTGGTTTCTTTTAGCTTTTGACAGTCAGCACACGCCTCATCCGTGTGATCAAAAGTGGGCAGTGCAGCGATTGTTGAAACCGAAAGAGGAGAGTGTTTTTCGTAGGTCTGGAGGAAGATTAACAAGATGATTTTAAATGGTCCGTAGAATATAAGTGGGATTGATTGTCTGTGTCTGTACATCGGTTTGGTGACAGGGTGGTGACCTGTTCAAAATGTACCCAGGGAAATACAGAACTTGTTCTAGCCCTGCGTGATCCTCAACGGGAAAAGCATTTCAGATAATGGATGGATGATTAGACCCATGGATCAATCAATGTCTAAAGTCAGTGACGTAAAATGTGTGACAGATTTAGTCCACCAGGAAAACATGAGCGATAATTCCAGCTTTGTTGTCAAATCCATTCTCTCTTCACTTATTCTTCAGTTCAGTCATGGTAGTAGTTCCGTGAGGATCTGGATCGAGGACGAAGGACAGAACTTTCGTTCTTTTGTGGCCCACCGTGTGCTCCTTTAATTTGGCTTTTAATATCAATTATTAATCGCTTTCATTTCGCCATTTTCATCAAGTTTCTCAGGCACTGCTAATGGCAGAGTTCCAGCTGCTCGCCTTCAGCTCGCACTTATCTGCCCGGCACAATGTATTGACAGCGGGGCTCTCTTACGATAGGCTTCCTTATCAGGTGCCGCGGTCTGGTGAAGTCGGCCTCCTGCGCTCAGCCCCTGGGCCTGCAAAACCCCCTTTGAACCACCGACCCATAAACTTCCCTCTGTTTTATCTTCCGGCTCCCCCGCTCCCCATCTCACGTTGCACTTCCAGAGCTGAACCAGAGGTGCGTCACAGGAATGCACTGAAACGTTCATCTTTTCCTTTCTTTTCCGCAGCACGTGCTGAGTTACAGTAAATACACTTCATTTGCATTTGTGTTTCCAAAAGGTCCAGCTCCATTTGAATGTATTTTATGTTCTCCCCGCCTCTTTTGGGAAATTCCATATGTTAAACCACTGACAATATTGCAGAAATGGCAAAAACCAAACAGTCCAGACGGAATGAAATTCCCCATCATAACCGAACGTTTGCATAAGTTTTGCATAATTGCATATTTATTATATCAATAAACACCAGGTTACTGATTACATTTTCTCGTTTCAATTCCTTAATTACCTTTTCTTTTCACTGTTTCTCCTCACCTTGCATGGTGCAGATTCGGCTGATGGTGTGAGAAAAGCACATTGGAGTTGTTCCCACGTGGATGAGAGTGACTCTGCTCCACATTTTCCCACCCGGGGCAACCTCTTTCAGACGACAAGTTACTGGCTGCTGTCTCTGAATCAAAGGTAGACGTCGTAAACTCTGTTTGTGAGGGTGGGAATGGTGAAGCATGGGTCAGCAAAGTGCGTGACTTGCTTAATAATTAATTCTAGAGTAAAAGCTGACATCCAGGGAGGGATGACGGTGGATAACGTCCAGTAGCGAAAGGAGAGGGACTCCAATGACTATCGTGTCCAGTTGTTTCCAGTCTTCAGCTCTGCGACCACGCATTGATGGAGATAGTCGAGATGCTCTTAGCGGTGCTACTTTAAAGGACGGACGACCACAATGTTTCCACGTGTCCCTGTTCCTTTTTAAAGCAACTAGTAAACAACTCCTTGTGTTTCTGCATCGGATTCTGCTGTTGCTCGCACTGTATCTAAGGATATTTGCATCAAATTGTAGCTGGCTGCCCCAAATAACAGCTGCACCCTATGTTTTCCAGTCCATCACACTGCGTAGCTGTTTGCTTGTAAAACCTTTAAAACCAGGCTCACCCTTCTTACCAGTCAGAGAATTTCAGATATATCTGCTGGATTTGCGAAATGTTGCACTGTAAAACACAAAACAACAAAATGACTGTATTAGGATCATTTAGCGGAAACCAATCCGTTATAAAGTGCTACGAATGGATTTCCCACTGATCCATCGCACTGGCTCAGAAAATCTCTGTATCACAAAAGGTGCAGACATGGAGCATCTTTCACAGACTGGCACGTTGCTGAGGACGACTGGTGTGTAGCAGTTTCAGTCCAAACTAAATCTGAATCATAAATGGAAGTAATCGTGAAGCTGAAGACATCTACAACAGCTGGTGTAATTAGAAAGTATGCAAGATCAATTTTAAGCCTGAAAGAAGCTTTGATTCAAGGAGCATTTTGGACCAGTTTGAGTTCTGTCTGTCTCTGTAATAAAGGTGTTGAGTGAAATGTCACGCTGACTGGTAGAAATGACGGGTCGTTCTGTGCTCAGCCGCGACTCACACACTGCCAGACTGAGGCGTGACAGATGCCTGCGTTCACACACACACACACACACACACACACACCCAGGCGTCAGTGTGGTTTGGCCGGGCCTGCAGCGACACAATCACACATCACAATTCAAACGTGACAACACAACACGCAGTGGGGGAGGCCACGGCAGCTCCGCTCACTGTTCATCCAAGCTGAATGTGGCTGCGTCATCGGGCGATTCGTCTTTTCTCAGATCTAATCTGCAGGTATTTTCCCCAAGTGACATTAGCAGAATGATAAAGCTGGCTCAGCGTAGGACCCGTGGCAAAAATGGCTGAATATGTGCATCTCGGTCTATGTTTGGTGATGGAGGGTGACCCTGCTCAAGCCAGGCCTTCGGTTTTTCAGTGACACAATGAGTTTGAAACGTGACCTGATCGTTCATCTGCCGGCTGAGATTCGTAAAGAGTGATGTCGCACAGAGTCAGTGCGTTGAGGTCAGAGGGAAACGTCAGCCAAACGGCCGCCATTTATCCTCACTTGTAGGCAAAAAGTGTGAAAATACAAAGAACACACACATCCGTGTTTTTCCCGTCCCTGGACTCTCACAGTGTATGTCGCTACAGCTGCCACCAATTTCTTTTAGAGATGCTTTGACTTTGGCTCCAGGATGCAGGTGTTTTGGCATGTATCGGTCTGCGTGTCCTCTTGGAAGAAAGTGTCCCTACAGGGACATGTCCGTCCTGGTGGACTAAAGTTGTCCTGTTGTCATGTGGCGGTCCAGCGTCTCTGTAACATGTTGGATTTTCTTTTAATTTGTCAGCTGTCTGTATCTATCCAGAGCGCGGGTCAGCAACATGTGGCTCTTTCATGGCTCTGCTGCAGCAGAAAATGATTAGTATTTAAAAATATATTTTATTTTTAATTCTGAATTTGAAGGTTATAGTGACCTTACAACATTAAAATAAATGTCCGTCGACAAAGATACATGGGTGTCGCTTGACAGCTGATCTTGAGGATGTTGCCCGTCAGAAGGGCGTTCTTGCTCAGATTCACAAATGCAGTGATATTGAAAACCTTTCCAAACCGGGCAAACTTATGTTTGAAACATGGAATGCCATCCCCAACACTTATGAACATTAAAAAGTGTGACCTTGAAGTACCGTCGATCTCCAACATGAACTATATTAAAAACAAATATGGCTCACGCATCGAGGACGACAGCTGACGATCCTGTGTGAAGATGAAGATGACGTCGTTCAGCCTGATGTGGTTCAGGAGCAAAAATCACATTAACAAAGTCAAATAAATGTTTTAATTGGCTTTTTTACAAATCCATATTTCACGTCAGTAAAATTTAATCAGGTTGAGAGCTGACTGTGTGTGATAGAAGGATGACGGTGCACAGAAGCAGACAGCATTTTTCTTTTGCTGTAGGTGGATAATTTAAGGCTTTTTATTTCATAAATATGAGGACTCAATTAGACATTGAGTATTTTATTTGAAAGTAACCTTCAACCCAGCATCTTTTTTTTTTCGAGTTACTGAAACACATTACTGTTTGTGTTGTTTGCAGAAATAGCTTTTCTTTTTCTCTGTGGCAGTTCATTGATTTCATAAATGCAAAACACCAAAGATTTTTATGTCACAGCACTCGGTGAAGGTTAGAGAAACATTCACTTCTGGGTTAATACACAGCAAGTGAATTCACTCGTTTAGTCTTTCGTTCACGCTCCGCATTCGCCTGAAAACTCAGTGGCGTTTGCAGTGCAATGCACAGGAGCAGCGTCCTTACGAGGCCGAGGAAGTGCGAGGGATTAGTTACAGCGCTGCAGGTGAGGAGGAAACGAAGAGCGGGCCTCTGTTTTAGAGGGTCGGGTGCGGTGGAGTCTCACGTCGATGCTCGAAGGCTGGATTTACATTCATTGTTCCTCCCCAAATATGTGTATATGTGATTTACGTAGGTCAGTAATAAAGTTTGGGCACAGATTCAGGGTCAAACAGCTGCCTGGCTGAGACTAAAGCGGATTCTCTGTGTGACTTTGTCTCTTTGCTGAGCGTGTGAATACATTTGCTCCTCATTAACTGACTGCAGTGGTTGCACAGGTGTGTTACCTTTGGATCAGTGCGATAACGCAGCGCCACAGGACAGTTTCACATCCCTGTGTGCGTCCACGATAAGGAGAAGAACGGCTCCAGAGCTCTTCTACAGGCGCTTAAAACAACAGATTCTGTTGTCACTAAACTATTATTAATGAACTGGATTCATACGTATCAGTCACACATTATTTGCATTATTGCCGAAGGACAAATTACCAGGCTCTCCTCAGACAGTCACATTACGATAAGACTCTCCGGGCACTCATCTTCTCCGACAACAGTGGAGCAAACAAGTCTTCATCACACCAAATACCCATAAATCGTCGGGCTAATCTTGCAGTTTCACTCGAGCTTCGGCCATTTAACATCAGAGGATGGAAGATCAAGCTCAGTTCCCACGTTTGTTTTTTCAGCCTCTGCCTTCTGCTCGCACGCCGAACCACACGGCAGAACAAAACCACGTTATGTCGTGTCGATCCTCATATAATCCATCTGACCTGATGACCTCCACTCACAACAATCATATCTCCACATCATACACGGCAGTCCGGCAAACACAACTCTGCCAACGCCTGCGTTACGTGATTCAGTGATGAATTCTGCACTTATATCTGTGAAAGCAACTTTGGCGTGATGAAGATTATGGAGGGAGATTATAAAGGAAAAGCACCAGGTTTACTGACAAATGGCTAAACTTGTGGAACAATTTGGAATAAATATAAATCATGTAAAAATTAAAACGAGAGCCAAACAGCCTCTGGAACGTTCATCGAAGCGCCTGTTTGCTCGGCAGTGGCAAAGACTGGAATCGCTCTTTTCATTATGTATTTATTAGCATCATACAAACGTTTCAGAGATGGTTTTAAAAACACAGTGATGTAACTTATAAGGATTCATAGTGAAGGCGTTAAACCACGTGCTAGCATGACTGAAAGCTAGTTTGGCCTCCACGTGTTTGCTGTCCAGTCGGCCTGTATTTGTACACTTCTTAAAGTGGAAAGGGACGTCCAACTTATTTTAATCCTTTGAGCAGTTGGCACAGGTTGACAAAAATGATACTTTTTAATGTTCGATGTGAGTAGAAGTTTAGAGCTGCTCGGCGCCCAACCCTATTTTTGTGCAACCTACATGCCACCTCATGGATAATTTCTGAGAGCTTATAACATCACGCAGACTACACTCAAGTTTATTATAGCTGCAACCTCAAAAATTGTCCGTAACAGCTCCCTGTCATGGTTGCCATCCTGAGCTGTGTTGCCCTGGATACGGTCCCTCCCTTCCTGGTGCTCCTCCCTCTCTCCTCCCCTGCTGCTCTGTCGTTAGTGTAATCCTGCACACCTGTCTTGTCCTTCTTAAGCCCCAGTTACCTGTCTCTCTCTGCCAGAACGTCTTTCAGCAACAATTGATTCAACAACTTTTTCTCTAGTCTTTACCCACTTGATCTGCTCCTCCTGTCGCTAGTGTCTGTGCCTGTTTTCTTCGGACCTCCGGCCTCCTGTTTCCTGTGATACTTTGTTACTTTTTGGCCACGATCTTTTTCGCCTGGTCTGTTCCCATCTGTTGTCATTTGTTTTATTTCTCCACCGGTGTGTTTTTTCATTCTGAGATTATTAGTAAATCTTTTCTCTCGAGTGAAGTTTTTGCCTCGACTGTTTTGAGTTGTTACTTTGTTGATCATATTCTGACAACCCTCCTGAGTTCACCATCCCCGTCTGGTCCGTTTTTTCGTCTTCACCCTCAACCTGGCCGAGAGTTCTACACCTCTCCCTCACTCATCCATTCCCGTAAGCCCGTTATCATTAGTCCTCTGTTCTGGTTTATGTTTTCTTTACTCACCCTCTGTTTACCCCCAGGCCTCAGACCCGTCCGGATCCTGAACAGAGTGTTCGCCACCCCGCACAGCTCCAACCATATTCCACAACATCCACTTCCAATAAAATCTCTGCTCTTTCACTACCTTCTGACTCTGCCTCTTATCTGGGACACTCCCTGCACACACCAAAGGACCTTAGAGGCGACTCTGGCCCAGAGAGTCTGTTGTTCGTCCAGTCCAGCTTTTTGTTAAGGTGAACACCAGGTATTTAAAGGTGTCCTCAATCTCAATCTCAACTGGTACAGATGAACCAGAGAAATCACAATACAACAATTTGTGAACACTGAAGTTATTTTGTTTTTCTAAATTGTTTCTCAACATGGACTCTATGCGCTGAGTTCAGCTAGTTTAAAAATCAGTAAAACTAAATCATATTCAATTAAATTTTTTTATTCAATTCAACTTTATATATGTCGCCAATTTACAACAAGGTCATCTCAAGGCACTTTACATAATAAAGTCAAGACTATACAAACATGTAGAGAAAACTCAACAAATCCCCCTTGAGCAGCTATAGGCAACAGTGGAGAGGAAAAACTCCCTTTAGTGGAAGAAACCTCCAGCAGAACCAGGCTCAGGGTGGACGGACATCTGCCTTGACCGGTTGGGCTGAGTGGAAAGTGGAGAGAGAAAAGAACAGAGCAACAAAAGCAGCAACAAAACATTGGGCAGGTTAATAGGACCAGTAGCTGCACACTGGAGGACACACAGCCCCAAATCCGGGGACACCTGAAGACAGGGACAGAGAGAGAGGGAGACAGAGAGGGGAGAGAGACGACTACGGGACAAAGAAGATACAGAGTTAATGTCATACAGTGGTGACATTATAGATGTGGGGTGAGAGGAGAGAATGAAGAGAAGAGGAAGTGTCTCAGTGCGTAGAGTCCCCCAACAGTCTAAGCCTATAGCAGCATGACTATAACCAACTATAAGCTTTATCAAAGTCCAGTGACCAGTTTTGCGATGCTCAGTTATGTTTTCTACAAGAATCCATCAAAATGATCATTATTTTGTGGCTTTAACATTTGAACATGCCAGCTAAGACTTATCACAAGATGCACCCAGAAACTGCAGATATTCAGTGACACTACATGAACGTGTACTAGGCGCGTAAAAAATGTATGGACAGACCAGCTGTATTATTGAACAATCCATGGGAGCATGGAGCCTCATTACACAACATTACTGGAACTCTAGCAGCATGTGAGAACATAAAGCTGCACTTTGGCTTCAAGCAGCATCCATTGAGCTGGTGGAGAACCTAAATCCAGACGTCACCGGAAGTATGAGCAACATGGAGGTGATCCATACTATGACGAGCAGAGGGTGCTGGGTTCGTAGAAGGCCGCAGGCTCGGTGGGCGGGTTTCTGAAGGGGCACTAAATCCAAAATCTGCAGATTAACAAATGGTTTTGTTAATCTCATGCACATATTACTGTTATTTTCAAATGATTACACCACGTTTAAAGCACGGCAGAGATTAGCGAGCACAGTTCTTACCTTCACTTATTTAAAACACCCTTTTAACTCCGCAGAGTCCTCTTTGATGTTACTGGTAGGTTTGGGTCACAATAGTTTTCGTGCCGTTATTATTTAAATTGAAACTCTCACTTTTTGATTAAAATCCTTTTAGCATTGTCTTTAAGCAGAACACACGTAAAAAATGAAACTGAAAACCAAACAAACTGCCTGTAACGTTTTAATATTAAATCCAAATGGATGCTTTACCACGTACCGTAAATATATCAATTAAATTTCACAACACAGTCATTTCAAGGCTATTTACATAATAATACTCCAACTTGCATCCATGATGCAAGGACAGCAAAAAACACAAACGACAAGTATTTGACTTATGACAACTTGACTTTCTTTCTTCTTGGTTAGAAAAGTTTCGACACTTATCCAAGCTGGGTTATGGTTGAGCGTCAGACGTTTGACATGACATAACTTCGTTGATCCCCGGGTGGAAATTGCTGCTGGACAGCTGCACACAGATGATGGTGGAACGTCATGTTGTCCAAGGAGAATCTAGGAATCGTGAATCTCCAAGCCTGGACTTTCTGGACGACTGCTCGACCAACCAAGCACCTGCTGCTGCATCAGTTTTACCTTGTTTGCCCGAGCGTTGGTTTCTAGGCGTGGAACAGTAGAACTTTTTATCCAGCGTCATACCAGCAGTTGTTTGGTCCCTAAGGAAACTGGCTTTTTAAAAGTTTCACAGCCTAGAAATGTTTTGTCCATAAGGTCCATGGATGGACGTTCATATCCTAAAATGTGTCCCTTTTCTTCTCATTGCTGATTGTTTCTGAAGTGTCATCCTCTCTGCCTGCAGCTCTTTTGTCTCTGAGTGTGTGTTTGCATGCTAATGGAGTTATCAGCATTGAAAACATATATTTCCTCTAATTAATACATATGGGAAGTGAGTTTGAAGTCAGAACATAGATATGATTGACAGTAAGTGGACTACACATAAATTTACATTTCTGGGTGTTTTTGGTGACTGTTAAGTGGAATAGAATCATCGTGTTCCAACACAACAAATTGAATTTTTCTCATCCTTTCTTTACGCTCTGAACTTTCTACCTGCTTCTTGTACCACAGTCCCTTTATCACTGTGGCATAAGAGATTTTTTCCAGGTTTCCTGGTCAAGATTATAATCGGCGGCTCATAACCTGTAACTCTTCACTGTACCTTCGTCTGCTCTGTCCAAGCTGACATCCAGCCACTCCTAAATCTGATTGCATGTGACGCAGGTTTCTTGTTATCTAAAGATTGAGGTAGAAATCAGTGAAGTATTTGCTGACGTACTCAGGCCTGAGAGCGATGCTTCACTTTGTGATGTAGCCACGGTTACCAGGCTCAGATAGCACTAAAAATTCCACACACAGACCCACCGTGCCATAACGTTTCACCTGACACATATCTGCAGTCAGCGGATCATATTTTCCCCAGAAGACAGCTTTCTTGTTCTTTTGAAATTTCGTGAGGGCCCATGTATACCTAAAGGTCAAATACAGTCAAAGACAAAAAGGTCCTTCCACGGATTATTAAACTTAATGTGTCTGAGATGCAAGATCAGCGATCTGGCAATGTGCCCGTGCAAGTGATGGGAACCTGAACCTGATCGCCTTCGTTTCTGATTGGTTGCAGAGAAGTGTTACTCCGGGATTTGTGCTCTATTTATTTTTCCATCACCACAAAAAAGCTGTCAAAGGAACTACACTGAAACCACCACCCTGGAAATATGTTGCCCCCTCATGCTATCAAAACAGTTTTGGCATTGAGCTCAACGAGAAATCCTTTAAGTCATGTTTGTTGCAAGGCAGAGCCTCAGATGTAGCTGCCATCAAAGAAGTCTGTTGTCACGAAGGGGTCGACAATATTCTGATTTCTCCGTGACCAAATCACTTTGAACACCAGGAACCAAGGTTTCCCAGCAGAGCATGGCCCCGATGGTACCTGGGGCCACGCAAACGATCATATCAGGCCACCTGCTTTCATGGGTGGCACAAACCCTGACGGACCACTATAGCTGCGACATAGCTGGTGTGGGGATCTGACCAAATACGAGGCTGAAGAAAATCCTCAAAAATAAAGAGGAATAAATAGACATCTGTGTTTTTGTCCAAGTGAAGTACGGTTACATGCAACGAGGCCAGGGTTAAACGAACAAACGGAAGAAAAGCAACAGCATCGACACATATGTAAAGAAGGGAAAAGTGCAGGGAAACAGGACTTTGGCACATATCCTCAACTGTGCAGTCAAACAGGATGCAGGGATCTGAGCAGGATGTTCTTCTTCATGCAGTCTAGACGCTGCCTTCCTGACTCACCCTCATTTGTTCTAAAATGCAAAATTTGAGTTTTGCCTCATCAAACTTGACTTTGGCATTGAGTTCAACCTGAGCACTTCTTCCTCTCTTCTTCGGCACTTTCTTTTGTCCTGAATTTCCTATTACGTCCTGCCTTCACTTAAGCTCACAAACGTAAGAGAGCGTTTGTTTACGTCAATTTACAAGTAAAGACGAGTAAATTGTGTTTGTTCCCAATGACGACAAGCAGAAAACATGAAGCCAGGTGAATATTCGAGAGATGGGCAAATGCTGAAAGGTGAGAGACGCAGATCAGTGGATCACGTGGGAACGCATCTCTTATGATCCGTGTGCGATATGTACGTCTTGAATAATTTGCATTCACAGCCCGGTACTTCCAGAATGTTTTCACTGAGCTCGTTGTACATCTGCTCCGGCACTGTCACGTCAAAGAGCAGAAAAAGCGGTGGAATAATGTACATGTCAGTAAATCGCTCACAGTAACAAATCTGCAATTTCAAGTGGATGATGTGGTTATTATAACAGTTATGGTTATTTATGATCACCACACTGACAGCGAGTCTTATGTAGATCACACTCAACTGTAATATCCTTGGCTCATTGTAGTCACATGGGAAAGTAGAAGAGGTCAAACAAGCCGAGTTCTTATTTCTTAACAGTCAGTGCAGTTGACACGCCGATCACACAAATCACACACTCGTGCAGCAAGGTGAGCTGCCTTGACAACGCGCACCGCCCCCACAGCTGTGATCTAGCGTTTACCCTCAAGAGAGCTTAACCACAGGAACATCTCAGTTCCACCAAGTGAAGCCATGTTTCCCTCGCTCGTGTCTGTTATGAGAAAACGAGGAGACATGCAAAAAAAAGTCACCAGGAAACCGGAAAAACGAAATTGTCCTTCTTCTCGGCCGTCAGCGTGTGTTTGTGTGGATGCATCAAATAGCTGGATACGAGATCAGTGGGTGGCACTGATTCATTCCTGTGAGAGCTGCTGGTCGTCCGTGATTCCAGCTTTTAAAAATGACCCGCCTGACCCCCATGTTCGGTGTTTTGGCTCGCTAGCGACCTTCTCCAGCCAACCTTTTCGCCTCACTGCACACACGAACAGGGATAAAACAGAATAATCCTGCTCTTCTAGACCCTGTGATCATGTGCCAAAGAGAAAATTAATTTTGCAATGATTCTCAATGAAAGAAAAAAGGCTTTTTGGCCCAGTGTGTATGGTGCTACATTAAAACCGTTTGTCTGCCCTGCACTGATTTTTGAAGTGGGCCACACACACACGTCACAGATATGATGGTATGTCTGAATATGTTTAAGTGTGAAAATCCCTCACACACATATTGAGTGTTAACAAAACAATAACATTCAATTTTAACATTTTTTTTTACATTTTTTACAATGTTTTGTAATTGGATTTTCTTGTTAGCCCAGATGTTTTGCACAGACTGTATTTCTACCTGACACACGTTGGGTTTTCAGTCTAATGTGACTAAACAGAAATGACACAATCAGAATCCAACCTGCCGCCTTCCTGATGTCAACATTATTCATGACAAAGATTAGAATGTAATGTGCGGCTGTGGAGTTTGGCTTTAACTAGTCTGAGGAAATAAATGTGACAATGCCCTGGTTGCTGTCATTAGAAAAATCTCACAGGCCACACATTTATGACACAGACACGCATTCAAAGTTCCGACTTTAAAATTCATTTGTGTCTAGAAGACAGGAAGGTTCAAACAAAGAGGTCGCTTGTTACCCGATTTAGATCTTGAGACTGAAATTTTAGAATGTGTCGACCTCTGCTGCATCCATTTCCACCAAGCTTCTCTTACAAGTCTCTTGTAAGTGTCACACGTATATTTTTGCATTTAAGATGCTTCGGTTTTGGCAAACTGTCACTGTCACTGTCATCCACTTTTGTGTTTGGGCTGTTGCTCTCTATTACTGGCCTGCTCGGCTCCTCACCACAGAAGTTTTTTCAAGTCACTACGGCCTTTGATTTATAAAAAGAATGAAATGGTTTAGAAGCATCTTTGAAGATGTACATGTGGGTGCAGGTCTGTTTTTTATGTGTCCTTTTGTGGATACAGTTTGTCTTAATACCATTGTTGAGAGGACATTTCACCCAACCTCAAAGGGCGTCACCACTGGGTTTTCGGGTTGGGGCTGCATTCCCTGAGGTCTGGAAAACAAGCAGGGCAAGGATCCGAAAGGTCCGTGATTGGGAACCACTGCTTTACCCTGAACATTATGAAATCCTTCTCAAGATCACCACCTGCTTCCCCAAAGTACAGATGAATACAGTCCCCAAAATACAACCTCTGTTCAACAACAGTCAGTGTTTGATGTCTGGGATTTCCAATAAAAGCTAATTGCATGAACAAGCTTAAAAGGAACCCGGGAAGACCACAGCTGCTCTGTTTAATCTCAAGTTGGTTCCGAAGCAACTTAAGTACGGACTTTGTGCCTTTAAGTAGAATGAGAGTACAAGAGCCAAAAACACATGACAGTGAAACCCTTACTGTGACCAAGGTTCTGTGGTCAAATATCAAACCAAACATTCTCAAAGAGTATGCATATAGTTTACAGGAAGTGTCATGGGGCTAGCCCATGCCCTGTAGAGAATAGGTGCAGATGTGATATCATACTAAAATTGCCAATTCTATTTATTTTACCATCTAGCCGGCAGAGTAGAATTGTTGATTTGGTTGTATAGACAATGCACCCTGTTCTCATATCCTCCCAAAAGCCAATGTCACTTTGAAACTTACCTGATGTTGTGTAGGTACCACTCCACCTGCCAATAGCTCCCAGGTCACACTGTCAAACAGGAAGTGTGATGGGTGAAGGGTCTTTGTAGCAAGGGTGAATTGGGTTGTACCATCCAGATAGGAAGTAAAGGGGAGTTTTAGGATTGTGTGAGTAAATTGTCTTGAAAAGTTTTCTTAATAACATTTTATGTTAACCTTCCTATGTGGGATAAAATAGAATTATATATTTAAGACATGTATACTGTTTCAATAGAAGAGATATTATAGTATGTCTTAATTGGTAATAATTGGTTGTGTGATCAGTAATGGTTTGTCTTCATAGGAGGGGCTTCAGGTATATAAGGCCTGAGGTAGAAGCTCCTGGGGGAGTTTTGTTTATTGCAGTTCAGATGGGGATCTGCTGCTAGCTTGCTCATTAGCAATGAGCCTAGCATAGTTCTTCTTTTGTTTATTTTTATTTTTATTTTTATTATTGATTTTGTCCAGTTTGAGCTTTGTTTTGTTTTATTTTTGTATATAATTTTTCCACTTATGCATGAAACCACTTTGAACTGCGGAAGGATGGGTGCCACTGTAAATAAATTCCACACTGAGTGAAGAATACTCCTGCCTCTCTGCGTGTGTGTCTTCCACCACTCGGCTAACCCTTACAGGAAGAAACAAATCAATTCAAGTCAAGTATAAAAAGCAAAAAAGAAGAAGCTTTATTTGTCACATATACATGTTACAGTGAAATGTACTCCTGCATATTTAACCCATCCCTCTTTGGTGGGGTTTGGCGCCAGGTGTCTTGCTCAGGATGCAGGCCGGTTAGACCTGTCCGAAAACTTCTGACTTGAGGGCCCAGCCTAGTCTTCGGCAGTGTTTTACGGAGCACCACCTGTGTCATTAGGCGTCCCTCAGACCTCAGGAGAGACGGAGAGAAAATTCATTTTACTTTAAACGCTCTCAGGTGGTTTACTGTCTAAAAGTCCAGTGACTGGTCCCACCTCTGGATTTCCTTCTTTTTTTTTATATTTTACTGTAACAGTGAGGAGATTAAAAAGAAGAAAGCATCAGGTCACAGGAGTGTCAACACAGCAATAAATGGATCCACAAGAATAATGGTTTGCACTTTGTGCACAGACCATAGTTGGTAGTGCGGTCGTCCACCCCGGCTCCTCTGGTCATGTCGAAGTGTCCTTGAGCAAGACACTGAACCCCCTCAGCTGCTCCCGGTGAGCAGCTCCCCCATCGGTGTATGAATGTGTGTGTGTTTGAGAGTGTGAATGGGCAGATAAGAAGCCGTGTAAAGCGCTTTGAGCACCAACAGGTAGAAAAGCGTTTACCATTTTATGTTATAACATGTCCTTTAAATTTTAATAGATTCATTCCATAATGAAATGGTAATTTTTTTGTTGGTTGCATTCAGGTGCAGATTTAGTCGTGTTTGACTTGCTGACAAACGCCACAGAGCAGGTTAACTGACCCTCATGCGTTTGTTGTAGGATGAATAAAAGCAAAGGTTCGCCCGTGTTTGAAGCAGCAGCCTTAATGGTCAAGCCTCAACAACAAAAACTGAATAAAGACCACTTACAGGTATTTGCACTTTTGACCTCTGGGGAACTGCTTGTTGGCCCTCAGAATGTCCACGTTAGCAGAGCTTATACATTGGGGACATTAAATGGATCCCAACTGTAGCCCTGTTTCTGGGACCACATTCACTTTGGGCCCAATACTGGCTCGGTGTGCGTCAGATCAAGAGAATGCTGGAGCGTCACCACAGTCTCCCGATTAGGGGCATCGTAACGTCTGTGTCTGAATGTTGACTGTGTAAATCTATCCACTATAAAGCTCAATCAAAGTGTCCCACAATGCAACACTAGAACAAATAGGCATTTTTTATGAGGCAGGAAGCTGCTGCAGTGGATGGAGAGAACACTGACCAGACGTACAACATACATTCCACAAAGCAGAACGAATATATGGCTTTTCTTCTGCTCTGCCCACACATGCCTGATATTAAGTACAAAATAAATAAGCTCATGAGTTATTTTTAGGTTGTTAGTAAGCTGTTATCTGTGTGCTGCTCAGATAATGGCCAACACGTCTGCAGAAACCTCATCAGCCACGCGGAGCCTCGTGGCCTCGACCCACAACTTTGTGATACTGGTCTCTGCAATGTCCCAGGGCGGGTGTGTGTCACTGCCTTACTTTTTCACTTGTATAAGCCAGTGCTTCTCAATTATTTTGTGTTACGCCCCCCCTAGCAAAACGAAAACAATTCGCCCCCCCCCACGCAACTATAAATACTAGCATTTGTCTATAAAATTGGTACACCTCTGCATAACATTGTATCCTTGTTAACATTAAAGAAAAGAAAAAAGAAAGAAATACAGTTCAACTTACAACAAAGAATAACTTTATTAACATTGTTTTTAGTCTGTAACAGAAAAGATTTTAAGTGCATCAATTTGCCTGAAATTTAAAAACAAATCCTTGTTTAAACTGTAAACATTTTTTACCGACTTTTACCATTTGATGCTGAAACAAATAAAATAAAATCAATAAATAACAAATTCTGTCCGCTGCCAGCATTTTTTGACACAGAAAACACACCGGTCTTTCCTCGTCTGTCATGAATCGCTCCCTCTTTTCCACTTCCTCCCCTGGACTTTTATTTTGTTGCCTTCTTCCCCACGTCCTGTTTCCACTCACCTGGATTGTTTTCGCCTGTGACCCCCTGCCTATTTATACCTGCCCTTCACCACCGTTCACTGCCAGGTTCTTGTCATTGCTTCCATGTCTCTGTTCCCACGACGACTCTGTTATTTGGATTACCGGACACTCTTTGCCCTTTTCTCCGTGGTCTGAGGTTTGGTCCCCGGTTTTTGATTTCTGGTCTTTGTGCGTTTTGGTTTTGCCTCCTTGTGTGTTTGGTTTGGTCTCTGGTTTTTGGTTTTTGGTTTCCGGTTTCTGGTTTGTTTGGTCCTTGTGTGTTTTGTTCTGCCAGTGTTTCCCCAAAGTTTTCAGCCTGCCCTGTTTTCCCCTTCTCTCTCGGGTTTTTCTTCGTGTTCCCCTCGGGGTGACTGCATTAGTTTTATTTAGTTATATGTTTACATGGTGTTGTTTTTTGTCCCTTTTTTTTTATTTATAATAAAGTCTCATGTCCCTCGGCCTGAGCTTCTAGGAAATGATATTTAATATGACTTGGGGGGGTCGACTCATTTAAACTAACATATTCTTCCTTCTGCAACCAGGTTTCAGTGAGACAGAATAAATCGAATTGATGATCGTTTATCAAGTCATTTACTAACAGAGATTTAGATGAGTTTTTTGTTCAGTAAGAGGAGCAGTCTGACTTTTATCAAGTTATTATGATTAACTCCTCTTGTGATCATTTTTAGTTTGTAAAATTTAGTTAATCGGGGACAGGACACAGTTTCTATAGGAATGTGGGAGTTGTGGGGGGGTAACGGCGGTAAGGATACTGCAGAGAGGCGTGTAGGACTGGATCTCTGCGTCCTAGGCTCAACTCTGGATTGTCAATCTTTTGGTTGTCTAATAAAATCAGCCATATTTTTTGATAAGACAGAGGCTCCATCAAAACTAGGATGGATGCCGTCTCTCCTAATCAGTCAGACAGGCAGCGGTTGAATGACGACATGCGGCTAAACATGTCGTCACTGATCAGATTTGGCAGGGGTCCAGAGAAAACTACGGAGTCCGACATTGTTTTTGCAAAGTTACACACCGATTATTCGTTTTAGTGACCTCCGATTTGCGTAATCGGGCGTCATTTGTTCCTGTTGATTATTACAGTGTAGAACAATAAGCCAAATGTAATCCAGCCTTTATGCACAGAAAAGCCATTATTAAAATATATATCAGAACCATATTTGTGTGTAGCCCAAAGAATTGAATGGACTGAAAAAGGTAAGCTTGGTGATTTGAACCCGCGGTAAGTTGCGTCCATTCTGGCATCCTTTTCCTCTGGGACGGACTCTGCCACAGCTCTATGGGACCAAAGTGCTTGAATGAATAAGTGAACTTTTCCCCTGGACATTATTCTCAATCATAAACAAGATAATGCCCGAGAACCTCAGCCACAGCTGATTGTTCCGTGCCGTCTGACGACTGGTGACAGAAGCTTAGGTGTCGTTAGACACTGTCCACGGCCACGGTGTCGGGTTATACTCCGCACTTCCTGTCATTTCATAGTGGGAGCAGCGGGGAGACCTGATGTAAAGTGGGGATCGTGGTGGTTTCGGCTTAGATATCCTACATCTCTAGACGCTGTCCATGCAAATTACAGTGTAAACAGCCTTTAAAGCCCCTGGTGTGCTGAAAAGCTCCATAAAGAGCCCCATTGACAGTCCACTAGGTAATAAGGCAGAGCAGACAAACACAGGCAGAATGCAGGACAGTCTTCCCCTGATGGCTGCCAGGTTTATTTAGACATACTGGGACTAAAATGGAGAAGGAAGCCAGCAATCTAAATTTGTCTGGCTGTGGATTTCAGCAGAAGGTCACTTTGCATAGAAGTTTGTTGGTGAGGAAACTATCTCTCCATGCACAAAACGAGAAACTTTAACAGTCTTGTGGTATGTCAAAAATCAATACACAATCTTAGAAAATTCCAAAAGTACGTTGGCAATATATTAGCTACAGTCGGGCCACAAAATCATCTAATGTAACCTGTTGTCAACTTCCTGGTTTTTATTCAAACGGGATGTGTGCAGATCTGTGTAAGGTACAGCAGCATCATGACAGCTCCCTATCAGCTCCATTACAGTGGACTGTTCTCAAGTGAACCTGTGAACAGCAGCTGCCCTTCTGATGAAAAGTCCTGTCATTTAATCACTAAAAAGAATTCACAACCCTTCTGATTTTGCACATTTCACTGCATTGCAAATGCAATCTCTAATCGAATAAATTGTTTTTTTTTACCCTTCAATCAACACACAGTAGCTCATGATGACACGGTAAAAACATTCCTGGAATTGGCTGTGATAGACGCTGACAGATTTTTAGTTATAGTTTGGTCAAAGAGACAATGCAGGAAAGATTCCAGACTTCACTTTTATTGGCTGGCAACATTCCAAGGTGTAGAAATAGTTTTATGTTCTTGTCGTCATCTATGTCTGTGTCAATTTAATCATAATGCTCGACAGAAAGAATTGTATCCTGACATTCATTGTGAGTTGTAGGATATGTGCTGCTCTAAATTGCGTGTAATTGCTTCAGGTGACTCAAATGATCTAAGATGAAGAATAATCGTTTTCAATCGAGTACACCAGACCGTTGTAAAAAATGCCTTCAGCTTGATTTGAGTTATTGATGATGATTGAAAATTAGCTTTTTTTAATTTTAAGTGAAATTTAATTTGGTGCTGCACTTTAACCACGTTCCTCGCTTGGCACCTCCTGATCGTGCTCAGGATAAGTGCTCCTGACATCCAGACGTAACTCAGTGGGAGCGTCGGCCTTTATATTGGAAGCTGTCAAAATCCCAGAGGGCTCTGATTCATGCCCTACACGGTTGTTCTACAGCAGATGTGGGGCATGGCAGCACGATAGCCCTGCCCTGAATTATCTCTGGGATCTGCAGTCCTCACTTCAGCAGCAGGACTTTGTCACCATGCAGCCAGAAGCATGAAACCTCAGCATCGTGCATAGACCATTACAACTCTCAGACAGAGATTCAGCAACAACCCCAAAAAGCAATCCCTCCAAATACTGCTAATGCTTCCGCACACATATTAACACATATCATTAGATGCTATTGGCAGCGACAATGTGATAATTGCTCTGAACGTTTCGGTCGCAGCGTACGTTCCTGAATGTTACTAGTGCAAAGCGGGTCCATAACAGTCTGCTGCTGCTGACCAGGTCCCGGTTGCAAATCAGTCATCTGCTTCCTGTATAAAGTTTAACTAGAAAAACATATTGTTCCTCTCCACATGTTTGCTCTGGTTCAGAGAGCACAACGGAGCGCAAATTAGAAAATAGAACCGACAGCAGGGTTCATGCTTTGAAGGAACATACATATATAAGGGAGATCTTCTATTTAAGAGCAGCCTTTTCTTTCATGGAGCATGTTTCCATAAAAAACAAATTAATAATTGTAAGAGCTGTAATATTGTCTTAAACTTTCAAACAAATCAACGATTGGCACTGTAAGTGGTCGGCGACATTGATGCGCCGCCTCGTACGTACAGTGCAGACATGGGAGCAGCAGTAAAACCAGAACAAGCCTCTGAACCATTAAGGAATATTAAAGTTAGGCTAAATCCCCAACATGGGCGAGGTCGGCGAGTGTTTGAGTTTCCATGTAGCTTTTCTCTCATGCAAGAAAAAGCATCAACCCTCTGTGTGAAGCGGGCAAAATAGCAGTTCATATTCTGCCTGTGTTATGAATATGTAAATTCAGTTTTTCTCTTTCTTTTCAGAGCATGTGAAGGCTGATATAAAATTCCCTGAACAACAAACAAACACAGGGTCCTAAATTAAGGTGATGTTTTTTCCTTCCCTTACAGCGATGCTATGGTAATTGTAAAGGCCTGTGTTGAAATGTCTCCGATACTACAACTATGAACGTTAGAGTCCCATAAGAAACCAAAAGAAGCCTTTTGAATTCACATTTAACAACCCCAGTGACAGCTTGACCACTGACAGGCTAAATGTGGCTCATGTGCCAGAGACACATTTTCGCAGCTTGTTCCTGTGTGTGAATGAAGCGTTGTGTGTACAGATAACCTAATAAAGTGGAACCCTGCCTACATGTTGTTCCCAGCAGCATAGCAGCCTCATGTCTCTTGTGACTGAGTCCCACATGTGGTATTTATGCTGTGCACACAAGCAAACAGGGACTACTAAATGGTTCTTAGTGAGTGTGTGTTAAAGGGCGGGATACAAATATGCCTGTCAGATGGCCTGCGAAGAGGGAGGTGGCACAGCGGGGGGCAAGAAGGCCTCATTTCACCCGGGGTCCTTCTCCAAGCACAGAGAGACCGTGTGCAACATAGTGTGTGACTGTATATTTCAAGGTGAAAGAGGGCTAGAGAAACATGTGTTACACTTTATTTTTACTTAGCTGACAGGGGGCGACTGTGGCGCACCAGGTAGTGCGGTCGCCCACCAATCCTACAGTTGTTGGTTTGGCCGCCGGTCGCATATCAAAGTGTCCTTGAGCAAGACACTGAAGCCCCACCTGGCTGTGAATGGGTAAATAAGAAGCAGTGGAAAAAGCCTTGAGTACCATCTGGGCACCATTTATATCTCCAGAGTCACTATTTGTCCCTGTGGTGCTAAATTGTCATTCCTGAATTTCTTCTGCATATACTTTCATGTAGAAAAATCTAGTGTCTACTTCTGTCGATTTTCATTTGTACCTCAAATTAGTCATAACTTCACTGTACGACTGGTTGTCTTAATAATCATATGGACAAGGTCAAAGGTCAGCGTATACAACAAAATGTCATACGTTGTGCGCAGAGGTGGTGGAAGTAGACAAGCATAAGTACAAAGTTCTCCATTACAAGTCCCATATTAAATCATTTGTAGAGTTGTGCGCATGCAGCCACGTCCACCAGGGTTTCCTAATTTCTCTCGCTTGTTGTCATCACTGCATGGACCTCCCAGTTCGTTTGACTGGACACTGGAACAGCACAAACGAGCAGAAGAGCTGATTGCATTGCATTACTATTCAGTTGCGAAGACAACCAAGAAAAAAAAAACAAACACTTGGCCCCGAAGCTGGTACCATAGTTATTAGTAGTAAGTTGATTTTAAAAATTCTATGCTCAGCGACCTCACTAACTACATTTAAAACACCATGAAAACAGAAGTCTCTTTCTTTATCTTGCTTTTTCTTTTTCTCTACTTGCATCTCATGAAACCGTAACACTTGCTTGATAGCACTTTTCTGATGGCACTTTACTTTGATGTTTTTCTCCTAAACTTAGATTTTATTGCTTGTTTGTTCCTCACTTGTAAGACCTTCCATGCCTAAATGTAAATCTAATCCCGTTGGTATTGCTGATACCATTCCATGTCCGGAAGACCTTCCACCCTCTAATCCCTGGTATTGCTGATACACACATAACCCATCACATTTTTGAAATACCTTGGATGGAATGGTTGACCAGGAGCCTAGTGTGTAGTGCCCCTTTAAGTAGGTACTGCACAACATGTAATAATGTGATTAATATGAATTTTCCTTTGGTGGCAGCGTTTCATACTCTTTCACACACGGCTCTGCTGTTAGTACGTCAAACACTTAGCTTACCTCTGTTGGTGCAGGATAATGAAACGTAATAATTACATGAAAGTCTTACGCAGTCCTTCATAACTTCAGGTTCTCTTGTTGGACCAACCTAACATGGACAGTGAGGCGCATACTGCACACTGTGGAGTCTCAAACAGCATTCGGGAGGATTTATTGCACACTCTCAGGACCCACCAGCTCTTCTCCCACAAACAGATTCAAAAACAGAACTCTCTCCATTGCACCGGTCTGCCTTGTTTTCACAGCAAATCCAGAGGGTCTGTTCCACCACATCGACAACCTCAGCAAATTTCCCTACTTCACTATTCACTGGCATGGAGGAGCGCATTGTTGTTTTTAATGAGACTGCAGACTTTTTTGTGGGTGACTGGTTGTGTATTTCTTTAGCCTGGGGCTGTGGTGTTGTGTTTTTATCATCGGACAGCAGATGGTGGGAAGAGATGGAAGCAAACATTTTACCTCTGAACAAACAAAGGGAGATTTTTGCGAGAACAAAGCAAGCGTAGACATAAGACATGAAAAGTGAAAATGCATTTGGAACGCCCACTGGGACCTCCAATGAGGACGCAATTCGAGCAGACAAAATGTGTGCTGTCAAAAGTATCTGAGAATTCCACTTTGGCAATCTGTTGCTCTCAGTCGTACTGCCTGAAAGAGGAGAGGAATGATTCACAAAGACAGATGGAGGAATACACTGCTTTTATTTGAGCACCACATCTTACTGTGTGTGTGTGTGTGTGTGTGTGTGTGTGTGTGTGTGTGTGTGTGTGTGTGTGTGTGTGTGTGTGTGTGTGTGTGTGTGTGTGTGTGTGTGTGTGTGTGTGTGTGTGTGTGTGTGTGTGTGTGTGTGTGTGTGTGTGTGTGTGTGTGTGTGTGTGTGTGTGTGTGTGTGTGTGTGTGTGTGTGTGTGTGTGTGTGTGTGTGTGTGTGTGTGTGTGTGTGCGTGTGTGTGTGTGTGTGTGGGTAAATGGCAAAGTACCAAACCATGTCAATGAACAGGGCTTATGAAAACCATATGACATAGCCTGAAAAAGAAAGAAATGGACTTTGGGCTGCACCTCCCCCCACTCTGACACACATATAGCATAACCCCCCACCTCTTCCAAAAACATACAATTCATTTCGTCAGTTCCCTCCCTTTCTCCCCTTCTGCCTACCCTCTTCTCTCCATATCTCCCTCCCTCTGCTCTTTTTTTTCTTCTCTCCCCTCCCTCCCTGGTCGGGGCAGTCTACATGCACTCAACTCCGGTGCAGATCTGCTCCAGCAAGACCATAGAGCAGAGAGAGACTAGGATTCTAATGGAGGTTAAGATAGAGAACAGAAGAGTGTGAGCCACAGTTTGAAGGAAACTTTCAGAGGGAGAGACATAAAAGTGATAAGAAAGTCAGTGGAAGAAACGTGTGAAGAGTGGAGAGAGAGAGATTCAGTTTTCAAGCACAATGGGATCACTGATGGTTACGACTGCTGCTCTTGTCTTAATCTTACTTCTGGCTTTGCTCTGCAGAGTTTCCTCAGCAGTGGATCAGGACCTAAACGAGAGGGATGCATTGTGTAATGCAGATGGCTGCTTTGTGGTCTATTTCCAGCGCAAAACCTTTCTGGAATCATGGAGAGCATGCAAGGCACATGGTGGCAACCTAGCCACCATCAAACGCAAGGAGGATGCCGCCTCTGTTTCCACCCTTTTCTCCACTTTGGACTTGCGAAATTCACGTACCAAGGTGCAGGTATGGATTGGCCTGCAGCGCCAGCCACGCCAGTGTACCACTCATCTGCTGCGGGGCTTCTCGTGGACTACTGGTGACCAGGACACTGCTTTTACCAACTGGCAGAAAGTGGACTCTAACCCTGTGTGCTCAAGTCCACGTTGTGTGGCCATAGGCTACAGCACTCAAAAGCTGGATGATAACTTAAAATGGTTGGATGGGCCCTGCTCAGTCCAAGTAGATGGCTATCTCTGTCATTACGCTTACAAAGGAATGTGTCCTGCCTTGTGGGGTGAAGGCGCAGGCAATGCCCTCTACACAACGCCATTTAACCTTATAAGCACCCTTCTAACCCATGTACCAGTTGGATCTGATGTCACTGTGCCTTGCCCTGCAGGCACCCAGGAGGAACAGTCAGTTTCGTGTATAGTGAAGGAAGATGGCTCAGTGGGGTGGTCACGAGATCCCCCCCTCTGCCTTGATCCCCCCACATCGCACTGGTGTGGCCAGGATAATGGCGGGTGTGAGCATTTCTGCAGGACGGATGGTACTCACTTGTACTGCGAGTGCGACAATGGGTATGAGCTAGGAGACGACGGACAAAGCTGTGAGGTGTCTGCTGTTTGTCAAGGAGCCCCCTGCGAGTTTGAGTGTCTGCCCCTGTCAGATGGCTATCGTTGTGCCTGCCCTGATGGATACATGCTTGCCAAAGATGAACATAGCTGTGTGGACATAGACGAGTGCCTCCAGAGTCCTTGTGAACAGATTTGCATGAATTCTCAAGGAGGATTTGAATGTGCATGTCGGGGGGGTTATCGTTTAGATGAGGATGGTGGCTGTGAGGACATAGATGAGTGTATAAATAAACCATGCGAGCATGACTGTGAAAACACAGAAGGCTCTCATATCTGCCACTGCCATTATGGTTACGCCCCAGTGCCTGAGAACCCCAGCCAATGCCAAGACATTGATGAGTGCCAGATCCCCGGGAACTGTCAGCAGATGTGTGTAAATTATGAGCCTGGATTTGCATGTTACTGCGAGGAAGGCTACGAACTCATGTATGATCATTCCTCATGTCGGAAGAGAGAGGAAGAGGAGGGCCAAACTGTTGTCACTCGCCTTCAACCTTGGGTTACCCATCAGCCCAGTCTGGTATGGGATCCTGAGGACTATAACTGGAACCTGCAAACCCAAACTGACTGGACTCAGGAGGAGTTTCAGTCTGTGAACTGGCTGACTGATCCACCCAGGGGTTTAAATCCTGATGTAATTTGGGTCACCAGGGCTCCAAAGGAGCCAGTGACTTTTGGTACTACGCAGTACCCTCTGACACAGGAGGATGAGAATGATGTAAAAGACACAGATGATGTTGGGGCAGAATGGTTGATTTACACCACACCTCCACCCACCATTAGCTCCAGCACTACTCCAGACTTTTTAGAAGGTAACAAAGAGGAGACCACCACAGATCTTCCCCTCCTTTTCACATCTACCATCTCGGAGGGAGCTTGGAACTGGTGGTCTAAGCTCACTAGTCACAAACCAGAGAATCCCACCACCACAGAACACAACATAACCACAGTTTTTGGCAACCACTATGAAGGACAAGAAGAACAGGACCTCCTGAAGAAAAACACTCATTTGCCAGTGGAGTATTCTGAGGGGGAGGAGAACTACGTGGGGATCACTCAGTCACAAGACCTAGCTCATCCCACCCAGCTTGCTCCTTTCCGGCCACCCCTTAAAAAGGGCGAAAAGAATGTCAGCATCCTGGATTCTGCCCATGAAGACAGAGGGCAGAGCAAAAGCAGCACCTGGCTCCTGGTGGGCCTGCTAGTACCCATCTGCATCATCATTGTGGTGATGGTGGCACTGGGCATCGTCTACTGCACCCGCTGTGCTGTTCAGCCACGCAACAAGAACGCCAGTGACTGCTATCACTGGATTTCTGGAGCGCATGATAAGCAGGGAGCATCAAAGACCTGTGTTTAAATAGAGAAGTAAGAAACTGACATTTACACAGACAGACTCTGTTCCAGAGGTAAGCCTTTTTGAATAATGAACCTGCTAACAAGCATTGCCCCTCCACGACTGTGGAACCACCCACTTTTTAAACACGTTGGGATATTACAGTTGAATGTCCGCTGATGTATGTGGAGAACAGACACCTAAAATCACTGACTTTGTCTCCTTACGGCGTCACTGTGCGGTACAGATGCCTTGATGTTTCTTACGCTGGCCACACAGCACAAGATCTGAATGCTTCATGATTGCACTAGACTACATTGCAATAAACTATTATGCTCCTTAAAAATAACTTTGAAAATCTGCTTTCTTATTTTCTGTGTTCCGCAGCTTGTGCCAGATCCTAAGAGCCTTGGAATCATTGTACTGATGGCAAAAACATTCTGCTTTTTTTAATGCAGCAAAATTCGACTGCGAGGTCTGTTTCATGCAAAACCCTCAGGTTTAGTTAGCTTTAATAGCATATCACTGTAGATTACTGTCACTGTCAGCTGTGTAAAAGGGACTTAGATGGAATATTATTTCACATTTGCAGCAGGTAAAAGATTCCTCCAAAGAGAAATGGTCACACAATAAAAGCATGTGTTAAGTAGAATGGTTACTTGGAGGCCAAAGCCTTCTTTGTGTTCCCGTTGTGTTTGTGTTTGCTTCATAGTGGTCACCTGCCATTTTGTTTTTGCAAAATGTAACAATTGTCATAATTCAAAAGCCTACTGTTTTATGGTCCCCATAAACCCAGTGCTATGCAGAGGAATGTCTGTGTGCACATGGGAATGTTTGTCCTCAACCAGTTTAACAGCACTTCTCCTTTCCTTGACTTTTGCTCGAAAAAAGGTTAAAATCCAGATGCACACACACACACACACACACACACACACACACACACACACACACACACACACACACACACACAGGGAACCAGCTTTAGGGACCAGTAGCTGACATTAGCCTTGACCTTGTTTCACGAAATGGCTCTCGGTCGTGCTTCTGGACCACAGTAAACTAGTGCACTCGAGAAAGGTGTTAAATCACATGAAGCCCGGTGACACGGCCATAGTCTGGAGGTGCTGGCAATTTACAAGACAATGACGGCTCACAGATTTCAAATCACACATTGTAAAATGATAAATGCACCGGGGGAGGAAGTTCCAACTGCTTGTTTGTGAGATGCACCAAAGGAAAAAACAATGATGGAAACACAAAGTGCCAGTTTAAATTTACACATTTCGAAATGTGTGAAATATAAGAAACATGATGTTTGTTTGTCTTTTGCTACCACGTGTGAAGAGTTGGGAATTAAAAACGATGACAAGGGAAGGGATGCGTGTGAAAATGTATTTCTGAGCCTGGAAAGAGTTTGACTAACTTTAATTGTGTGCGCTGTATACGATGAGTTTAGCCACATTCAAACGACTGCCTTTAGAAAAACCATGAGTTTCATTTTAAAGCCTGACGAAAAGCTCGCACTCGTTTTTTGATATCATACACTTTGCTCTGAACACTTGAAGCGTGTTGTGCTGACAGTCATTCCTCTTTTTAAGGAAAGTGGAGAATGAACGTGGGTGGAGGGAGGGGTGGGTGTGGGTGGGTGACAATAAGGATTCTGTAATTTCAAACATGACCCTGATCCTCAGAGGTTTGTGTGTTCGCTGTGAGAGTTGAGAGCGCAGTGAGGAAGCTTTGTGATTGTAATGACTAATGGAATCAGCTGATCCAAACCAGGTTCTGGCTCTGTGAGTGGCTCTCTGAGGGGGTCCCTCCCACCTCCCCGACCTATTTTCTGAATTGTCATCCCGTCTGCAGCTTTCATACACAGACACATTCCACTTGCTAGTGAGCCAAGCCAGATTTTCTCTCTGGTAACCCCCTGTTTGGAACCCACAAATATGATATCAGTCAGCTGATTTATGTTTCACAAAGACACAGAGTTTTTAAGCATCGTTCCATGTTGCTGTGAATTGGTCTTTTAGTGTTTTTCTATAGATCCGGGAATGTGTCCAACAGGCCAGTCGACAAAGCGAAAGTCTGCACTATTACTCAGTGGACACCCACAGGCACAGGTGTGATGCAACCAGTTTGTGGAGAGTAATGTGAAAAGTGTGTGTTGATCTGCACAAACCACATCAGCACACAAACCTAAATGCTGGAGAGAAGCGATGCAGCCCTGTTATCAAGACATGGTCGTCTCTGCGCACACCGTTTCCTGTGTGCTTCCATTTACAGCTGCAGGCCACGACGTCAATACCACCTAGTGGTTTTCACATTGTGGTGAACTGGGGTTAAGCATTAGTACTGTGGTCTGCGGCTCAGTGCTCAGCAAACTGTGACACACTGTGTGTTCTGACCCGTGAATCTTAGCCCGTTATCCGCTGCTGAGCCCTGTCCACTACATCGCTGAAACCAGCAGCTGGTATGAATGTTGTGGCCAACAGAATGCGATTAACAGCTGTAGTCGGTTTAAATTATAAATCACAGAAACGCAACGAATCCTTCACAAACCTGGTTCACAAACCTTCTCACTTAACCTAAAAGGTAAAACTACACACTGCTCTGTTCAGTCAATCAACTTTATTTCTAACACGCTTTAAATGCCAAAGGACAAACAGTAAAACATCAATAAATAAAATAACATTGATAAAACGCAATGAAAACAACAAAACAGATTTAAATAAAATGTAGATGATACAGGTAAGAAACACATGTATGAGGGAATTTCATGTAAAAAGACCCACAATTTAAAATCGTACATCTAAATTTGGACACAGTTTTCAAGTCCTCAGTTCTGCTTATGATAAATTATAAAACACCGTCAAATATAAAACTGCCTGAGACTGTCCTTGACTTTAGCTGTTTGTCTGGTGATGTAGTTCTAGCCGTCTAATTGTTTTAAGGATTTCAGTAAACTGTTCACATATACACACGTTTTCCGACAGTTTGACAGGCCGTGTCACAGTGAGGCTGCAGAAGGATTCTGAGACGCGTCCATGGAACACGGCGCAGAATTGTCAATGTGTCGTCCACAATAACTGTATTTCCCTACAACTCCCCTCACTTCACTGCACAAGCGCTGAATATGTGAGCTAACCTCGAGGAGTTTGTCTGCTTGTTACAACCTAAATTCTACTACTGCTGTGATGTAGAACACTGGCCGGGAACAGACACTTTAGAATGACTTTGAAAAAAGAAGAAACTGGTTCAACAAGAACTCCTACTTCTTCTAGAACTCTGACTGTATTTGTAAATGTTAACACGAGGGTTCGAACATGATATCAGATGGGAGCGTGTGGGACATCACAGCCTGAGGACAGTCTTGTTACAAGAGAAAGTCCAGTGCAGAATTTACAGATCACGTTGAGCACCGTGTCCACGGTGGCCCGAGAAGGAACCCTGGACTTGTTCCTCGGGGCCATTTCTCTCCCAGTCAACAACAGCCCTACTGTGCATTTGAGTCTAACTGCCCACAGTGACACACGAGGGCCTGGGTGGAGGGGATGTGGCAGGACCGGTTCCTGCGAGGAGAAAAGTGGTTCCAATCCACCTGCCAGCTGTGGCCTTTGCATTTTCCTCCTGTGCTTATGCAGGTTTCCTTTACGTATTCCAGTTTCCTCCCAAGGTGCAAAGACATGCGTGGTGGTGTGAAAGGGACTGTGCTGCTGTTGCCCTGCACTTCATTTTAAAGTGCGATGCCAACTGGCGACAGGTCTTCAGCTGAGGAAAGGATGAACCTGTGTGTTACCTGCTGTTCACACTGTGCATCCTTTGCTTCCCTCGGTGTGTCATCCACTGATTCTTTCTGCGGAATCAAAGGCAAAAACTAGGAAGCCCATAAACAACCTTCATGTTCTGTGTTTTTCCTGACAAACAAAGCGGCCGTCATTAGTTGAACAGGCTGAGCTGTAATGAGCTGCCTGCATTCAGACGTAGTTAGAGACTAATGATACTGACATCAATTCATCAGCCGTGTCTGTGTTTCTCACTCCACTTCGCTAACACAAGGTTAGGGTTCACCACTAAATAAAGACATCAGGGCTCGTAAAAAAGTCACGGTCTAACTGACAAATCAATACTTCATTAATGTCACGCCATTAAACACACCATCTATGAAGCGAGGACGCAGCCCTGAATGGAGGTGAGGGACTTCAAGGCCTGAGCACCGTCCAGTCTTTCAGTTCAAAGGTTTGGTCCGATTTAATGTGCAAGTTCCATTGTTTCTGAGGCACAACAGAGTAAACTGGTGTTTTTTTGTTCATCGTGACATTATTTAAGATGATATTTAGTGAATACGAAACAAAATGATTAAAATGGTAGAACATCTACCACTACTCTTTTTTTAGACAAAGCAGTAAAAGTGAAAAAAAAACTAATCCTGAAATGTCTGAAATGAGCAGATTGTAAATGTGTGAGTCAGCTTGTGAATATGACTCTGACACTGTAAATACATTTATGATCTGATAGGTCACTGCTTATGTCACGGCCTAAATATTTAATCTTGTTTGGCTCCATAAGGGCAAAACCAAAATACTGAGAGATCTGGAAACAATAATTCTTGCCTGCATTGTACTGGATGTCAAAGTGCTGTACTGGGTACAAACAGTCAATGTTTAAGATGAAAAAGCTCATCCGCTCACTTTAGATGGTTCACAAGAAACGTTTTGTTTCGACTTTTTCATTCCCGGGAAATCATTGTGGACAGGCGGCTAGGTTTAGGGTCGTATCAGTGTCTTCAACATGTGGCCTGGAGGACTGCGATTAAAACCACTTAACCAGCTAAACCGTAGCTGCCCTCCTTCGAGATGAAATGACGGAACATTCGCACAAACATTACTGGCAATAAAGTGCTGCCCTCTTAAATTCCATCGTTCACATGAAAATGAGCAGTTACAAAGTCTCTGTGCAGAGCGGAAAGCCAAACTTCTTCACCGCTGGTGAACTGTATTAAACCGATTATGGTGAAACACACTGACGGAATAATACTAGCAATAATATTTGTAAACCACAAAATTTTCTCATATTCCTATCGCACACGTTCAGAGTGAATTACACTGCAGCGTTTCCACCGTGTGATGTGAGTGGCTACAGCCTGTCTGTAATGTTACACGACTTGTCAGGATGTGTACAGGATATGATTTATTTGTCGTGGCCTGCTTTCATGTGTTGCACAGTGGACAGATGAGAGATCACAGCCAAGCAGTCTCTCTCATCTCACGTCTCTCCCAACACACAATCAAAGCAAGAATCAATCAAGTTAAACATGAAACTGGAAACAGGCCTAGTGTTAGTAAGTGCTAAGCGATTTCATGGTCGGTCGGAGCCAGCAAAAGGTAAAAGGAGTTGCTCTGTAGTGTCCTGAAGGTAAATGTTCAGGCCCAGCAATCCATTTGGATGGGTACAGCCCCCTAAGGGGCCATGCACAATAACAGTTCTGTGGTGCAGAATAATATCCAACATCAATATCTAATATTCACAGGCAAAAACCAGAGAATACGAGTTAGATTAGATAGAGTGATTTGGGTTGGAGCCTGGAGCTACTGTAGCTGCATTTTCAGCCAATGGCAGAAAATTTGTGAAAACTTTTAGACCCGTTGAAATATACGGAATTGCAGAGGGAAGCTAAGTTGTGTAAAGAGGAATATCAAAGCACATCGCTCAGAAGATGCGATATGAAGCTGCAACTGTTTTTTATATTATTAGCTGTAAATTCGGTGAGCTGAAGTGGGTAAGACAGATTTGTACGTGGCAATACAATTCCTTTACACATGTAAGAACTAGTGGAGAGAGTTATCCATCTGGGTGGACACATTCACATGGGTGGCTGCTGACTCCTCCTGCCGTAAGCGTATTGTGTCACTTCCTGTTTCGTCACACTGTTTCGGGTCTCTGCTGAAGGACTGTTCACTGGTTAATCGTAGCTCTTGTTTTCTAAATTATTGATTTCTCTGTACATAAACTATCACTTGGGCCATAAGATTTGTTTACGCAAACACCTGCTCTCCTGAAATAACTTAACAAACTAGCTAATCGCTAACTAAACCTAATCGATCTAGCTTCGTTAGCCTAGCACCTAGCAATGGCTTCTCCGTCTCCTTCTGTCTCTCCTCTGACTTGCTCTGTCTGCCACATGTTTAGTTTTTCCTCGGCCTCCTTTAGTGATAACGGCACTTGTAATAAATGTGAGGTTATTGCAGCTTTGGAGGCGAGGCTCTGAATTGGAAGCTCGGCTCCGCACCATGACAAACGATCCAGCTAGTCAGGCCCCGGTAGCTGGTGCGGACCAACCTAGCATAGCCACTGTTAGCTTAGCCACTGTTAGCTGTTCCCCAGCAGTACCCGAGCAGCTGGGAAGCCAGGCCGGCTGGGTGACGGTTCGTAAGCGATCTAACGCTGAACAGACGCCCCAGGTTCACCACCAGCCGGTTCACGTTTCCAATCGATTTTCCCCACTCAGCGACACACCCGCTGAGGAACGAACTCTGGTAATTGGCGACTCCATAGTCAGAAACGTGAAGTTAGAGACGCCAGCGGCCATAGTCCAATGTTACCCTGGGGCCAGAGCGGGCGACATCGAATCCCATTTGAAGCTCTTGTCTAAGGATAAACGTAGATACAGTAAGATTATTATTCATGCAGGAACAAATGACGCCCGATTACGCAAATCGGAGGTCACTAAAACGAATATTGAATCGGTGTGTAACTTTGCAAAGACAATGTCGGACTCCGTAGTTTTCTCTGGACCCCTGCCAAATCTGATCAGTGACGACATGTATAGCCGCATGTCGTCATTCAACCGCTGCCTGTCTAGGTGGTGTCCAGCAAACGATGTGGGCTACATAGACAATTGGAAAAGTTTTTGGGGAAAACCTAGGCTTATTAGGAGAGACGGCATCCATCCTACTTTAAGCCTCTGTCTTATCAAAAAATATGGCTGATTTTATTAGACAACCAAAAGATTGACAGTCCAGAGTTGAGCCTAGGACGCAGAGATCCAGTCCTACACGCCTCTCTGCAGTATCCTTACCGCCGTTACCCCCCCACAACTCCCACATTCCTATAGAAACTGTGTCTGTTCCCCAATTAACTAAATTTTACAAACTAAAAATGATCACAAGAGGAGTTAATCATAATAACTTAATAAAAATCAGGACTGCTCCTCTTACTGAACAAAAAACTAAAACAATTAAATGTGGATTATTAAATATCAGATCTCTCTCATCTAAATCTCTGTTAGTAAATGACTGATAAGCGATCATCAATTCGATTTATTCTGTCTCACTGAAACCTGGTTGCAGAAGGAAGAATATGTCAGTTTAAATGAGTCGAGCCCCCCAAGTCATATTAACTATCATGTTCCTAGAAGCTCAGGCCGAGGTGGAGGAGTAGCAGCAATCTATCACTCAAGCTTTCCAATAAACCCTAGACTTCTAGGTCCTGCTGGAGGTTTCTTCCGTTAAAGGGAGTTTTTTCTCTCCACTGTTGCCTATAGCTGCTCAAGGGGGATTTGTTGGGTTTTCTCTACATGTTTGTATGGTCTTGACTTTATCATGTAAAGTGCCCTGAGATGACCTTGTTGTAAATTGGCGACATATAAATAAAGTTGAATTGAATTGAATAGACCTAAACATAGTTGTAACTCATTTGAGAATCTTACTCTGAGCCTTTCACACCCCATTTGGAAAACTCAAAATCCACTCCTATTTGTTATTGTGTATCGTCCTCCAGTCCCTTATTCTGAATTTTTGACTGAATTCTCAGATTTTCTAGCCGACTTAGTGCAGATCAAGTCGTCATAGTGGGCGATTTTAACATTCATGTAGATGCTGACAGTAACTCCCTCAACACGGCATTTACTTCATTATTAGATTCAGTTGGTTTCTCTCAAAATGTAAATGAACCCACTCATTGTTTTAGTCACACCCTAGACCTTGTCCTTGCATACGGTATTGAAATTGATAAACTAACAGTATTTCCTCATAATTCTGTTCTCTCTGACCATTTCCTAATAACATTTGAATTTAGTTTATTGGATTACACAGCAGCTAGACAAAAGTTCTGCTTCAGTAGGTGTTTATCTGAAAACACTGAACAAATTTAAGGAAATGATCCCTTCATCATTTACTTCACCATGTACTGATATAACTGAGAGTAGCCTCATTAACTGTACTCCTGTACAAGTTGATTACCTGACTGATAATTATGCAGCATCTTTACGTTCCACACTTGATAGTGTTGCCCCTCTAAAAAAGAAGGCAGTAATTCTGAACAGGCGATCTCCATGGTATAGCTCGCAAACCCGCAATTTAAAGCAGGCGTCACGAAGACTAGAAAGGAAGTGGCGTTCCACTCATTCACAAGAATCACGCTTAGCCTGGAAAAAGAGTTTATACTTATACAAATTAGCCTCCGTAAATCCAGAACAGCTTATTATTCATCACTAATAGAGGAAAACAAGAAAAACCCCCGGTTTCTTTTCAGCACTGTAGCCAGGCTGACTAAGAGCCATAGTTCAGTTGAAACTAGTATTTCCTCAACTCTATGTAGCAATGACTTCATGACCTTCTTCACAAACAAAATCATAGCTATTAGAAATAAAATTCACCAGACCCTCCCCACAAATACAACAGAATTAGAATCATCAGTAAGTCCTCAGTCCCTTTTAGACTGCTTTGTGCCCATAGACCTTGCTGAGTTAACTTCAACTATTTTGGCATCTAAACCAACAACATGTCTGCTAGACCCTATTCCAGTTAGACTGCTCAACGACGCTCTACCCTTATTATACATGTTCGTATTAGATATCATTAATCTATCTTTATAAACAGGATATGTACCAAAGGCCTATAAGGCAGCTGTAATCAAACTCTACTTAAAAAAACCTAGTCTGGATCCAGATGTCTTAGCCAATTACAGACCAATATCCAATCTCCCCTTTATCTCTAAAATACAAAAAAAAAATAAAAAGTAGTTGCAAAGCAATTATGTGACCACCTGCGCAGAAACGACTTGTTTGAAGAATTTCAGTCAGGATTTAGAGTTCATCATAGCACAGAAACCGCACTGATTAAAGTCACCAACGATCTTCTTCTGGCTTCAGATAATGGACTTGTCTCTATACTGGTTCTGTTAGATCTTAGTGCTGCATTTGACACCATTGATCACAGAATGTTATTACAGAGACTAGAACATGTAATTGGAATTAAAGGAACTGCATTAAACTGGTTTAAATCGTATCTATCAGATAGATTCCAATTTACTCATGTTAATGATGAATCTTCCACATACACAAAAGTTAGTTATGGAATTCCACAAGGCTCTGTATTAGGACCAATACTCTTTACTCTATATATGTCTATATATGTACGTATAATTTCCTTCTTCTAAACTCAGATAAAACTGAAGTTATTGTATTTGGGCCTAAAAGTCTAAGAAACATGTTTTCTAACCATATCGTTGCTTTAGATGACATGACTCTGACCCCCAGTAGTACTGCAAGGAATCTCTGAGTCATTTTTGACCAGGATTTGTCATTTACCTCACACATAAAACAAATCTCTAGAACAGCCTTCTTCCACCTAAGAAACATTGACAAAATTAGGAGCATCCTGTCTCAAAGCGATGCTGAAAAACTGGTTCATGCATTTGTTACTTCTAGATTGGACTACTGTAATTCTCTACTTTCAGGTTGCCCCAGTAACTCTCTAAAAAGCCTCCAATTAATCCAAAATGCTGCAGCAAGATTACTGACTGGGATTGGTAAGAGAGATCATATTTCACCTTCATTAGCTTCTCTCCATTGGCTTCCAATTAAATGCAGAATAGAATTTAAAACCCTTCTTCTTACCTATAAAGCTTTAAACTGTCAAACTCCATCATATCTAAAAGATCTCCTAGTACCATATCATTCTACTAGACCACTTCGGTCCCAAAATGCAGGCCTACTTGTGGTTCCCAGAATTTCCAAAAGTAGAATTGGAGGCAGAGCCTTTAGCTATCAAGCTCCTCTCCTGTGGAACCAGCTCCCAGTCCAGATTCGGGAAGCAGACACCCTCTCTATTTTTAAGACTAGGCTCAAAACCTTCCTCTTTGATAAAGCTTATAGTTGGTTATAGTCATGCTGCTATAGGCTTAGACTGCTGGGGGACTCTGCACTGTGCCACTTCCTCTTCTCTTCGTTCTCTCCTCTCACCCCACATCTATAATGTCACCGCTGTATGACATTAACTCTGTGTCTTCTTTGTCCCGTAGTGGTCTTTCTCCCTCTCTGTCCCCCTCTCTCTGTCCCTGCCCTCAGGTGTCCCCGGATTTGGGGCTGTGTGTCCTCCAGTGTGCAGCTACTGGTCCTATTAACCTGCTCAATGTTTTGTTGTTGCTTTTGTTGCTCTGTTCTTTTCTCTCTCCACTTTCCACTCAGCCCAACCGGTCAAGGCAGATGTCCGTCCACCCTGAGCCTGGTTCTGCTGGAGTTTGTTGGGTTTTCTCTAAATGTTTGTTATTATGTAAAGTGCCTTAAGATGACCTTGTTGTAAATTGGCCCTGTATAAATAAAGTTGAATTGAATTCAATAGAGAGCAGGCTAATAAATATCATCTTTGCAAAAGTTGTGTATAAGATATTCTAAAACAAAGTCGCAAACAAGTCTATAATCACACTACGACTAAGGTGGGAAAGACTATTTATGAGTGAGATCGAATTGCCTTAATCATGACAAATTATGGCGAAATCTAGGAATTTAGATTTGGACTTTAGTTCTTATAGCATCCTAACAAACCACAGTAGCAGACCACAAACAATGGCTGTTTAAAAACTGGAATATAAATATATAACGGGCAAATTATTGATCATTCAAGGTGTTCAAGGAACAGCTATTATAGGCTGGTGAAAGACGCACAGATCGCCAGAAAGACAAAAAAAGACCACTGTCTTGCATTACATATCCCCGGGTTGCTTTTCAGAACCGTCAGACGTAAATCTTTTCAAGGAACTTGATTTCTCTGCATAAAGGAATAAGCAGTCACACAGGAAACACGTTGTTTTCCAGAAGCACCATCAGTTTTCCCCATTAGACATTCTTGGAGCTGTAGCGTAGTCAAAAATGTGTTCAGCTGAGACTGAGCCACAACTGAGCAAAATCTGAGGTATGTTTGTGTGATGGGAGGATGCGTGACACAAACATTATTTACATCCTAAAGTCACAGGAACCTCTAATCCTTGTTGCAGGAAAGGCCAAGTTTTCTCAAGTGTCGTCAACAGATGACTTTTATAATTTGTAGAATGTATAACAGACAATCTCTTTATAAAATGTGGGCATGGTAGCTGCATCAATCTTATTCTTCCAGCTATATCTTTAATCCTCAAATTATCTCCCAGGTCTATTTTTCTGTCAACGACCCCAAGTTTTCTGTGTTGTGCATTAATGAGAACAATGTGATGTATCTGAGACGGACCCATGGGCCAAGGTGGGAGGTCGGGCAGGCATTCGAGCAGGTCAGCACACAGGCATGAGAGAGAACAATGAAGTTTACTGACTAAAAATCACAGCTGGGGAGCTGATAAAAACTGGACAAACCAGGATGTGAGCAGTAAGTGAATAAGCATAAGCGCTAGTGAGAAGAAGAACAACCTTTATCCCTCACGTATACATTTGGCTTTATTATATAAAGTGCCTTGAGATGACTTTGTTGTAAATTGGCGCTATATAAATAAAGTTGAATTGAAAAATAATTACTATGCTGCACCATGTCTGATGGGGGTAGGATAATAACAGTTGGACACTGTAGGCTACACGAGGTCAGCTGCATAACTACTAGCGATACCAAGGAGGGATGAAGAACGACTCTGAGGAGGAGCGTGAGGAGCTGGGAATAAGAGAGAATATACAGTTACAGATGGCTGGATGGTGAAGGGGGGGACAGGTTGCCCCCTCTGGAGGTCAGCTTGGAGGCTGGTGAGCCCCTCCTGAGACTGGCCTCCAGGGTATCATCCCAACTTACAACCTTACACCTCCTAGAGTTCAAAGCAAATGGGAAACAGACAAAGCAACGAAGAACATGATGTGAAAACCTTTTTTAGTCACAAGTCAATGCGTCAACTTCTTCTGCTCGGACAAGTAGTGAAACGTTTCCAAACAAGAAGGATTCAACCTTCAGAAAAGCCTAAAGCCTGGATGACTGAGAAGCTTCACCAAGATTTTTGTCACTGACTAATTATGGCAGATGTAACATGCACGTAACGAATGTCATGTCAGTTGCTGCGCCACATTTCGATGTCTTTTAGACATCTACTCAAGGTTCCGAATGTAACTTTGTGCAACTTCTTTTCAAAGATGATTTCCAAAAGTACGATTTAGACTTTTTGCAACGACCTTTTTGTAAATGTTGAATCGCAGACATCTATGGCACATATAAAGTACAAAGTAGCAGACATAAATCTTGGTGTCTACAGAGTTTCATTTCACTTTTAGGATCCAGGACATCTGTTTTGAACCCATTTTGAAGGTCAGTGCGCATCTAAAATAGACTCCAGACAAAGATGCCTGACTGCAACAGGTTATGGATGTCCACAGCTGCCAAAAACAGCTGGAATGTCCGAATATCTAAATAAGATTTAGTTTGGACGTCTTTCAGTGCAGGTCCAGTATATAGAGATCAGTGCAAACTTTGTTTTGATTTGATAAAAGGATATAAGTATTAGCATATTAAAAGCTGGAAAGTTCTTCATGTAAATAAGAAATAATTAAAGATATTTTTTTTAATTAATTCCTAAATTTTTCAAACCAGAATGGAATATTTTGGGGTAAAAGCAGGTCCCACATCTACAGATGGGCTCCTCCACCATCACAAAGGCAGTTCTGCCAATGGATAAAAACCACAGCCATCACGGGTGATGGGGCATCAGCCATGCCTGGCACTTCATTTAATTATCTTCATTTCGTACATTTACCGTAAATAAGCAGAAATATTATGGGGATAAGTATTTTATTTATTTTGCGTCATTAATCTGACCTGTCAGTGAATACAAGCTGCCATTAATACACAAATTAATTTTTGTGTTATGATAGAAAATACGCATGATTAGCGGAGAAGAGGAATGCAGACACATAAATAGCTGCCAGGAGCCTTGATGGGGTCTCGATACTGATAAATTGAGGGAAAAAACTTTTAATCAATTTATTATGCTGTCCCAGTTTATGAATTTATGCAGTTTGATGTACAGAAATGCAAATACATGTCACTTCTGTTGATTTCATATCTAAATGACCAGCTTGGTCACTTTTCTGAAAAATTTACAACAGCAATGTTTCTAGGTCACATGTAATAAAATGTACGAGCACATTAACAGAAGCTTTCAAAGAATTTAATGCAGCACTTGATGTGAAATTCCAAACTCAGTGGGCTGTCCACATCAATATTCTATTGCGCTGAAAAGGCAAAGTGCAAATTAGATGTTAGTCACTCATTAACGCTTTGAGGTGAGTAATGTCAGGTCTTTTTCGAGAGTCAGTTTTTTCTAGTTTCATAGCCTCAAAGACAAAATCACCCTGCACAAATTTGCTAAAACTTGTGTAAAGATGATGGGAGTCAGATTTGTTTTCTCTTCATAATTAGCAAATCCTCCAGACCGCAACAGGCACCAGGCCGCGCAGCAATTTGATTGTTAAATTCTATGTAGCACGTATTGATGGGCGATTGTCTCTTTTGTGTTGCCATTCTAACTTGCTTTCATTCATTTTTATTATCATTATTATTATTAATAAATGTATTCAAGTTTGGGGGGTTTATTCTCTCATCATGTATTGTGTGTGTATTAAGAGCTGCTACAAACTAATTGCCCTCAGTGAGATTAATAAAGCTGTTGAATTAAACTAAACTCATTAGGAGCGAGGGCGTCCATCCATCAGATGATAAATATGTCATATATATATATATATATATATATATATAAATGTGGAGTTTTATCAGACAACCTAAAGCATGGCAACTCCGAATTGAGAACAAGATGAGGAGATACAAACTTCTCAGCTGTCACCACCAACAACCCCCTGCCTAACACCCAAACATTTTAGCAATAAAAAAAAACAGAATTTGTAGCATTTTGAATTTCAATAAACTCAATTTCAATAAAAAAATTTAGAGCCATTAACTAACTGAAAAATAATTAGTTGGTGCCAGATAATTTGCTCTCTTACCTACTCTTCCTCTTGTTACATAGAAATAAATGTTGTGTTTGGTTTGTATTTCCCCAAGCCTCCTCACCAGGAAGATGCCCCAAAGGGATGACATGCTTAGTAAATAACTCAGGCAGCAGAAACCAGAGCAGGAAGCAGCAGGCACAGTGTACAGGAACATCTGTGCCGAGTACGGGCTGGAAGTACAAAGTCAAAATGGGACACACCTGCAAAGGTGGTTGAGAATGGAAGAGCTAAGATCTTGTGGGACGTCCAGATACAGACTGACAAAATGGTAATGACCAACCAACCCGACGAAGAAGTTGTGGACAAACAGGAGAACGAGGCTGTAGTGGTAGATGTGGTAACACCAGGAAGAAGGAACACGGGAAGCTGGAGAAATACCAAGGGCTATGAAGAGTTGGAAGGATGTGGAAGGTGAAGGCACAAGTGGAACCTGTGGTAATAGGAACACTGGGGGCTGTAACACCTGAACTGGGAGAGTGGCTCCAGCAGATTCCAGGAACAACATCTGAGATCTGTGTCCAGAAGAGTGCAGCGCTAGGAACAGCTGAGATACTGCACAGGACCCTCAAGCTCCCAGGCCTCGGACCCGAGCTTGAAGGAAGTAACAAGAGACCGCTCCAAAGAAGGAGAGACGAGATAACAATTATATATTTATATATACTGTACACATATACATACACACATATATACGTATATATAGTTATACTCGATTTGTGTGTTCTGTATTCATTTTAAGCCTAACCCTTATTGAAACCTGTGTTTTATTTGTGATTAAGAGGGATTTCATCACAAGTATTATTTTTTTGTATTTGCAAAAATCTTTTTAAAAAGTCTCCTTTACTAAACAATTACCAGTTTACTTTGTGCCTTGGCTTGGGTGAATTCTCATTGTAACCTACAGTTCATAAAAATATGAATCATGTGCTGTGTGTGGGTGTGTGCGTGACTCTTACTTTCTTGGATTTTGTAGGGCTCCCACCAGTCTAATTAATATTTTTTATCCATTTCTGGGACGAATAAAGGTTTATCTTATCTTATCTTATCTTCTCATTGCAGCGATGTGAACCTAAAGGGTACGTGTGGCTGGATCAGATTTAGAACTTACAGTAAGTCTCACCAATGTCAAAGAAAGGTTGTCCTGTGCCATGTCCAGTTGTTAAATGTCTTTAGCTCACATCAGTTGTCATCCAAACATTCAGAACAGACAAATGGTGTGTGTTATTCAGCTCGCCTGTGGACTACAGAGTCGAATAACAACTGAGGGGCAGACAGGCCGAGGGAGAGCAGATTCAAACCAGATGTGTGGGATCTTTATCCAGAACTACCCTCTTAGACTCAGACACCACTTTGTTCCCAACCAGAAAAGACAGCAGACAGGGAAGGTACTGGCATTGTCCGTCTCTCCCCAGCTCCATTTGCAAATTAAATGGAAACGACAGCAGCGAGTAAAAACCTTCTGAATGCTGCTAAATATTTTGACTGTCACTTGAAACTGAATTCTTTGCTGATAAATGCAAGAAGCATCAATGGAAATGCATTTAGTGGATCAGTAATGAATCACAGCTGGCTTAACAAGAGTTCAAGACTGGGTTTGTACTTTGTGAAAAGTCTGTTTTCCTGTGCAAGTGTGATCATATGTCTTCACTATAATAAAGTAAGCAAATGTCAGCGCTCTTCGTGAGTAATGAGCTTTAGCATGTCCTGTAAGTAGTCAGGCAGCTCCTTGGTCTTTCCACTCCACTCCACAGATGCTTGATTGGATTAAGACCTGGAGAATTTGGAGCTCAAGTCAACACCTCAAACCTGATGTTGTGTTTCTCAAACCCTGTTTGAACCATTTCAGCACGGTGCATTATTCTTCTGAAAGACGCCATCAAGGAATACTGTTTCCGTGAAGGGGCGCATTTGGTATTGTCAAAGAAACATCCACATGATGGAGGTACCCAAGGTTTCCCAGCACAATGTTGTCTTAAGCATCACACCATCTCCCTTGGCTCGCCATCATCCCATAGTTTCGTCTGGTGCAGTCTCAGGTAAGCGTTGCATGCAGGTCCGGCAGTTACTGTAGGTCTTTCTAGCAGTAGACAAAGCCCCGCACCCAAACAGATCCCAACGTTTCGCCGTGTTTTCTGCTCCCAGCACATCAACTTTATTGACAAAATGGATACTTGCTACTTCACATACGCCAACCACTTCTAGGTGCCATTCGAATGAGATGTGATCTGTGTTCTTCATTTCACCAGCCAGTGGTCATAAAATTATGGCCGTTGCATTTCTGTAGGTATCCCCATGTAGGTAATAGTAAATACTCATACCCTGCTAAATTATTCATTTAGATCAATTTGAAAGATCCTAAACTATTCTTTTAACTCATGGACAGGAGGAGTAAAAGAATGAGCCACTGTTCGGAAGCTTTATGGTTTTGCAAACCTCAGTCTTCACTTCTTTCCACTTGTGAATACCCGCTCACTGTAGAACGTTGGACTCCAAATTGTTTAGAAACTGTTTTATGACCCTTTCCAGATGGACTTGCTGCTACGGTGGATCCTGCAAGACCGTCACTTGTGTCTTTCCCTCTTGGCATTGTGCTGACACACGCGCTCGAGACCACCAAAGCAGCAGCCAAAACGTCTGGAAGACATCTGCAGACCTGCTGATGATCAATAAATCGAGGGCTGATGATTAGCAGCTCCTGGCAACAAGTTCCCCTCTTAAATCCTATGGGGGCAGTAAACGGGTACTTTGATTTCACACGAGTTTACACGTCTTGGCTTCATTTTTGATAAATAAAAAATGGCACAATGGAAAAAGATATAGGTTGTGCGTTTGTTCCCACTAAAATCAGATGACTTTTATCATTTGAATTAAAAAAACAACAACATAGAAGTAAAAGGGGGGTTCCAACTTGCACATGCTCCTACTTGCATTGAATTGAAGGCATGAGCAATGAAACCTTACTTCTTCCATTTACATGGACAAATACTTGAAGGCAATAGTTTGAGGCAAAGCAGACCTTTAGTTGAACAAACCGAATGCATTAGCATGGAGTTCACTATTAAAAAACACCACTGTGTGACCTTATTAGTGAGATATTAGTGTACAACGACGAGACATATGCTCGAAGAGGCCTTTCTAATGTCAGATATCATTTTAGAAACAACGTGTCCATCCCAAAATATGTGCCTGATTTTCAAGGGTGTAAAAGCTGCAATTTGTGACTTTCTGCGGCACATTAGAGCTCTGACGGGCCACTCTCACTAAAGAGCACATGGACGGCAGTCTCTCTCAGCCTTACAGTTATGTAGATATCAGGCTTTCAAGCTGCATTGTGCCTTTTGATCAACTTACAGCGACAGGAAAGGTAGCATAAATTGACCGGAGACATCAGGCATTATCAATCCTTGATGAGCCGGCATTACTCTTTCCCGTCGTTAATGTTCACTGTGCACACATAAATTATGACATACTCCAGCAATTCATCAGGACTGAATAATACAGGGGGTGTCTGCGTGTTTCATCAGAATTCACTAGCGTTTAGGTTGCATGGCTTCTTGTACAGTTTTGCCTGGAGCAAGATCAGCTGAACTTTTTATTTCAACAATGTCATTGGCAAAAAAAACCCCAAAACAAACAAAAAAGCAAACCCCACCCAGCCCCCAATAAACAACAGTGATCTATGGCACAGATGAAAAGTTGTTTTTTGTATTTGTTAATTCATATTTTTTTATTAAGACTTGTAGTAAGGAAAAGCAAAATTAACCAAACAGGGTGAAGTAACCAAACCCACAATGTTGCAAAGCTGAATCTCGATTGGTTTCAGTGGAGACAGAGTGTGTCCTTTTTTGTTGATGGAGCAACTGCATAGAAGCAATGATGAAATACAAGGATGTTTAATTATAAACTTGAGGCAAAAGTCAAACGCAGGCTTCACCAACACAGCTTCCTGTTAATTTAAAAGAGTTGTGTTTCAATCGGACAAACGAACACCGCAAAGCCGAACAAAAGCAGATGGTGACCTGCATTACTGAAAGTGGAATAAAGATGCAAGGCTACACTGAGTACCCGAGTTCTGATCCATTTTGCAGATCCATCACGGATGGGGAAAATATTATCTATCTTAAACCTCTTGTACACAGGTGAGGAAGTGAAGTTACTGATTTTAGAAGAAATTCTGCGGCATAAAGCAATTCATTTCTATACATATAATCTCAGTACAGTCTCTCACTATAAACGTGCATCTATAGACATTGTTTTTAGATGTTTCACCAGCCTCGACAAAGAGACTAAACTCATTTTATCAAATGTGATAAGCCAGGCTGCACGTGAATGCTTCCACCCTTGTCCTTTGAATTAATGCTAATTGGTAATAACAAACACAGAAATTGAAATAAAGCCGTGCATGGTCCCAAAAACCTCATAAACCCGTATTCTTCCAATGCCAGCTTGCCCTGAGGGTGCACGCCTACTCAAGGTTGGTACAATTTCTAAAGAGCTTTTTAGATATCAGCCTCCCTCCCTGTGTACATTCTAATGCAGCAGCTCTGCCACGAATTCTACTTTAACCCGGTTATAAATCCTCAGATTGTAGGTTGAATCTGTCAGAAAGGTGATAATTCTACTTTCTGTTGAGGGCAAAGTGAATAGTGGAGTCGCACTGGAGTGCATCATGAGAAGAGACGGTTCTAATGTTTTGTCTTCTTCACACAGCAAATTCTCTAATTGATGTACAGCGGACAATTTGCAGGTTATTGATTTAAAAAAAAGATGAATAAATGAGGAGGCCAAAACATTAGAACTGCCACTTAAATGCACTCCAACGCCATTAGCCATAAACACGTAGTAGAATTGTCACCTTTCTTACAATTTCAACTTAAAAGCTGAGAAATTATAACACTGTAGAATTCATGGCAGAGCTACTGTATTTGGAATGTACAGGTGTACCTAATAAAGTGGTTTTATATTTTAATAGGTGTAGGGAAGTATTATTGACACTTTTACATTTAGCAGACACTTTTATCCAAAGCAACTTACAGAGTAATTTGGTACATACATACACAGTGGTGATGGCTGCCACGCAGGGAGCTGATCACCACTGGGAGCAACTGGGGGTTCAGTATCTTGCCCAAGGACACTTTGACATGTGGCAAGCAGGGACTGGGGATCAAGCCACTGACCCTGTGGTCCATGGACGACTTGCCTTACCAACTGAGCTACAGCCGCCCCTATAGCTCCATAGCTCTTGGATGAATATTGGCTAACCTTTCTATTTAAACCTTTAAGAGAAACCAGCAATTTGCAGAAAGTAAAATGACAAAAATAAACCAAAAGTAAAAAAAATAAATCCTTTGTGAGCCTTTGTGAAATTAATATAGAAATATTTATTCCAGCCATCTCACGTCGAAAAAATGAAGCAGAATAGATTTGTTTCTCAAAACAAAACTCAAATTAGAAGAGTTCGACCTTTACGTCTGCAGTGAACAAAGAGAAATACAACAAATACAGAAACATACACGTATGAAAAGCCGTGACGACATTGCACCAATGCAACAACTGAGATCCCGAGCGGATATTCCCACATACTGACAAATGAATGCCTTCAGAAATCATCACTCTGTGGTAAACGGGAAGAAGAACACATTGAAAATACTGAAATTATAACAATTTGTACAATGACCAAAAGTAATGCCTAATGCCTTTACAATGTCTGACAGCAGCCTTTAATTTTCAACATTCCTCCTAGTTCACGGCTTATGCTTATGTTCCTACTGTCAGTGTGTTAACAATGCCAGGTATGAAAAACCCACACTACGGAGGGCTGTATTTGTAGCTTCTTGGATGATAATGAAGGGAAACAAAAACTTTTCATCTGATTTGAAGTAACTGTATCATTAACCAAATCATCAAATCACAAATACATATACTGATTTGGGAGGATTTCTAATGAATTGAATATGACTGGAATAAAAAACTAACTCACAAAAAAGTCAAAGTTAATTCCATGTATTAGCCTTGAAAATAATGTGTGAAGTCAAACAGAAATGTTACCCTGAAATGTCCTGTGTTCTTTGGTCACCCAGCAATGCTGGGACAGGGCAACAAAAGACTGAACATGCTACGAGGCTAGAAGACACCTGGGGGAACATCTTACTACCAACGAGGTTCACTGGCAACAGATCAGTGCATCTGATAGAAGCTCGGGTGTTCAGACGTACGGACAGGACACGGTTTGTCACTGGGTTGGCAAATAGACAATCTAGAGAAATCTGACAAAAATAAAGGCGCGTACATTGGGTCTCTGTCCTTTTTTTTAGGTGCTCTGCTTCAGATCAGTTCAGCTGTTTAAGTTTAAAAATCAGTTTAAGGCCAGACCCTTGTAATGGTCTCTATATTAGAATCAAGGCGCACATAAATATGATCACATCGCCCCGTCCTTTAGTCCGTGCACTGGCTCCCAGTCGAGTACAGAACTGTTTATTAGCTTTAATCGTTTGGTTTTGAAGCGTTGAGCAGTCAGGCCCCACAGTATCAGTATCATCAAACCAGCCAGACTTCACTCAGGTGGCTCAGTCTTGGTAGAAAGCACAGGTGCCATGTCTTCCATGCAGCAGGTGGTTGTGAGCACATACAGACATCTTTTTATGGGGGAAGGTTTTTCCTTATTTCAGCAACACAATGTCAAACCACATTCTGCACAAATTGCAGCAGTATTTCTCGGGAGCAAAAGTAAAATACGAAAATGTTGAGCAGCTGGAATTCTATCAGGGATGTTCAAGTCTCAAAAGACCAACTTTTGGAGAACAGATCTTTTAAGTGAACGAGAGCATCTGAATCCTTGACACTGAAGAGTCCTTCTTTTGGCTCCAATTTGAAATCAAACCGTCGACTATAAGCAGCATATCGTTGCTAATTGTTGCTAACTCCTTGTTTTTTTTTGTCATACTGTCCCAACAGTCATATTGTTTAACTGTGGCTCGACATCATTTCGTTCCGCCCACGGTTCTTTATCTCAGCAGTTATCCACCGTCACATTTGATCGTGCATTTGACTCTCCATTCATTTCACATTTAAATGTGTGGCCCTTGCTTGTACAACACCATTCAACAGAGAAAGCTTGCACCTGACTCTCAAAAAACATATATATTACTAATATTTGGCAAATTAATATTATTATATTACATCATCAATATTACTATACTTTCAAATAAGTAGGTATTACATGTGATTAGATAGAAGCTATTCAGATAAAATCACATCATCTCTTGCTTTGTAGCATAGTGACACCAAAATTGGGTGAAAGGCTCATTTGGGTCTTTTATTGTTTCATGAAAATATTATAAAGAGTGTTGGGGAATGTTACCTTAAAAAATAATCAGTTACTTTACTTAATGTTGGAGAAAAGTAACTAGCTTACTTACTAAGAGTACTTTGCCATTGCTGAAAATGCAGAGTCCTTTGCGACCCCTCAGGCACGTTGTTTCAGTCGAGACCTGTGTAATAACTCAGCAAAGTCTGGCCCTGACACGTTTCCCCATTTACACTCTTTTATTTTACAGCCTTACATTTAAAAAATTGTAAACCTGTCTGTAGCCTAGTACATGTTCCCACAGAGGCCTCGAACACAGACATACATCATTTTCAAATTAAAGTTTCAGGCCTTTTAAACACAGACATGAATGAGCGACTGACAAACTAATTTCTGTCATTGTGACAAAAAGTACAGAAACTGGTAGTTTGAAATTAACGGGTTACATATTTGGAAATGTAACTAAATAACAGAGTACTCTACTTTACTGGTTACATGGAAAAAGTCATGTCAGAGTACTTTGTAACGCGTTGCACCCAACACTGATCATAAATGGTCGACCTGCCAATAGTGGGGAAAACGTTTGAAACTGAACCCTGACATTTCAACCTGTTGGTAGAAGATGCAACACCTTGCTTACGTGCCCCTGTCCCAACTTTGAAAAGTTAGAAAGTTGACCACCTAATAATAATGGGGATTTTAAAAGAAATTGCCACGGTGTGACAACTTTGCCCACTTGAAAACATTCAATTCCCACAGTTACAGTTGTGTTTGTATTTTCCCCAATTGCCAGCCAGCCTGAAGCTGTTGGTCTTCAGGATTTCCCAGGTTCGAGGCCTATATCCTGAAAGGCCTGACAGTAGGTTTGTATGTTGTATCCATATTAATATGGAGCACCGTGTAAAATTAGGTGTCAGGCGGTCCTTTAGAAGCTTAAAATTTAGAAACTCTTCTTTAGGTTGTTCCTACTTTGTGTTCTCTCCTCTGTTCTGATGGATGTTTTAGCACAGCTCAGTTTTCCATTAAACCAGACCAACACCACAGCCACACACGCTACAGAAGAACGTCGGTGCCAGTCACACTGTGGTTGTACGGGACGTGTACGTCCCATTGCGAAACACCATATCAGATGCCATACAGTCTTTGGGAAAGTCCAGTGGGCTACATGTTGCTTGTCTCTTCACAGCTACAGCGCAGTAATCCACCTGCTCTGCATCCAACCCGGACTCCAGCCACCGGAAACACACAATACGCTGGAACGAACGCCGGAAATTGTCAGACACGAAGCCATACAGGATGGGATTGGCTCCACTGTTGGCGTAGCTCAGGATGACAAAAAGCTGGGTGACCATGGGGTCTGGGGGGTGGTGGAAAACGCTGACCAGCTGGACGATGTAGAAGGGCATCCAGCAGAGGACAAACACGGCCACAACTAGCAGCACCATGCGAGTGATTTTCTTTTCTGACCGCCGCCGTTGAAGCCAGCCAGCTTTTAGTCCCACTGCTCGCATCCTGGCCACCATCAAACAATAGCATAGGCAGATAGCTCCAACCGGGAGCAGGAAACCCAACAGGAAGGTGTAGACCACGAATGCTTCTGACCACGCTGCTTCGGGCCACAAGAAGTTACAGTTGACGCCACCATCCTGTGCTGGTACAGTGTCTGCAAAGATAATAATGGGCAGGATGACGATGAGTGACAAGCCCCAAACACACACATTGACTACTTTGGCTACGGTGGGTCTGCGGTAGCGGGCGGCCTTGATGGGATGCACCACGGCTACGTAACGGTCCACGCTGAGCACAGTCAGGCAGAAGATGGAGGTAAACATATTAATGCCGTCCACACTGAGCACCAACCTGCACATCAGCGAGCCAAAGGGCCAGTGACGGATGGCAGCGGACGTGGCCAGAAAAGGAACGCTTAGCATAAACAACTCGTCGGCGATAGCTAAGTTAAGAATGTAAATGTTTGTGGCTGTTTTCATTTTGGCATATTTGAGAATGACGTAGATGACCATGGCATTGCCAGTGAGACCTATGCAGCAGACGAGAGCATAGATGGATGGGATGATGATTTTACTGGCATCAGGCTCCTGGTAGTAGTCCTCGTAGTCCATGCTTGTGTTTGAGGAAAGGCCTGTTGGGTAGGACAAGTCCTGGCTCCCATTGAAATCCATTATCACTTTTGGTGCGTGAGTTTACGTTATTCTGAGATTCTGCTAAGCAGTAGAGCCGCCGAGATACACCAGAGATGAAACCAGATTTAAACTTTCCATTCTTTTTAAATGTTCCTAATCACTGCTACGTAAGAAAAAGACGCCCATCACTGCTCGTTTGTCTTTGATTTTCCTGCCACTCTCTCTTGTGTCTTTGCTACCAAGTGATTTGTCACTTTTGTGCTCTTAGTTATAGAAAAACCGATTCCTCATCCGTTTCTAGCCAATAATGTACTATAACAAGTCAAGACCCAGCCTAGTGTCCATCTGTTGCTGGTGGTACCTGACAGACAGACAGACCACTTGGACTTAATAAGGACTCCGTCTGCTGATTGAAATGGGCAATTCTGGCAGGTTCAAATCACATCGAGTGTGAGTTGAAAGGCAGCGTCGTGCTTTTTTCGTTTAGCTCCCGGGCTTGTGTTGGCTCTTCGATGGAGTCTCAGGGCCGACGTGGACTGCAGACAAATCACCAAGTCCCCACTGAAGCTTCTCCTCAGGACACATTATGCTCCACTGTCGTGTGCCCTGAATCGTAACAGCCTGTGAGAAAACAAAGATCTGTCACTGCGTTTGCAGCAGATTCTGTGGACACAAGCACAGATGAGTCATGCCTGAGAGGGTCTCTTGATACATTACTGCGTTTATCATACATTTATAAACCTGATGACATTTTGTTAAATCCTGTGAGCCTTTGTCGCAATTTATTATATAAAAATAATTGTGCATCACTGTAAAAACCACTAAATCCATTATACCTACTGTAGAATGAGTGTGTTATTTTACCGGCTGTCTGCAGCAACACTGACTTGTTAAAGCGAGACAACTCCTCCCAGTTCAGTGTGACAGCCTGTGATTGACATCTCCCTGACTCTTCTGCTAGAGTTGTTGGATTGGACAGATAACAGAGCTTTGGGTGTCTTACTAGCACAAGGACCCCCATCCCCTGCCAACCCCGTCCTGTTCTGGCTCACTTTAGTTTTTTATGTTTTGTCCTGCAGGTTATCCTCCTGAATTGTGGCAAAATATTTCTCCAATAACTATGTTTCATGGGCTCCTTGACAAGCAAAGGCTTTCAAAGATTTAATGGAGCAACAAGAAAGAACTTTTCATCAACGAGAATGACACTGTAAAAAAATTAATTGGGGTAAAGTAATATTCAACAAAAAGTAAAAAATGTGCATCTATTTCGAAACGTTATTATGTACAAATCATCAGATTTAACAAGTTTTTTTTTCTCTCTCCACTTTCCACTCAGCCCAACCGGTCAAGGCAGATGTCCGTCCACCCTGAGCCTGGTTCTGCTGGAGGTTTCTTCCATTAAAGGGAGTTTTTCCTCTCCACTGTTGCCTATAGCTGCCCAAGGGGGGTTTGTTGGCTTTTCTCTACATGTTTGTATAGTCTTGACTTTATTATGTAAAGTGCCCTGAGACGACCTTGTTGTAAATTGGCGACATATAAATAAAGTTGAATTGAATTGAATTGAATTATTAATTGTATGTTACTATATTTTATGATATTTTATTTATTGTTATTGTCTGTTAATAAATAATATTTTGTGTGTTCTGCTGTTTCACTTTCATTTTGACCTGTCCAGTCTTTTTTAATTCACATATGAAAACACCTTCACAGAGCACCGCCCAACGAAGCTTTGTCAAAGTAAGAAGTTGACATTAACACCGTATGGGATGAATGTTAAAAACACAACGCATAGTGAATTATATGCTACATTTCAATCAACTGACTGTAACGATACTAGGTCAAACTCTTCATTAGGTTGCCGTGTTTGTTTGATCCTGTAGCATCATGATCACGGGCCTGGGGTTTTCTATAAAGCTGGCAATGATGCACAACGTGTAGTGATGTAGAGGACTTTTGATGGGAGAAATATGTGTGCAACCATTTCAACAACAGTGCGATGGGGATCACAATTAATGAGCATCTCTCTAATTAACTGTAATTCCCAACAATTGCCTGGACGTCCGGGAGCTCAGCGTCATTACATCCAATGTTGTGTGTGCATTTTGAATTTTGATTTGTTGTCTTTGTACCATTAGAATCCAGTTGCGATTGTATAACGATTGTATTCTGTTGCTATTTACATTTTATACAGTGTTCCAACTTTTCTGGACACTGGGTTTTCTATAACACCAATATTGAAATATTTTTGTCCATAACACGTTTGTCATTTGCAGTTTTGCTTCAGAATCTCTTTAAAGCTGTTCCCATTCTGGGCCTGCTCTCATCCTCAGCGACAGAAAAAACGCTTCGCTCCACGTGTTCTGGATGTTCATCTTTGGTCGCCTCTTTGTTGTTTCTCTCCCTTCTTGTTCATTTTGTTCTTTTCTTTCTCTACTTCTATGTGCTCGTGTCTCCTTCACCAATTCTGTCTCCAACAAAAAAATGTCTCCAAACCATGCACACAAATATGTTTTGGAGAGAAACATATTGCAACCATGTTATGTTTTCATTAAACACACTCACTTTAAAGCTTTCAACAAAACCACAGTCTTTCTTTAACCTGAAAGAAACTGCCATTGTTGTCTAAACCCTCTTTCTGTCGTGTGAACACCAACCATCCATTCCCAACCGCATCTTGGAACTTTGGGTAGTTGTGGAAGGAACAAGCACATTCACGTTTTTAGGAAAAAAACTGAAAGAGCACGTCGCTTTAAGATTTGTTATGTGCAGAGATTTGGCACATTATAGAATTTTTGCTCATATCAATTTAAACGTGTCTTTTGAGCCACCAAAATAATGTAAAAATTGTATGCATGTGTAAGCATGTTTAAATGGTTTGAAGGGAAAATGATGAAATTTAATGCACATACCTCACACAGTAATTTATTTTTTCAGTGTATTAACCTTAATCTTAAAGAATATGTAAAATAATAGGGGTCAAATAAAATATGGCACATTACAGTAGTGATTATAACACTGTCATGACTGTAGAACTCAACTTATTAGTAGTATAATATTATTACTACTTTGCTGAGCAGAATATTATCTAAACACATATCCAGAGAATAATTTTAATTTGCCAAACACAAGGCTTTTAACTTGTTATTCCTTCCCAAGCATGATTGAGTTCAGCTGGTTGCTTCTCTGTGCCAACGTAAAAATGGTTTGTTTGACCGAACTAATCGAATTGACCAACACACGTAAAAGTGGACAGTAAATTGACACAAATCAGGAACGTCCTTTGGAGCCTTTTTCTTAACGAGTACAGATTCCAACTTCATCAGATCAGACACTTGTCCATAAATTAGTCCATAAGTTAGTGGGAGGTGGAGCTGATGTCCAAGGTTTGGAAGATGATCCAAACAAGGAAACGGGTTCTGGTGGGAAGTTTTTTCAAACAACATGTTCCAAACTTGGATGTGACTGGGACATTGACCCCAAACCGCACAGCTGGTTGTTGAAGATGTTGGAACGTTCTGAATTCAGCTCTGTGTGGACTGTGTTTAAAAGTTCAAATCTGTTCTGTAGGTGACACAGTGTGTAAGACAATAGTCCTCAAAAACGCACAATACAATGCAGCTGTGACTATCACGAGTACAAGCTCACAGAAGAGAAATCTGGGAAATCACAAGTTCATCAAAAGTGCCTCATGCCTCAAACTAAGTCGATTCAGTGTCCCGAGGATATTTCGCAATGACTAATGTGCACATGTCCTTCGGAAAGGTTTTTTTCAGACGCACAGATGATGCCACTGTTGCATCATCCTGCAGATTAGCGAAATGCACATTAACACACTCGCGCAAAGAATTTCAAAAGCTGAGACCAGTCTGACAGACATTTGTGAATGGCAACGTCCAATTACAGCTGAGACATGGTGTCCAATTAGAAGTGAAAGCCTTGCACACACGTCACTTCCCATGTCCCTCTGCAACATTTCACTGAATGCATCCTCTGTCTTTCAGCAAAATGGCTTTGGATGGATGATGTCACCGTCTGCTCCTTCGAACTGTTCACAGGCAACTATGTGGCACCGCTGACGAACGTTCACTCGTATTATTAGTGTCTAGGGTGAAGCTGCAAAAGCAGTTAAGTCCAGCTAAGAACGACAATTTCTACGACTCTGGCATTAAAGGGAAACGCTTCATTGAACGTATCAGTGTTTGTATCCACAGCTTTAGTGACCGGCGCCCAGCCGTGGACACATCGTTGCGGTTGGACTCAGTCCAGCTGTCGATGACATTTTTTTAAAAAGATTTGCGCAAATTGATTCGGGCACTGGAACAACCACCTAAAATATATTTCATTGAATTTCATCAGACATTTATGTTGATTTATATAAATGAACTGTAATATCTACAGTTCACCCTAGACACTTAAAATTTTATTATACTGATACTGATATTATCCATCCAATAATTTGTTATGACCAACTGCCTTTAATTCACTCCAGTCACATAGAAGGTATTTGGATTATCTGACATAAAATCACATTCAATATGTTATATTCAATAAGTTGAGTTTATTACATTTTAAATCATTTGTCTGATCCAAAGCTGGAAGTGGTGCAGCCTCAACAGGCTGTTCGTGAATTCGTCACTGTCTGACTTTCTCCTGTCTATACACGGCAGATTAAAAGCTGCGTGTGTGGTTTGTCCAGACTTTGCCATAATCATGTAGTCAGCGTGTGCTATGAGTCATATCAAATTATAATCACGCTCCCTATTCATTCTCCTGTCTGTTTCCAGTTAGCATCATTCAATGATTTCAACCTTAAATGGCCTGCACTTATATATATATGTTGCTTTTCTACCTGTTGGTGCTCAAAGCGCTTTACACGGCTTCTTATCTGCCCATTCACACACACATTCATACACCGATGGGGGAGCTGCTCACCGGGGTTCAGTGTCTTGCTCAAGGACACTTCGACATGTGACCAGAGGAGCCGGGAATCGAGCCCGGGATCGAAGCAACAACTGTGGGATTGGTGGACGACCGCGCTACCAACTGAGTCGCCCCTTAGTCAACATTGCTTTTGTATTTCAGCACAGCCTACAGTCTTTTCTTTAACTCTAGCTTCTCATTTTTGTAGCTAAACCAAACGGCACGTGAGTAGAGAAGAGTAGCTCTGCTGAGGCCGGCTGAACTCTTCCCCGCCTTTCTCAAAGTCTGCCCCCGGTTCACTAGTTTCGTTGAATCTTATCTGATAAAGTCGCCCTCTTCTGTTTTGGTCCATGTCCTCTTCCAGCTTCACCTCTGCCTGGTTTTGGGGGCCTCCCCCTCTCATCTTCACTTTCCAGCTTCCTCTCACTACCGCGCTGCTTCCTATTTTTGTGGCAGGAAGACGCCCAGGATAGAGTGAAGTGGAAAAGGACGATTCGCTGTGGCGACCCCTGATGGGAAAAGCCGTAAGAGAAGAAGCAGTAGGTTGTAAACATTTTTTGGGTGTTGTTGGAGTGAGTGCTCTTGCTGACACATATCTTTGTATGTAAGTCACCTGTAAAGTGTGTTCACTTCGTGGTGTTAATAAAAGAGCTTTCTCAGCTCCGGGTGTGATTTGTGCCTCCATGGAACTAGAGGAGCGCCATGGTCATCTGAGCCTTTAATGTCGACCTCAACAGGTGTTTTGAGGATTGTTGTCATAGTTTGGGTTTTTCAACTTATCGTAGCACGGACAGAAACACATTAATGGTTTTGTGGCGTAGTGTTTTCGTGAGGACAAACCATTTCCCTCACTTTGTAAGAAGCAGCTGCTCCCGACAAACGCCGAACATACGTGAGAGAGAAGCAGCAGGAAACTGCACGGCTCCCCGAGACGCAGACGCCTTTGGAAACTGACAAAGTAGCAAGTGCTGCTGGGAGAAGTCTGCTCTGTCACACTTGCTCGTAAAGTGCTTTTGTTTCGGTAAAAACAGAATAATGGAAGGTTTCTGAATTGCTGTGTTTGAGGAAACACGTCCACGTCCATTAGAGCATGTTATACCGGACAGAACTCTGCACAAACGTAGAGATGCCCCAGACCTAACCGGAGTATTTTTTTAAAGACTCTCCCCAGCCCCCACAGCGGTCGGCACTGCCTAAAAGTGTCAAACTGCTCCGTGAACGTTTCGTAGATGGACCCCCCGAAACAGACTCGCAGTTTAACAAACGCTTTCTCACTTTCACACACATGCAGCAAAGTGCAAGACAAGGTGACAAATGAATCCAAAGGCAGCACAGTCCCCGACAGACGTGTGATCCAAACACCTCAAACACCGGCCATTTATTTAAAAGCCTGAGTCAGTGTGACCAGGCCGCTGACGTTCATGGCTCTGAACCGCCGTTTTCAGACGATCATTGTTTCTGTCGTATTCTATCAAGTAGCCACAGCTCATTGTGTCACTTTACTATAATGTTTCTTCCAACTGCAATAAAAAATCTATAGGAATCATCATTTACAGCGTCTGGCAACGCCCGCAGTCACTGAGAAACGGTGATCCACCAAAAGGCCTCAGGCATCGTTGTTGTTTCCTTCCCTTCCCTCGTCCTCCTTTCAGCTGAGTCAGAAGGTTTCCTCCGTGCACCATAAAAATGGGATTGTTGGAGAAGTGTAAATTAATATTTCGTCCACCTTTCAACCACAATATTATTGTGTAATGTAGAGAAGTGCAGTTGTGTAGGTTTTCGTGCTGTCACCTGTTCGTTCTCTGCTTGTGGCCTCAATTTCACATTTATTTCTCAATAATGCCATAAAATGATCAGCGCATAAGCACCAGCTGAAGGTTTACGTCAGAGAGAAACAGCTCATGTTCGGTTTCCATTTTTCTGAATGAATCTGGGAGAGAATTTAACTGGAAGGAGCTTCTTTGCATTAATGGATCCTTTTCGTCGGAAACTGACTGACATCGAACGAACGCTGCTCGTCATCCAAACCCGCCTTCGCATTTCGGTGGTGGCAGCATCCTGCTGCGTCTCTGCAGCAGAATCTGGAGACAAACCTGATGCAGTCTGCAAAGGACCTGCAACTGCGACGAAGACTCTGAGCCCAAGTACACAGCCGCAACTAGACAGAGATGGGTTAGAGACAACACGGTTGGTGTTCTGGAGTGACTGAGTCAGAGCCCAGATCTCAAACCAGTTGCGGGTTCGGGGTTAGGTCGTTTAAAGCTGAGCGAGACTGTTTAACTCGTTTTTAGGTTGTTGTTTTTCCTTTTCTTAATTTTTGAGACTTTGTGGGAGTCTGTTTCCAATCATTTTCACATGAAAGAGTTTTTTTCCTGCTGAACATTATTCATATTCATTTTACAAAAAGCCAAATTAGACTGGCTCAGTGGTCCAAAACAAAAGTCCCTCTGCAACATTTCACTGCAGTCAGAATCTTAGGATAAAATGTGGAAGCTGGTGTGAAGAACTCCAAACTTCTTGTATGTTGTCACGTTAATCTGTCCACGTCCTCAGCTCTGACTTCTTGATGCTTTAGGAAATGAGCAGAGATCTGTTTAAGATGAAGGACGTTCTTTGTTCTTACAGTGTCAATGTTGCCTTAGTCCCATTATTTCAATCATTTGATTTTCTTGAAAACAAAAAAAACGTTCATTCCTCCAAGAAGGCTGCCTCTGCTCCTATAACGATCGCACGAGGAACCTAAGGGAGCATTTTTTCCCCACGGCCAAACCCTGCATTAATCTTCAGAGTGGAGCTGAAACTGCAGCCCATTTTCATAATTATGTAGCTGGTGGCACGAAGCAGGAAAAATGAACTGGAAGTGAAGGAGTGCCTCATCCTCTCTCTCATTTGCATTCACTTCACTCACTGCTGTGGTCGCTACGTTTACATGCCGGGGCCGATCTTTTCATCTCACTGTGGATGGAATATCTGCAGCTCGCAGCCTGAAATGCAGCCGCTAATGAAATAAATAATCAATTAAAAGCTTATATAATTAATTATAATTAATAGCTCTTCCTTCTGGCCACTTTATTTCTACCTGACGAGCATCTAACAGCAGAAAGAAAAGTTTGGAGGCACCTACACGTCTGTTGATTTTATTCAAAGGATCACAAAAACTAAACCAAAAAAAGGAGAATAATTTCTAAGCATATTTGAAACCAGAATTATGAATTATATCAGACCTGCCTGACAAATCTGCGGCATTCTACCGTTTTATCAGTTTTTCTCCAGAAATCCAATTCAGGCTCACTCTCTCTGAAGCTTTACGTCCTGCTGTCAGAGACCATCAGCTGAAAGGATGTCACATGTGCCAGACGTGACATTACATTTTGTCATTTGGCAGATGCTTTTATCCAAAGAGATGTACAAAAAAGTCACGGGGCTATGAAAAGACATTTTATGAAATGTAAGAAAATATTTTTTCTCTTTAGAAAGTTGTGGAAGAGGTTTTTATCTCAGTATCCATTTTAAACTAAGATGGCAGTTGGACATTGTGTTGTCTTAAGGTGTCCTTTGGCCTTTACGTCCAGCAGAAATCTGCCTATTTGTTTTTGCATCCTGCTTCATGTACCTGGTTATTACAACAGTGACCTAAAGACTTTCACAGCGCACATTTTTTCCACCAAAAATGTCACAGACTGAACTTTGTGGTGAGCAACAACCGACTGGAGAGAAAATAACAAACCACACAAATCGTGCAGCCATTCTTGAAAATAGCACCGAATGTCAGAGATCGTAGATATAAAGACAGATATGACATTTGGCGTTTTACTTAACTATTTCAGAAGGGGTCGGCAGGCGTGTCATCTAGTAGCAACCTGAGTTAAACACAGAAACCAACAACGGCAGATACTTCAACACCTTTCTAATCTTGTCCACGTGTGATTGTGCATATTTCCAGGCTCACTCTTAAGCAGGTTTACAACAAACACTGGGCCATGTTGAATGATTTTGTGACATTGCAGCATGATGATTGGTCAGAGACGCTCCTGTCGCCAGCAAAAAGTTGAAGAAATTATCAGGGGTGAAATAAAAATAAATGCAGATTTTCACATAGCAAAGACCTGTAATTAATGTACAGTGAGACACTGACAGATTATTGATTCAAACAAATATTTTTCTCAAATGTGAAAAATTTGAGAAAACCAAGTGGAGGAAGTTAAAATTACGTCTGTAACCCCTTGACCCGACGGGATCTTTTGGGCTTACAACTATAACTTACAACTATATATTTCGAACTAGCCTTGAGTCAGAAACAGTCACCACGACCAAACCAACAAGAAAAAATTCCTCTCTGGCCCCCTCCTTCTTTGGGACGGTCTCTTGTTACTTCCTTCAAGCTCGGGTCCTCTACCAGAGGCCTGGGAGCTTGAGGGTCCTGCGCAGTATCTCAGCTGTTCCTAGCACTGCTCACTTCTGGACACAGATCTCAGATGTTGTTCCTGGAATCTGCTGGAGCCACTTTCCCAGTTTGGTTGTTACAGCCCCCAGTGTTCCTATCACCACGAGAACTACTTGTGCCTTCACCTTCCACATCCTTTCAAACTCGTCTTTCAGCCCTTGATTTTTCTCGAGCTTCTCATATTCCTTCTTTCTGATGTTGCCACATCTACCACTACAGCCTTGTTCTCCTGTTTGTCCACTACTGTGTCGGGTTGTTCGGCCATTACCATTTTGTCAGTCTGTGTCTGTAAGTCCCACAAGATCTTAGCTCTGCCATTCTCAACCACCTTTGGAGGTGTGTCTCATATTGACTTTGGGACTTCCAGCCCGTACTCGGCACAGATGTTCCTGTACACTGTGCCTGCCACTTGGTTATGGCGTTCCATGTATGTCCTGCCGGCTAACATCTTGCATGCGACTGTCCTGAGTTATGTTCCAGAGGCACCTTTGCACAGGCTATACCTGAGGTCCTGCCTGGTGCGGTAGATCACGGCCTCCATTGATCTTGTACTCAGAGGCGGCTCCTGTGCTGCTAGGATTAGTGCCCCCGTGATGTCTTTCAGTCCAGCTTTGTCCAGCCACTGATTTTTCTGTATAAGACACTTTTTCCACCTGCCCGTGCAGGGGTTTGTCTTTCCATGATGGGTCCTGCTCTTCTTTCCCTTGCTCCTCTGGTTTCTGCTGCCTGAGTTATTCACCAACCACGTCATCACGTGAGGCCATCTTAGTGATGTATCCATGGAGCTTAGTTGTTTCATCTAATCGTGGCTGACTCTTACCAATCCAGTCTCAGGATGGGCTGCCAGGCGCTCATGGAGTGAGGTGAGCTTCTTTAGCCAGTAGGCATGGATGAAGTCAGGGCCTGGTGCCATCCAGTTCTTCATACCTGAGACCATCTCTTGGAAGTCTGTCACTATGATGTTTACTGGATCTTGATCAGGAAGGTTGCTGTGGTCTGCTCCCAGGTCCACCAGCCACTGGGCATTGCTGTTATTTTTCCTCCTCTGTGCTTTTCCAGTGTTCTTCAGTCTCCAGCCTTGGTGGGTCTGCTCTCATGTTATTACCCTGCCTGCCCTATTCCACTGTGAGTACACCGTGGACGGCTCTGTGGAAAATATCCTGTTTATTCTCATGGTTTTCAACTTCTCTGGTGTATCTCTTCAGCTACGTAGCCAGGGCTGAAGTCTTTGCTGGGCCGTCTCCAAAGCCTCCTGCCACAACTCTGCATTTGCCTTCACAGGCACTGAATGTTGTGAATTGTAGAACATCTTTTATTAACTTTCTGTTTCCGGATTCTTCCTTCATTTTCAGCTAGTTAAACATGGTACTGGCCTCTTGTGGACACGTGCGTCTGCCGTGCAAGTCTGAAACCAACACGTGTGCGAACGTATCCGTCGCTGTTTCCGTGTATTGACGGAGAAATATGAACCAGCCCTTAATGATTTTGTTGTTGCTCAACTTCGCCGCCAATGGTTTCCTCACTGACTCACTCAGTCTTTTGTTCCATATGTTCAGGCTTTCAGTCCGTTTTCTTCTTTTCTCCGTTCAGTTTTCTCACAAAATATTTCCTAAACGGCACGCCATACATACATATACACACACACACACACACACACACACACACACACACACACACACAGGGGTGTGAAATATACATGTGCTACTTCAACCAAAGTCGTTGTTATTGTGGTGAGCTAATAATAGTAACATTAATCAGTGATATTATTAACAATAACAGGAGATTAGGAACAGAAATAATAACACCCTGTCAGGATGGCCGCCCCTGCCTAGCTTCTGTTTCGCACTCTCTTTCCTCTTCCTCCTGTTGCTGTCTCTCATCATCTCATTATCTTCTGTTGTTGTGCCACTGAGGCTTCTCTTGCAGCCGCAGCTACTTGATCTTGACCATAATATGTTTTCGTGTGCCGGCTTTTCGCCGGCCCTGAAAGCATAAATACAGCTGCATATTACAGTGTGATCTCAGCTGAGATGCCACATAACTTTTTGCTGAAGTAAAGCTTTGACAGGGGGTCAAACATTAGCCCGTACACATGTGTAACATGTGCTGCAGCTGTTTTAATACCAGTTATACCCTAAATAACTAAAATGATCTAATAAAATTAGGAACTAAACTATGACGTCATAATAATTATGCACCTCAAAGATATGACATTCTCCGATATCAATCTTTTAAAAATGAGTTTATATTTAAATGAACATCTACCTGTTCAAATTGAGCATTTCTTAAACGTGGGTGGGGCTGGACGGACACAAATGTGCAATTTGAAGAGATTTTGCCATATCAAACACCAAGAAGGAGGATTAATGTGTTTCCTTCACACGTGCGGATTTGATTAGCCTGCCGTGACTGTAGTGAATTTAATTAAATGGTGCAGACAATTTGAGCCTCCCTGAAATCCCGCAGTTAATTTAAGAGAGAAACGAGGGTGCGGTTGACTTTATGTTTACTCAGTTGAAAGCTCAACCAACCCCACATCTCTTTTCAGTTAGGCCTGGACGTGTTGGACTTAAAGGATGTGGCTCAACGAGGCAGGATTATGCAGAATTTCAGATTTGTATTTGAACTGTGGAGCTCTGTTGAAACAACAACAATTTACAATTTCAAAAAGTTCTTGATGTCTTAAACCTTAAAGGCCTTTTACCGTCGTTAGTAGTTTGTGAAGGGAACCCAAATTCAAGCCGCAATTTACAGATGCAGTTGGTTTATTATCACACAGTCATATTTTATTTCATTTCCATGTTGCTGCTGTTTTAGTCTGTAGCCAGGAGGTAGCACATATTTTAACAGAAGCTACAGAAAACTGGCAAAAGATGTTGAATCAAAGCCAGTTTTGTTTTCATCCATCACATGTAACCACTGTTCACTGGGGAAACGACCTGGACACGTCTTTGATCCGTCTCAGGGCCAATGCAGAGAGACACACATTCACACCTCTCGATGACTTGGATTCGCCTGTTCTCCTGCCACGTATGTCTTTGGACAAGCACAGGGAGAAAGGATTTGAACCGGTGACTTTCTATACACAAGGCAGCGACAACAACCACTCCACAACTTCACGCTGCCTGTGATGACGTCTCTCCACCGTCAATTTGACCAGATGCAACATGTCACCACAAACAACGGCGCTCGACTGATCACACCTCCCGCTCATGCAGATTGAGCAAAACATTTAACCTCCATCTTTCATCTATCCGTTACTAGAAAGTTCACCAGCGTAGACAGTCAGAGCTCTGCACAAGATCCAAAACGTGTCACGCCTTCGACTCTAACTCTACCCGACCTTCCTGCCTAAGCATCCTGCAGGTCCACAAGCCCTCGTCAGTGCTGTGTACCGTAACGTTTTACATGTGCACACACGTCGATGAAGAAGATTCCATTTTAAAACTCATTGGCACTAGTAGATTGTGCAAGGACTTTTTAAATGTGTGTATATCTACCAGCTTGTGGAAAAAGGCATCAGCCATTGTTTCCATCCTAGCTTTTTCTGTCAAACTTCCAACAGGAGTTTGCTCACTCAAATGTGAAAACACCTTATCCCATGTTTATGACACGGATTATATTTGTGATGCAAGCACTGGCAAAACATTTCCATTAAAAGGTGTTCGTTGATTTATCAATTAAAATGAATTTAATTTCTCCTGCATGAAAACAGACGACTCCCAGCAAAGCAGCTCAGCAGCAGCGATGGGGCGACATGTGCTTTGAGTGTATTGAACTGAAGAGTGAAATCCACGGGCAACAAGAGAAAGTGTCCAACGCTGTTCCGTCTTTGTCTCGTTGGACACGTCTCTCTGGGCCTGTCGAACGTGTCTGATGAGGAACAGCACAGAGACTGATTATTCAGTGAGAAACGAGAGCGCCTGCTGCGTGAGACAGACAGTGAAGGTCATGTGGCTCATGGGCCAGAGAAAGGGAGGGGGACAGAGACATCATGTGGCCGGGAGGGGGGAGGACAGGGCACGGACGAGGACTGACCCGTGACAGGCCCAGAATGAATGCACTCCTTCGGATGTGACGGCTGTAGGGTCAGAGCTAGGATTCCTCACTCCACCTTCAAAGCAAATTTTGAATTCAAGCAAATTCATAATCAAAAAGCTTTTTTCCTGGAGCTGTCTCCTTATTGAACTCTGCCCGACATTCTCCCCATATCCACTGCACTGTTTCATATTGCTCACCTGTAAATACACATTTTTCACACATTTCTATATCTTTGTCCTGTATCGTCTGTCTCCCTCTCTGTCTCCCTCTCTCTGTCCCTGTCTTCAGGTGTCCCCGGATTTGGAGCTACTGGTCCTACCAACCTGCCCAATATTTTCCACTCAGCCCAACCAGTCAAGGCAGATGTCCGCCCACCCTGAGCCTGGTTCTGCTGGAGGTTTTGTTGGGTTTTCTTTAAATGTCTGTATAGTCTTGACTTTATTATGTAAAGTTCCCTGAGATGACCTTGTTGTAAATTGGCGACATATAAATAAAGTTGAATTGAATTGACATGAATATAAACTATAGTTATATTCTGTTTATATACTTCCATATGTAAATTCTTGATTATAGTAAATAGCAAACTATATATATACTATACCCTGTATAGTTTGTTCATAGCATCCGTAAATATCATACATATTTTCTTCTGTACATATTTCCAGAGGTAATTTATAACCTATATTCTGCACTTGCTGCTTATTGCACTTCTGCTTAGACATAAACTGTATTTCGTTGCCTTGAACTTGTACATGTGTAATGAAAATAAAGTTAAATCTCATCTAATTTAAAGTTATAGTAACTGTGCATTGTTCTAATCAGTGTATATTTGTTGAAAGAATCAGAATCTGCCGTCCTGTGTGTTGCCGGTTTTTATATGCCTTTGTTAGATATGACTGTGTTAAATATGCAGTATTTGTGAGATGAGTCACATCCTAATCAAGGAAAGTAAACCTGAATGAAGGATTGTGCTAATGAACGCAGAGCTTTTTTTAAATACACTGTATTACTAGGATTATTGTACGTCCATCCACTAAGAGTGGGGGGGGAGCTGGAGCCGTGGACCACGTCTAATTTGATCAGAACCTGTTATTTACAGGACTGGTTCCTATTGAACGAAGAGGTTTTTAAAGCCACTAACGAAAAGCTCGTTTTTGACATTTTGACAGCGGCTGCACATGGAATCTGGTTCACGAGTGTAAACACTGAAACTGAGAAAATTAGTGTTGAAAGGATGAAGGTCAGAAAAAAATGTTGTTGGGAGATTTTTTTTAAAGCTGCTGAGGATTTTTTTTCCCTTTCGTTTTCTATTTCAATAACACCATCAAACAAAAAAACCTCACCTGTCCGTGCACGTGAATGTGATTCCTTTGAATTTTTGCATGCGTTGGATTATAACTCACCCCAGCATGAGCAGCTGTGCTGATACTGGCCCCCTCCCAGCCTAATCACTGCCACCACAGAAAGGAACCGCATGTCTGATCCCCTCCTCCGTCTCCCCGATGGAAGGTGCTGTCGCGTGCCCGTCTCCAGTCGTGTATCTGTCAGCATCCATGGACGTGTGAGCTGCCTGACGCTGCCTCCGTCTCCTCTCCGTCTGCTCTGCTCTCTCTCTCTCTCTCTCCCTCCGTGCTGTTAGATGCTCGCTCTCTCTCTCTCTCCATCTCCACCTCTGCCTGCCACATTCTTCTACATCTAAAGGGAGACACAACCCACTCGTTTCCCCTGAAAAACACATCACAGGGTGAGGAAAAGGAAAGTTTGACGGGCTGGAGACGTTGGCGCTCTGAGCGAGAGGGAGATGATGAAGACAGAACGTTTCATTTTAAAAAATGGTGCAGCCCTGCATTGATATGCTGAGTTGGTTCGGCAAAGCACGGGACTTTGAAATGAGGAGCGTAAATTGGACTCCCATTTGAAATCAATAATTCTTGATATTATGCATGTCAATCCGACTGTACCCTGAGCTTTTTTTGTGCTCAAACAGAACCAAATAATACCACATGGAAATGAGCTGCTGCGGATGACAACAGATAACGGCCACAGAATTGTGTGATAACACCCCCAAAGATACACAAGTATGCAAAAATGGAATAATGGCACAGTAATATTCATATTGGGCAGAAAGTGAAAACAACACGTATGTTTTAAGTAAAGGATAAAGGTGTAATGTTGAGAAGGAGAATAAATCTGGAAAAGAGTGTTTTCTTTGTGTACGTGTGAGAGGTTGTACTAATATAAAAAATGCTCTTAAAAGCTGCAGATGTTTTGAAACGAAAACTACACATGAAGTTAGTAACTTGACCTTAAAGTAAGTTCCTCTTAGAGATTCAGGCGTGAGCGTGACAATGTGAAACACTGTCTTTATTTATTGCTGTTTTCATGCACCAGTGTTGCATATTGGCGGCTCGGCAGCTGCTCTGACATTAGCCGCCATCTGTCAGCTAATGGAACGGTTCCTCTTTAGGTGCCAGCGTGTGCTTGTTTACAACCTCCCATCTCTCATATGACTGTGGAGAAATGAATATGATGCATTTGCAGCGTGTTACTGATGAGTGATTCATATTGAATGCAAAACGAAACCTTGTGTCAGATGGTGCACGGACAGCGGGAGGCAGGATGTTATTACACAGTAGCTCGCACATGGTTGACGTCTGGGCTGACAGAGTGTGGATGACATTCCAGTGTCGGCACGTTCCTTTTCTGATGTGGCGACAGGTGCTGAATGTGATGCCTGTGAGCTTTTACCCTCATCGTCTCTATCTTGAGGTGTGTGTGAAACCGCTCATAAACGTAGATAGATTCCAAGTGGTCCCTGTTGTTTCCGTGGCAACTATTGCCAACGGTAGAGACATGCACCTGGTGCAGTCAGGTGAGTAGCACGTCTGTGCAGACACGCGTCGAGATCCATCTTTCACCTCAGTGTTGTTTTGACCTGCAGCTGGGCTTCCTGTGGTTGAGACAGTCAGTGCAGAGAGGCAGTGGACGATCCTGGCGGGCCGTCTGTCATCTCGCTGCACATCAGTGTGCTGCAGCAGAAGAGTACGATCCAGGCGGGTGGACTGACAGAGGCAAAAAGAAATAGCTGGTAAACATCATGTCAGACGTATGTATTAAGTCGGGCAGTCTGACTTCACTGCGTCCAGCAAACTGTGCCACGCTGAGCGGACACGTTTCCACACGGCTGCACGTTGACGACTCTGACATGACATAGTCAGTCGGTTTCATTTACAGAAAAATCACCTGTACATCCGTCAAAATTACGTTTCTCAGTGTTTAACGAGTACAGCGTGTGCACCCAAAGCTGGACGTAGGCTCAGCATTCGTTTACTGTACGTGGGTGACATGTTAATGCAGGAAACACATGTTTGGCATCAAATGGGGATCTAATCGCTGCCATTATCGAGCCCCAACCAAAGAACATTTTGTTCCCAAAAAGAACCACAGCAACATTATGCAAATCTGGCTCTCAGCTCCGAGCCTGACAATAAACTGGGCACTGCAACGACACTGGCTGTGGGTCCACTTAGTTTTTATTCCCGTCATCTCAGGGCCGGTATTTTATCATCCGAGATACTAACACGTCTCTGCTTTCTTGAGGTAACAAGATAATTGCTGGTCACTCTCTGGACCGATGTGCCTCATGAAAACCAAGACAGAATGGCTTGTGAGTAGTGAAGGCAAATTTGTGTCAAAATTGTTAATGTGAAGCTTTCACTTGAGTATTTTTGAATCTCAGTGTAGTTTGATTTTTTTTTCGCCTATCTAGTTGAAGATAAAAGTTACCAGGCACCAGTGTGGTGTGAAAAATGATCTACTGATCGAGATTCGACTTTTCAGCTCAAACCTGAACAGAAACACCTGTAGAAACATCTTGGCAAATTGGAGTTTGAACCGCGAGGCAGCAGTTAAAAATATTTGAACCATTTAACCTGGGCCACAGTATGAAAAGCCAAAACACAAGGACTTTTTTGTGTGTGTGTTTAGATAAAACATTGAGAAACCGGCTGAATCTCTGACTGCTGTGTTTTCAGTGCAGCTACATAATGCAGCTTCTAAAAAATAATGAGTACAATTGATTGTGTCGATTGGAGGCTCAGGAGAGAGAGCGGTGGCCGACGAACCCCAGGGTCCAATTCCCAGCTTCCCCTTTCACATGTCAACACCAGCTCAGCCGCACGGCAGCTCCCTATTGGTGTGTGGGTGTGAATGGTGGAATGAAAGCAGTTTGGAAGGTGGAGAAGCACCATATGAGTCCAAGACATCAACGTGTGTTCCCCATGATGACGACTTTAAATACTCTGCCGTTGATTTCTGTGTACGTACCAGGTGGACTGCTACCGCTACTACTCACTCGGACACTTCAGAACTCCCTCCAATCAAGAATGTGTCTGAGGAGAAGCCACAAATCGTTCTGTTGTTGGTCATAGTTAAACTGTGGTCTCTCTGCCCCCACGGCCGACCACGTTAAGGCGGCGTGTTACCGCCCTCCCACAATTGCCAATTAACTCGCTGTTTTTTGGATCGTGGCAGGACGGCGTTGCGCCTGTAGGACCAGATAACCACTCCACCGGTTCTTATGCAATAACAGTCTAAGGAGCTATTGGTAACGCTGGGTAGCAGCTATACGTCACATTAACACGGAAATATTATCATTTGCTGAAGTTGAACTGTATCATTATTAATAATTTGTATTGTTCACATTATTACAGGCGAAGAAATCAACACACGGGAGGCAGATGAAGGCAATATTCTGCACATACCGACCCACACAAACATGAGCCGGTTTAGAGGAACATGGGTTTGACTAATCAGACATACAGCTGCATCCACCCAGGTCACACACGATTACAGCTGGGTGGACGAAACATCCCACAAGCTAAACGCGAGCGTCTAAGGGACGGGGCACGTGGAAAGAGCAACTTATATAACCGACGATTTCCTCTTTACACTGGTTCAAAAATTGCTGAGAGCATTCGGGTGTTGTTTGCTTTAAAAAGGTCACTGTCCGACAGCTGACTCTTGATGCTGGGACGCCGCAGCAGCTGAATGCACCCGGAACTTTGCGATCGGTCCCTGCTCCCTCTTGTGTAACCACGCTATGAAAAGGTCACCATGACAGCCTTTTGATTACCTGCCTGCAGAACGTCTCTGCACACTGATTTTATTGGTGCCCTGAGAGCTGCGTGCAGAAAATCGACCTAAAGCATGTGGACAAATGGAAAGTTGGTTCGGAGGAAATAGGCTACAGCAGGGTAGAGTACGCGATGTGTTCTTTATAGACAGTGTAGTAATTGCCTGCACCTTTTTTCATGAACATTACTGCTGCCGTGCGTAAGTTTTCTCTCCCAGGCAACGACCACGCACATTTCAAATATGACTACACGCTCCACATTTGTTTGACCAGAGTCTGAACGCTCTTACGTTCACCGAACGACACTGCAGAGACGGATGGCAACACCGTGATGCTTCTGGTGCCCAAAGTGAGCTCCAGTGGGCTCCAAGGATTTGGCGTGTAACTTGACGAAAGCTTTAACGGGATCCTCATTAATCTCATTAATATCCACTCGAATTTCCATCATTATTTCACTCTGCTCACTCACTGTACTCCAGCATTCAGCTACGACGGAATGACCTCGCTCGGTTTTGGGTCACTGAGCCACACGAAGTCACACGAAGCTCGTTGGCTCTCGTTCAGTCCGATTTTCCGGTTTATTGCACGCTCTGCGGTGAGCCGCTCGGGCCCCTGCTCCCTGAAGGACGGCTAATTGGTGTCAAGCTACGATGAGCCGTGCTTTAATTTAATTCAGTGCTGAATCTACTTCCACTATTACTTATGAAATGTCACGTTGGCTTTGTGGAGTTATTATTAAACCCCACAGTGCCTTCCAGGTGGGTAGGATTGGGCTGTGTTCTCCGCTTTCACACTGCACATGTGAGAATCTGCCACTGAAGGCTGTTGACCAACAGCAGCCCTATAAATATGGAAAACAGTGGCACATTCTGCTCTTTAAGGTTTTCATGGCAACACGAAGCTGCTCCGGGCTGAGCTACAGACGTGCAGTGCCCCCTACAGCCAGACACTCTAAAGTTCGATCATTCCTTTACCAGCACACAGCTCATCTCATTTCATTAGCATCACTCTCACAGTATCATTGTCAGCACCTGAACACACACACACACACACACAGAGAGAAATACAAAACACCACATACACGTGTGAGGACAATTAATTATGGAGGAGCATCACCCCCTGAATTACAACTGTGCACCTTTTATTGTTCCGTCCGTTTTCTGCCACATCCATTCGCGTTCAAACTAAATGTCTGGATTGGACCAAGCCTCTGCTGAATGTGGGGCCTGGGCTCAGCACCAGCCCTAGGACAGTATCTTGAATTAATATCATATTGTGCAAGTCTGGTGTAATTACACTATCTTGTGCCAAGGTGATAGAGAGTCTGACCCCACCCTCTGTCCTGACCAATGACAGACAAGTGCCGCCGCCAATCAAAAGGTCAATAAACCACCATTTTCACCTGTGAACTTCAGGAGATTAACAGCCAGTTCCACTCCTCCATTATTGCATATTTGTAAACCATCCACACGTGCACAGCAAGCTCTCGTGCTCACTTCGAGAAAATAAAATAACGATAACACTTAATGAGAGGAGGAGCGCACACTGCACAGGTGCTGAGGTTCCTGAAGTTTCTGATTTCATAACTTAAATCAATTATTTATTTGGGGGAGTATTTGATTCTGTCATACACAAATAACTAACTGGAGGTTAAAAGAAAGAGTTACTCAATATTAATTTGTTCTTTTCAGTTAATTATTTGTGCTTATGGGTTTTTTCCTGATCAGCTTTACATCATGTCAAGCGGACACGGATGACACACAGGATAAATAAATGATAACTTCAGTGTGCAAATTCTAAATTAATATTAGGACTTATAGTCCTTGTCCCTTGGCAATAGGATGACACATCTGTGTATTATGAGGAAATTCTGCAGGCAATAAATTGAAAATTTAACATGTTTTTGACTGAACTCCCCCAATATGCGGCATTATTCGATTTAAACACATCATATATTTTATAAACATATGAGGAAATACAATTCTGAACACAATGCCAACATGAAACTGTTAACTCAGAGTCACCCCAGTGATTGGATGGTTATAACAACATATGCAGTATTTGATATTGTTTGTATTATCTGAATTTTATTACATTTTGTATCTTATAGTATCCCCGTGTTGTCAAACAAGTCTGACACGTGTAGGATTTAGTTCATGTCCAACAGCTAGATATATAATTATTATTTCATGCATTATATTACCAATATTTAATAATCCGTATTGTTGTTTGTTGGGACAGGATGTAAACAAAAACCTTTATGGTCAAAAAGGTGCCAGCAACAGGCTCTTAATGCAGTGCTTTCATTTGAGGGCGGGGCTGAGCCCTGAAGGTTTCCAACTCAGGCTCCGCCCCTGGACGCATGGCGAGATGCTGCAGCCTTAGTTAACTTGACTTGGTTTCTTGCTGCAGCAGTTCCGTCGCCAACACTAAAAAGTGATTCGAACATTAAAGTGCAGTTACTGCTGAGTAACTATATTTTTATTTGAAGTTAAGTTAAAGTTTGTTCATATTCTAATTATAGTAATATGACCCGTGGTCAAGTTAGTTACACAGAAGCAGCTGCTGGTAATGTCCATATTTCGGTTCCCTAAACTTCTTCAAAATGTACCAGCTCACTTTCATGTTTGCGTGTGCTTTTGTCGCCTCTCTCAAATTCGGTCATCCGCTCATTGGAGCAACTAACTCAACTTAAGAACATAACTTATGCAAGTTTCAAAAGATCATATTCGCACTGTACAAAGACATTACTCTGCCTTTGTGTCTTTGCATAATGGTTTGATCACAGTGAAAATCAGATCGACTCTTTCCAGTGTTATACCGGTACATATAATCTGTATTGCTGATGCGTTTATGTGGAGGACACAAAGCTGCTGCCGTTTCACACTGACTGCTTTTAGAACCTGTATGGAAAGCTGCATAACTGCCATTAGTAAATAGTAAGTGAACAAAGAGAATATTCAACCACCGGTATTTGTTGGAAAAAAAAAAAACAAACAAAAAAAAAAAAACCACCCATCCACAGCTTTGAGACAACTGTTTATTAGAAAGCACATTGTCAGTGTTAGCGTCGGGTTAGCGTTTCACTTTCACGGGTTTGGATAAGTTGTTTTCTTACTTTAGTCTTTACACAGTGCTACGAGCTAGACACTAATTTTAAAGACGAGCTCAAATATAACTGTATCATTCTCCGACTGAATCAAAATCAAATGCGTAAAACCCACCACACACCTCGGACGTTACTTTCTTTCAAGTCAGCTTTTTTTTTCCCCATCAAACTATTTGCAGTTGTCATACAGGCAAACATATAAAATAACCAATATACAGCCCATAACATTAGATAACACTGGTTAAATTTATATGGTCGACTTCCTGTTCTACACACACAACCAAACACGACCGTGATGAAAGACAATCAGCAGTGCAGTAGGACCCCGCGCTCTTTCATTGTAGCAACACAGGTGGTCCACATGTGGGCGGTGGTGGTCCACATGTGGGCGGTGGTGGTCCACATGTGGGCGGTGGTGGTCCACATGTGGGCGGTGGTGGTCCACATGTGGGCGGTGGTGGTCCACGTGTGGGCGGTGGTGGTCCACGTGTGGGCGGTGGTGGTCCACTGATCCACCAAAGTCATGACTGGAGTAAACCAACATGAGTCAATACATGTCTTCAGAATGCAGATACTTCCAAATACTCCAATGTTTGTTTGTTTTTTGATGTGAGATCCAAGTATAAATTAATTAAAACATGTTGTTCCAATCAAACGAATATAGTGTTTTAGCTTAGTTTGTTCCACGACACAAGAACCGGGGAGAACCTGACTGTAACCCAGTGGGCATTAGACTTTGTGCAGTGACACTGATTCTAAAAGTTACCACTGCCAGCTTGGTAACAAATGCGTTAGGTGGACTTTCTAACTTCTAATGCCAAGACCAAGAATGAAACTCAAAAGTTAGTGACACAGTGTTTCGTGAAGCCTGAGGAGATTTGTGAAAGTACAGGAGAGCCAATCCAGCGTGTCCGGGAAAAACAGCACCTCCCACAGTGACATGGGACAAGCATACAATAAAGACAAACCTTTGAGTAAGCACCGTGTCTCGTCCTCGACATGTACTTTAAATGTCAGCGAGCTGTACAAAGTACAGCGGCGAGGTTGGTCACTGAGCCGGCGTGCAGCGGTGGCTCTTGTAGGTTCCCAGGTGGCGAAAGCTGCGGCCACACTGCTGGCAGCAGTAAGGCGTGGCCCCGCTGTGGATCCTCTGGTGGGTATACAGATTCCCAAGCTCCTTGAAGCGTCGGCCACACTGAGGACAGGCGTACGGGCTCTCGCCCGTGTGTACCCGTTGGTGTCTCTTTAGTCCGGACAGCACTGAAAACCCTTTGCCACACTGGGGACAGGGGAAAGGACTCTGGGCCCCACTGTGCACCAGCCTGTGACTCTTTAACCGGGCCGCATGGCGGAACCTCTCCCCACACTCTGGGCACATGAAGGGCTTCTCTCCCGTATGGATACGCTGATGTTGCCGCAAGTTACCCAGATAGTTAAAATGGCGGCCACATTCCCCACACTCGTACCCCCCCTCAATTTTAATCTCCTTTTTGACCGGTCGCCCGCCCCGACCAAGGCTGACAGCCGCACCCGGCCCTGTGCTCTCCTCGCTCTGCCCTCCGTCGCCCCTCCTGGAGTCACTGCTGCCATCACCGAAAGCAGGCTTAGTGGAGGACGTGGACTGCAAAGTCTGAAGAGCGTGGGCTCCAGCAGAGTCTGAGTGTATCACTTTAATATGTTCCTCCAGGAACAGTGAGTCAGGGCAGAAGGTTCCACACAGAGAGCAGATGTAAGTGTGACTGGAGAACTGCTGACCTGAAAACACAAACACGGTAATTTATGCGTTCAGGCAACCACACCACGGGCCAAGAGCAGTATGTTTTATTAAGGGAGAACAAAAAAGATTCATCTTGAACATCTAGAACAGCAGGTGCTGTACTTGGTTCTGGACTGTGGCTCTGAGACGGCTGATATTGTCCGATTCTACTGCTAATTCAGTATCGTGGGTTTACAGGGGTGTCTTGTGTGGGCAGTTTATTAGCGGACCCAGCCTCACCAATGGTCACGAGCAGTGACGGAATGAATGGGAGTGAACGGAAAAGGTCTGGTTCTGTCAGGTGGTCGGGCTCAGCTTTAGAGATGCTCTGTCTGGACATTTGGATGGACCTCGGAGCAAAGCTACTGCTCACTTGCATTGAAAGGAGGCAGTTAAGGCTGTAAATTACAGCTTCTCTGTGATGAATCTCTGTGTCAGTCATGATGACGTTTAGTGTTCCCGACCATCACTGTAGTCTCATTTGGCGTTTTAAGACACGTAAAAGCTCAAAACCTTTTTTGTGTGCGTGTATTTACGGACGACTTTTATGTCGGAGAATAAAATGTGAAAATCTCCTGACGTTAACTACAGACATACTTCAGGCGGGTAAGTGGAACAATGTGTTGAATTCACAGCATGTGACAGTTCCACTCTGATGCTCCCTGAAGCTAGTTTCTTTGCCATTTTCAACAACTGTCAGACGTTAACAACAAAGAACACTGCATTGACATGATGATGTAGGTCAAAGACGTCCACTTACTTAAGAGCAGTGGATTTGTTTCAGTGCTTTTTCAAACAAAGAAAAGATGAACTCTCTTTTGTAAGTGAAGCCAGAGACATGGGAGTGTGTATGGAAATGACTGCATTCTAACGGGCTCAAATCCATAAAAGCTCATTTCTACCCTTTGAGAAGTTTAGAGGCTACGGGTGTTTATAGAGAATATGAAATCAGAGGAGCTTTGACGCTCAGTCCTTTTGTTTTGCATCGCTGCTGTGTACCGACCATTAACTCGGTTTCTGACGGTTTGTGAAGCCTGTTTACAGTCCAAAACCGACATAAAGAGAAGCCAAGAGTCGAAACAAGAAATTACTCATTTCTTGTGGATTCATCAAATCGTACCAGCTGACTTTCATTTCACTTTTGACTAATCATCGGGCCCAAATAAGAGGTTTTTCCCTTCGTGTTCCTCTTGTGCTACTCCCAGGTAAAGATTTCACGCTCCATGCATCTTTTATGAGTAGGTTATTCTATATCTGCTACGGATGCTGATAAATCTGGAAGCTCCTCTGTGCAGCAGAGCCTCACCATCTTTGCCTTTATAAGCTTGTCTTTTTAGTCCCATGTGTGCACACAGCCCACATGAAAAACAAAACTCTTTTTCAAAAGGACAGAGGTGTCAACAATTTCTGCAGTTTAGGAACACGTCATATATTCAGCAGAGGCGTTTCTTAAGAACAGATTCAAGACAGAACTGAACCAGTGATCACGAGTTCAGCCATCAGGAAAACAAAAGAACATTGCCGCCAGTCTAGTTTGTTCAAGACCAGGAGAATAAAGCAGAAGGCTGTTGGAAGAATGTTCTTTGGATGTATTCATCTCATTTACAGTGAAAAAGGAAAAAGTTTAAAGGGCTATACAAACTTTCGTGTCATGTCTTTCCGTTTTCACCCACCTGCCTCTGGTCTTTCTGCGCTGCCTTCCAGGGGACTTCCTCCCTCGCCTGGAGAGCTCTGCGGCTCCATGGAGAATTCGGACTGGACGTGTGAGAGTGTAACCTGAGCCTGGTCAAGTCCAGCTTCTTCCCTCCTTGACGACTCATTTTCATCGTCTTCCTCTGTCTCCCCAGTCGACGTGTTCTCACCTTCAGGCTCCTTCATGACTGGGGAAAAAAAACGAGACCATATACAATTTGAAATTAAATCCAGAGGAGCGTGGTACTGCAGAACACTCAGTCAGTGGAACCTACTTGCAAGTTCATCTACAGGTGTTACTCTACCCAGTCCTTCTACTCGTCTCTCAGATCGTACTTCATCGCTCTCCACCAACTTAGGGAATCCGTCTGCGGTCATTTTTGTAGCCTGCACTACATATGAAATGAGTAATTCCTGTCAATTTTCTATGGACTCGTTTTCAAATCAGTTCTTCCATCTCGACCCTGCCCACCGTCATGTCAAGAAACCGCCAAGTGCAACCTCCTGTCTTTAAACAACTGCACAAGCTGAGAACAGAGACATTTAGTGGCGGCCTGAATGTTCACAGCCTGCAGCTATAACCTGAAAGTTAGAGAGGGGCGACTTTGGACCAGTTGTTCGGCACAGGCTGACGCTTTAAAAGTCCTCTGGTTCATATCGCGGATTTATCGTTACAATAAACACAAACTGGCTGAAGGTTTTATTCACTCGGGTTGCAACAACAGAAAGACTTGAAACCTGAAGAAAACACACGTGGCTAAACAAAACCCACGCAGAGAGTGTGTGTCCTTTTGACCACAGTTGGTGACGGATGATGTCATATTCATACGTGCACAGGTACCGTAAAGGCAAGTACACGTTCATCAATACGACATTGGTGGGACTTTGGCTTTTGAAAGCAACGCTAACGTCGACATCACTGGCATCGAATCCTTTTTTGCTTGCAGTGTTTTGTGTGCGTGGCTTCTACTTTTCATTGATGTGGAGGTAAAGTCCAGGCCTTCGTGTTCCAATCACTGAAACTCTGATGGCGAGAGACACGAGCAGCAGCGGAGTGAGCGGCCTGGTATGCAGGGAAAAATAAAGTGCACAAGAGTGTGTTGTCAGGAACGTAAACTGCTACTGCATGACTGGGTGTGGGAATTCCCCGCATCGATTTGTGGGAATCGCTGAAATTATGTGCAACCCTACAGCCCCCTAGTAAATTTCTCTCTCCACGTGAGCCCTCACTACGTCTGGAATATTCAAGTCTTGACTCAAGAGGCAAGTGCATCCCTGTCAGTCCTTCTTCCAAACAGAACTTTGTTGCATTCGCCGTGGCGTGCAGGAACACGGCAGCACTTCCCTCTCTCCATCTCTACTCTTTTCCACTGATCTACACTCCAGTCGCCGTCCTGTTCGCCATCCTCACACGAAGGCGACTGCGACTCAACAGGAGCAGGTCAAGCAGCCAACGCCGCATTAGTTCCCAGGGTCTTGGCACAGAACAGGGAAACTTTCCTCAAGCCAAAGTAGCTGCAGCTTCCTTTGGAGATTGGACTTCTTCCAATCTGTCCAGAAGAACCTCACATTTGGACAGTCTTCTTGGTGGTTTATTCTCATTAGAGTTATAGACATGCTCAGGGCCAGGTCACACTACACACCACGCATAACTTTACTTTAATACTTTTCATTTCTTTTCTGCTTGTGTTCTCATAAAAAAGAGACAATTTGAATGGAACCCAAAAGGTCACGCACAATCACATGGCTCTGGTACCTTTCAGCTCGGACGAGTAGTCCATCGGTGCGATCCATTCGTAGTCGTACATGCGTTTGCTGCCGGACGGAAGCATCCCGAAGAGGTCATCTGCCGCGGACCCGGGGTCCCCGTGCCCAGGACCAGGGCCGGCCATCCCGCTCTCCGGCCACAGACTCAGCGAGTGGCTCTCCCTGTCGCAGCTCTGGTTTCCGTCCGGCTCGGCACAGCCCCTGGAGTTCTTGTCTTTCATCAGGTAGTCACAGATAGCGTCGATGTTCTCCTTCTTCACGCCGGGCATCACGGCTTTGGCTCGCCGCAGCTCCGCGTTGTTGTGCCTGGTTCCCGAGCTCGACTCGGGTTTTTTGTAGCCAGCCTCGCCAGACGCCTCCGTGGCGGGAGCCCCCGGGAAATGCTCCCTGGCGTCCCTCGGGACGGACTCCAGTCTCGCCCTCAGCACCTCGATTTCGTCCGTCTTCTCGCGCAGCTCCATCTTCAGCACGCGGATTCGGACGCTGACCATCTTGCGGATCTCGGACAGCGCGGTTTCCAGCACCACGGTTATGTTCCTACCGAGGTGCTCAGTGATGTCGCTGACCGTGCACAGCAGCTCCTCGTCGGGCTCCAGCTCCAGGAAGTCGCCGTCGGCGCGGCTCGCCGAACCGGGAGGCTCCATGAGGGCGCCGTGGATCTCAGGAGGCAGGCTGGTGTCGGCCGAAATGTGGTTCCGTCTGCGACTCATAGATTAGTTTGGACCAGACCGGAGCTAGCTCGAAGCTACAGCGAGCTAATGTTTGGATGATGCTGACAGATCGTAGGCAGGCTCGTCGGGGCGAGCGTCAGGTCGGCGAGCGTCGCGCCGGATGCAGCGGAAGTCCCCCTTCGAAATAAAAGCGCCGCGGCGTCACGGAACTACTACGGCGTTTGTTTTGAAAACAGGAAGCCTGAGCACGGACGGACGAACACAGCGCGCTGACGATTTCTGCGGAGGTGCGCTCGGGTTTCATCGCGCCCTCTACGGGTTACAACGAGAAACCAGCGGTCACCGGCCACTTTATTAGGTACCCTCGCACAACCTAATGCAATCACATCTGGACAAACATTAGAACCACGTCATACAGTGTAGAGCAGTACCACAAAGACATGTCAAGAATTATCACCTGTCTGTCAGTGTAAGCTTAAAAACTAAGAAATTATGACACTGTCAAAGTAGAACTCGTTGCATTAGGTGTACCTAATAAAGTGGAGTCACGTTTGACAGGAAAGGGGAGCACGTCACATTTCTCATTTTTACGACGGCATATTTTTTACACTATTTCAAAAGTTTATTTGTGCAAGATTCTGCACTTTTATTACAAGATAATAATAATTATAATAATTGTTATGAATGTGGCTCAGTTGGTTGCGCGGTAGAAACCCACTTAGCTGCTATGAATGTGTGTGTGTTTGAGTGTGTTTGAGTGTGAATGGGCAGATAAGAAGCAGTGTGAAGCGCTTCGAGCGCTGTATAAGTGCAGACCATCTAAGTGATGTCATCTGGAGGCATTATTCAGCTAGAAGCAGAGAGAGATTGTATTATAGGAAGGCCATAGGTAAGTTTAGTGGCATTCATTTACATGTACTACCTACACTAGATCCAAGTGAAGCAAGTTAAATATCGGTGAAGTTAATACGCTACTTAACAGAAATCTTGTTCATATAATGTTAAGTGTTGCAGGAGACTGGAGCCCTGGTGCCACTGGGAGGGCTGCTGGCTGCACCTGGTACTGATCTCATGTCAGGACTGACTGTTCACACTTTGACCAACACGTATCAGTGATTTTGGTGACAAACTGTTTGTGAGCCCCTACTGTGGCTCAGGGTGTAGCGCAGTTGGTTGTTGTTTCCATTCCCACTTCCTGTCACATTTCAAAGTGTGGTGATTGCAGACCATTTACCTTTTTCTTTTATAACAGTATCGCTTTAAAAGAAGACCACACAAAAAATTCAGAGGAGTCAGCATGGAGAAGCTGTATGGGAAGGAGAGCTGTCAGGTTACCATCTGTGGTCCCGATCTAATACTGCACTTACTGGCACCAACTCAAAGCTCGACCACTGGCAATCAGGGATAAAGCTGCTCTATATGTTATGTAATCTCAGTTGTGTGTGTGTGTGTGTGTGTGTGTGGACGTGCAGTGAGGAGGTGATGCTCTGATAGACAGGCGATCTGTCCATGGTGCACCCCACAGTGTGCCCAGTGACAGCTATAAGTGTGTTTTTTTTTTAGACAGCACCAATTGAAAACAAAATCAACTCAAGCCATTTTTTATAATATAATAATAAAAATAAAGTCAAGATTTCACATGTAGCGAAACAAACAATTCTGAAGTCTGGGATACCTGCAGCAAAAAGGAGGTTGAAGTATGACCACGAGAGATGGACATAATGTCGTGCAGAGGGGACATAGATGCACAGGGAGAGAGGAGGTCCGCCTGCAGTCTGAAGACTCGTCCACTCATGAACTCCAGACACAACGTAACTACAGTGGGAGGTTACTGGAGTCCGAAGTGTTCTCACAGGAGAAACGTCACTTGATTTCAGTAAAAGCACTTGTTTGTTCGCTTTAAATTCGCCCGACAAATAATGAAAGGAAGCAGCACGATCTATCCAAGCACAGGCTCACTCACAGAATCCAGACCTTGTATTAGAGGGCTCACATTAAATAGAATCCAGGTGATCTACAAGCTGTCAAGGCAAAAAAAAAAAAAAAAAAAAAAAAAAAAAAAAAAAAAAACTAAAAAACAAACCAACCTAGATATCCAAAATCTTTGTCTGCAGTTTAGCCATAGGACTGACCACAGCTGTGGAAATGCGGCCCAGTGTCCACTGTGTCCCTTAAATTGTGAGCTCCTCTCGTCTTCCTCATCTGTCCTGCTGCTTCTACTGATTTTCCTTGAGCCTCATCTGCTGTTTTAAAAGCTCTTTCTACATCCTCCCATATCTAAAAGACACAGAATTCATTCAGAACGTTTCTAGAGCTTCTGTACTACAGTATTCTGTTAATATGGAAATCGAAAAAATAAAATCTTTATTTATCATAACTCCTTTTATTATGAGTTAAGTATAACCAGGGCAGAGATTAAAATCATACGATAGTGAAATTAATTCTTGCAATCAGAATGTGACGCACACACGATTCTTAAAGGCAGGATTTCAGTGACAGACTGATGACCTGCTTCCTCAACATCGTGTGGAAGAGCAGGTGAGGGCGATGCTGCATCTGAATACATATATCAACTATAGAGACCTTTTTGTGGAAACACTCATATTTACACATTTCACCAAATGTGATGTTGACCTTATGGGTTCTTTACTAAAAGAAGTCCCTAAACTAATTAGGTGTTTAGTGTAGAATGAATTACACACACACACACTTTATTTAACATAATATAATTTTTTTTATTATAATTTGTCATTTTATTTTTAAAGAGCTGCGAGCCAGTCCTCACCTGTTGGGGTGGGAGTGACTCGGAGCTAGAGAACCACAGGTCTGGAGCCCCTGGAACAATTCCTCTGATTGGGTCCTGATCCCACCAGGCTTTGTGTCACACATTTGTTTTTTTAAAAGTAATTAATTTCTGTTACTGTTCATGTTAGTAGCCTTAATATGCATATTTTTGTCCTGTACATTCCATCCACCCACTAACTGTTGCTTTTCTCATGATAAGACTATCCTGTGTCTCCTCACTACCCTTCCTCAGTCCACAAACCCTCATGCACTTGCTCACAAAAGCCCACACTGTGCATGGCTCACTTATGTCTTGTCTTACCACTAGCTGCTATGTTTTGTATTGTGTTAATTGTACAGTTTTTGCTTGTTAATAATTAAAAAGGCAGGAAATGCATCTACTTCTACTGCAGCACTCCATCAATCCACGGGGCGGAGCTGTAACACAAAGCTAATCGGAAATATGGATTTAAACGTGTTTCATCGACAATTATGATGTCATCAACAGAACTAAATGTGGAGAGTCAGTTTGTCCTCAGAAAATCTAAAGTTTAGTGTCTGATCTGTTTTGATGATAGGAGAAACTGTCTCTCTACATCTGTCAGCTGGAATGCAGCTTTATTTCCTGTTCACACCAGCCAGGAGGGCTGATCTGATTGGCTGACTGTTCTCTCTGTCCAATCCTGAAGCCTGTCCCCATTCTCCTCTCATTGCTTCAGTGAGAAGGTTGGAACTTCACAGGAAATACTGAAGCTCTGATACTAACTGGGTTTAGTACAGCACTGCTGAAAGCTCTACTGACCTCAGAGTCTCCAGTCGACAGTCTGGACTCTCCAGGAAACCACACAGCTGCTTCACTCCTGGATCCTGCAGCTTGTTGTAGCCCAGGTCCAGTTCTGTCAGATGGGAGGGGTTGGACTTCAGAGCTGAGACCAGAGAATCACAGCTGATCTCTGACAAACTGCAGAGACTCAATCTGAATAAAGAACCACAGATGTGAATCAAATCATTAGTCATCAATCAGATATGTGCGAATCAATGGTGTTTTCTCTAAAATGAGCAGCCTGACTTTGTGCTTGTGTTATTGTGGATCATCATATCAGCCTTCGACACACATCATCCAAATGTCGGCACAACATTCATACATACAATATCATATTCTTTATCAAGTACATGTTTTAAAGTATTAATTTGGCTGCTGTACCTCAGGGCCACAGTACAAATGTTGTGCTGCAGCCGTTAGTAAAATCCACGGCAGTAGCACCAACACCACTGTCTCCATGTTGGTTCATGTCCACAGGAAACAGCAGAAGTCCAAGATTGGGATGTTCATTATGAACACAATTTATTCTCTATTAATTTAATAGTTTTTGTTGTGCATTTTGTCCCACTGACAGTAACATGGGAGGATGCAGCAGAAATTAGTGACAGAGTACACTTAAAAAAAGCACTTAATCAATATGAGTCCAAGTGTGAATATTCGTTGCTGTAAAAACTTGAACCCTTAGACAAAGGGGAACGCCTTGAGTACCACTTGCTCCCTCTCTCCGTGTACAAAATATGAGGTTCACCTGTGAGAGTCAGTCTCAGAGCTTCCATACACAGAATCAACTTACGATCATCAATGACTGAATGTGAATATGCAACTAAAAGACACATCACACCACTGTTCAGTCTCTGCACTGGTGCCTTCCTACCTGGGCTCCCTTCCCAGGTCTACAGTCCAGCTCAGCGGTCCCTCAATGGTAGGATGAGCCCCACTGCCGTTATTCAAAACACTGTTGAAAACATGAAATAACTGCATGTTAGTGTGGTGATCACAGAGATCAGCTGTTGAACATGATAATACAGTTAATTTAGGGAGGAAAGTGATATTTACACATTTAAAAGACAGTAAAGACATCAGAATTTGTCTCATATCCAACAAGCAACACTCAGTGGAAGCAGGAAGTCCAAACCGTCACAGCCTCCTGATCAACACATCTAACACTCCCACACACATCTCAGTCAACCATCACACACTCATTTACCTTTGTTCACGTGTGTCAGTGCAGATGCGACAAAAACACGCTGTTGTGCGTTGGAGTCTCAGCAGCTTCACCCTCTGTGCAAAGCTACCAACTAGCAGCTGAAGTCAAGTCTCCATCTGTATCTACATCCCATCTCAGACATCCTGCATGTTCGCTGCTGTGTGTGACAGTCTTGTAGCAGACACACTCATTTTCCTGCAGCTACAGCTCCCTATAAAAACACTACAACCCTCTGGACCAGTGCTGATTGACTACTTTCTGATCTTTCAGCAGATGAAAAATCAGAGAGTAGTCCAAACTATGTAAGACTAAAGAAAAAGAATCTAGTAGTTTTTTTGAATGTGAAAACAGAAAATATACATTCTTAGGTCCTAATAAGTTGGAACATATTTTAGCCGACTGGTGTGGCTTTTTGTAATCATGTCATAGAGAATGCAGTTTTGTGTGCTCCATTTGTGTTGCAGTTTGCCTCAGGTCCCTCTTCTCTACTTCCCTCGTGTTTTTGTAGCAGTACCCTAAACCTATCACAAGTGATGTATCATATTTTTTCAGTCAGATTAATTTAAAGGCTTAATGATTGAGAGCAAGTTACTAAACTGTCTTGACTCACCCTTAAACAAGCCCCGATGTGACATCACCCAGACAAAACTTCTAGATGAGCCGACCTCTTCCCTGTCATGTACCCACACGGATCTTTGTTTCTGTGTATCAGTGCATTTGTGAGCATCGTCTAAACAGAGTCCGATCAGGTTCCCGCCACATGTCTTTTTTTTATGCAAATGATAATCGCTTCTATAAATGTATGTATAAAACTAACTACCCATCTTCACTTTGATGCTTAGGCTAAGGATAGTGATCAATTGTTACCAAGTAACAGTGAAAAAAACACATTGTTGCCTAATAACAGTAAAAAAACATAAACCTTTTAAAAAAGTCTTTGTGCGTGTGTGTATCATTTCAACATTATACACAAACCTCAGACATGTCTCAGAGCTGCCATTTAAACACGAGCAGTAAAGAGGTGACCACACAAGTGCAGAATAATTACATTTCTGCTTGTTTAAACCTTAAATCATAAACCTTTATGTCTTCTCATCAACAACAAATGAGCATAACCTTAAAACATTAGGACTTGGATCAGTCATTTCTAACATAACACTGGTACCTGATGAAACATATTTTGCTGTGAAATACTGAAGATCTAATAAAGTAGAGAAAATGTGTCACATAAGGTTCCATTATTCTTGCTGCAGACTTTGGGTTTGATGTCAAACAATGAATATGAGACAAGAGATCAACATTTCAGCTTTTGTGTCCAGGTATTTACATCTGGATCTGTTAGACAATTTAGAAGATTTTGTTTGAACCTACCCATTTTTCATATGTGCAAATTGGAACTAGCCAGGTGGTGTTTTGTTGCCCAGGTGTCCTATGACAATTATTCAACCAACAACTTGTTCCGACCGCATTTATGGTTAAGAGGTGTAACCATCATTACAACAAGAGACCTGTCTATGGATGAAAAACAAGCAATTTTGAAGCTGAGAGAAACATGAGCCATAACCAGCACAACCCTTTGGAATGAAACAGACTGGTGCACTAAGTAGCAGACGCCTAACAGTTAGACAACGGAAAGCAACAGCCGTTGACTCTTAGTGACATCGGCATCAGCCACCAAAGGGCAGGAGAAACGTATCACAATCTACTGTTCACAGAAACGTTCATGAGCAAAAGTCTAGAGGCTACACCACAAGATGCAAACCATTCAATAGCAAGAAGAACAGAAAGGTCCAGGCGGGCATCTGCCAAAAAGTATAGAGATGAGTCTCAAATATTCTTGGACACCGTGTTGTGGACTGATGGGACAAAGATAAACCTTTATCAAAGGGACAAAAAGGCCAACGTTTGGAGAAAGAAAGGATCTGCTCATGATACCAGACACCCAAGCTCATCTGTGAAACACAGAGAAAGGTAATGACGTGGTTTGGCCGAGTATGGTTTCTTCGGGGACGGGCTCATTAATCTTCTTTGATACTGTGACACGTGATGGCAGCAAAGAAATGAACTCAGAGGTCTACAGATACATTTTGTCTGATAATGACCCAATGCACAAAAAGGAGTTCAAAGAATGCAAAAGCTTTTTCATGTTACTGGGTGACAGGCTGTTGCAGTTATTGCAACTAAATATGAAGTCGAGCGATTCCAATACTTTTGCTCACGTCAAAGTTTGTAGGTTCCAACTAGGTGTAGGTGCTCTGTTATGAAATTAGACTTCCTGGCAGAGCCACTGTCTTTTTTTCTCCAGCTTTCTGTCCCATACAGTCTCTAGGATCTTCCTGTTCATGATCATCACTGTGTTTTGATCAGCTATAATTTCCCTACGTTGTCAGTGTGCTGATTGTCACGCTGATTCTCAGTCTTAGTTGTTGAGGGCAACCTGAGTTACATTACAGACAAGGAATCTTTATGGAGTAGTGGATTTTCAGTTTTATATTTTGGAGTATTTCATATTAATTTGTAGTGGTGTGTTTGATCAATCTTGCATTTTGTAAAATGTAAAAACTTCTAGAATGAGCTCCACCATTTTATCAAGTCTTTCTACAGAATATCTTCAATAACTCCAATTAATGTCATGAAATATGGTTTTATTAACAATACATTTACATACTCTGGACTGTGAAGGTATCCACGCTACAGTATTTAGTCAAAGTAGATCTGAAATCTCTCTCATTTCAAAGACTAAATCCATGTCAGAAATATGTTTTTCTTTGGACCCAGAAGTACAGGACACAGTAGGAAGATTGTGAACGTGTATTGATTATAGAATAAATACTGTGAATGATGAGGGGGAGTCGTGGCAGTAGACGGCTTGAGGGTGAGTGGTGGCTGTAGAGGCTGGTTACCAGAAGGATGGCTTGAGGGTAAGTGGTGGAAGAAGTCCAGTGTGGCAAGGCTGTGCAGGCAGGTTGACTGAGGGTCCAAGACATCAGGAGAAGTCCAAACATGGAAACCCAGTGTGGCAGGAAAACTTCCTGGAGGGCTGCAAGGTCATCATGTGGAAAGGCAATCTGGCAGCAAGCTGAGGTGAAGTCCAGGTATAAATAGACAGGGGGAACAGGTGAAACCAATTGAGGTCAATCAAGGGTGGTGAAGTTGCCAGAGTGATTGTAGAGCAGGACAGGATGTGGGGAAGAGTGGGTGACAAAATAAAAGTGCAGGGGAGGAAGTGGAAGTGAGGAACTGAATCATGACAATCCACCTACAATCTTGAACTCACTGTGTATATGTGACGTAAACAGTTGAATATCATTACCTGTGTAACCATGGTAACACAGTTTCTGTCAGTTTGGATTATAAGTTGAGTTCAGCTGAATCTTTGGTTTGTGCTTCGTGGATCAATCCACAATCCAGGAATTGTGGACTTTGCATCAATTTCCTACGGACTGTTGTCCCTGCCAGATGTTTGATGCCTGGACCTTGCAGAGGCTCATTTTGTTCATTGGATTGTTGAACAAAACCGACAGTGGCTGATCTGTCCGTGAGCTTCAGTTCTGCAGGCCCTCCTGAGAGCTGTGCCACCTGAGCAGAGACTTTTGTGGAAGGTCGACCTACTGGCCCAGAACAAATGTTTACACCCTGGTTTCTCTGGTGGAGGTGTCGTTAAAGGGAATACGCTCCCCAGTCGCAAAATCACGTACATCCTCTGTTGGCATCAAAAAAATGACACCTTTCACTGTAATTACACAATTATAAAACTTACTTCAAGTGACGATGAGGACTCCATGTGCATTTAATGGTGTTAAAATGCTGTAGATTTAATTATGGCGACTTTCACTTTTACTCCACCACATTTCTAATCAAGGTTGCGTTACATATACAATCACATGACTCGACACATTTTATAATGAAAAACTTTTTTAAATGGAATCGAGTCACAAGTGACACAGGAATCGCTTCGTTAAACTGGGCACAGGCAGGTTCAGGGTCACTTCCTCCTTCTTATTCTTTTCTTATTCTGTTCCTGAGTCTTATTGAAAGACTTGTCACAGTAACAGTTCTCAGTGTTTCTAAACAATTTCTCCTGTTTTGTTCATTGTCAGTTACTGTCACTGTGATTTTACAACATAAGTAGTTTAGAAATGATAGAAGAAGAAACTGAAAGGCATCAGATCATAAAACAAATGCTTCAACGCATTGTTTGTCTATTACCATTAATAAGTTAATTCCCCCCTCCAAAAAAACGTCAAGTACTCGATCTTTTAATATTTTAAGTAAAATATAAATCATGTACTTACTTTTACTTTAAGTAGATTTTTGTTTTTGTATTTGTAATTTCACTACAGTGGTTTTTTCAGGATTTCATTCACCGTGTTGCAGCAGGGTCGGTTCATTTGAATGTAGAACGCGTCGATCTTTGAAACCACGTGACCGGCCAAAGACACAAACCGCGTTAACCACATACGACCGGAAACGGAGTGAGTGGACTTTCAAACTAGTTTTTTCTTCATGTCTTAATCTCTCAGTGGACACAGCCTTTGTCCACTGGGGTTCTACGTCGTTGTGTGTTGTACAAAAAACGTCGTCAGACGTCATTGATGCGGAGGCGCGTGCAGCTCAATGGAGCCCGCGCAAACCGCCAGCGTGACGTTTATTTTGAAAGGACACGTCGCTGTGACCCGACGCGCAGAGACTCTCGTTGCCCGCCGCGCTGTTCTGTGTTGGACATGTCTGCGTCTGCCAGGTCGGAACGAGTCTCGGGGAGCCACAGGTGCCGAGGAACCGTCTCTACTGACGTGGCGGAGACGTCGAGAACCGGTAGGCTCGTCCTGTCCGGACGTGGGTGTGTGTGTGTGTGTGTGTGTGTGTGTGTGTGAAGCCTCATCGGTGTCCAGTCAAAGTCCTGTCGTCCCGGTCCGGACACAGCCTGTTTTAATGGCCGTGGGATCATTAGACCGTATTAGGAACGGAGGAGCTGAAGCGAGAGTCCCGGGGGGGACGCACGGACCGATGTGGACGGTCACGTGTCTCGGCTGTCCACCTTTAAAAGGTCTGGGGACCACACTTGGAGTGTCCACGGACCACTTGTGTTTGTTTGTGTTGGATCACAGGGTCCGGACCAGGGGGACAGACGACTGTTCACGTCCGTGGGCAATTCAGGGTCAACAATGACGTGACCCGAGCACAGAGTGATCACTGGAGCCCAGGAGACCGGGTCTCCTTCATTGATGTGTTCTGTTTAACCAGACAAACCCCCCAGAGCCCCTCAGAGTTTTATTCAGTGGAGCAGGGACGTCATTTTATTGAGAAAAAGCATAAATCAGAAGTGCTTTTTGTAACGAGTCTTTCCTTTTCACATCAGTCGTGTGAGTCACTGTCTCGTCTCACACGCTTCTGCTTGTAGTAGCACAGTAAAATCTCCAGGCTGTGTTGATACTGTATGTGTGTGTTTCTGTTGTTTCTAACAGGGCGCAGTTCCTCCAGAGATGCCGCGGGTCCAAAGAGAACCCTGTCGATATGCGAGGACGACTTCCCCACAGGTGACTCTCTGCAGACATTCACTGTAGACACATGAATGAACAATGAACCTGTTGCTTCATGTCAGCAGAGCAGTGTCATTGTTCGCACGTTCCACTGGATCCTGCACGTCAGATTCGGCCGAACGAACTATTTTTGTAGCCGTGGGGGACGTCAGAGGGAAATCATGGGACTATTTGAAGTGTATTAAACCTTGAACCTTTTCAGTTTCTTTAGTCACTTATTAATCTATGTCACGCAGTGTCATCACGCCCTCAAACTACTGCAGAGCTTTATAGTCACTAGCACTTTACACTTTAATGACGCTGGTGCATTGAATTTAACAATAACATCCGCAGTCATTCGGCCCACTGATCCCACTAAACAAACGGTGACGACGTAAAAAGTTTTAGAACGCGAGAACTCGTCTATGTTTTTAGGACAGAACGTTTAAAACGCCAGTAAAATGATGCGTCTTTGCTTTGGGGCACGGAACAACGTTACATTTATTTGTCGTGGGGCATAGATTTCAGGCTGATTTTCGGTGAGGCGTGTAGTCATCAGCTCCCTGCAGAGACTCCTGCCACACATGACTGTGTTGATTGTACAGTAGCAGCAGGCGAAATGAGCAAAGGTCGTGCGGTAACTGTTCGCCGAGATCCAGTGGCTGCAGGAAGCAGAGCACCGCCGTGTGCCAGTTCGTTAGGAAGACGTCGGACGGCTTACGAAACATGGGAGGGCTCCACACAGAACTTCAGCTGCTGTTCGAAGATATTTCTGTAGCTGTGGTCCAATTTGACAGTGGACCTGTGATGACGTAGAGTCGTAAAAAGGTCTTTTTCCGAGGTTTTAAATATTTGGTTCATGGATGTAGTCTGAGTCCACAGTTGTGGACCTCCAACTTGTGACTAGGTGGGTCCTTCTCACATGACCGGAGTCCACCTGCAGTTTGTCAAGTGGAAATCACTTTATGACTTTATGTCCATTTAAGATCTCACAAATCACTCTGCTGGTCAGAATGAAATTAGACTTGCTCTACGCCTCCAAACAAAATCACGTACATCCTCTGTTGGCATAAAAAAAACGACATCTTTCACTGTAATTACACAATGATATAACCATTAAAACTGACTTTGAGGGACGATGAGGACTCTGTGTGGATTGTTACCTACAGTGCAGCAGATTATCACCATACAGATGTCATGTCTTGTTATAACACAGGAGACGTGTGGAAGAAAGTCATCTGACAACCAAAGTATGTCATAAACACGAATAAAAAGCAGTAAAACGGAACGTTTTACATGACACTGAGTTGTTTTATCACAGGTGAAGACACTGAGCTCGTGATTCCTTTCCTGTGATTGTTCAGCAGTGTTATAAATTCCTGAGTGTGACAGGAAATGCTGAGTCTGTTCCTGGGATGTTGTAAGCAAAAGACACACTCTGGGGTGGTGAAGCAGAACCCACACGGGGAAAAGATCACTAAAGGAACTGTTGCTGATGTCAGAAAAAAGTTGAGCTGCTCACCCCCAGCCCATTAGTCGACTGGAAGTGGTAAAAGTTTATTTGTTCACTAAGTGATTAACAGTTCGCCGACATCCAGTGGCTGCAGGAAGCAGAGCACCGCCGTGTGCCAGTTTTTCAGGAAGACGTCGGACGGCTTACGAAACATGGGAGGGCTCCACACAGAACTTCAGCTGCTGTTCGAAGTTATTTCTGTAGCTGTGGTCCAATTTGACAGTGGACCTGTGATGACGTAGAGTCGTAAAAAGGTCTTTTTCCGAGTTCTTAAATATTTAAATAATAGTTGTGGCCCTCCAACTTGTGACCAGGTGGGTCCTTCTCACATGACCGGAGTCCACCTGCAGTTTGTCAAGTGGAAATCACTTTACGACTTTATGTCAATTTAATCTTCCAAAAAAAAACATTTGTTGTGAGTCAGGATCATTTCTAAAGCTCAGAGTGTTTCAGGATCACAGAAGATTAAGTCATTGTAAAACAGAACAAGTTTGGACTCTTCGTAGAGTTTACATTTTGTTGCACTGTGGAACTTTGTTGACATCACAGAGACACCAAAGGTCTTGGTGGTTGAGAATGGTTGGTTTCTCGTAAATAGAGACGCATCCAGGAAGAGTCTGAGCTGTGATTAGTAGTGATGTATCGTTCGTGAGGAATTCGTTTGACGTGAACGAATCTTGCATATGACTTGGGAGTAATGAGTCCTCTGATTCGTTCATTTTCCTGCAGGTCCTTCTCTCGCCACACGGCAGCAGCTGCATAAGCTCAGTCAGCAGGACAGGAAACAGAAACGATTCGTTCACGACTCACTGAGCAGTGCTGCAGATTTGTGATTTTATCATTTAAATTAAAACTATGGAAAAACGAAGAGGTGTGAGCGACATTAGCTGAGCTTTTGATGCTGTATTTCATTTCTAATTTGAATTATCTTCTAATTGCTTTGAGGAGCCTTCTTCAAATTTAGCACTAGTGTCCTCTTGGACGCAGGGATGGTCGAAGGTCAAGGTCACTGTCGACCGTCCATTCTTGTAAACAAACTATCTCAAAAACCACATGTCTCCTTTGTCCACCTTTAAAGGAATCTTTTTTTCAGATTCAGACTCAAAGTTCGTTACAATACTGTCAACACCATATCTCAGAAAGGAACTTTATTTCATCTGGTACAAACGTCCTTTCGAGTCTAAACAGACAAGACGTTTGAGTGGTTTTCAGAGGCACACAGCCAAACTAATCGTTGATGTCATAAATGATACCAGTATTTTTGCAAAAAGAATGATATTTTATTAACCAAATTTACGTGGCACTATTCAGATTTTTTTGTCCAAATGTAACTTGTAATTAATGTACTTTGGGATTTTTGCAGCTTTACCTTTGTGAATACAAACAAAGGAAAATCTAAGATTGATAAAACATAGCTTTGTGGCATGTTAACATTATCTTTCGGTTCAATTATGAACACCATAGACAAGGAGCACCCTTCAGAGCCGAGACCACGGGCTACAGTGGCGTCTGACTCAAGCACATCCCGTTCAAACACTGATAGATAACAGCCTGAAAGTTTTCACTCCATCTACTTCACACAACAGACTCGCAGCACAGTTTCCTATGAAACTGCTGTTTTTACACGCAACAGAGCAGGAGAAACCGCAAGATGCACCTGCTGGTGTACTGACAATCCAGTAACCAAAAGTCAAAAGTCAAAGTCAGAAAAACAATTATAAAATTTCATTGATTTGACTGATTTGTCAATTGGTATCAGAAATGAGTGAACATAAATGATAAATGAACACACGCTGAAAGATCCAGTCCCGTTAAAGCCCGACTGTGCGTTCCGTGTTCAGTCCTGCCGGTGCAGCTGCATGTGGTCAGAGGTCCTGAGCGTCTTCCTGCAGATGAGGAGACAAAGGAAATGCTGAGAGGGAAACTGCGCATTCTGCAGGCTGACAGTGCAGAGGTCAACAGTATCTTCACGGTACAGCTCATGACACACACACACACACACGTTTGGTGAAATTCTTGCCTGTTTTCTGCAGCACAGTTTTTACTGATAGTTGCATTTTCTAAGAAAACCTCGTAAGCTGATTTCTTTCGAAGGCCTGCTGTTTTGTAATTTGTTCCCCTAGTGGCAAATAATTCGGCAGTGTAGCTTAGAGCTATAGGTGCCGAAAATGTTTATGTTTTTGCTCAAATTGTGTATTAGGCACAATTTGAAAAAAAAGACACTTGCAAGACAACGAAAAAACTATTATTTCTGGACTAAACGTTTTTCTTTCCTCTGTGTACAGGAGTTGTCTGCTCATGTTGTCTCCATTAACAGTGAAGATAAAGTTATCTTTGTGACGTTCCAAACATTTGAGGAGATCTGGAAGTTCACCACATATCACACAATGGGTATATGTTTGGAATGCATGGTGTGACTGAGTTTCAGAGACATCCTTGGTTGTATTTTAACGTGAAAACCTTATTAAAGTCACCTAGGGTGAAAATGGTCTGGGGAATATAGTAAATATGGTCAAATATTGACTAAAATATGAATTTAACAGTTTTTGTGCTTTTTTCTGCTCATCCTCGGTTCTTCCAGGGTTGCTGAGTAAGTGTATGGAGAATCTGTTGTTAGACCAAGCGTTCTGGCTCTCTTCCTTGGAGGAGGACATCGCAATAGAGGCTTCCATTCATGAGGAAACGCTTGGCCTTATCTACAAAGGCATCCTCGTGGAAGAGGGTGGGTGATGTTGACTGTTTTAAGGTGCTCAGCTAAAAGAATCGATCTGCTGGGAGTAAACTACGTCGCATTTCTCTTAAACACATAAGTATATTTAAGAGTATATAAAAACGTTGTAGTCAGTATGTTTGTCTTTGGGAAGAAGGAAAAGGGTCAAGCGGAAAGAATGGAAGAATAGAATAGAACTTTATTAATCCCACAGTGGGGAAATTCTTGTGATTTAGCAGCCATGGACAAGGACACAGAACCTGCACAGAACAATGTGCATTATAGTTTAACAGAAAAGGCATTTATAACTAAAAATATATACATATTTACATTGGAAAAATATAACAGATGAATAAATAAGAAATATACAAGTGAAAAAATTGCACATTGTGTGTCACTGCAGTGACATATTAAATAGTCTTATGGCTGTGGGGAGGAATGATCGACGGTCGCCTCCTTCCTGCACTGTGGGTGTAACAGTCTAGTGCTGAAGGAGCTGCTCAGAGCCTCCACAGTGAGGTGCGGGGGGTGGGAGGGGTTATTAACCATGATGGATGTTAGTTTGGCCAACATCCTTCTGTCCGCCACCTCCTCAATGGAGTCCAATGTGCAGCCCAGGACAAGAGCCGGCTCTCTTCACTTGTTAAGTCTCTTCCTGTCTCTGTCCGTGCTGCTCCCAGCCCAGCACACAACACCACAGAGGACTGCTGAGGCCACCACAGTGTCGTAAAAAGTCCGTAACAGCTCCCTGCACACACCAAAGGACCTCAGTCTCCTCAGCAGGTGGAGGCGACTCTGGCCCTTTCTGTACAGAGAGTCTGTGTTGTTTGTCCAGTCCAGTTTTTTGTTTAGGTGGACACCAGGTATTTAAAGGTGTCCACAATCTCAATGTCTGAGCCCTGGATGCTCACCGGTGTGTGTGGTGGAGGGTTTCGTCTGAAGTCAAGCACTAACTCCTTTGTCTTACTGGTGTTCAGGAACAAATGATTGTTCTCACCAGTCCACAAAGTCCGAGATGACCCCCCTGTATTCCTGCTCATTCTCACCCAGGACACAGCCAACAATGGCTGTGTCGTCCGAGAATTTCTGCAGGTGATTCTCCACTGTTATTCTCCCTCCACAGGTTCATTGTTTGCTAAATGCAGGAGCAGCCAGATGTTTGACAGCTCCACTTCTGGAAGAGACCTGTACCTGGAGCAGGGAGACCTAGCCCTGTTTGAGCCTCCATTCTTGGGGTCAGGGTGGACTGTCCTGTGCCTGGCTGATGGAGCCCGGGGCACTGCACCCAAACCCGCTCTGGAGCCGGTGATTTCTTTCCATCAGTGAGTCAGCTCTTCGCACCGGGTCAACAGTGATCAGTGACGCTGGCCCTCGTGGTTACACAGCTCTGTAATGATCCCCTCTGTTCACAGATGGTTTCTGAAATCCTGTGCAGACAGTATTTTGGTTGGTGATGGGAAGCCAGCGTGTGAATTCCCTCTACAGTTTGGTAAGTGCAGCAAAATCTCCGAGAAGGTCCCAGTCTGATGCTTTCTCATAATTAGAAAATACTCATATATAAGAATTTTATTGTGACTGGCACTTATATTTACACTTTTCACATCATTTCATCAAGTTCAATTATTGAAATAAATCTAAAGCAGATTTTGAGCAAATATTTACTTACTCTATCATCCTTCAGGTTTACACGCTGGAATTAGTTTTTCAGAAGCTTTTCTTTCAGTGATACATTATATAATTTACACTGAGCTGAACTTTTTTGCCTGCTTCTCAGAATCATTAACCGATACTCCAGCTTTACACAGAGCTTACACTGCATTTGTCACACACTGACAAAAACATTTTTCCGGAATTCAACTAATATTTGACCATCAGACAACTTAAAACGTCTCTTTCAAATATTTCACCTAAAATATCTGCAGACCTTGCTTTACGGCAGCGTATTTAGGGGCTGCTTGCCGTTCAAGCCTCCCACTACTAACCCGGCATCTGCATCTTGCCTGTAACTGTGAACTGATGCATGTGAGACATGGGCCCTAGGCATCATTATGGTTCACGACATGAAAGCAGCACTGTATCCATATGTACGAATACTTTTCAAGGAACAGTCATATGAGTCTTTATTGTGGCCAGTCAGTAACAACATCATGTGTATTATTGTAACCGTTACAATGATGCGCATTAGGATAGAGTATTTATTTTAACCTAAACCATAATCTTTTTACAGTAAATGTGTAGTGCTTGATAATGCAAGATATTGTTTGCATGTGTGACATTAAAGATAATGATCTCATGATCCACTGGAACTATAAACATTTCAAAGCCTTCAGCGAAAGTTGATGAATACCTAGTCTCATCACTCTTTGTCCTCTTATTTTCCCTTCAGCCAGAGGAATCTGCCTGGCCACGGTAGAGTACGATGCCGAAGGCCCAGATGAGCTAACCCTGGCCCCAGGTGATCGCATCCTCATTGTGGGACTTCTGGTGTCTTGTTTTAATTGGTTCACAGGGAGGAAGGAGGCAACAGGAGAAGTAGGTCTGGTCAAGACAAGCCTAGTGAAACCATCCACTGATGTTTATGAGTGAGTGTGTCATCAGTATTGATTTATATTATTACATTTTACACATTAAAACAAATGAACATATTTTAGTATTTAACAAAACGTGTGTTATTCGATTCTTTATCAACATTCTAGCTCAGTAGATATTCTTTTGGAAGCAGAGGATGGGATGTTCTTCAGTCTACAAGAGGACAAAGTCCTTGATGAAACAATTGACTTATTAAAGAAGAAATGCCCGAATGATACTGGTCATAACTATAAACTAGGTAAGACAGAAATGCTGCAGAAGGGTTCAGATGGCATGTCCGTGATCGTGATTGAAATCCACATTTCTCCATCAAAATGAGGATGCTGTTCAGTGATTCAGTGATTTTTTTAGTCTTAAAGGATAGTTTTTCGTCATTTTGTCCACAATTACTATACAGTACAGACACTGAAGCCTACAGTCTGGATTTGTTTGGTTGTCTGGGCCCTAGACCTCCTTCAAACAGACACATTGTTTTGATGATATATTTCTTTTCTTTTTTTTAAGTGCTGTTCAATATAAACATTGTCCAAACTAATGTAAGCTCTTGTAATCCCACCAGAGATGTGCGTGCACAGATCCTGGAACAAGGAAATGCCAATTCAGAGAATGTTGTTAAAAAACAGGGATCAGCAAAAGGCAGGTTGAGGCTCATCGCTTTGTGCTCAACGTTGTGTGACAGAATTGTATGTCAGTCAGTGCAAAGAGTTTAGGTTTTTCACCGAAAACATTTGGTATATTGTGAAGGATTCATGGACTCGGGAAATGTCTGAAACTCCGGGTGAATAGTGCTGAGCTTAAAGCCCTCGGGCAGAACTGTCATGTTATAAATAAACATAGTCACATAAAGTATGTGTGAACACGCTGATAAAGTGGTTATCATTGCCTCCCACGGCTAGAAGGTCCCTGGTTCAAATCCACTTGCTGCCTGTAGCCGTTTTGTGTGGAGTTTGCATGTTGTCACTGAGCTTGCGTGAGTTTCCCCCAGTTTCCTCCCACAGTCCAAAGACGTGCCGGTTAATCGATGACTCTAAATTACATGTAGATGTGAACGTGAGTTGTTGTCTGTCTGTGTACGTCTCTGTGGAGACCCGTCCAGGGTGGACCCCACCTCTCGTCTTATGACAGCCGGGACAGGCTTCAGCCTTCCACAGCCTAGAACAGGATAAGTGGTTACAGATAATGGCTGGATGGATAGTCACACAGACTCAAGAGTTTACACAGTCCTCCTTCATGCTGCAATGCATCCTGAACCTGGGAGCAACGATACATCAGCTTCTCCGGGCCAAAATGAAAACGTTCATCTAGACTTTTATCAGTGAAAGGTGCAAAAACCAGTGTATGCAACAGTACGAGGTACAATGCCAGACCTCCTCCTACATGTGCAGTTGACTGACCTGCCCCAGATCATCGCCAACAGAGAACGTGTGACACTTCGAGAAAAAGGCAATATTTACTATATACAATGAAGTTAGTCCGTGAAAAACCTGATAATCTTTTCTTTGTACTGTTTTCAGATAAATGAATAAATCACAGTTTCCGTTTCAACTCGTGCTTTAGAAAACGTCCCTACCGCTCTGGAACGGAGGTTTGCATAAAATAGAAAAATCAAGTAAAATCCACAATGGAATGAGAGTCCACTACAAGAAGACTGTTGGGAGGTAATGTTACTGCGAGTTCTGCAGATTGGCTGACACTGCAAAATAACAGGGAATCAATTCGTCTTCACTAACTACGTGACTTGCTGTGAAAGTCAACATGTTAGCACCGGAACAAAGCAAAGACGTTTTTCTTGCAACACACTGTGGCCAGTGGTGAGGCAAGAAATCGTGATCTTATGGTTTGCTCTAAAGGCAGTGGTGCGGTCATGTAAGGTCCGAAGATGTTCTCTCATTCACTGTCTTGCACATTTGTTGTTCAATCTCAGATGTGATCAGTTACCAAGAGTTCAGCTGCCCGGCAAAGAAAACATCTCGTAAGTATTCTGAATCAAACGTCCCAGAAATGTTCTTTTTTCCCCATCTCTTTATTTCAGCCGTGCTTTTTCCTCATTTGTTTTCTTTGCAGTCAGCTCTTCAAAGAATGTTGATACTCAGCAGGCTGACCTGAAGAGAAATATTCAGAGGATCCTTGATCAAGGAGGAAGCTCATCACCAAATTCCACTCTGGCCATAAATGGGACTCCAGAGGACTCAGTCCTGGTCACTGAGGCTAAAAAACCGAGTCCTCCCTGTTTCACGGTTCACCCACTCGTGGAAGCAAACAACACTGAGAACTTCATTCCCCTCTTCTCTTTCTTGGACGGACGCGACTACAAAGTAGAATTTGGCGTCATGTACGGACTGAGTTCTGAGCTCCTGGCCTCCTCAGGTTTCTGCGGTCACTCAGACGACGATGAGTTGATCGCCTTTCTGGGAGCTGCCAGAGAAATAGCGAGGAAGAGGCGACTCCTGTGGTCGCAGACTCGTTTGTGCTTGCTGTTGGGAAAGCTGTGTGCTGGGAGGTCAAAGTTCAGCCAGGCCCGGGTTTACTTTGAGGAGGCCCTCATTGTTCCACATGAAGGCTTCTGTGATTTCAGGCTTCTGGCTTGCATTTACTCCAACCTGGCTGCCATTTATCTTTTGCAGAAACACACGGAAAGTTTCTTTGCTGTGACAGAGCGACTTGTTGCCTTGCTGCTGGGAATCCCAGACTGCCTGGAGAGCTTAGAGGACAACTCTGTTCTTAAATACATCTTAAAGAAAGCAGTTCTCTCTCACAACACGATGGCAGAGGCACGAGCTTGTTATCTGTTAACGAAGCACCACTGGACTCGTGCCGAGGGCGCCCGAGCTGTGCCGTATCTTGAGAGGCTTCTTGTTCTTTGTGCTGAAGCTCAAGCAGCATGGAGCGTCTCTCTGAGTCACGGGTACCTAGCCCTGGGAAAGCTCCACGGCGAACTCTGCCTTCCCCACCTGAGTGTTAGTTCAGCCAGGACAGCTTCTCTGCTGCCGTCTGCCACGCTGACCGACTGTCTTAGTAGCATGGTTCTAGTTCTCGATAATGTCAACAAACTGGATGGGATTACAGAACAGGAGGCCTCCATCCCACCTCAAGTGGCTCCCTTGTTACATCAGGCCCTCGCTTTTACCGAAGTCCACGGAAACGAAAGGGCTCAATACCATGTTTTGAGGCATCACCTCGCTGCTTGTCTCTGCCAACTCTTTCACAAGCACAAAATGGTGCAACGTGCTATCTGCCAAATGCATGCGCTCATCAACAGCAGCCCACTGTCACAGAAAGTCTCCATCTCTGTCCCGGAAAGAAACAGTGCCCTCATGTGGCTCGCATGGCTTCACATTGACAACAGCCAGCCCGGGATTGCTTTAGACATTCTGGACTCAGTGCTGTCTTCAATGCCAGAGCACTGCACAACCCCTCAGGAAGGTCAGTGTGGTTCTTTGCTTATATGTGAACAGCAAACGGAACCGTAACAGTGTTACCAGAATTAAATTGTAAATTAAAAGTGCACAGCACATGAACGGGGTCAGCCATGGTCCCATCAGCAGAGTAATTAAAGCTTAATCATATTAATGTGCTGCTGCTGCCGTGATCTCAAGAGGAATGAAGGAGGTTTGTCCGTCCGCCCAGCGCCTCTCTCCAACACATTTGTATAGAGCTCAGCACAGATCAACAGCTCAGGGGTTGCCACAGCAAAACGTTTTCTGCGTATCGGCTTGTCATGATTTTTTGTGCCAGATGCCCTTTCTGATACGGCCCTCCAATTTTATCCTGGCCCTTGGTGGCAGGGTGGGCCACACCTGGTGGGGATTTCCAACCCAATGCTCTACCACCAGGATCCACCAGGAGCCCTATTTGTATAGATCTCAGTACAGTTGTAGCAAATATGGCAACTTAGTTGAGGTAGTGATCACCAGCAAGTAGCTCTAGCCAAACGTTCCTTAGAACTTATACCACCGAGGATGTTGTTTTTACAATAAAGTTGTGATAACGTTCTATAATAAGCTGTTTCCCTCCTAATCTAACTGCATACAGTGAAAGCTTTGCATCCATCTTATTATTTTATTCTTGGACACACTGACTAACCATATTCACCAAAATGTTTACCCGTCTTTCCAAATGTAAAAACATGATTGTGAAGGTGTGGTCCTCAACATGCGAGGTGTGGCCCTACGTTGTATGGGCGACTTCCAGAGGGCAGCAGAGAGTTACCAGACTGCTGTCGACATCTGCCAGGAGTACGAAGACCTGCCAAACTGCGCTGTAGCTCAGGCTAATCTAGGTAAGAACGGCGTCCCAGTTCTTCCAGTGGACCGCGGTCCTGTGAGGTGACGTTGTCCTCCTTCACTTCCATGAAGGGCTGTTGTGTCTGAAGGCTGGGGCTAAAGGGCTGGCACTGAGGCACCTGAATGAGGCGGTGCAGGTCTTCTCAGAGCTGGGGGATCGAGGGCACGAGGCCAACTTCATCAGAGTGCTGCTGGCGCTGGGGCAGCACTATTTGAACCAACAGCAGCTATTCCATGGGAAAGGATGCTACGAGTGGGCTCTGCTGCTGGCCATCAGTGCCAACCTATTAGACTGTAAGTGTGTAAGTGACACATTTGTTCAGTTTTATGATCTGGGGCACTTACACCTCTTCACTTTTTGAACATTTAACTGCATCGAGTTTTTCCATTTAAGCTCTCTACCGTAAAGACTGCATCGATAAGGTGCATACTGCTTGTGGACTGATGCAAACCATTTTTTAATCTTGTTTCATGTATTTTTAACACAAAGTGCAGGGGTGCGAGTACTTTCCAAAGCAAATGTACTTTTTAAATGTCTTTTCCTTTTTCATTGATGACCACTCACTACCAGGCCAGCTCAACGCAACCCAAAAACTCTGCCATCTGTACACGTATAAGAGTCCAGACCAGGGCCAGTGTATCATCTACAGCCAGCACCAAGTCCAGCTGCTGAGGTGCACAGGGGACAGAAGACAGGAGGGAGAAGTTCTGGAAGCCATCAGCCAGCTCTACCTCAGTCTGGGCACAGAAAAGTGAGTGAGTGTGTGTGTCAAGCTGGAACTTTACAGCATTTATTTATGTTGTTGCCCCATTCAAATACTTTTCAAAACACAAGCTTATAGTTGGTTATAGTCATGCTGCTATAGGCTTAGACTGCTGGGGGACTCTGCACAGAGCCACTTACCTCCTCTCAGCCCACATCTATAATGTCACCGCTGTATGACATTAACTCTGTGTCTTCTTTGTCCCGTAGTCGTCTTTCTCCCTCTCTCTGTCCCTGTCTTCATGTGTCCCCGGATTTGGCGCTGTGTGTCCTCCAGTGTGCAGCTACTGGTCCCACTAACCTGCTCAGTGTTTTGTTGTTGCTTTTGTTGCTCTGTTGTTTTCTCTGTCCACTTTCCACTCAGCCCAACCGGTCAAGGCAGATGTCCGTCCACCCTGAGCCTGGTTCTGCTGGAGGTTTCTTCCGTTAAAGGGAGTTTTTCCACTCCACTGTTGCCTATAGCTGCCCAAGGGGGATTTGTTGGGTTTCCTCTAAATGTTTGTATAGTCTGGACTTTATTATGTAAAGTGCCCTGAGACGACCTTGTTGTAAATTGGCGACATATAAATAAAGTTGAATTGAAATGAATTTCTTCTATTAAAGGCCTTTGTGTACAATTTTATAATTTGGAGGGGATAAGGTGTGTCATACACCTGTCATCAGAGTTTTTATGCATTTTCAGGGCATACCGCGCAGCTCTCGACTACACCAAGAGCAGTCTGGGTATTTTCATTGACCTGGGCTGCAAGGAGAAGGAGGTGTACGGCTGGCTGCAGGCTGGGAAAATCTACCACCTGCTGGGACAAACGGAGCTGGTCGACCTCTATGTTCAGGTGTGAGAATAGAGATGACAGCCTTTCCTTTGCAGGGCTCACAATGAATGTTAGCGAGAATTGAAGTTCCGTTGGTTTTACCTCTTCGGGAACCGTTGACACTTAAACTCACAATCTCACCAGTTAGATTGAAAGCCTGTATTGTTTCTTTGTGTTTGTTAGGCAGCTCAGGATGTCGCTCTGAGCTCAGGAGACACCAGGTTTATCCTGAAGCTACTGGAAGCTGCAGGAGACATTTTCTTCAACAGCTGCCAGGACAGAGACAAGGCCGTCATCTTCTACAGGGTATGACGTGAATGAAACAACTGGCTAATATGAACATGCTCATATGAACATTACAATTAATGTTCATCACCTCAAGGTTTTCATCATTACTTTTGTCTTTTATAGCACTGTAAGTCTCTGTGAAGATGTCCCCACTCTTGACTAAGGATTAGCCCCCCAGAAAAAGACTTAAGTTGCATTAGGTCAGGGTTACAGCATCCTTTAAGCTTTTAAGCACTTGCTGTGTATCTGTGTGCCACCATCCACCCTGCAGGACCGTGCTTTGCCCATCGCAGTAAAGAGCAGCTGTGTTCATACCAGGCTGAGGCTGTGCAACAAAGTAACTGAAGTGATGCTTAGTCTCAAGCTTTACGGAGAAGCAGTTGAGTTTGCTCAGACTGCACTGGACATCAGTATGACTCTAGGTAAGAAGAAGCTTCTCTCTTTGTTTTTATTACAAGGAAGATGGGGTCCAACTACTGTCTGTACCATTCACATTTGCATATTTTTTTTTCCTGGAAGTGGTTGGTTGTATTTATTGCAGTTCCATCTGTTACCCCATAAAGAAAGAGGCAACAAATTTCACAGAATAAATATAACTTCTTTGTACGTCCAGCTTCTTTTTTGATTGACTCCACCTTGTTATGAGTGACATTGGTTTTGTACAGAGCTTTGAAGAGATGTTCTGCAATTCTTCACATATTATTGTTTTAGCTCACCTCTGTTTTGGCCCCTTAGCTATGACATTGGAACCACCTCGCCTTATAAAGCATCAATTCAATTCAACTTTATTCATATAAAGCCAGTTTACAACAAAGTCATCTCAGGGCACTTTACATAATAAAGTCAAGACTATACAGACATTTAGAGAAAACCCAAAAAATCCCCCTTTAGTAGCTATAGGGAACAGTGGAGAGGAAAAGTTCCCTTTTAACGGAAGAAACCTCCAGCAGAACCAGGCTCATGGTGGACGGACGTCTGCCTTGACCGGTTGGGCTGATTGGAAAACACTGAGAAGGTTGGTAGGACAAGTAGCTTGCGCAATGGAGGACACACAGCTCCAAAGCCGGGGACGCCTGAAGACAAGAACAGAGAGAGGGGGACAGAGAGGGAGAAAGACGACTAAGGGACAGAGAAGACACAGAGTTAATGTCATACAGTGCATCAGGGGTTGGTCCCCCAGCAGTCTGAGCCTATAGAAGCAGGACTAGAACTAACTATAAGCTTTTGAGCCTAGTCTTCAAAGTAGAGAGGGTGTCTGCTTCCCGAATCTGGACTGGGAGCTGGTTCCACAGGAGAGGAGCTTGATAGCTAAAGGCTCTGCCTCCCATTCTGGGAACCACAAGTAGGTCTGCATTCTGAGACCAAAGTAGTCTATTAGGATGATCTGGTACTAGGAGATCTTTTAGGTAGGATGGAGATAAGTACGACTCCACATGACCTCAATAATGAACAGAGAGTAGAATTATCATCACTCTTAGAGTTTCAACCTACAAACTGAGTAATTATAACCGTGTAAAACTAAATCTCATGTCAGAGGCACTGTATTGGATTGTGCAGGTGTACCTAATGAAGGGGCCAGTCAGTGTAAATAACAATACCTAAAATGACAAAATTTAATTTCAACCGGTAAAATTAATTTATTAAAAATCACCAAATACAGCAAGCTAATTTAAAATGAGTCTCCTCAAGTTTCGTGTTACCTGTTCTATATCTCCTATTCTGCCAGTATTTTACAGTAAAGTAAAAGTGTAAGAAAATTATTAACATTTTATAGCAAACACACTCCACAAAACTCTGGTCACTGTTGGTAAAGGTGGAGCCGACAAGTGGTTAACCCGTGATGATACATCAGCATTTATTCGCTCATAAAATGTTCATAAAAACCACCAGGGGTTCAGTGTGTATGTGCTTAAGTCAGTGCTTCTCAAATAGTGGGGCCCGCTGCCCTGGGGGGGCGCGGTGCGCTGCCAGGGGGGGCGTGTGTGACCCTGGGGAACATGCTTTTTTCTGCCGTACTAGAATAAAGTGTAATTGCAGATCCAGTCCATGGTGTCGGGTTTATTTTGGCAGCGACAGGAAGTGAGTGGCGAACCTGAAGACAACATCATTTGTCAGGGATGAAAAGGAAGATAATGAGACAAAAGAAAGTCACCGAAAGCTAAGGAGGATTAGCGCTTCCAACTCCCCTCGCCCCGGAGTTGAGTCACAGAAAATAATTTTCTTTTTTGTGCCACTTTTTGGCCGGTCATATCCACATATGTTACGTTTAGTAGCTTCTGTGAAAAAAGTATGGCTAATACCCAAGAGTGACCAAAACCAGTAGGAATGTTCCTCTGGGAGCCTTAAATGTTCAATGGAAGGTTGTGGTCTTCGGGCAACCACAGGTGAACTTGTGTTTGGTTGTAATGCAGGTGAACGGCTAAATGAGCGAGTGGCCTGCCATCGCCTGGCCTCTCTGTACCACAGTCTGGAGCAGCATGAACTGGCTGAGCACTATTTCCTGAAGGCCCTGACCCTCTGCCCTACACCTCTGGAGTTCGATGAGGAGACGCTGTACTATGTCAAGGTTTACCAGACACTGGGAAACATTATCTTCTATGACCTCAAGGTGGGAAAACCATCACGGACAAAACCGATTATTTTATAATTAAAACGACTTTTGACTTTTTTTCACCCAAAAGTACAACTGTTAATAGTATGTGCAATTTACCACAACTGTCGCTACAGTTTTAGTAAAAAAACGTTCGTCTAGATGACAGGTACAGTATGACGAATGTACTTGTTCTCTTGATGCAGACAATGACTTTATTCGGAGCTCTGTAACTTGTTTCTAGAAGCTGTGTCAAAGTTTGTTCCTCAGCTAAGGTTTGGGGTCCCCCCCAAATACCTCCGTGTTCTGTGCACTGACAGTGCAACTGAACACAAACCTTAAGTATGCTGTAAGGGCCATGGCACACCAGGCCACTGGGCCGTCAGAGCTGTTTGGACCCGCTGCTTTTCAGCCGCTTCCACTTGTTGAATTGGCATCTGTTGTTACAGAGACCACTCACATTTCCTGTTCAGCATCCGAGAAGAGTTATTTATTAAAACACTCTCATCTCATCATTTCAAACAGAGTATTTAATACTGCATCCAGTCAATGGGCTGCACTTATAGAGAGCTTTTCTGCCTATTGGTGCCCAAAGCATGTTACGCTGCTTGTCGTTCACCAGTTTGCACTCAGCCAAACACGATAACAAAGTAACGATATGGTTAGAAAACGTGTTTCTAAGACTTTTAGGCCCAAATACAATAACCTCAGTTTTATCTGAGTTTAGAAGAAGGAAATTATACGTCATCCAGTCCCTTATGTCTTTTAGACATGCTTGTAGTTCGATTAATTGATTTGTTTCATCAGGTTTCATAGATAGATATAACTGCGTGTCATCAGCGTAGCAGTGAAGTGTTTTCTAATAATGTTGCCAAAGGGAGACATATATAGTTCACCATCACCCCTTCGATTTCTAGCTTTAGGCTCATCACCCTGTCTGAGACTCTTTTCACCTCTAGAACATTGTTCACAAACTCCCCCTTCAGGATCACTCCTACTCCGTTTCTCTTCCTATCCACACCATGGTAGAACAGTTTGTATTCTCCTCCAATACTACGTGCTTTGCTGCCCTTCCACCTGGTCTCCTGCACACACAGTACATCTACCTTCCTTCTCTCCATCATGTCTGCCAGCTCTCTACCTTTCCCTGTCATTGTGCCAACGTTAAGAGTCTCAGATCTAAGCTCCTGCCTTTCCTCTTCTCTCTCTGTCCACGAACCCTTCTGTCTCCTCTCTTTCTTCGACCAACAGTAGTCCAATTTCCACCGGCACCCTGTAGGTTAACAGCACCGGTCGTTGTTGACCTGGGCCTCGACAGATGAAAGTGCTATGGATGACTCGCATGCTTGTACTTGGCAGGTTTTACGCCGGATGCCCTTCCTGAGGCAACCCTCTCTATTTATCTGGGCTTGGGACCGGCACAGAAGTTACTGGCTTGCAACCCCTGTGGCTAGATGGGTTGCGCTGCAGTAAAAAGTTAAAATAAAGCACGTTCTTTTCTTCTACAGCCTGTGTAAATAAGAGGCTTTGCCAGACCAAAACAAATGTTATAAGTGTATTTGTTATTAAAGGTTAGTGTTGAAAATTAACTGGCGACAAACTGCTTTCGGACCACACTGGTCCTTGTTCAACTATTATCCTCAGCTCATGTGGCTCTCTGTCGTGGTGGGCACGTCTGAATGAAGCCACGAGGAACGTTCGCGTAAAGCGGAAACTGAGCGAGCTGTAGCTGTCGTGAACAGTGTTTGCAGGATCACTGATATTATCCAACTTTATGAAATTAAGATTGTAACATTTGAATGTAATACAAATGTTTACGGCTGGGTGTGGTGACCAGTGACGTGATTAAATGACACATTTTTCTCTGCAGGACCCCTTTGATGCTGCAGGCTATTACCAGTTGGCTCTGGCTGCAGCCATGGATCTGGGCAACAAAAGGTCTCAGCTGCAGCTTTGCACTCGACTCGCAACCATCTACCACAACTTCCTCAAAGATCGGGAGCTCTCGCTCTTCTTCTATCAGAAAGCGAGAGGATTTGCTGCCGAACTCAATGTGAAAAGGATCAACATTTCAGCAGATCAGCAGTACAGCAGCCTGTCACGGTAGCCTGTCGGTTTCACAAGAAAACGGACAGATGCAACGACCTTCGATGGCGGCAAAGATGCAACAGGATTCTTGATAAGTACCAGGCATCCATTGGTAAACAAGAAACAAATCATTTAAATGGGCGATATCGTAACCTAGCGGAAGATAAGCGAAACCTTTAAGCATCCATCTGTCATCACGTTTGAACTTGGGCTCCCATGTGTACATGATGACGGTGTACACAAAGCACCCACTTCAGAAAGTCGCTCAGATCCCTTTTATGCATCCTTTACCGTGCTGAAGATTTCACTTTACAATTCAATTAATAATTGAATTGGCCATTTTGCCTGCAGACTTACACAAAATAACAAAATGATTTTAGAAATAAACTTGCATCAATCATCAATCTAGCATTTAACTCACTTTGGCAGAGTAAGGAAAAATATAAACGTTCCAGACACGTTGGGAGGCACTTAAAGACTTCTTTGGGTGTTAACAGTACAAAGACAACATTTCACATGTTGAACCACCGATGTCAGATCTTTGCTCTTTTTAAATGTGGTGCCAGTACCACATCTCTAAAAGTAGAGACAGGGGCAGCTTGTTTCCAAAAACACCCGGTGGAACATCTCACAGCTAATGCTTCAACTCCTTGAGAGTAATGTCTCCAACGTGAAAAGTTGATAGAGAGTTCATCATCTAGGCTTCGTGATATGATTAAAACATTCCGCAGGGATTGTACTGCATGGACGTTCTGTTGGACCCCGACTGCAAAGGCCAACAGGCAAACCGGACCCTCGCCTGTATACGTGGGTCACACTTTGGTTGCACAAATGAAGGACTGAAGAGTTTCCGAAGTGACTGTACAGTACATAGCGTTCACTCACCAGCCATTCACTTTGCTAGTACCAGGTTGGACCCCCCCCCCTTTTCAGAACCACCGTTTTCTTTATGGTATAGATTCAACACTGCTCCCCACTGAACTGTTGATTCAGGGCAGGGTGGATCCACACTTCGTTGCTACTAAACTCTGACCCTCTGACTCGTCGTGTTGTGTATCCTGAGATGCTCTGCTTCATACCTCAGTTTTAATGAGTGGATATTTGAGGTGTTGTTAGCTAGAACCACTCCAGCCGTTCTCCAACCTCCAGCATCAACAGGGTTTTTGGGGTTTTTTTGACCCAGACAACTGCTGCTTATTGGAGACTTTCTCTGTTTCCGACCATTCTCTGTGAAGCCTGGAGATGGTCGCGCTGTAAAATCTCATTAATGCACACAGGTCGTTGTTTTAGAGGCAGTTGAACAGATGTAACAAATATAGTGGCAAGTCCAAAACCTGTATTTCAGTATATACGGAATATCTGTCGGGTCAGTCTATTTAACCACAATTATTATTGCTGGGCAATTCACATTAAAGCTTGTCCAGACGACACTTTCCGTGAAAGGTAGCCTTTCAAAAAGTCATATAGGGAGTCATCCGTGGTCTCGGCTTTGGCCAAACTCCACCCATGAAAAACCCACAAGAGCTGATTTGCATTCAAAGGTACAGACACAAAAAAAACTGTGTTTTCCAATAAGCACAAACAAATCAGTTTATTAAAATGCGACCAGCCTAGTCTTTCTACTAAATACCTCCACAGTCAAGTGCAAAGTAATTTCTTGCAGTCTCCTAATTCTGGAGTGAAGCCTTAACAGTGAACAACAATACAGCTTTTGTGGTTGTCAAATCTACACAAATCTACAAAATGTACACAACCGCACAAACAAGCAGCTGAACACCTACAATTATTAAATCACTTCAATTCAGACTACGACAGTTCAATATTCCTCGTTCTGCACACACACACACACACTAAATCACTTTTAATACACACTAATGACATTTGACAAAACAAATAATCCTTTTTTTGTGATCATTTTAGCTTTTTGTGTTACAGCTTTTGAACCTTTCTTGTTAGTAAAATTTTTACTGTTACATGTAATCTATACGCTATTTATGCACTTTGAAACCCTCTGGAGACCTTTGTGGTAAAAAGGGACACACCAAAAAACTGCTAATAAATCATCACACATCAGTGAAGTTTCAGCTTTTTTTTTCATAAAACACTAGAACAACTTCAAACCTGCTCGACACTACCAAATATTAAAATCATTTTCAGGATTGTGACCCATGACCTATTTCATCGTCCTACAATGGGGAAATGGTTGAATCTGGTGGAATACAGTCAAAATGTCAAACATCACAACTTTTCTTCACAATGCTGACATCACAGAATGCCTGGTTTTATAGTGTAATGGCAGGGAGATTTTTAAAAATCTCTCTGGTTTTAATGGAAGCCAATGAGGTCTCTTATGATGCAGGGAGCATCTGACACTACATAAAAAATACTGATGCTATCAAATTAATTTTATTGCTAATCTTTGACACATACACCGCTCTAATCACCAGCAAAGCCCCATCCCCCTAGTATTTATTAAATGGAAAATAATGTGCGCCAACAAAAGAGGTGAGATCGTATAAATTGTTGAACTTAACAAGGTTTGATGTGTCCAGGACTTAAGTTTGAATGTGAAGTTTATTGAACTTTATTGCACTGAAATACTTTTACAGCACCTTTCTTTCTGCTTCAACGACTGTGGTCATCACTGTGGACGACGGTGCTTCCTACTGTGCCACGCTCGCCCCCAGTTACCCCAGTTACCCCAGTTACCCCAGTTTCACTTGTGGGATTAAACAAAAAGAGTTTGGCACCACGAAGTTCCACAGACAGCAACATAAAGTCTGTTGCTGTGACCTTATGTTAGAACTCCAAATCTTACCTGTGAGAATAATGAGGAAGGGCGTCCAGTGTTCTCCTGCTGTCCCCACCTGTCCGATCGTGTAGCACACAGTGTGAACAAAGATTTGTGGTATTAACTGTGTAATAAGCATAAAACAAAGCTTGAAAATGCCAAATTACCAACATAACTACAGATTCCGTTCTGAGGGGAAAAGAATCTGTGTTTCATGGTTAGTACACGGAAACTGTTTCCAGGTAACAGATGTACAGGTCAGTCTGACCAATGTTGGTCAGCTACGGATTAGTCCACACGACGTTACGCTATTATCATAACTCTGCTGTTAATATTATCTTCCACTTACCTTGTGATTACATATCTGTAATTTGAAGTGATACCCACTGGACACAGCACGCGTTAACACGTCCAGTGTGCCGTCTGTGTGTGATTTGGGCATCCAAATCATCATCCACCAATCCTACAGTTGCTGGTTCAATCCCCAACTCCTCTGGTCCTATTTGAAGTGTCCTTGAGCAAGACACTGAACCCCACTTAGCTGCTCCCGGTGAGTGTCAGGCAGCTGTATAGCTGCTCCCCCATCAGTGTGTGAATGGGTGATAAGAAGCAGTGTAAAGCACTTTGAGCACCAACAGCTAGAAAAGCAACATATAAGTGCAGAACATTTATTATTTATTTAGCCTGTGTGGACTATGAAAAACTACGTCACTAACAAACCGCACACCAACATAAAACATAAGCAGCCGTCGTGAGTTGTACCAAATTTCACATGCAGCCTCCTTTACACTTGTATCCGGTGTATCGGTCCACACGTAATTCCCCGGATGCTGATTCTGATGAATTCAGATGATTTATTCTCACTTTTACACACAAAAAAATCTAACTTGAGGAACAACCACATCCTACCGAAGAAGTCCCGCCTCCACGATCAACTCCAGCTGATCAGCATCTTATTAATAATACATCTAAGCTAATATCAGCAACACTTATCTCGGTAATTTATTCGTCAAAGAAAATGCTGGGATTCTTTCGGTAACGATATTTATATTAAAACAAAACAAAAAAATGTCTCTAACGGCACTAAAACAGTTCAAAGAGTCCTGGGCAGATATATGGACGTAGTTACCTCAGTGTAAAAATGTTACGGACCTGCAGCTACGTTTGTTCGGTTCACGCTGTGTTCACAGAGAGAAACCTGGAACTCCATTTTACAAAAGTGAGGTGTTTGATAACTTGTATGGTTTTGGTTTTTCACCTCGTGTTCTGCATGACCCTGCAGTTTCCATCCTCGCCGTCTGAGGTTCTCCTCCGGTTCGTTCAGTCTCTTCTGTTCTCCTCTGTTGGCACCAACCATCACACCTGGACTGCATCAGTCGTCCATACATGTCATGAGGACTCCCAAGTGTCATCATCCTTACTGTGTCTCCCCTCTGTCCCTTGTTCCTGTCCGTTCCCCGACCACCAGCCTGTGTTAGTCACGGAAAGTCTCGTTTGTGAGTCCTGGTTTTGTGAGTTTTGTTGTCTTTCTGTCCTCGCTTAGAGTGAATTTGGGTAACAGATCCCTTTTCCATTTAGTGGGTTTTTGTTTTCTTCTTTTCTTTTCCTCTGTTACCTTTGTAATGTTTCTATCTTTATCCTTCTAACTTATAGTGAACAATTTGTTTTTTCTCAATAATCCAATAATTTTTTCCCTCCTACCTTTTGGAGGGATCGCTTTTTGTTGCATATTTATACCTTGTTCTTTGTATTAAGTTTCTTTAAATAAGATCTTAGTTTGGCTTTAACGCTCTTAGTGACTTCTGCTCTCGGATCCTTAGTGGGTTGGATTCTCACACCAAGGCCCTGATGGTTTTTCCTGAATCCTGGATGAATGTAAGTTTTTACACAGTCTATGTCCAGGTGCACAAAGAGGGACTTTCATCTATAATACAATTAATGTCATCGTCACCTTTACCTAATACTTTATATGAGTGTTACTCGGGGCCTTGGACGGGGACTGGCTGTGTTATGGCTCTGTGATTTCTCCCTGGAAAAGAAATGTAAAATACTTTGTATCCACTTATTTATTTATCCAGATGGTCAGAAGAGGATTCTGGAAATTCCTAAGAAATGAAGTGAGAATCCAGTATGTGAAAGCCATTAAGAGCCCCTCATCCACTTATTCCGAAGAATTTGAACAGGGTTTCATTTGTTTTTCGACCATTCAGTTCCTGTGTGCGTCAAAAACACGTTCAAAAATAATCAGGCTTGGGCCCTGACACGTGTGTAGTTAATGAGTCAGAATGTGTGAAATGTTCTGTGGAGACTGGTCAGATAAATGTGTCTGCGCGGCTTTAAAAAGGCGCATGTGTTTCTACTAAACAAGGGGCCCGTGTCTGTCAAGAGACAGACTATTACAGCAGTACAAACAGCACCGCGACTGCCTGACCTGTCTGGGACATGGTCCGCTCATTTAAATTGCCCTTACATGGGGACAGTTATGAAAGTCGGTTCGTATCCCTGAGCTACAGTAAAGGATGAATGACTCCATGCTTTGAAATGAACGTTTGAAAAAAGTTTCCCTGCAGCGGCCAATTGTGTTCACTCTGTTACGTGTCACACTAAACCAACACGTTATGACAAAATGAATAAATGCTGTTTAGCTGTTCAGCAGAGGTGACAGGGATGTAGCTGGCTGAGCATTAGAGAATTACAAATTCAAAAGCAAAATTGTTAAAAAGTAGATTTCAATGAAGAAGACTATAGAATTACCAGAGTTATTGACTCGGACAGGAAGAGAGCTGATGAACCACACACTTCACCGCTTTAATGTGGATCCGCTTTGGTTTCCAGTGCTGCTCCTCGCCGTGTAAAGACCAGACCTGACTGAACGAGAGGAGTCAGGCTTTGACTTACACAGCGGAGAATTAGTGTGCATGTTGATTTGGCACATTTTTAGGCCTCCTCAGTTTTGACCTTTGGACTAGGGCTCAGATATACACGGCAGGGCTGGGGCTGGGGGGTTCTGGGGGTTCAGTGTGTGTCGTCATTAAACCACATGATGTCGCGCCCTGGATTCAAACCCCGGGTACCTGCTGAAACGTTCTGTGGTTTGTTTTACTGCAGTCCCCCCCCCTGTGAGGACCTGCGGCTTTTTGACTTCTTGGATGAGACAGTTTACTCCGGTTTTCAGACCTTTTTGTTGCTGTCCTGCATGTGCAGAGCAGCTGGCAGTCAGCTGAGGTGACAAGGACATTATTGGCTGAGATCCTACAACTGTTACAATCTGGGAAACAAGACCACTTTTCTGTTCTGCAAGTTTCAACCCTTTGTGTGATCCAGCAGAACCTGGTGCTGACAGTCGTTATGATGTCAGGCATTTTTGGACATGACAACACGTGGTGATTTTTTTATAGAGTGACTCCAGAACGTTTTTTGATTTAAACATTTGCATGTATTGGTGTTTTTCAGGCTGTGGCTTTATGGTCACACAGCAACATGAGCGTCTGGGCTGCGTCACCACGCCTCCAGACATCTCCTCCCCTCTCTGCCCGGCCGGGTTCTCCGCTAAAAGCGACCATCCTGCCAGTAAAGTGGAGGTTCGCTCAGTCTGGCAGAAGAAAATACAGGAAAAGCCCAGTGAAGAGTCCACAGCTGGATGGCGATCGCGTCTGGACGCACCGTTACGCGCAGAGAGTCGCCACTTTGACCGCCCCCAACTTCCAAGACTGGGATCATTTATCGTGACGCATGTCCCAGTGTGACGGAGACATCTGCCTCTTGTGTGTCTGGACGCACATCATCCATGTAAACGGTTCAGAAAGTGGTGAGAAGTGCACAGCCGCGGAACGGGTCTTCGCGTAAAGTCTCTCCATCTCCCTTCGGTTCCTCTCGTCCTCCTCAAAATGCGGATCCTCCTGTGCGCAGCTGCGCTCCTTCACCTCATGAAGACTGCGAGGACTGAACCCAAGGCCGCGTGTCCAACGCGGTGCGACGTGAGTACGTGCCTGAGCCCGAGCTGCCCCAGCGGGTATGTGCCAGACCACTGCAACTGCTGCGTGGTGTGCGCCCGGGCGGAGGGAGAGCCGTGCGGCCGCAAGGACGACGTGCCGTGCGGAGACGGCCTGGAGTGCAGGCGCCCGGCGGGCAAGCGGCTCTCCAAGGGCTCGTGCCAGTGCAAAGTGAACCACGAAGTTTGCGGCAGCGACGGGAGGACGTACGCCAATGTGTGCCAGCTGAAGGCGGCCAGCAGAAAGATCGTGCACCAGGGGCTGGCTGGTGTCAGCCAGGTTCAGAAAGGCCCGTGTGACAGCAGCAGAGGTATGATTTACGCATCGGTGGCCAGTCACGCAGGATTCAAGTCGTGACGTGACGCGAAACTTTGGTAGAGAAACTGTTGCAGGTTTTTCCTTGAACACATGAAAAGGTCTGGGGCAGGTTCTGTAGATCTTTGTAGAATGTAACAGCCGTGATGATGCACAGTAAAAAAATCTTTGTCGGGTTCATTGGAAACAAAAAACGCTTCCTTAAGTCTAATATCAAAGGGGTTGAGGATGAGTTGAGGTTTTTCCTTTCCTTGCTACAATCAGAGTAGCTGAAACACACTCGACTCTGAGTCACACTTATCAGTGTTTGGTTACTTTGGAATGAATCACGCAAGCAACTCCTCTGCGCCAAAGACCAAAAAACCACCAACAAGGGAAGCAGCTAAAAGAAGCTCCTCAGTTAAGTTAGAGGCAAGTGGAGTAACTGTTTCAGTGATGAAGCCCATGAGCTACGAGTGAAAGCAGTAGGATGCAGTCTGGCCATTACTGGGCCAATTATTTGCATCTGAGCAGACGGTGGGAGTTCAGTAAAATGGCCGCCATTGAGTCCGCGGGCTGTCTGCCACAGAGGAGCAGGGCTGTTCTCGGACATGATGATCTGTTACAGTGCACGGTTCGAGGAGATTCACTCCCCCTGTGTGGTCAGACAGTTTCCTTTACAGGGAGGGGCAACGCACTCCACTGGCTGTGAGCTCGGGACTTTTCATCCAGTGACTTTAAGTCGTCCTGCACTTATTGGGCCTGTAGCCACACCGACCATGGGGACGAATGAACTGATCACTTCGCGGCTGTAATGCAGACTCGAGCCTTTACATTATGTACGGCACAAACATTTGTAGAGTGGTGAAAGTGTGTTTTTTTTTTCCAGCTCAAGGATTTTTGGATGTGTGCATAAATCACAAACCCATCGTTATGTTGCATTAGTCGCCTTCTCTTTGCACCACGTCAGACTCACGTCCTGCCGTGCTGCCGTGCGAGTTGTTACCCGTTACTACAAGTTCAATAAGACTGATGACGGTGCGTGTTTCAGCTGTCATATATTTCAGGAAAGAAACACACATTCCATTTTGAACTTATATTTCTTCATTCGAAAACACATGCTATGGAAGGGCATGACCTTTTAGCACATGTGAGATCACTGTCTGCGAGTGCTGGCAATGTTTGTGTCAACTCTGTGTTTTGGAATGAAGAAAAGTTTTGTCCACTGAAGCAGTTTGCCCAGCTGATGGGCTTCTAATAGTTTCTAGACAACAGCAGAGGTCTAGAGGCCAAACGTGAACCAACTAAATCCGGCCGCAGACCGACGGCCAAACACGAGCAGAGGAGATTCAGTGTTGGTGTCGGCCATGTTCAACTTCAAAACCAACGTCGTTGTGTTCTTCACCCTCAGCGTTACAGTCTAAAAGCTGCTTCGAAGGCAAGGACGCAGTGTCTCCATGTCCCCCACGGTCACTGCAGGACAGATCCCACCTCAGAAATACATCAGTGACAGCGTTTAGAACACAAGTGAGGTGTGTGTGACTGTGTTTTACGGGAAGCCTAGTCCAGGGCCTTTTAGGGCCAATCTTTCAAACCACTGACAGACTGGGTCATTTCACCTGAGGTTTAATCACTGATATGTTTAGAGTTGACCACACCCACAGGGATGTAATGCTCCACTGACATAATGTGTGTGTGTGTGTGTGTGTGTGTGAGCGTGAGCGAAACCCAAACAAAACAAAGGTTTGTGATCAAAAGGAAACGGGGACTTCCTGTGTCCACAGTTCGAATCTCCCACTGGGACGTCTGTGTTTGTGTGTAACTTCCTGAGCAGAATTGCTGGTGATGACTGTAGCAGGAGACCAGGAATCTGTTTCTCTTTGCGGCGGCCAAACACTTTTGACCTTAAGCTGACCTCTAGCATCAGCTCCATGCCAAAAGACACACACAAACACACACATATATCTGTGTGTGTTTGTGTGTGTCTGCTAAACTGGCAGGAAGCTTGTCAGACGTCCCCCATCCCCGTGGGAACGCGCTGTACTGTGTGAAGGCAGCCACCGCAGCATCACATCACAGCATGTTCAGCATCATCAAGAAAGACACTGAACAATTATTTGTTGCATTAGCTCAAACTTGTCTATTTTAAAAATGCTATTCATGAGTAACAACTTTGAGGGAACACGATCGCATTCTGACGCCATGCAATCATTAGATTAATGATACGCTCTGTTAGAATGTGGTTTTCAGATCATACAGCTGAAAACGTGCGGGCCTGAGTTTAGGCAGGAATCCCGAAAACCAACGTACCATGTTGAGTAAAGTGTAGTCTGATAAGCTGGATTTTTTACTGGTGGATCATAACATTTTGGCAAGCAAAGATTTGATTTTAGTCATATCTTCCATATGAACGTCATGTTAAATGTCAACATATCTTCATTACATTAAGAAAAAACACAGTCTGGTTCCCCACACTGAAACCTTAGCAAACGCTGAACATGTCCTGCTGGCAAACGCTTTCTGTCCCATAAGAGGTTTTTTGGACGTGAGCTTAATATTTAGACGTCGGTGGTATGGTTTTGATTTCTGGTTCCTCTCTACAGACATGATGGTGTGAAGTGGCTGATAATCCAGACCTCCGTCAGTAACATTTCTGCAATGTTAGTGATAGTGGCTGCGGCTGGATTTGGTCTGTCATCGGCACGTCTCTTTCCAGTTGAGGTCGCAAAATAGCGTCAGCAGATTAAACGTGGTTTTCCATGAGTTCTGCCAAGTTTGTGCCAGGAGCTTTGTTAATGTTTAGGTAGCAGAAAAGGCTCGTTTGCCGCGGCCTATCTCAGATTTCTGGGTTCACATTCAAATCACTTCTGAGTGTGTTTGTGTCTGCGTATTTTAGGAATTAAAGCCCAGAGGAAAGCTGAGACCCGACATTGTAAACGCATTATTCCTAACAGTTCTTTGCTCAAACAGTTTAGAAGCAGCTCATTCAAACTTACTTGCTACACTTGATTTGAACGATTTAAACTCCTACAAAACACAGACTGGACATTTACGACACTGTTTTATGCCAGGATTTCCTGCCTGCTCATGGAATGTCATCAAAGCTTCTAAACTGTCATGACCACGAGGAAGAAACACACGCCTGATGCACGTAGCAGCCTCTCCTGTGTCCTGTAGTCGTGCTAAAATGTCTCATTCTTCCTGCCAGTATAGGTCCTTTACACGCTGCCAGTCCTCGGTACAAGTTCAACTTCATAGCTGATGTGGTGGAGAAAATCGCCCCGGCCGTGGTCCACATCGAGCTCTTCCTCAGGTACTGTACTCAGGTCTGCGTGTGTGGGTGGTTGGGTGTGTGTTATGTCAGTTGTCATTGAAGTCACTGACTCAGCGTCAGTGTGCACCGAATTATTGCGAGAAGTCGACACACTTTTACTGCTAACACACTTTTGCAGTAATATTGATTTTTCCAGCAACGAGTAGCATGAAAAGATATTTCAGTAGTGATACTAAAGTTACTCCCCCAGAAAACAGTTTGTTAGAATGTTACTTTACTTCATTTAATATTTGTACTTGTTGCACTGGCACATGTCCCTCCTCGTAGCACCTTGAGCATTAAGCTGCCTGGGGGACAGACGTCCCTACGATTCTTTTCAAACACAAAGATGCCTAAATTAATACAAAATTGAATTGATTAATACAACGTTTAGCTTCCTGTTTGCGTGTGCATGTGTGTAATAGTGACTGTGTATATTGCCAGGCACAAGTGCTGGCTGGACTGTGTGTCTCTGTGTCTGTGTGCGTCTCTTCTCAGTCCTTGTCCTTAAGGACCACTGACCTGCTGGTTTTCCAACTATTCTGCAACATTCGGATCAGGTGTGTTCACTCAATTAGAAGCTGGAAGAGAACGAGTTACTGATGGAGACGCTGACAGATTAGAGGCTTAACTGTGAGGTGTTATTGAGAAGTTCCATTTTCGGTTCCATCACGGTTCCAAGATGTGCTGTTCTCTGCCATTCACAGTTTGGAACATTGTTTAAAAGAAGGAATTAACTGGCTAAGAGCCCGCAGATGTCGAAGCCAACAGCAGCAGAATTCTGCCCACGATGAAAAAGAACATTTCAAAACATTCAGTCAGTCAAAGTGCAGCCCACTGATTTGACCACTAGTGCAATGCAGAAGACAAAGAAATGGAGCGTTCTTCACTGGCTAAGCCAGGCACCTGATCTCAACCCAGCGCAGTAACTTGTTTTTGATGCTCTTCCTTGCGCCGCAGGCATCCTCTCTTTGGCCGGAACGTCCCGCTGTCCAGCGGATCTGGGTTTGTGATGTCAGAGAATGGACTGATTGTTACCAATGCCCACGTTGTCTCCAGTAGCACGCCAGTGTCCGGACAGCAGCAGCTCAAGGTACAAAATCCACTTGTTCATTTTCTCCCACTGAAAAAAAAAACGTTCTAATTAGTACTAAACCGTTCTAAACGGTAAAGCTCCGTCATCCCTAAAAGATCACCTTGTACCACATCATCCTACTAGACCACTTTGGTCCCAAAATGCAGGCCTACTTGTGGTTCCCAGAATTTCCACAAATAGAATGGGAGGCAGAGCCTTTAGCTATCAAGCTCCTCTCCTGTGGAACCAGCTCCCAGACCAGATTCGGGAAGCAGACACCCTCTCTATTTTTAAGACTAGGCTCAAAACCTTCCTCTTCGATAAAGCTTATAATTGGTTATAGTCATGCTGCTATAGGCTTAGACTGCTGGGGGACTCTGCACTGAGCCACTTCCTCTTCTCTTCATTCTCTCCTCTCACCCCACATCTATAATGTCACCACTGTATGACATTAACTCTGTATCTTCTTTGTCCCGTAGTGGTCTTTCTCCCTCTCTGTCCCCCTCTCTCTGTCCCTGTCCTCAGGTGTCCCCGGATTTGGTGCTGTGTGTCCTCCAGTGTGCAGCTACTGGTCCTACTAACCTGCCCAATGTTTTGTTGTTGCTTTTGTTGCTCTGTTCTTTTCTCTCTCCACTTTCCACTCTGCCCAACCGGTCAAGGCAGATGTCCGCCCACCCTGAGCCTGGTTCTGCTGGAGGTTTCTTCCACTAAAGGGAGTTTTTCCTCTCCACTGTTGCCTATAGCTGCTCAAGGGGGATTTGTTGGGTTTTCTCTAAATGTTTGTATAGTCTTGACTTTATTATGTAGAGTGCCTTGAGATGACCTTGTTGTAAATTGGCGACATATAAATAAAGTTGAATTGAATTGCATGTAATTGAATAGTGAGCCTTAAGTGACTGCGTCCTGCCTCCAGTGCTGGATCAGGACCACTGCATGTTCTCCAAAACACACAGATTGATTAACTTTAATCAGTCTGTATGATTAAACTTTAACTGGATTAAGATCAAATTCTTCACATCGTGGCAGTAGATGCAAAATGCATATATTCTTACATACTAAATATTAGCATTTGTCTTCATGGTTTGTCTTGAGTGTACACTGGTTCAACCATGACTCCACTCTTCTCTAGTCTCTATTAGTGACGTTCTACTTACGTACATGCAGAAAATCAGCAAGTAGACAACATACTGTAGGCAATTTAATGCCAACAGTGCACAAAAATCTTTGTTATGAATGATATTTCATTCTAACATTCTCGTCTCTAGGTCCAAATGCATAACGGTGACGTATATGAAGCCAGCATCAGAGACATTGACAAAAAATCTGACATTGCTACAATCAAAATCAACCCACAGGTGAGTGGACAGGCTTCAGTCAGCAGGGAAATGGCTTCGGTCCGTGTTTCCTCAGTGAGTGATCGCCACACAAATGTTCAAACACCGGATCTGTGTTGCAGTAGATTGTGTCGGACAAAAGAACTGACCGGTCTTGATTCTGTTGCTAGTTTGGCTCCAACTGTTGTAGGTAAATGGGAGAAACTACATGCAGCAAAGTAAAACAGCCTTTTCACATCCCGGGTAATTGGGGGGACAGTGAGCACATTGTCCCTTTGCTCAAAGATCAGCATTTGAATTTCTCCGTGCATTTATTTATGTAAAGACAGTTTCAACTAAATAAAACTCTGAAATTCTTTGGGTTTAAATCAGGTTTGCTCATAAACAGCGCTGAATGTAGTGCTTGGACCGCTCGTTGTTCAGTGCGCTTGAAAAGGGTTTGTTGACACAAATGTCTCCTGCCATTTGGACAGCTGGGACAAATCATAATAGTCTGTATTGTTTAAAATACGTTGTCTTCTCAGGGGAGTAGTCACACTTTAGTTCGTAAAAGTCAAAAATGCTAAGTGGTGGTAGTTGTAGTGTCGAATTTTTGTGTCGTGTTTTGTGCACTCGTACCACGTCTGCACACGGTGTTGGCAGTCACATTGTGCTGTGTAGCCTCAGACTGTTTGGAGACGCCGCGCTGATGCCGCGCTGACCCCGGTCCTTCGCGACATTATTGGGACCACCAGTGCTAATGTTGTGGCTGTTCAGTGTACGTTCCATAGATCTGACTGAGTCTATGTTGTTGGTCGCTGTAGGCAGATATGGATTCAGTCCCCACTTCTCAAAAGAAAACCATAAAAACCAACCTCACCACAGTGGCAAAGAAAACGTGTGTATAAAGGCCACCAACGCGCTCAGGTTCCTTTGAATGCCTAGAAATGCAAAATGTCCATTAAACAGCAACAATAAAAACAAGTTCCTTCATTCCAACATGAAAAAGGATCAAATAAACCGTAAAACTTTATAAAGCAATTAAAAACCTCAACGTAACCAAATGTCTTTGTTTTTAAAAATGTATTTCCTTGGAGTTCCTGAGTTTCCTCACCAGCTTTTAGGGAACTCACACACACACACACACACACACACACACTCCCTGTGTTTGGATTAGTACAACTCATTTGTTGTCACATTCTTCACATGTTCGTGTTTTACCTGGTACTGTGTCAGTGAAACGGGGGAAGAGAAGCAGTTTGCAATTACTGAAACTCAAATTATGAGGCAAAATTATTTCCCATGGCTCGGCTAGCTGTCCTTTTTTCCAGTAAGAAGGCAGAGTCATCTCTGGATGGATTCTTCACGTGTTATGTATTCAGGTTCACAGTAATGTGAACAGGGTGCGGTTACGGGCCACAGTTGGAATCCAAACTTCCCCTGGTGCGATGCCAAATATTTCCAGCTTCAGTGTAAAACTCCTTCGCAGCATGTGCCAGCTCAGGGATTTTAGGGGCGGTTTGTCTGTGCTGTACTTGGAATGTGGGCTTTAATTGAATTAAAGCAGCTTTGGATTTTTAAAAAGATTTCTTCACTGTAAACTGGCGTTGCTGTCTGCTCTCTGTCGTCGGGTTACGGTCAGACGCCTGCTGCATTTCCCCCCCCCGGATTCCGCCGAAGGGCCGGATTTGGTAAATTAGGAAAGTTGGAGCTGTCACTCCAGATGAAATGTTGGCCACGCGGTGTGTTCACGAAGGAACTGGTGAGAGGGTCGTGGAGTTCACGGTGGATCGCTCTGTCTGTCGGTGTGTTTTTGAAGCAGACGCTGAAGGTTGACCCCCCCGTTAGAAAGGGGAAAGCTGCAAGGAGTGAGGCACAGAGACCCACCACCTCAAAGAAACCCTGAACAGAGCAGTTTCAGCTCATTCCTTCTCACTCTCCATCATACCATCTGTTTGCTGACCATGTGTTTCCACTCAGCTCTTCTTTTCCTCCCTTTCCCTGAACCTCAACCCTGTTTTTTTTTCTTTGGTCATCATTCCTTTCTTTTTTTTTTTGTGGACGCTTTGCGTCTTTCCAGTTTTCTTTTTAATACATAACCACATAGTCATTTCAGGTCATGGATGGACTTTTGTTTGTCCCGATGTTACATGTGTCCTCATTATGTTGGGACTGTGGATGGATTTGGACAAATGCAACATATGAAATGACCAGGATCCACCTGGATCCTGTCTGCTACCTACTGAGTGAGATCGTCAGATCGTCAACGGTTAAAGCAGCAATGTCCTTGCGTTGAGCTAAGCATTAATCTGGCCATCAGAAACGACAAAAAACTTTGACAAAGCAGAGAGAGAGAAGAAGGGTCGACAATTAGTTGCAATTTTTTTTTAATAGAAAGGTTTGTGTATTCACGAAGGATGGAGATTCCTTTGGAGTGTAACTAGCGCTACTTCCATAGCCGACACTCGGAACAGCTTGGAACAGAAAGTTTCCACGTCAGCTTTTCAATTCGAAGGTCATGAACATCAGTCGTACTGCACATTCTTTGGTGATAAAAGGTGATCTGATCTTCTTAGTAAAAAACAAAACAATATTCTCAAGCTTATAAAACACAAACAGTGTTTCATTAAACCTACAAAGTGATAGTAAAAGCCGTGTTTTATAAGTGTTTGGCAGCAAGAGCCTTAAACAAGCACTTCCTGTAGCTTTGGAACAGACCTGCCCCATCGGGACAAAGGTTACGACTAACAAATAGGAATTTCCAACCTGTGAGTCCGACGTAGATGTAAAATAACCGAATGTTTTCTGTTGTTGTTCCTTCACATTCAAAGTATTTAACATTCAAACCGTTAGTTGGCTTATGGTGAAGACGCCCTGGGAAACATAATCTGCTTTGGTTTAAATTCATTCTGCTCTGAATCAGAGAAAAACTCTGGTAAAGGCCAGGATGTATTGATGTGTGCTGGTTTTAATGATCAATGAAATCAATAAATAATAGTCAATAAAATACCGACGACTGACATGAACTTTGGTTTCATCCCACTGAAGAAGGACTCAGCTGTCTCTCCCCTCAGACTATAGCACGAGTGGCTGGGACTTCTTGGCACTACGACCAGTTGAGTTGAAAAACATTTTGTGGGTTAACATGAACAAATTGGAATCTGTCTGATGGATAAGATTTATGCGATGCAGGATCAAATCCCGGTGTGGGAAAACCCACCCGTAATCCCCAGCCCCCCCACCAGGCGCGTCCCCGAGCAACACGCAGGAATTTCCCTGTAACATGCATAAGCAAATGTAAATTGAACGAAGTGACAAATAAAGGTTCTTCTTCTCTGTAATTATCAAAGGAGTCCATTTTCTGAAGCCTGAAGAAGATCGTTGGTGACTTTAATCAGTGCAGTTTCTGTGCGATCTTCTAAGAACTTGTTTTGGTGAAGCATGGCTCACGTCACCTAATGCTGCCTGTGAATATTGGTTTTCTTGGTGTAGCTTGAAAACAGTTTGAAAATAATGTCCCAAATATACTACATCCTACACCGAGTGCCTTGACTGTATGTGCCTCCCCCCAGATGAAGCTGCCTGTGTTGTTACTGGGCCTCAGTGCAGATCTGAGGCCTGGGGAGTTTGTGGTTGCAATCGGCAGCCCCTTTGCCCTCCAGAACACAGTCACCACTGGTATCGTCAGCACTGCCCAGAGAGATGGCAAGGAGCTGGGCCTCAGGGATTCTGACATGGATTACATCCAGACAGATGCCATCATCAATGTGAGATGCAGGAAACAAAGCAGAAGTTGTGGGGTGTTTGGGTTTTTGTACACCATAGTTCTGATGGTTTGTATTCTCTTTCACAGTACGGGAATTCTGGAGGACCACTTGTCAACTTGGTAAGCTTCTGGTGTCCTGCAGAGCCACCGCTGACTGCTGTTAGACACATTGCTCTGCTTGCTGCTTGCCTAATGTAACTAGTTATTGTGCTGTTGCCCTGCTGTGTCTCTGCTTTTGAGGATGGGGAGGTGATTGGCATCAACACCCTAAAGGTTGCAGCAGGAATCTCATTTGCCATTCCCTCCGACAGGATCACTCGCTTCCTTAATGATTCCCTTGAAAAGCACAACAAAGGTGAGTGAGATCGCAGTACACTGTGCTGGTCTCTGCGCACGAATCTAAATAAAAGCGTGACTGCCATCGTCCCATAGGAGAAGCACGATGATAAACGTGACAAAGCATTGGACATACGGAATTATACAGATCATAAAGATTAACAGTATTTATGTGTTTTTGCTGATCTTCCACATTTACTATAAATCCGACTCACTTAAAGTTGTGATGATAAAGTCCCGGGTCCAAATTGCTGCAAAATAGCATTATGACTATGGTCCATTATCGCTACTTGCACCTGAGTGCAGTCCGTCCGAAGTTTCAGTTCCTCCCTCAATCTACGTTGTGTTGCTGGAAAAGTATTCATACATCATAATCTGTGATCATGCTCAATAATAAATGGAACTGCTCTAAAGATCCCACCTTAGATGAGCCACGTTAAGTCAGTTTGCTACATACGCAGTAACTAACCGGAGTCTCTTTCAGATGTGAGGTCGGTAAAGAAGCGCTTCATTGGAATTAGGATGTTGACCATCACACCAGTGTAAGTCCACACTCGAGCTTGTTACTGTGTGAACAGGGAGCAGATATAAAACACATCACACTTTGATCATGACTCTTGTTAATACGTACAACACAAACCTTTCCTAAAGCATGTCCCATTCTCTTATATCGCTTAAATGCTAACTCCTGCCAGCTTTTTAAACTAATACTGCGTTCAACTGTTCTCATGCAGACACTAAAAACCGATCAGTCTCTGCTCATGTGTTGTATTGGTCAGTCTGCAACCTGGATTGGGTTTCTTGTCTGTGCCATAAACCTCCATTGTTGTCCAAAACAAGGCAACACACACATCAGCAGGACAAACCAGTCCAGTGGGTGAAATGTTTCGTCATTGCCCCAGATGAGTGAAATCGGCATAAATCCAGATGTCGCTTTTTGTCACTGTCTAAAAGAACAACATGCTTATGTCCCCGATGTCACAGGCTAATTGAAGAACTGAAACAGCAGAACCCCGACTTCCCTGATGTTACGAGTGGAATTTATGTCCATGAGGTTGTTCCTCACTCACCTGCACAGAAGTAGGTTTAACAAAGTCATTGATGGCTCAGGCAGTTTGGCGGCCTGCAGATATTCACTCGTCTCTCTCTGTCCCCAGAGGTGGTATCAGAGATGGGGACATTATTGTGAAACTGAATGGCAGACCTGTGATGACAACGGCGGACCTGCAAGGGGCGCTGCAGCAGGAGACGGCCCTGCTGCTTGAGATCAGGCGGGACAACGATGACCTGCTCTTTAACCTTGAGCCCGATGTGATAATGCAGTAGCGCTGGACGCAGCACAGCCACCGGCAGAGAGCTCTCGCTTGTTTTGGGACAGACCAAGTCGGGTGGCAGATGCTCTGCACCAGCGAAGTTGTATTTATGTAAAGTGCATATGCATCTTAGTGCATATGCATGCTTTGCAGCTGGCTGGAGATTAGACCAAAGTGAAAGGAGCCCGGCATCAGCAAGGACATCATGACGCAATGCAAAATGTGGCGTCAAGGATTTACAGCCGAACCTCTCACCTGTTCCTCATCGGAACAGCATAATGGAATCATTTAAACTCAGATCTGTTTTGTGTATGTGCTTGATCGACATTGATTTCACGTTTTTTTTTACACGGACATTTACACGTGGCGCAAACATAACAAGGCATTAAATGACAACAACGAAAGCAGTGAAGGTTCTGTGGAATTTAGAAATTAAACTTGAATAAAATGAAGTATTAAAAACTAAAGTGGTGAGATTTATAGACCAATATTTAGTCGTTTTTTTTTTAAGACGTGGTCCTGAGCCTTGTTGATGTGGACCTGGACCTATCCCCAGGTCTGCCTTGAGCATGTTCCCTGGTCTCTTTAATCCAAGCAAGGCAGCTTGCTTCACCAGGTCCCACTTTCTAAGGGTTTCCAGTTTTCCACGAGTTCTCGGCATGAATAAGCAAATCTTCTGGTGCCTTTAAAGCCTAATATTTGCTCATGGTTGATGATATAAAGAATACTGTTAATATAAGGCTCCGTTTCCTCTGCATGGTGTCTGGGCCGGCATCTCAAACGAGCTTCGGGCCCTGACACGCCGTGCCACTGTAACTCCTGCATCAAATGTCCTGCTCGGATAAACAACAAAGACGAGAGCGGACAAGCCTGCGACCACGAACACACAAGCTAAACAAAGCGGAGTTAGTCTACTCGCTCATACTGCAGAACATTTATAACTACCTCTAATCATTGTTAATAGCGTGCTATGATTCAAAGGGAAGCCAATCAGAGTGGACTGGCGCCAACTAATAGCAATTAAAAAACATCCCTGAGGGATCACACAGTCTATGGTTATTGCTGAGAGTGGCTCGTCAGTTCCAGATTTCCAAACTGGGATATTCAAACTGTGTTTAAAGCCCACGGATTCCTGTAGAGGGGAAGTTTATGACCCGCACAGCGTCAGTCAGCACAGCAAGCCGATGGTGATGTGAGCTGCCGCAGCGCTCGCTGTTGTGTTCGACATTCTTTGACGGCGGCTTGGTGTGTGGCAGATCTTAATTGTGCAGTCAGATGTTGGAAGAGCAACTGAACCCCCAGATCTGATCCAAGTTCCACCCACCGCAGCTTTTTCTTTAAAAAAAAGGTTTTGTGTTTTGCAGATTGTAGACGTGTGTAAATACATTAATCCTTTTTTGTCCCTGAGGGGAAATCGAGTTGCTGCGTGTGTCACAAGACACAAGACTTCACTACACACATTTCACACACACTGACATGTGCGTACAGACAAGTAAGCACCCGTTCACTCGCTCACACCCATCAGGACGTGAATGTGGCCAGATCAGCACAGAATGTGATGCACCAGATGTTTCATTTTCCACACCGGCCACCTTTTGTACCAGCTAACTGGTGTTGTTGTGGTCGGAATAAGTGCAGCACTGTATCAGCTTAATCCTTTAGAGTGCTAGTCTAGGGACCTGGTCCTGGGAACTGCTGCCCCCGTGCTAGTATTAGATATCCAGGCATGTGCCGGTCATCTGCTGATGCCATTGTCAACGTATCTCTGACAGTTATACATGCTTTGAACTTCTGAGTTCGAAGCTCAAACATCCAATGTGTCCACCGGTAGTTTTACACTGGAGTCAGTAGAGGGTGGGGGCAGTTGCAAAGTTAGGGCACACAGTATCGACTTGTGGGAATTAGTTGAAACCGATCACAGCAACATCACCCACAATGTGACACAAAACGACGTCGTGAGGACCAGGATGAAACTCTGTGATATCTATCTAAAGAAATCTGGAATGACAGACTGGGCAAGCGGATTCTCCAAGTACAGACGTGCATGGAAGTAATGCTACTCGCAGTGTCGTGTTTTTCTTTATGGGCTGTATGAAAGAGTTCAACTTTATGTGTGTATGTGTGTGTTACGTGAACGCTGGAAACTCCATTTACGTTGTAATGCTGTTCATGCAGTTTTGAACGGTTGCACACATGTTTGTTCGCAAGGAGGAAAAGTGCAAGATGTTTTTTCCTGTTCTGATTGGTGCTCAATAATGTGGCATGTATTAAACTCAGCACTAGATGGACAGAAATGTTTGTAGTGGCCAAATTTGGATTTTATCACTAGGAACATCAGCTCTGAAGAGGCCCACCTACACTGTGGTGTCCCAGTCTGCCCGTGAACCCAAAAATATGTAAATAAACCTTTCTGGATCACTAACTCGTGTAAATGTGTCATTGCAGATGATGAATCTCACCTCCACACAGCAAAAAGTACACATTCCCAGAAACGTCTCACCGTCCTCTGAGGTCTCAGTGATGCTCCCAGGGACTCGAATGGTTTTTCCAAATGTCAGACATTGTGTATTTACTTTCAAGTAGCAGAGAAACTCCGACCTTTATTCTGGACAGACTTGTGGAAACTTATCACGAAGCCAGAATAATGCCGAGACACTGGACACAGACAGACCTGAATGTGGCACAGACACAAAACTCTGTTTTATACTGACACTCACCACTTTCACATCTAATTCGAACAATTCAGACGGAGTCGCCAGCTTCACTGAACACATATGCCGGCTGACCTAGACCCCGTAGATATCTAGTTTATGAGCCTGCGTGTTCCTCATTCCAACTAAAGAATTCAAGCTTCCCCAGTAAGATGGCCAACATGTCAGGCTTAGGGTTAGACAGTCGTCTGTGTTTGTGTGCGTTGGCAGTCCACACATTAAATAGTTTATGTCACTTCTGGGAGTTAAGATTCTCACAACTCAGCCAAAATAAACACTAGTCTGAAGTACAGCAAAGACCCCGGAGGTTTCATAAGGATTAGGAGTCAAGAGTTCTAGGTTATTGGAGAGGTGTCAGATAAACTGTCTCCTACTCTGCCTCCTCGAGGCAAGTCGTGAGAAGTCGGCTGATTGGTCATCAGGTACTGTTGGACTTCCAGACACAGACTGACAAACAAGTAATGGCCAACCAACCAACCCAACGTAGTAGTTGTGTCCACGAGGTGACAATGTTCCCCAGGGTCATGTTCATGAATCCACCACAAGGACAACGCTGAACAAAAATGACACAGAATTCAAACGAGGATGCCACTACTCTCCAAAAAGCCTGGCTGGCTGTTTACTGTCTATTTGAGAACACGTGGATAAGACAGATGGACCATTCTTTGAATGGGTGAGACCAAAGAGGAACTGTTATGTTATGTTTGAGGATGACTCAACATGTGCATAAGAATCATATCCGGTTTGTCAAACAGGGTGGTGGCGTCTCGACAGGATCATTTGGCGCAATAAAAACTTGATCAACGTTTTTTTTTTAAGTGTTGAAACTGGACTGTGGAGGTTTTATGCCTGGAATACCTGGTGTGACTCATGATGACCAGAAACATGCTTTACCTGGGTTGCCCTCATTTCCAAGCCATTGTCGATTGACTGTGACTAATATTAGACCATATTCTTCGCTCCTCTGCCTTTGCTGGTTGTTGCTTGTCTGTGAGGAGCCTGTTCACTATTACTGGCGTGGACCAATAAAAGTGACAAAGACCGAATCAGCTGTCACCTCACACTACGAAGTGTATGTGCCCGTGATGCAGTGAACGAGATGCTGGGGAGTTGGCTGAAGGTTTTCAAAGCATCAAGCCAACATGTGATTTAGCATTGTGTTTGGATCAGGCAGCAGATAAACGTGCTGGACGTCCTGATTCTGATCCTGAAAAATACGTAGTGGTTATAGTGAAAGTAAAAAGATCATGTCTCTTTTCATTCACATTTCGCATGCACATCTAGTATAATTTCAGTGACTTATTAAAGTGATTAGCACACGTAGTCACCGGCCACACATGCATGGACACAGAGAGAAATGAGAATGTGAAGTTACGTGGGCGTGGGTGCCATCTTGTGATCTGTGCATGTGGGCTGACATGACTTTGCAGCACAGGACTGGATTACCAACCTAGACGAACTACTTTCAACAGTTGTTGAAGCTGTTGTTCACGGACACCTAGTCGGTTATTAGCTTGTTCTAACAGATGGTTAGTTTGCTTCAATTGAGCAGCCATTACAATGGCCATGCGACCCAGCATCTTCAACTTATCTTTGTCTTTACGTGACTGGGTGAAAGTGTCGGCATTGAGGTCCGACAAAATAGCTTCAAGACCACTCAATGTGGATCCATGGATTTGCTCCATGTATCCAGGGAGAAAATCTTGAGTCAGTTCTTTCAAGGCTGCTTCGCTAGTGACATGGATTTCTTCCTGACTAGATTCGGTTGAAGCAGTTGTGGTCATTTTATGGGACTCAGTTGGCTGGTCCATATTATCAGTGTTTGGTTACTGAGTTTGGTTGGCAGTTCCATAGTTTTCCTGTTCTCAATAATTAGCTATTAACTCTTACCGTTAGCTAAGTTGCAATCAAAGACACCTAAGAGTTGTTTTAGTTAAAGTTTAAAAGAAGAAAGATCAAGAACATTAACCTTGATTCACCTGATTATATCTAGTGTGACACTCTTGTGATAGTACACACCATAGGTGAGTAGTCAACACAGACTAATTTAGGAAAGTAATTAAAAAAAAATTTTGTCCAACACATGTATGGACAAATAGTATGAGGGAGTAAAAATAGCTATAGTTATATACAAGAGCAATAATTCAAGAAAGCAACAACTTCTGTAGGCAGATTAAATTGAGATTTCAGAGCATTCACAGTACAATGTCAAATTCAGTAAGTGCCTAAAGTAATTTGAACATTTTCAAACAATAATTCAATACATTTGTGTAATATGTGACTTAATTCAAAATTGAGGTAAGTAAAATAAATGATCTATTCACAGTAAGTTGTTTAAAGGACACTCATCAATGCTATGTGTATTCTATTTCTAATGCCAACTGGGGCTCAGTTTGCAGAGAAACTTTTGCCTTCTACTACTACTTCTCTTTGGGCTTTTCCCATCAGGGGTCGCCACAGCGAATCATCCTTTTCCACTTCACTCTATCCTGGGCATCTTCCTCTCTGACACCAGCTAACCTCATGTCCTCTGTTAGAACATCCATATATCTCCTCCTCGGTCGTCCTCTCGCCCTCTTGCCTGGCAGCTCCATCTCCAACATCCTTCTACCAATATATTCACTATCCCTCCTCTGCACATGTCCAAACCATCTCAGTCCGGCCTCTCTGACTTTGTTGCTAACACAGGCAACGTGCGCTGTCCCTCTGATGAACTCGTTCCTAATTCTGTCCAACCTTGTCACTCCTAAGGAGAACCTCAACATCTTCAACTCTGCTGCTTCCATCTCTGTCTCTTGTCTCTTTCTCCCTGCTACTGTCTCTAACCCATAGAGCAGAGCTGGTCTCACCACTGTCCTGTTCACCTTTCCTTTGAGTCTTGCTGACACTCTTCTGTCACACAACACTCCTGACACCTTCGTCCACCCACTCCAACCCGCCTGCACTCGCCTCTTCACCTCTTTTCCACACTCCCCATCACACTGAACTGTTGACCCCAAGTACTTAAACTCCTGCACCTTCTTCACCTCAGCCCCCTGTAACCTCACGCTTCTACCTGGTTCCCTCTCATTTACACACATGTATTCTGTCTTACTACGACTGACTTTCATGCCTCTTCTTTCCAGAGCAAACCTCCACCTCTCCAGCTGTTCCTCCACCTGCTCTCACTGCAAATCACAATGTCATCTGCAAACATCATTGTCCAGGGAGATTTCTGTCTGACCTCATCTGTCAACCTGTCCATCAGCATAGCAAACAAGAAGGGACTCAAAGCCGATCCTTGGTGTAGTCCCACCTCCACCTTGAACTCCTCTGTCTGACCTACGGCACATCTCACCACCGTCATGCTCCTCTCATACATGTCCTGAACTACTCTGACGTACTTCTGCCACTCCCGACATCCTCATACAGTACCACAGCTCCTCCCTCGGCACCCTGTCATACGCCTTCTCTAAATCCACAAAGACACAATGCAGCTCCTTCTGACCATCTCTGTACTTTTCCATCAACAACCTCAAAGCTAAAATGGCATCAGTGGTGCTCTTACGGGCATGAAACCATACTGCTGCTCACAAATCTCCACCTCCTTCCTAAGCCTGGCCTCCACTACTCTTTCCCACAGCTTCATTGTGTGGCTCATCAGCTTTATCCTCTGTAGTTGCTACAGTTCTGCGTGTCACCTTTGTTCTTAAAGATCGGCACCAGAATGCTTCTCCTCCATTCCTCAGGCATCTTCTCACTCTCTAAAATCCTGTTAAACAGACCTGTCAGAAACTTCACTGCTGTCTCTCCTAGACACTTCCACACCTCCACAGGTACGTCATCAGGGCCAACAGCCTTTCCGCTCTTCATCCTTTTCAGAGCCTTCCTCACCTCATCCTTTCTAATCTCTCCTATTTCCTGCTCCACAAAATCCACATCTTCCTCCCTTCTTTCCCTGTCATTTTCCTCATTCATCAGCTGCTCAAAATACTCCTTCCATCTTCTCTGCACACTCTCCTGGCTTGTTAGCACCTTTCCATCTCTGTCTTTAATCACCCTTACCTGTTGCACATCTTTCCCATCTCTAACTCTCTGTCTGGCTAGCCTGTACAAGTCCTTCTCTCCTTCCTTCGTGTTTAACCTGTCATACAGCTCATCGTAAGCTTTCTGTTTGGCCTTTGCCACCTCCCTCTTCACTCTGTGCTGCACTTCCTTGTTGTCCTGTCTACTTTCCTCAGTCCTTTCTACATCCCACTTCCTTTTAGCTAACCTCTTCCTCTGGATGCAGTCCTGTACTTCCTCATTCCACCACCAAGTGTCTTTATCATCTTTCCTCTTACCAGATGACACACCAAGCACCTTCCTACCTGTTTCCCTGATTACCTCTGCTGTAGTTTCCCAATCATCTGGAAGCTCTTCCTGACCACCCAAAGCCTGTCTCAACTTCTGCCTGAATTCCTCACAAGTTTCTTCATTCTTTAGCTTCCACCACTTGGTCTTCTTTTCGGACTTTCCTCTCTTCTTCTTCCTGACCACCAGAGTCATCTTACACACCACCATGCGATGCTGTCTGGCTACACTCTCTCCTACCACCACTTTACAGTCACTAACCTCTCTCAAATGACCTCGTCTACATAGGATGTAGTCCACCTGTGTACTCCTACCTCCACTCTTGTATGTCACTCTGTGTTCCTCTCTCTTCTGGAAGTAAGTGTTGACTACAGCCATTTCCATCCTCTTAGCAAAGTCCACTACCATCTGTCCTTCTGGATTCCTGTCCTTTACACCAAACCTGCCCATTACCTCCTCATCACCTCTGTTCCCCTCACCAACATGCCCATTGAAGTCTGCTCCAACAACTAGTCTCTCTCCTCTAGGGATACTCTCTACAACCTCATCAAACTCACTCCAGAATCTCTCCTTCTCTTCTAACTCACAGCCAACTTGTGGAGCATACCCACTGACTATGTTCACCATCACACCTTCGATTTCTAGCTTTAGGCTCATCACCCTGTCTGAGACTCTTTTCACCTCTAGAACATTGTTCACAAACTCCCCCTTCAGGATCACTCCTACTCCGTTTCTCTTCCTATCCACACCATGGTAGAACAGTTTGTAACCTCCTCAAATACTACGTGCTTTGCTGCCCTTCCACCTCGTCTCCTCCACACACAGTACATCTACCTTCCTTCTCTCCATCATGTCTGCCAGCTCTCTACCTTTCCCTGTCATTGTGCCAACGTTAAGAGTCCCTACTCTCAGATCTAAGCTCCTGCCTTTCCCCTTCTCTCTCTGACCACGAACCCTTCTGCCTCCTCTCCTTCTTCGACCAACAGTAGTCCAATTTCCACCGGCACCCTGAAGGTTAACAGCACCGGTGGCGGTCGTTGTTAACCCGGGCCTCGACCGATCCGGTATGAAAGTGGTATGGATGACTCGCATGATTGTACTTGGCAAAATTTTACGCCGGATGCCCTTCCTGACGCAACCCTCTCTATTTATCCGGGCTTGGGACCGGCACAGAAGTTACTGGCTTGCAACCCCTGTGGCTAGATTAGAGAAACTTTTGCCTTTAAACTCAGTTAAATCAGCCACCGGAGGGCGACAGGGGAGAAAAAAGGATGTAATTCCCCCTTAGAACAATGGGGGGGGGCTCAAGGGATTTCAGTTTGCTCAAGAACCGATGGGGGGCGCTAAAGGGCTTTATTTATAACAACCTCAAGTTAAGATAAAGGGACTTTATTTCCCTTAGGGACGACAGGGGGAGGAGCTGTGCTACTGTATGAGGATGTCGGGAGTGGCAGAGAAGTACGTCAGAGTAGTCCAGGACATGTATGAGAGGAGCATGACGGTGGTGAGATGTGCAGTAGGTCAGACAGAGGAGTTCAAGGTGGAGGTGGGACTACACCAAGGATCGGCTTTGAGTTCCTTCTTGTTTGCTATGCTGATGGACAGGTTGACAGATGAGGTCAGACAGAAATCTCCCTGGACAATGATGTTTGCAGATGACATTGTGATTTGCAGTGAGAGTAGAGAGCAGGTGGAGGAACAGCTGGAGAGGTGGAGGTTTGCTCTGGAAAGAAGAGGCATGAAAGTCAGTTGTAGTAAGACAGAACACATGTGTGTAAATGAGAGGAAGCAAGGTAGAAGTGTGAGGTTACAGGGGGCTGAGGTGAAGAAGGTGCATTAGTTTAAGTACTTGGGGTCAACAGTTCAGTCTGATGGGGAGTGTGGAAAAGAGGTGAAGAGGTGAGTGCAGGCGGTTTGGAGTGGGTGGAGGAAAGTGTCAGGAGTGTTGTGTGACAGAAGAGTGTCAGCAAGACTCAAAGGAAAGGTGAACAGGACAGTGGTGAGACCAGCTCTGCTCTATGGGTTAGAGACAGTAGCAGGGAGAAAGAGACAAGAGACAGAGATGGAAGCAGCAGAGATGAAGATGTTGAGGTTCTCCTTAGGAGGTACAAGGTTGGACAGAATTAGGAACGAGTTCATCAGAGGGACAGCGCACGTTGCCTTTGTTAGCAACAAAGTCAGAGAGGCCAGATTGAGATGGTTTGGACATGTGCAGAGGAGGGATAGTGAATATATTGGTAGAAGGATGTTGGCGATGGAGCTGCCAGGCAAGAGGGCGAGAGGACGACCAAGGAGGAGATATATGGACGTCCTAACAGAGGACATGAGGTTAGCTGGTGTCAGAGAGGAAGATGCCCAGGATGGAGTGAAGTGGAAACGGATGATTCGCTGTGGCAACACCTGATGGGAAAAGCTGAAGGAGAAGTAGTGGTAGTAGTAGTATTAATGTCTGCATCTGAACAGGAAGTTCACCCTGGGTGACCTCTTGACAAATGTCATGCTCTACTGGACAACAGGCTCCATTGTCTCCTCTGTGCACTTCTACAAGGACATTTTCAAGAGGAATCCTGACAACACGGTGGATGCAAAGGATGCGGCCATGTGTTGTTACTGTGAAAAATCAAACTTTTTATTTTTACTTTGCAGCTTTTGAGGAGCTCCAGCTGCTAAGCCAGCAATATTGTCCAGGTTGCCAGAAAAAGTGGAGGGGTTGTGAACTATTGGATGCACTCTCAGAAGGATTCCGGCTCCACGCGATTTCATTCTGTATCTGTTTTGGTTTCATTCATGATCTTGTGTGATTTGGATTAATAATTGGAATTTGGACACGTACACACTTTCTTCTTACTGAGGCACTGTTGAAATCATGGGCACAAGCTTAAGAGACTGAATTAAAAACAATATAATGCATTAAAACTTTCAATTCATATTCATTATCATTTGCACCATTATTATGTGTGGTGTTCTGTCAGAGGATGATAAAATCTGCCCCTTTCAATTACAAACCTCAGCCCTGCTCATACAAACTTCTGAAGACGACACAGAGGACGGTCGACTGTTCACTTCCCCTCCGGACATATAAATATAGACAGGGAAACTGAAATAAAGTGGCTCAGTGACTGACTGCTTTCATTTGTGGCTCATTCTGCTATTTGAAGTCACAAACCACATTTACAGAGAAGTAAAGCTGAGAAAATATTTGCTAATTTGCTCACAAGCATTTTCCTAACACACAATGCACGACAAGGGTTTGTTCAAGTTGAAAGTTGAAAGTGATACGTTCAGAATTTCACTAAAAGTACGAACGTGCAAAATGTTGTAACCAGTACTGAATGTGATGCTACTGAAGTCTCGTCCAAAGTTTCTCGACAAACTCTTGAAGGTGAACGAAGTCTCTGGTACCTAATGAAAAGTAAGAGTCACCGTTTCCTGCAAACCTCAAGCTCAGCACTTAGCTCACAGCCTACAAGCCTGCTAAGCCAATGAAGTGAGGCTTTGATCATCACGCCTATGATTTGAGTTTGTGCTTATTGTTGTGATGATATGTTTTTATGCATTGCTTCTATGAATCGACAAATAAAGTTATACCATAGGAATAAGGAATAAAGCCTAAAGAAAAGAGCAAGATCCAGGGATAAATCAGGTGTTCATACCTGTCTTATAAAAATGTAATTTGGCAGATGAGCAACAGGTACAACCTGAAACATGACAAAGAGGGAAAGAGAAATTATTTTTTATATACAGAGAAAGAATTTCCTCTACATGTTAATTTAACTGTAAAATAAGTACAGCTTGAAAGGACTGACAGTGTTTCTCTCTACCTCATTTTTATTCATTGTTTTTACCTGTTTTTTTTTACAGATATTTCACAGTAACTTTGCTATAATTTCTTTAGAATGAGGATGTTATCACATTGAGTCACTACACTGTTTCCTATTTGTAATAGAAATTATAATACATTTTTAGTATTTTAGCCGTCTTTATTCAGGGAGGATTCTGGAGTATTCTGTTCTGTAAATTGTTTTCTGATCAAGTTACAAGAAAAAACCCGTCAGATATGGTCCAACTGTGAAATGACACTAACAAACTGTATTTTAGGACATAAAACAACTTTTTTCTGACATTCATGTCAGATGTTCACTGCTATTTCACAGCATCTGTCCATATTTTTATGGCACTCCTTGATGAAAGGTTGTTTTTTTAATCAGTGTGGGACGTTTTATGGATTAATTGCTAAAAATGTCTTTATACTTGTGGCAAAACCGAAATCCAGTCTCAAATGTCGGTGTGTGATCTGCTGAACAACAGAACCAACGTGCAGAAGATGATTCTCAGCAGCACATGTATTTGAGAAGACTGGATCAGAGGAGGGTTGAATGCAGATGATGTCCTCATATTCATAAAAGACAGGGCCAAAGATGAGTCATAGCCTCAAACGGCGTCAATCCTCGGTCACGTCGAAATCCACGCTGCGTCCCAGATAATCAGAGAAGAGAAGGTGCACGTCCAACTTTCACTCGTCGACCTCGCAGGAAGTGAAAACTGAGCCCAACCAGAGACTGCTGGAAGGAACCGACATGAACACGAGCTTCGTGGCTCTGAGGGAACGTATTAGGGCTCTCAGCTGTGGCCTGCATCACGTTCCCTTCACAGAGCGTAAGATCACGCACGTACGCAAAGAGTCGTTTATTCACGCTCACATTTCCATCTTCTTCCGTCTTCTGAATTTTCCCTGGAGAAAACGCTTTTTTGCAGTATTAAAATAAATCCGTGGGGATTTATTCTCTCTCGTAAATGGGATTTCCCAACGTGGATAGAGAGACTTTGTGTTTTTACTGACTGATTGAATTGTGCAAAGATTGTCTGAGCGAAAAATTCGCTTTTGTCCCGTGACTTGAATTGTTAGTTACTGTGAACAAATGTGTCACTTTGGGCAGTGAGCGTCCGTGTCGGTCTGTCTGAACGTGTGACTTCAGAGTGGACACAAGTGTCCAGGAACACGAGAAAATGCTGATGCATGTTGATGCTTTTATCCGGTATCCCTCACGTGACCGTGTTGTTGTTTGGTTGTTGTTGACCGTGTTTTGCCGGACGTTTATTACCAGCTCATAAACGCGGATGGATCAGATACGACCAACCTTGATCGCTGTACCTTTCAGTAATGACTGTGACTAATGGTGTATGTGTCCGGGCCACCGTCACCCCAACGCCCAGGACAACTAATACTAGATTGCACCTCTGGCCCTAAACCACATGCCTCAGATGTTTCATTATGACCCAGTGAAATCTATAAAATTTCACTGGCTCCTAATGACAAAACAGTTTTATGTGTGTGTGGGTGTTTTGGTGGAGTTTTCTTTTGTTTCAGTATCTTTATGACACACACATGGGCACAGAACAGACTCCTGTCGATGATGTTATCATTTTATGATTTCACGAGTCCAGTCACCACCTATAGACTGACTGAGTTTAAAGGTCAATTTCTCAAGTTCTTTTTACATGTTGCTCTCACAGGTGAACAGATTTATATTCAAATCATTTCATTTTTCATCATTTACATCCTTTTTCTATTCATCTCTTGCACATAGTGACTTTGAGATGTCTGCACACACTTCTGACATTTTCCAAGGACGTGTCAATCCAAATCTAAGTCTGCTCTATTCACAAACTATAAAAAACTGAGCAGACAGATTCTTTATGTGGTGTTCAGATGATGTGGACAGTTTTTCTCTGTCCTGTACGAATGTGAGTTAGCACACATATCTATATTTAGTCGTTTAGTCGCCTTCGAAAACAACTTAAAAGATAAAGATAACGGACCCAGCAGAAGCTCAGGGTGTCGCTGAAGGTCACTTCAGCATATGGGCTTGAGGATCCGGGCAGTGAGCCGGGAATTACATTTACAAAAAAATCAATCAATCCAGCTCCTGGACTGTCTCAGCTATGCCGCCATTTGTTAGAAGACGTTTTCACCTTCAGTTGACTGGAAAACCTGGATGAGAGCAACTAACTGACCCAAAACAGAACTTCTGCTTTTGCTTCCACTGTCTTCTGCATCTTCATTTGGAAACGCGATCTAAATTTCAGCTCCCCTCGAGACGTGGCGTTACATCAACTTCCACAAAGGTGTTGAAACATGTTACAATGAAATACCAACTAATGTTGGACTGATCTGTGCTCCTACCTTGATGTAGATGTCGACAGTAACGGTGCAAACGATGCCTCTGATTCATTTAAGCTACTGTTTTCTCACTCTTTGAATCATACACTAGATCCTGTCTGGACATGTGGCAGCATTTCTCCATAATTCTCTTTTGTCTGACAATTTTAATAACACTTGAACTTGAATAATGGTCCCTAAAGCAAAAACAGAAATTGAAAATGCTGCGAACAAACTTTAGGAAAAGACTCGTTCGTCATTTGGTCCAGTTGCAAACACAGTGGCTGATTTTCTTCCTCACGATTCTCAAAACTGTGATTTAATGGGAAACTTTCTGCTTCAAACGCAGCCGGTTACTTCACTTATTTCTGAAATTACCCGCTGATTTATAAGAGGAAATGATACAGAAACTTGGTGAAGTAGAAAATGTGCAGAAAAGCCATCCTATCCACAGTTCCACACCCACGGTCACGTGTTCACCACAACAAGCTTGTTGGTTAATCACTAACTGTTCAGCCTGGGGGACAGTGAGACAGTCACAGTCCAAAACCGGACAACAGAGAGAGGACATGGATCAGTGGTGCTGACTGTTTCATTTTCATTCTTAAACTTCACCCAGTTTCCATTTGATTAAGGAGACATCATTGAGTCTCTGCGGGCACCAGGCTGCTGTAGATATGGAATATGAATAAATTCCCACTCACTTGTAAGTTTATTGGGCTCAGACTAAGTCCGTCTGATCCAACGTCCTGCAGTCAACCCTCCTTCATGAAGGTGATAATGTTCAGTTTGTGTTCACAGTTGTTGAGCTGAAGTGCAGACAGGAGATTTTCTCATGTGTCCAGGCCTCGCTGATGTCCTTAGTGTGGTGGACAAAATGATCGAGTGAAACTGTTCCGTTCAGCAGCTGGAGCTGCCTGCTGAACAAAGGCGCCAGTTAACCGATTAGAGGCTTCGAAATTTAGAACCAGAGCTGCCGCCTACTGCACACGCTGAATCAGAGCCAGCCATGTGCCTCAGATCTTTCAGCAAAACAACTAAGAGCGGAGCGCACGCTGTGTGCTTCTCCGAGTGCGGTCACTTCCTGTGGAGCGCTCAGGTGCAGTGTGCGTGACCTCGAGCCGTAAACTCGGTGTGCATGGCTATTCACACTCGTGTGTAACGTGTGCACTCGTGACGCTGTGGTGACTCTAGTCCTGACGAAGGCCCAACCAGGTGAGACCACAAGTCAAAGCCTCGTTTGAGTTTGTTGGAAAGTCACTCGTGTGGCTCGTGTTGAGTTGAAACGCCTTCGGTTTTGATCGCTGCTGTTCAGCTTCGGAAGAAGTTTTCAGGTCACGTGCTTGACTAAAATCATAGAAATACGTCACAAGGAAAATACTAAAGAATTAAAAATACAAATAATTTTTATGCAGATTTCAGACACCAGCGGCTGTGCCGTTGGATCACAATTACTTAAATTATCTATCACCTCGGTGTTGATGGAGCTTACTTTCAGGACCTTACACACCGGTTTGAAGGCCAAATATATTTTGAATTTACTAATGATAATTTGATTGACTTCATGTTGGATGAGGGCGGCATAGTGGTGGACTGGTCGGCGCTGCCGCCTCGTCTGCCTTTCTGTGTGGACTTGCATGTTCTCCTGGGCCTGGCTGGGTTCCGTCCAGATTCCTTCCACAGTCCAAAGATAGACAAAAAGAGTTACCTTCCACCGCTGCTGCCCTTCAAAGAAATGAGAGGAATGGATGAAAAACAGAAATGATCTTGTGTGGTCAGTTTTGTGTTTTTGTGCTTTCAAGAGGAAGTGTTGTTTATTGCCACATAATGCTATGATTATGAAAGTATGGAAATACATATGGCATTGTTTTCACATTCAAACAAAAAAGAGTTCCACCTTTTCAGTGAATGGGTTGAGGTGGAGAAGAAAGTGCAGAGCAGCAAAGTCTGCCCATCTGTTCCCCGCGCCCACAGTTGAATACACTGCTACTTCCTGGGAGGCCTGGGTGGACTCACGTTTACTGTCAAAACTCAATGTAACTCATGGTGAAGTTGGGTTCTGGCACTAAATAAACCCGGCTGGGTTTAGTAAAAACATTGTGGTTTGGTCCACAATCCCTGCTTTCGTAATGTACCAGTTGTAAGATAAAAACATGCTAATTACTTCCTTGCAAAAGTCTCTGTACTGAAATATGACAGTATTGCAGTATCTCTGTACTACTTATCTGTCTTATCTTTATTTCTCAGAGAAAACAAGATTCAGCATCCGGGCAATTTAAGGTCGTATTTTCTCCCTCTGACCACAGAAGGAGAAAATAATACTGAAAATAATCTTTTGTTTTTTTTTTTTTGGGTGTTGATAGCCTGATCAAAAGGCCAACCATCCAAAAGACAGGAACCAAACCACGGTCTGGTTTGATCTGAATGGAGACCACCTATTTTGTTTGAACCAATTTCTGATTCTTCATTCCAAGGCCCCTTATGCTGCCGCTATATTGATTCAGACTAAACTGAAGGCCTATAAAATTAGAATCAGCCTCAGCACGTTCTTTGAGCCTTGCTCCGCTCATTTTCTCATAAGCACTAGATGGCATGTCTCCAGTTCACCATGCATCCTATGGACGAGAAGTTGTCCGTGGACTTGTAGACAGGACAGTGTGTTTTTTGCAGCAACACAACCACCGCACCACCTTCGAACTAGACGCGTTTCTGCACTACAGGCAGGAAAAGTATTCGAAAGTGTAACATGAGCAGTAATAAATAGTTAATTTACTCCCACACTGGTCATATGACCAAACCACAGTTTTCCAGTAATTTGCAGGACTCATCAAGTGTTGTGCAGCAGCTTTTAATGATGTCATTTCTCATTAACAGGTGCATAAAGACTGTGGTGGTGGTGGAGGGACGTATTCGTTCTGCTTCTTCATGGTCTTCCACGAGCTCTTTTCAAATGGTTCTTGGATTTTGTCTGCTAACTGCTCATTTAGAAATCCTGCGAGAAGGTCGTGCTCACGGCCAGTTGATGGTGAAGTATTGCTTCTTCCACTTGTAGATGATAACACCAGTGTGGCTTAGGGGAACCTTAAAAAGTTGAGAAATCTGGTGGTAGCCTGTGCCAGTTGCGAGTTGCTCAACTACCTTGTTACACACATCTTGGAAAGCTCTTTGCCTCTACGTGTGAGTGTTGGGGCTTTCACCCGGCGAGGGCTCTCCCACATGGCAGTATAGGTTACATGCTGACAGGGTGTGGCCGTGTGTTCAAAGTATTCTGTTTATTACACTGTAGGTTCTTTAATGTGTTTATGTAGCATCTGATGGGCATCCCCACCCACCCCGTGAACTGATGAGAGGTGTAAAGCACACGTACACAGCCAGGGTCCGATACCGCAAATACCTACAAATCTCCACCCAAATAGGACACGCCCTTTCCCTATCACTTCTAGTTAGTCACTGATACGTTTTGTGACATAAGGTGATGCAGCAATCAGCATCTGCACCACCCATCCAATCCATCCACTTTACATGACGCCCCCTGACCCTGTGCCAGCCCTCTATATAAGGTCCTCTGCTCTGTCCTTTTGTCTCCTCGATTGCTAACAAGCAGTTAGCAAATGGATACAATAAGGTTTCTAATTCTGCTCTCATGGATGTGCAGCAGCAGAGCAGAAGGACAGAGACACCGAAGGTGAGTCTCTTCCAAAAACGTGTGATTACGACAAATCATTAGACGATACTAATCATTTTTAAAAATAATTGTTTAACCTGCCTCATATTAAGTGGAGGTGTTGTTATTTCTATAGCTGATATAATTTCTCTGATACGACTGCACCTACCACATGGTGTTTCTGTAAGATAATTTGAAGATGATTTGAAGCCTCTTCATTTTCATACGAAACTAAACTTTATTGTCTGCCTAAGAGTGGAAATTCAGCTTGAATAACATTCAGTATATCGGATCAATCAGTATCAGGGTCTGCGAGCTGAGCTGATTACTGGCTGATTGAAACTGTTTTAGACTCCGTGTCATTACTACACGTAAGGCAACAAGAAAAGCAGAAAATAAAAGCTTAAATTCTACTACACTACAACTTCGTTCCTGGTAGCGCGAAGGATGCTGTGAAAAAAGACCATTTTACAGACTTTCTTACTTGTGCTTGACCATGCAGTAGTAATTGTGAGTTTATGGCAAGTTTATTGTACTTTAATTTACTTTTTTTATCTGATGCCATCAAATGCTATCAAATTATTACACTTTTATCGCTCTGTTTAACTGACTGTAGGGAGTTATACTGTATAATAATTTGTCGTGTATATTTGGTCGCATTGGGAAGCGATTTTTTTGGAATGGGCCCGATCGTGTAACTTTAATAAACCTTTAACCCACCCTTCCCTTCCTTCTCTTTGTCTTTTTGCAGCCTGCAGAAAACACAGAAGGACGAAGGTAAGGCCGTTTCCATTAAGCAGTAATTCTTTCATCTTTAGTGCACGTTTTATACACAAAGCGTGCAAATTGAACGGCAAACCAATGCGAATTTGGGAATAAGCTTGGACAGTAGCACAGCATGTGATCTCCTGCCTCACCCACGTTGTCCTTGGAATGGACGGGGTGTTCCCTCTTTACAGCTCCTTATCTTCATGGTTTAGGAGCAGTCGTACACTAAGAAAGTATATGTCCTGAGCCGATCCTAAGGATTGTTATTGTCATGGCCCCTCTGGGTACATTTAATGGCTCTTTAATGGCAAAAATCTGATCCCAAAGCCACTGACATTTCTAGTTGAGTAAAAGTAAATAAGTATATCTTTTATTTAAAAAAGTACTGCTTACCATTTTGTCTGTGGATCAGTGCTGCTTCGTGCTTGTTGTTAAAAACCCGTAAATCACTGTTCTTCTCTAAAAAAAGTCCCTGATATATCGACATCAGCAGATGTTACTGTGTTTTAATCCTTGTTCCCCTTTCTGCCACCCGCCCCAGCTGCCTCATTGCAACTCCCTTTCTGTTGAGCAAAAGTACCGTTTCTTACATTAGTTTGTGGTGCAGCTTTAGAGTGAGTGAGTGTGTGTTAAGTGTGTTAGTTAAGGAAAAGAAAAAAAAAGCTGAATGATAATTGGCATAAATTGGGTCTTGGAGCTCTTTTGCCAATGTGATTTCACAGTGCTGATGTTGTAACATCACACAGTGACACTAACAGCCTCCAGTAGTTTCTTCAATGTCATTTTAACAATAAAAGATGGACCTGTGATAAGACGGCCATAGAGCTGGAGATAAGGTGGGGACGCCCAGAATGAAAGAGCTTAACAAGGAGAAAACATAAGTGTATAGGTCAGTTGCAGCATTATTTTGTTATTTGCACCTTTTTTAATGCGAGTAGACACAGTGGATGGCTGTGACCCCACTGAGCACTAGTGCACGTAGAGGAGGACAAACGTGACCTCAGTCCGTCAATCATGTGAACGTGTAAATCGGCAGAGACCAGCTCCACCTCAGTAATGGCAACAACTGGCTTTGCTCTGCGTTATCATGTCTTTACAGTGTTATGTTGTTTAAATGACACAACATAATTCCACTGGTTTATCGCTTTGCTCTAATCAAAAAAAAGGCCAAAGTGATTATATTATGAAATGTGTAAAGTTATGTAATTCTATTAGGAATGTAGTGGAGTGAATGTATAGATATTTGCTTTTAGATGTGGTGGAGTCACAGTCAGAGTAGTCAGAATAAAATCTGGTAAAGTGCAGATACTTCTTTACTTTCCACCCCTTCTGATTCCAGGTAACATTTGCAATAATGTTTCCCATGAACTACCGCAGACAGTGGGGCAGTAGGTTGTTTTTCTGCAAATGCAACTTATTGAAATCGTACTTATTCGTCAAGGGGTTCCGCTCTCTGCTGGTCATTCTTCTTGTGAGGTGTTCTTGAAGAAATAAGCCTTTGTGAAAATTTAGGCTCACAAATGCATAAATAATAAAACCTGAGATGTTAGGTTGCGTCAATAAATGAAGGATCTAATACAAAATATAACACAAACAACCGGCTGTAGCTCAGTTGGTAAGGCAAGTCATCCATGGCCCACAGGGTCAGTGGTTTGATCCCCAGTCCCTGCTTGCCACATGTCGAAGTGTCCTTGGGCAAGACACTGAACCCCTAGTTGCTCCCAGTGGTGATGAGCTCCCTGTGTGGCAGCCATCACCACCGTGTATTTATGTATGTATCGAATTACTCTGTAAGTCGCTTTGGATAAAAGCGTCTGCGAAATGTAAATGTAATAATGTTGCTGCCAATACCTGCACTAAATATTTTTTCACAGTAACACGCTGCTTTGGTGGAAATGTCTGTCATTTACCTGATTTACCTCAGCGTCACGTGTCTGCGCTTTTTTGTTTTTCTACCAGTAGTTCTGACCTCATGTGACTTCAACCGGGACAGTGACCCATTCTGCAGGTTCATCCAGGACAGCGCAGACCACAGTGACTGGACTCGACACAAAGGTCAAACCCCGACTCTCGGCACTGGCCCCAGCGGAGACTACCCCGACGAAAGTCAGTCCTGAAAGCACAGTTTTATTTAAATATGTTATTTATGCACGGTGACAATGAGCACCCAAATTAACTCGCACTCACAAAATTCTGACCCCGGTAACTTTGAAACACCTCTTTCTTTTGTCTCACTCTGTCTGCAGAGGGCTATTATATCTATCACGAGTGTGACAATGTGTCCAATGGGAAGACAGCTCGACTGCTGAGCCCTGCACTGTCATCATCCGCCTCCCAGATCTGTGTCCAGTTTCAATACTACATGTATGGCTTGGATAGTCAGAATGTGTTGAGGGTTTTAGCCAAGAGGCCCAGCGGAGACGAGGAGGTCTGGAAGAAAACTGGGATGCAGAGTCCGTCCTGGTTGAAGGGCACTGTCACCGTGTCCAAACCCAGCAGCCAGAGCATCACTGTGAGTAGTAGAACCTCACCAAAGATGTTGCTTTGGCGATCAAATATTAGCAAGGGCTAACTTATTAAATAAATTAACTAACGGCTTAGCCATGGAGAAAACGAGTGGGTGTTTTTGTAAGAATAACTTACCCGGAGCATGTAGTGTTGGTGTTTCCCTCTGTTTTGAAGAGGAGGATGCTTTACGGATGTCGCGACATTTTTAATTTTAGTGTGACAGTATCATCCTAAAAAGTGAGAAAAAAGACAAGTTCATCAGCACACACCTTGAACAGGTAAATATCAACTCTGCCCACAATCTCTCAGCCACCACGCCTGGCTGACCATTAATAACTAAGAACGTGCTACACTAAAGGCAGACGTGTGCAGGCCGCTGTACAGTCCTTATGTTTCATGTAAGTGAGCTGCCCAGTCTCTGTGAAAACCTACAGTTACCCCCTGCCAGGGGGGGCGCGGTGCACTGCCAGGGGGGGCGTGTGTGACCCTGGGGAACATGCTTTTTTTGCCGAACTAGAATAAAGTGTAATTGCAGATCTAGTCCAGTAGTTGGCAGTGGCGCTCTCATGGTCAGAGTGTGCGCAGGGAGGATTAGCTCTATGGTGTCGGGTTTATTTCGCGCCAAGCAGGCGACAGGAAGTGAGTGAACGAACCTGAAGACAACATGAAGAGATTTGAACAGGGATGAAAAGAAAGATAATGAGACAAAAGAAAGTCACCCGAAATCTAAGACGAGGAAATGACGAAACATATGTCCAACCCCCCCCCGCCGCCGCGATTTGAGTCACCGGGGGGGGCGTTGGCGCGAATTGTTTTCTTTTAGCTCAGGGGGGGCTGCTGTAATCCAACAGTCCTACATCACCGAGGTGATAATGTTCAGATTGTCTGAAACTCACATTTATTTAGTTTATTTTAAATAGCTTGAAATAATTCTGACATTTTCAATAATTGATAAATGTTCATTTGTCTGTCATTTGGTATTTTTCAGTTGTATTTTATGCCCCCCTGTGTCTACAGATTGTGTTTGAGGCTCAGAGAGGTCTCACCTCTTCCTGTGACTCAGCTCTGGACAACATAGTCATTTCTGAAGGAGCGTGCAGCTGTGAGTTACACACACACACACACACACACACACACACACACACACAGTAACACTGCTGTTATCACTGACTGTCTGTCTGAATTCTTCGTCCACAGCCTGTGTTTCCGGATGTAATTTTGACAGCTTGGGTGACCTCTGCGGGTGGACCACTTACACCGACAACCTGAATGTGAATGGCTTTATTCAGTGGAATGGGCCAACAGACACGGGAGGCACGGGGCCGGATGATGACTTCTCCTTGCCTGGATGTAAGTCGTTCTTCTATTTCAGCCTAAATGGAGACAACAGCGTGGTGCTTTCAGTATGTAGCATGCAGAATAAGTATTATCTTGTTAAATAATTTGGATAAATGTGACTTTAGAGTGTAAACAATGGTCACTCTCCTTTTTATCTATGTAAGTACGAGATGAGAAAACCTTTTCGCTCAGACTTTTATTCCTTACCTGATCAGTAGTTGTATGTCATGGCTCTTCATTATGCAGTTGGTTTCTACATGTTGCTGGATTCTTATGAAGCTATCCCTGGAGTCATCGCTCAGATTCTAAGTCCTCTACTGAGCCCTTCCTCAGGATGTCTGGAACTTACCCTTCAATACTACCTGTATGGCAACAGCGCTACCATGGAGCTCAGCATCCATACCACGACTGAAGGTAAAAACTTAATTTTATGTAACATATTTTCTATAGAGAAAAGACAGGATCGGATTAGTTTAAAGGTATTAAATTAAATTTTCTCTGCGTCAGGTGGCAACGTTGGACCAACGCTATTCTCCGTAAAGGGAAACCAGGGTCAAGGTTGGAAGCCTGCAACAGTCCGCTACCTAGGAACTGCTGCTGTTCAGGTAAGCACCACAACTGTGTCTCTGTGTGTGTTTACTGCATATGTCACCATAAATTTTAATGGTCTTACTTTAAAAAAACAAGCAAACTGGAATGGGAGCTGTATTTGTACTGTGTTTGCTTATTAAGTGTGGTCCACTTACAATTCAGTTTACATAACTAAAGAAACAGTGCACAGTACTTGAAAATTTACTCCCTACCACCACCCTTTCCACTACCACCAGCTTGCTCTTGTGCTCAAATCAGTCCCACCTGATGTTCTTCATATTCATTTTTACTTCTAGCATGACGTTTTCAAAACAATTATGTCCCCTTTGTCCTTAATAAATGCTAGCAGATCATTGCATCAGGGTGCTTTGAGCCCATTCATGCTTGGCCGACAGGTTTTTCCAGGCATCTTTTTGTAAGCTGCTGCCCCCCCCCACTGGCGTAGTAGTGTCGTTGTCTCTCTTGTTGCTGTACTTAAAAGACAACAAGTAAATTAGTTTCTTGCCCCTGCAATTACCTCTAACTTGATAAAAAACAATGAAAATGACCATGTTAAAATCCGAGCCGTTGTTCCTGAGTTGCACACACATGCAGCAGACGCTGCTTCTCCACAAGCACAGTGGGTGTGACTTTTATCTGCACATCCGCCGCAGCAATATTTAGCGTAGGGGTCTGAGCGTCAGAGGGCACAATGCCTGGAAAAATATGTTTCAAACATGCTCAGAGTCTTTGCTGACTCTAAAGGGCAAAAGGCTGGCAAATGTGACAGAACGTAATTACACCGTTAAAAACATCCCCTCAAGTAAGTCGCATGTGATCTATCCGGTGACCAGCTTTTTGTTACATCACAGTTTGGCGACTAAAAACAAACATTCGATAATTTGGTTTTAGCTAAATTACAGATATCTTGAAATTTACATTTACATTTAGTCATTTGGCAGACGCTTTTATCCAAAGCGACTAACAAGTGAGGAACAGGCAAGGAATAAAATCTAAGTTAAGGAGAAAAACATCAAAGTAAAGTGCTATCAAACAAGTGTTACACTTTCATAAGATGCAAGTACAGAAAAAAGAAAAAGCAGGAAGTTTTTTTTTTAAAGGAAGAAACGGAAGAGTTCTGTTTTCAGCAGTGTTTTAAATGTAGTAAGTGAGGTCACTGAGAGCACAGAATTTGGCAGCTCATTCTACCACCGTGTGAGCTGAAGAGTTTTCCTTGGTGTCTTCTGTGTGGTGCGGGGACTACCAGACGTCGTTCGCTGGCCGAGTGCAGCGGACGGGGGGGATTGTAGACCTGAATGAATGAGTTTGAGTAAGCCGGGGCTGTAGAGTTGACCACTCTGTAGGCAAGAGACAGAGCTTTGAAGTTAATCCTTCCAGCTACAGGAAGCCAGTGCAGAGATCTGAAGAGCGGAGTGACGTGAGTCCTTTTTGGCTGGTTGAAGATGAGGCGTGCTGCTGCATTTTGGATCATCTGCAGGGGTTTGGTTCTGCATGCCGGTAACCCCATCAACAGTGTGTTGCAGTAATCTAGACGAGTTATGATCAATGCCTGCGCGATGAGTTGAGTCGTGTACTCAGAGAGGTAGGGTCTGACCTTGTTGATGTTGTAGAGAGCAAATCTACACGACCTAGAGACTGAGGGGATGTGTTCCGTGAAGCTCAGTTGGTCGTCAGTGATGACCCCCAGATTTCAGGCTGACTTAGCGAGGACAATCACTTCAGATCCAATGTTGATGCTGATAACAGTATGGCTGGGAAGACTAGAACCTCAGTCTTGGAGATGTTGAGCTGAAGATGTCTTTCTCTCATCCAAGCGGAGATATCATACAGACAGGCAGAGATGCGTGTCGAGACAGTAGAGTCTCCAGCGGAAAGGACAGGTAGAGCTGAGTGTCGTCTGCAGAGCAGTGATATGAAAAGCCATGTGATTGGATGATAGAGCCCAGGAAGAAGTATAGATGGAAAAAAGAAGAGGACCGAGAACAGAGCCCTGCGGTACACCAGTGGAGAGGTTATGAGATTTAGAATCACACCCCTGCCAGGATACCTTGTAGGTTTGTCAAGACAAGAAGGAGGAAAACCAGGCTAGAGCTGGTCCAGAGATGCCCAAGTTAGAGACTGTTTCAAGAGGATCTGATGGTTAACAGTGTCAAAGACTGCCGACAGGTCCAGTAGAATCAAGACCGAAGAATTCCCCGCAGCTTTAGCAGCCTGTAGGGATTCCACAACAGTCAGAAGTGATGTCTCTGTGGAGTGACTGCTCTTGAAGCCAGACTGATTGACATCGAGGAGGTTGTTCTGGGAAAGAAAGTCTGATAGTTGATTGAACACTGATTGTTCCAGGGTCTTGGCCAGAAACAATGCTGGTAATGCAGATCATAGCATAAATAGCATAAATAAAATAAATATTATACTGTGTAATATTTATTTTAATAACTTAAGATATGACTGTTACTGAACAGAAATTGCATAAACCCCTGCTTTCATAAGGTAATTCAGTTTACTGCAGAACATATACATGCCTTAAGGACTAAAAAACACTTAACAGGCGGAAGCTACATTTGTATTGATCATAAGAATAATAAACATAAATTCCTGTCTGGCACGTTATGTTGTTAAAGCTCAAACCCAGCACTGTAATTGGCAGAATAATCACAAATGACTCAGTTATGGCCATTTCTAGCTTTCTAATCTGGGTTTATTCAAAATTAGAGTATTCTTTGTTGAGGTCCATGTTGTGCCATCTGCGAATTCTGTAACATGTCCTGACTTTGTTTACTGATGTTTACTTGATGTTGTGGTGTTGAGATATTACAATGTTGGTATCGGGACAAACCTGCGCACATTAACTCACATGTCCCGTGTATGTGCATTTCAGTTTGTCATTGTGGGAACCTATGGGGAAACTCCTCAGACTGATATCGCCGTTGATGCTGTGTGCGTCTCGGCCTGCACAGGTGAGAAGCTGATCTGCAATCGTATGTGTTACAGTTTTTCTCAGACGCTTTAGAACATTTCTTGGATCAGAAATGACATTTCCATACTACTCATTCAACATCCACATCTTTTTGCCACTTTTGCACATCATGTGAGCAATGTCTGATTATTTCATCAAATTACAAATGTTTTGCAGTGCACGGTCAAACCAGCAGATTTTGTTGCGCTTTTCAATCCGTATTTACGGTATGAATACTAAGAACGGCCAAAAGCTTGAGGAGTAAAAGCAATACCTTTTAATATTTCAAATAATAAAGTGTATTACTTTAAAGATTAAGAGTGTATGATTTGACACGTCGTGTTAGAGTGTATAATTTGACATGTCGTTTAATATGACAAATATATGTCTTAATAGAACGCATTTTACCAATTAAAAAATCTATATGTGAAATATTTTATATATATACTTTGATTATTAAAATAAAAAATATTATGCACGCAACAACTGAACGTATTTATAACATTAAAATATATGAAAAGGTTGAAAGAAAGAAAGGTTGGAATGGAAAAAGAATTAATTCAGAGGTTGGCCAAAACGTCCCCCCCACAGCAGCACTGTCACAAACCGGCTCCTAATAAAAAGGTTTTCTTTAGAGGACATGAGCCTTTTCTTTCCAGCTCAGCTCTAACTCCGCTCGCTCTGGTTTCCATCAAGTGAAACAGCGCACGCGTGCTCACAGCTCCACCGGACCGGAGCCGGCTGCGAAGCTGCCAAGGTTAGTCGATTAATGGCAGGAGACGGAGAGTCAACAGGTAGCTGGAGTTTGTTTCAGTATAAAATGTCAGCATCAAGAAAAAATGCATTAAAACCTCAAAGTTACCTATTGTGAGTTTATCATAAATATCAGGAGGTTAGCATTAGCAAATGCGACGTGGTAATGCTAGCTAGCTTCGGACGGACTATTAAGAAGACAACGTGGGAGTAAACTTCAGGTATTGACATGACTTAATGTTTTTTTTTCAGTCATTAACGGGTTGTTATTGGTACATTTTGGCGTATACTATTTAATTACATTTTACATTGTAAAATTTGAAATAACAAAATTTGCAACATGTATACCCTGACGGCACTGAACACATAACTGGCTAAGAGGTAAATTGCAGTTTACTATTAACTCTTTAAATGTGTTAGGAAGCACTAAATGTATATTTGTGTATTTGCAATAAATTCCCCCCAAAAATGTGAACATTTTCTATTGTTGAGGTAATTCAATTTTTTTAGCCTTAGAGGTATTTGGTTTGATGTGTAGAGATAATGTTCTGTGAATATTAATTGCAGCATTTTATTAGTCAAAAATTGTATTACATAATACTTTTATATTCTGAATTGTGGTTTTGGTTTTTGGTTATATGTGTGCTTGTTTTATGTACAGCAAAATTTAAATGGAAGACATTTTATGTCAGTCTTTTATTGATGTATATAGTGTAAATGTGCATACTTTTTCAAATAAATTTTAGCTTACCAGCAAAGTGTAAAACACGGGTAGCTAGAGAGTCCAGCCATAGGATTAGGGAGATGGAACGTTGGCCAGTGCTGATGAAGATCCCGTCAACAGAGCCCGGAAGTCTGCACTGGTTAGCGACATCTCTGAGCACCCGCTGTACAAAGGCGTCGTGGCGCTCTACTCGCAATGTTCACACTACTGTGATGTTGCTGTGCTGTGGGGGTCTTCATGTCTGTTTTTCCATATATTACGATATTAAAAAATTATAGTTATAAAATGTATACAACAGGCACCAGGCTTTAGTATTACCTCCATAATCATCTGCGTGCTGGTTCACACATACAAAATGGCTGAACATGTTGTCATAATCTCTTGAACCTTCAGTTTAAGCAGATATAAACAGAGAACAACACAATGTTACAGTAATGTATTTGGCAATGGGGAAAAAGGAAATGAACAGCATCAACTGCTAGAAATAATAAGAAAAAAGAAAGCTTTGTGGTAGTTTTCTGTAGCTTTTGACAGATGAACAAAGATTTTGAGCAAGTTACAGGCTTTTGCAAGAAATCCATTGTGTGGTGCTGATTGTGCAACTTGTGTTAACGTTTGCAAATGTAAACAATGATTTGAGAAATATCCCTAACTAACTGAGAAAACTATCTGTAACTACTAACTGTACCGATGATTGTATATTGCTCACGAGAAACAATTTCCTTTTCGTTTACAGCTCAACCAACAACTCCTTTACCACCAGTAACAACCCAAGGACCACCAACACCTAAACCAACAACTGCTGGCCCAGCTACAACTAAACCACCAAGTATGGCATGTTTTTTATTCATAATCAATTATATTTCTATTTGTTTTTCTTGTTGTTTGATTACTTGTGTGGCACTTTAAAATTTGCACACAAATGTAAAGTGCTTTATAAATCAAATTAATTATAATTATCATTATTACCGGTTTTAATATGTGACTTTTATTTTTTCTGTACAGAACCATGCCCACCTGACTCAGACTATATAGAGTGTGGTCCAGCTTGCATCCCTACCTGTATGGAACCCTCCACCAACTGCTCTGGCTCCTGTATCAGTGGTTGCTTCTGTAAACCAGGGTTTGTCTTCAAGGGACAACGCTGTGTGCCACTCGAGAAATGTGGCTGTCTGGATGACCGCAATAACTACTACGAGGTAAGAAGTCCTTCTCGATAACACCACACACACGTTTAGCTTAGTTAAAATGTAATGTTGGCACAGTAAATGACAAGAAGGTGGTGAAGGTGTGATTATAGCGGGAAACAGTATCAGTTGTGTGTTGCCAGAATGAGATGCTGCAAGATTCTTTGTTTACTATTCTTTCAGCCTGGTGAGGTCATATTTGGAGATGGCTGCTCAAAGCTGTGTCGCTGTGCGGGGAACTACACTTTAGAGTGTGCTGATTACTCCTGTGACCCCACTGAAGAGTGCCGTGAGGTCAATGGCGTTGCAGGCTGCTTTCCCAAAGGTAAGGATGTTCTAGTGCAGGAAGTAACAAACCACATTTACTCTTATTATTGTAACAAAGTTTAACAAAATTTATTTTCACACGGTACTTCTAGTTCATTAAAATAATTTAGTATTCTTCCCACCACAACACCTCACCAGACTATATAATTCTCAACTTGTTCTAATCCATGTGATTCTTTTGTGCAACTGTCACTTGTAACTAAAGCAGCTACGTTTTATCAAAGGTTATGTGTCTTGCTTTTAACTGACCTTTTCATAAAAGAGTGTAGCTGGTGTTATTAGGAGGGCCTTATTTGATCTTGAAATGTGTGCTCAGATTGGGAAAACATATTACTAGCCAGCTAAATGCTAACAAACCATGTTCTTTTCCTTAGATAAATCCACCTGTATAGCTTCTGGTGATCCTCACTACCTCACCTTTGACAAACTCAGCTACGACTTCATGGGCAACTGCAGCTATCTGATGTCTCGACCCTGCAAAAAAACCACTCTGCCGTACTTTGAGGTTTATGCTGAAAATGAGCATCGTTACAATAGGCCCACCATTTCCTATGTGAAAGCTGTACATGTGCATGTGAACAAGGTGAAGATCTCCATTCTCAAAGGTGGCACTGTGCAGGTAAATGACAGGAGGAGCAGAACGAATGACACACAGGGGTAGAGGGTTGCTAACAGTTACATCGTTTGAACATTTAGCACATATGTTGCCACATCTAGTATTTATTTTATAGAGAGTTTATTAAATTTAACTCTTGAATCTGCAATCACTCATGACTGTATATTATTTAAACCTGCTTTTTACCATATACAGGTAAATGAGTCCAATGAAAACCTGCCAGTGACTCCAGTCAGTGGTGTCTCTGTGTTCAAGTCAGGAGTGCACTACACTGTGTCCATGAACTTTGGCGTGACTGTTCGCTATGATGGAAACCACTACCTGGACGTCAAAGTGATCAAGGAGTGAGTGAAAATTGAGCAGATGCAGTTATTGGAGACCATGTGTTCTCACCCAACCACACACAAAACGGAGCTTTGGAATGATACTGAAAACTTAGTTTTCAGTTTCATTTCTAACTCGCTTGTTGCTCTCTGTTCCACAAATAACTAACCTGTTGACATTCTCGTGTGGTGCAGCTATCAGAACAAGCTGTGTGGACTGTGTGGAGATTACAATGGAGATGCCAAAGATGACTTCCGTAAACCAGATGGATCTTTGACCAACAATCCCAATGACTTTGGACACAGCTGGACCACTGACCCAGGGTGCGTTCTTCATGTATTTCATCCTATATTCATATTCCTAAATCCAGTAGCTATATCTCAGTGTAGTCTGGTTGTTTGCGCTGAAATCCACAGTTTCAGTTTCACAGTTTACAGTGCATTCACATGTATGCATACAAAATAGCTGACAGTTTGGGTCCTCTAATGAATCTGTGGTTCTGGGGTTGTATTGAGTTAAAAAAATTGTTAAATATTATATTTGACCTTTGAAGTTTTTATCTGATATCTTATGACCCGGGAGATTATATCAAACAGCTTATCATCCATTAGGTTTAAAACTCCCAAACCTGTTAAGGCGTGAGGTTCTGGAATTTGTGGTTTCCCTAAACAGACAAACATAAAATGATTGCAAAATGTTAGACAAAAAAGACTCTGCATTTTAAGAACATTTTTTACACAGTTGTTGACAGTTGTATTAAATTTTAATTCAACTTTATTTATATAGTGCCAGTACACAAACAAAGAGTTGCATAATTAAGTCAAAATTATACAGGTATGTAGAAAAAAACAAGACAAATCTATTTTATTTATAGGATGAATAAAAAAAACTTTTCCTCAAAGTTCTTTAATAAAGACGTAACCCTTGTTGAAATAAGGGGGACTGGCTACTTTATTTTAGTATCCATCTTTTGCCTTGAAGCTATGTGCAGAAACACAGAGCCTGCAGTGCAAAATCCCTGTTAGTATCTGCATTAATTGTTTCCACGGCATACATGTCGTCTACCAAAATCGAATTGAACCTTCTTTGTTCTCAACAAAACTGAATTCAATTCAATTTTCAATTCAACTTTATTTATATTGCGCCAATTTACAACAAGGTCATCTCAAGGCACTTTACATAATAAAGTCAAACAAACATTTAGAGAAAACCCAACAAATCCCCCTTGAGCAGCTATAGGCAACAGTGGAGAGGAAAAACTCCCTTTAACGGAAGAAACCTCCAGCAGAACCAGGCTCAGGGTGGACGGACATCTGCCTTAACCGGTTGGGCTGAGTGGAAAGTGGAGAGAGAAAAGAACAGAGCAACAAAAGCAACAACAAAACATTGAGCAGGTTAGTAGGACCAGTAGCTGCACACTGGAGGACACACAGCAACAAATCCGGGGACACCTGAAGACAGGGACAGAGAGGGAGAAAGACGACTACGGGACAAAGAAGATACAGAGTTAATGTCATACAGTGGTGACATTATAGATGTGGGGTGAGAGGAGAGAATGAAGAGAAGAGGAAAGTGGCTCAATGCAGAGTCCCCCAGCAGTCTAAGCCTATAGCAGCATGACTATAACCAACTATAAGCTTTATCAAAGAGGAAGGTTTTGAGTCTAGTCTTAAAAATAGAGAGGGTGTCTGCTTCCCAAATCTGGACTGGGAGCTGGTTCCACAGGAGAGGAGCTTGATAGCTAAAGGCTCTGCCTCCCATTCTATTTTTGGAAATTCTGGGAACCACAAGTAGGCCTGCATTTTGGGACCAAAGTGGTCTATTAGGATGATATGGTACAAGGAGATCTTTTAGATATGATGGAGCTTGACAGTTTAAAGCTTTATAGGTTAGAAGAAGGGTTTTAAATTCTATTCTACATTTAATGGGAAGCCAATGGAGAGAAGCTAATGAAGGTGAAATATGATCTCTCTTACCAATCCCAGTCAGTAATCTTGCTGCAGCATTTTGGATTAATTGGAGGCTTTTTAGAGAGTTACTGGGGCAACCTGAAAGTAGAGAATTACAGTAGTCCAATCTAGAAGTAACAAATGCATGAACCAGTTTTTTCAGCATCGCTTTGGGACAGGATGCTTCTAATTTTGGCAATGTTCCTTAGGTGGAGGAAGGCTGTTCTAGAGATTTGTTTTATGTGTGAGCTAAATGACAAATCCTGGTCTAAAATGACTCCGAGATTCCTTGCAGTACTACTGGGGGCAAGAGTTATGTCATCTAAAGTAGCAATATGGTTGGAAAACATGTCTCTTAGACTTTTAGGCCCAAATACAATAACTTCAGTTTTATCCGAGTTTAGAAGAAGGAAATTATATGTCATCCAGTCCCTTATGTCTTTTAAACTTAAAATGCTTGTAGTTTGATTAATTGATTTGTTTCATCAGGTTTCATAGATAGATATAACTGTGTTTCATCAGCGTAGCAGTGAAAATTTACACAGTGTTTTCTAATAATGAATCTGACACTTTACTAATCGTTTTTCTGTGTGGGCAGGTGTAATAAGAAACCCAACACCACCGTCCCTGCCTGTGATGAAGCAACACAGGAAGTCTATGAGAGCTCTGAATACTGTGGCATTCTGCTGGACATAAAGGGTCCCTTTTCCGCGTGCCATCCCAAAGTCAACCCCAACGTAAATACACACATATTTACACACATATACACCATTAAACAGTACACACAACATGAAGCAGTTGATTTATGTAGATAACTGAAAAGTCAAGTGTGATACTAGAGAAAGTACGGTAGATCAGCCCTTTTCTGTGCTCAGATTGAATTTTCTATTGCTTCAGTATTCAGAAGAGAATATTTTGAAGCTCCACTTTACTTTGTCACGTTATCTGGCAACACAAACCAATGGTACACATTCATTGAATATGGTAAAATAGATGAATATTTATTCTCTTACTTGTGTGGGTCTCAGCTGGGGCTGGACAGAGCGGAGGGTTGATCTCCTGCTCTGAGTGCAGCAGGAATGGGGGGGGACTGGGACACTTACGCTTTGGGAAGGGGGAGGGGCCTACGGTAGCACCCGTAACTCGTTGAGCAGAGTGAATGATAAGTGTTTTCATGTCAGAGTCTCCATCACCAGAAAAAGTCCAATCGATTTGACCCTAGGGTGGGAGAAGAGAGACTGGTCTGTAATTCTGCACAAGGGAGGGATCAAGAGAAGGCTTCTTCAACAGGGTCGTAATCTGGGCCTGCTTGAAAGAGGTAGGAAAGGTGCCTGTTTTGAGAGAAGTGTTGATGATCTGTGTGATGGTTTGTTTTAGTGTTGGTGCAGTAGCCTGAAGAAGGGTGGAAGGAATCGGATCCAGAGAGCAAGTGGTCGGGCAATTCGAGAGGAGGAGAGTAGATACGTCGTCTGTCCTCTGACAAGGGTTGAGAATGTGAAGTGCGGTGTGTCGTTCAATGTAGACAGCTGGATGTCATCTGGTAGAGAGAACTGGGAGCTGATGGCTCCCACCTTGTTGGTGAAAAAGGAGGAAGTCGTCGGCTGTGAGACAGGTGTGTGGCGGAGGTGGTGGTGGATAGAGCAGTGACTGCGAGAACAGCTTTGGTCTCCGTGGTGTTGCTGAATTTGTCCTGGTAGTATTCAGTTTTAGCCCTAGTGACACTGTGAGAGAAGGATGCAAACAAATCCTGGTAGTCAGAAAGAGCCGATGGAGCCTTGGTTTTGCGCCACTTCATCTCAGCACCCCTGAGGACAGTGTGTTGTTCCTGAATCTGGTCGGTTAGTCACGAGTTGAAAGCTGAAGGGCGAGAGGGTCGAGATGTTTTCGGGCAGAGACTGTCTAGGTACGATGAAAGTGTATTACAGAGTCTGTCAGTGGCCGCGTCTGTATGAAGGGTGGAGGGATCCTGGGGCGAGGGCAGCGTTGCAGAAACCAGTGAAGAGAACTGCTCTGGGTTAAGAGATCTGAGGTTACGGCAGAATGTAACCAGTAAGGTAGGAAAATGTGACGGTGTAGGGATGAAGACAGTGAGTTGAATGAAGAAATGGTCCGACAAATGCATCGGAGTGACAGTAATGTCTGCCACAGTGCAATTATGCAGAATGAGGTCTAGGTTGTTGCCAGCTTTGTGGGTTGAAAATTTCTTACACCTCCTGTGCACACTGATCGAGCACAGAAATCGAGTGGAATATCACATGTTTAGACAATCATGTCTGAAATGGCACTCAGGACAACATCTGAGGCTTAATTCTCCGAATATTGTCCAAAGTTCATGTTTGAATCAGGCTGTTGTGGAACATTTGGGTGTCAAAAAAAAAGAAAGAAAGCCCAGCATTCAGTTTATTCATACTGCAGTTGGAAATTAAAGAGACTGTATGTATTATGTGTGTGTGTGTGTGTGTGTGTGTTCAGAATTACTTCAAGAACTGTATCTTTGACCTTTGTGAGCTGGATGGAGCCAAACCCATTCTGTGTGAAGCCATCGAAGCCTACATCAACGAGTGCCAGGACCGTGGAGTCAACATTGGACCCTGGAGGAATGAAACGTTCTGCCGTGAGTGTTGGGGATAAATGCATGGAGAAATAATGGGAAGATAGGGAGATTTCTGAAAGTTAACATAGGAGCCAGAGAGCTGCTTCACTACAGTCACTAAGGTTTCCCATTTGTTTTAGGACCATGTTCCAAAAACATATTATTCACATAGCTGGCTGCACAAATGCCAAACACTGTCTGCCTGACAGCTGCTCCAGCTGAGCCACCTTCAACAGAAAGCTCCATCACTCCAGATAACTATTGAGAGGAAATAAGCAACATGGGATATACTGTAGCATATGCCCTAGCACTGATGTGTCCCTACCTCCCTCTAGCCTTGAGCTGCCCCCCCAACAGCCACTACGAGCCCTGTGCAGACCCCTGTCAGGAGACGTGTTCTGGGAAACCTCCATCCTGCAATGGACCCTGCTCTGAGGCCTGTGTGTGTAATCCCGGCTACATCCTGAGTGCTGGCAAGTGTGTCCAGAGGAGTTCCTGCGGTTGCAAACACAGCGACGGCCATTATTATGAGGTACACTTGGAAGAGTGTGTTCTTTAAACATTTCCGAGGACATGCTTGTTCACATGCCGTTTTCTTGAAATGCATTGTGGGAAACGCAAAGACGAGCCGCTCTGAGCACCACGTTACTCTACGGAACTGACACTTCTTCTGCTGGTGTGTGTGTTTCAGCCTGGAGAGGAGTTTTATGTGGAAGACTGTAAGCTCAAGTGTAGGTGTAATGTTCCCTTCATTACCTGTACGGCCTCTGAGTGCCCCCCACTGCACGAGTGTAGACTCCAGGGAGGAGAGCTGGGCTGCTATCCCACTGGTAAGGCCACAGCCACTGTCATCCTGCTAATTGCTCACTGAAATGGGTACAGTCAGTAGCAGCTTGACAGAATTTTATTCATAAACTGAATTGAACCACAAACTGCAGTGAAGAGTTTTATTTGAGTCCGTGGTAAGAAGAAGCTGATGCACGTTAGCAGTTTTGAAGTGTAATGTTGCTGTGTGTCTCAGGCTCTCAGGACTGTGTGGTTTCTGGAGATCCTCACTACAACACGTTCGACAACAAGTTCTACAGCTTCATGGGAGCATGTACCTACACGCTGGCCAGAACCTGCAGGTACAACACAGGTAGGAGAAAGAGGCGACTCATCTATACAAAATAACTTTTTTTGTAATTTCTGCCTGTAATGTTTTATATAAGTAGCCTTATTAAGCAATTTTTATCCCTGGGTAGTTTGTTTTACTCGTTGTGTTCACTTCATATTGTCTGTTTATAGTTATTATTTGTTAATTCTTTTGCACAGTGGCATTGAGTCACCTTAAAGATGCTTTTAAATACAATGCATTATTATTATTATTATTGTTGTTGTTGGTATTGTTAGCTCTGTCCTCACTTGATTGGCTGAGTATATGTATGAGTCCAAAAGTGGGGGTTAGATTTGTGAGCCTGCAGTGAAGCTGCTAGGGGGTGAATATGCGACCCAACATTACATCTATTGAAAAGAGCGCATTTGTTGCATCGATCCACACTGCTTTTGTTAATCTTGCTTCTGATCTTATACAGTATCTTGTGATGCTCCTTTTGCCCTCCCCACACCTCCCTGGTGTTGCTGTTTTCCTTCCGTCTCTGTTCTAGCTTCCTCCTGTAAGCCTCCTTTCTGACCCTGATCCTGGCAGAACGTCTCTTGACACGCTTTGCTGCATCCCTTTCACCTGACCTGAACGCCTTATTTTTGTCATTCAGAATGGACTCTAGTTCCTCTGTGACTAAGAGCTTGTTGTTAGGAAAGAATTTTGACAGAATTTTTTAGGGGTACATACGTTTCTGTAAACAAAAAAAAACATCACTTTTTAAACATTTTCTAGAATCTTTTGCAGTCAGTGGACATCATTAGATCAAAAATGAGCAATTGTCCAAATATGGGCAGAACAAAATACGGTCAGAACTGTGTTTATCTTTCAAATCCATTGTGGCTCAAGAGATTTTCACAGGGTTTTCACAATTTCTGACAAAAGTGGCATAACTAGGTGAGCCCATGAGTGCTTGAATTTTTTCTGTCAGTGCCTGTGTAATTGTAACATTGCCAAACTGCCACACACTGTACAGCTGCAACCATACTCACTCCAGGAACAAATCAAATAGTGTTTGGGGTTATTAGTCTATTTCAAAACAATTTCACATGTTAAATGTGTAGGTTTTAGATGTGATACAGTCATATTTAACATTTTGTTGAGAATGTGAATATGGTTTGTTTGGTGTTGTGCTCCCTGTGCAGGTCCTTGGTTCTCAGTGGAGGGAAAGAATGAGGAGAGAGGGGTGTCAGGTGTGTCCTACCTGAGAAAACTCCATGTGACTGTGAATGGAATCACTGTGACCCTGATGAAGAGCAGAAGAACACTGGTCAGTGTGGACAATATTTACACCAGTCACTATGTATTCTGTCTTTATAAATGGAGATTCCTCTGTTGACTGATCCCATTGCTTCTTCTTGTCAGAGTTATGGATTTGAAATTGGTTCTGTGTCTCCTTTCCTGTGCTTTCGTCTGTTTTACCTCTGTCGACATGTTGCTTTCGGTGTCACAGCGCTGTAATCTCGCTCTATGAGCTAAACAGCCCCACATCCTAATCTCCATCTGCAGGCCTGTGGTCACAGTTGATGATATGTGATTCGTGCACGTGAGATCTGATAGGAAACCAGTATGTAATTGTAGAATCGTCGTCTCCTCCTTCTCTCCTGCAGGTCAACGGCCTGAGTGTGGCCCTCCCTCACTCCCCCTCCCCTCACATGTCTCTCAGTCTTGCGGGTCAGTACATCACCCTGCAGACGACCTTTGGCCTGCGTGTTCGTTGGGATGGAAACCACTACGCCCAGATCACAGTTCCCAGGTGCGTGTGGAGCCTTGTTTGGATTTCATAGTCAGGGAGTCTCAGTCTGTCAGAGACTGACCTTCTGTGTTCCATGTGAAACCTCCTTTCTCCTGTCCTCAGCTCCTACCAAAACCAGATGTGTGGTCTCTGTGGAGACTACAATGGGAACGCAGACAATGACTTTACCAAACCTGATGGCTCTCTGGTGGGAAATGTCAATGATTTTGGGAACAGCTGGCAGACACAGGATGAGGATGACTTGTTAGTATACACAAATTTATATTTGAGATTTTATGGATTTGTGTGTAAAGTTTCATGTGTCCCTGTACGCCAAATACAGATATTTCTATAAAACCATTATCCACCCACTAGTCTGAAGTCTTGTGAGGATAAACAAAATAGATGGGGCTGGTGATTCTAGAAACATAATGGCCATATTCTTGTTTTTGGACTGTATTTGTACAGCTGTACCCCAGGCACCGAGCCTGACCCAGAGTGTGACCCCAAGCTTGAGGCTGAGGTGGTGAAACCAGACAAATGTGGCAAAATTAAAGACCAGCTGGACCCTTCAGGTGAGAAAACAGCTTCATTATGAGTTTGACTGTCTTGTTGTACTTTGTTTGACATCCATACGCTGTCAAATATGACAATGTACATGAATCTACATGTGTTGGTGTCCTGCCGCCAGGACTGTGGTTTTGTTTTGTGTAAATTATACCTAAAAACTGAAATTATTACTTATCCGTGGAAACTGTGAGTTCAAGTAAGACCAGCAGCACGTTAGCAGTTGTGCAACCAGTGTGAGCTGCGTCTTAAAGAGTTTGTCTTCCTGTTCCAGGGATTGTATCCGTGTGGTCAGTCCGACTCCATTCTTCCAGAGCTGTGTGTATGACATGTGTCAGTTCAGTGGTCAGCACCATGTCCTATGTGACCAGCTCCAGGCTTACACCGATGCCTGCCAAAGCGCTGGAGCCAAAGTCCACCCGTGGAGGACTCCAGACTTCTGTCGTAAGTCTTGAGCCCTTAAATGAGCAGCTGTCTTTTCCAAAGACGACAGTTGTCCTCTCTGCTGCTGGTCAAGGCACAGGACTTTCTGTGTTTGTAATGTAAATGAATTCTCTTGTCGTCAGTTACAGCCCCAGAAATGATGGTCTCTTCCACTGTCTGTCTTTCTGTCCCTCTGTGCAGCCCTGGCCTGTCCTGTCAACAGCTCCTACTCTCTTTGTGTGAGTTCATGTCCAGAGACGTGTCAGGCTGTGGTGGGTCCTCCTGGCTGCGAGGACGTGTGTGTGGAGGGTTGTAAGTGTAACCCGGGCTTCATCCTCAGCAACGACAAGTGTGTGGCTCTAAGAGACTGTGGTTGTGTGGACACTACTGGAAGTTATCATCCTGTAAGTGGCAATATTAATTTAAATTGCATTCCCTTAATCATTAACTCCAAATCATGCAGACCTCAAGCTGACTTCATGACAAGGTTTAAGGTGTGAGGTCAGTATGGGTCAGTGTTAGATTCCTGTGACGGGCAGAAGACGCTCAGTCTGTGTTGGTCCGTAATGCATCAGTGGGAAAATATTGCTGTAATCTTGTTACCTTTCCCAGTAAAGAGTAGTGTAAAAAGTTACAAATAAAATGTCACTAGTTATATTACAGTTAATGCCTCTGGAAACAAACGGTTATACCATTATTTTTACTTTGCCCACTGCAAAGACTGATTTGAAATCCACCATGAGCACTAAGCTGTCTTGAATGACAGAAGCGTCCACGTTCAGCGGCTGCAAATGTATGTGATATGCATACATACTTTATTTTTGTAGACATACATATGTGTACATGATGATTAGGCAGATGGTCTGAACTACGCTGTGATGTTTTTAATGTGTAACTTGAAATGTGTGTGACTTTGTGAGGTGGGTGATGACTGGTACATGGAAGGTTGTGAGCAGAAGTGTGCATGTCACAGCGGTGGTTTGATCCAGTGTCACGACGGCAGCTGTAATCCAAGCACAGAGAGCTGCCAGCTACAAGATGGAGAATATGATTGTCGCCCTCTGGGTATGTTAAACACACATATACACACAAAGTGGTTTTTATTAGCCCGTGGCTTACGTTTATTTTCGAGTCTTACCTTAACAGATGAACATTACATGTATATATCACACGTGTACATGCAGAGGTGATGCAGACTTTTTTATTACACACACACACAGCAGCTCATTGCTTCTGGGGCCAGAGATCAGCGATAATAAATGTGTTAAATGTGTTAAATAATAACACTACCAGCAGAAAACCAGGAGAACATGCGGGAAACTCGCACATATACATGAGTTACATCTTTTTCATAACAGACGGAATATTGAACATCCTGCAGTGGTTTTGACATTTGGGATCTCATCTCGATATTCTAACCGCTCTATTTCAGGAAGTGGAATGTGCTCAGTATCTGGAGATCCTCACTACACCACCTTTGACAAACACAACCACCATTATATGGGGGCCTGCTCCTACACTCTGACCAAACCCTGCAACATTTCCTCTGACTTGCCTTACTTTACTGTGGACACCCAGAACGAGCGAAGAGGAGGTAACACCAAGGTTTCCTACGTGAGGGCTGTGGTGATCAAAGTGAACGGCGTCACCGTCATCCTTGGCAAGGGCCGCACAGTCCAGGTATGGCCCCTAAAAGAGACTGTAACTGTAACTTTATTTGTTAAGCCCTTTAAAACAACAAGGTTGAACAAAGTGCTGTACAGGTTAAGGCATAAAATATTCAAATAAACCCCAACAATTTAACAATAAATTAATAAATAAATAACACACGTAAAATAATGTCAACAACTCAGACTGCGTCAAAAGCCAGTTAAAACAAATGGGTCTTAAGAAATGATTTAAAAACAGGCGAGGAAGAGGCCTGTCTGATGTGCAGGGGCAGCTCGTTCCACAATTTTGGAGCTGCCACCGCAAAAGCTCTGTCCCCTCTGAGCTTCCGTTTAGTTTTTGTTACACTCAGGAGCAGCAGGTCGGCTGATCTGAGTGACCGAGGAGGAGAATATAAATGCAGAAGTTCAGAGAGATACTCTGGGGTAGCATCATTTAAACATTTAAAAACAAATACGAGAAGTTTAAAATGGATCCTAAAATGCACAGGCAGCCAGTGAAGAGAGGATAAAATAGGTGTAATGTGCTCATATTTTCTAGTGCCAGTTAAAAGACGTGCAGCAGCATTTTGGATTAGCTGCAGTCGAGAGAAAATGTAAAAAGTTAAAAGCCATCCAGGCCTTAATGTCCTTTAAACAGTCCAGTAATGACCTGACAGAGAAACCGCCCCTCTTATTTATAGGGACATAAATCTGACAATCATCAGCATAACAAAAACAGATTCCATGTTTTCTGAGGATGGAGCCAAGGGGAAGCAAATACAAAGAAAATAGGACAGGGCCTAAAATAGAGCCTTGTGGAACCCCACAGGACAGAGGAGCAGAGGAGGACTGGGAATCTCCAAGTTGGATACAAAAACTTCTGTCCTTTAAGTAGGACCTGAACCAACTCAGAGCTGGGCCCTTAATACCAACCCAGTGTTCTAGGCGTGAGATTAAAATGTCATGGTCCACTGTATCAAATGCAGCAGTTAAATCAAGCAGAACAAGGACCACACAGTCACCAAAATCAGAGGCTAGGAGAATGTCATTAAATACTTGCAGCAGAGCAGATTCAGTACTGTGTTTTGTTTTAAAACCAGATTGAAAGATCTCTAAAAGGTTGTGCTCATTTAAAAATGCTGTTAACTGGCTATAAACGATTTTCTCTAAAAGCTTTGATAAAAAAGGTAATCTAGAGATTGGCCTAAAATTAGCAAATGAGAGGTTTAACTATGGCATGTTTAAAATTTTTGGGGACCAGCCCAGAGGTCAGACTACTGTTTATAATGGTGAGAATCAGACGACCCTAAAGTAAGAAAAACCTCTTTAAAAAGATGAGGGGGAAGAGCATCACAGGGTGAACCTGAGGGTTGCAAGTGACCAACAATCTCCTGAACCTGAGACAAGGTGACAGGCTCAAACTGATGAAAGACAGCAGAGCATAAGTACGGGACTGACGGGTCAAAAACAGGAGGGGAGATTTGGGCCCTTGCCATAGACACCTTATTAATGGAAAAAATTAAGAAAGTTTTCACAAGTTTCAGATGTGAATTCAAAACATGTAGTCTGAGGAGCATTTAGGATTTTGCTAATAGACTGAAATAAGACACGGGGTTTGTGACAGTTGGAAATAATAAAATTAGCAAAGTGTTTCTTTTAGAGTCTTTGACTGTGGACTGATAGAGACGCCAACAGTCTCTCAGCATTTGAAAGGACACTTGCAGTTTGTCCTTCTTCCACCTGCGTTCAGCTCTGCGGCACCTCCGCCTCACAGCTCGAGTCTCATCGTTTAGCCAGGGCTCAGATTTAGCTTTAGTTTGCCTGATTTTAAGTGGAGCTACAGCGTCCAATACAGTCTGGCAGGTGGAGTGAAAGCTGGAGCTGAGATCGTCTGTAGAATTGTCCATGGATTCAGGAATCACATAGTTCTGACTGAAGAGGACTGAGAACTGAGCAGCAGTGGAGGGGTTAATAACCCGAGAGAGCTGAGCGGGAGCGCGACTTCTAACAGTGGGAAAAGGCAGGGAAACGTGGAATACCACAGGCACATGATCTGAAATAACAGCATCACAGACCTCCAAGTTCAAAACAGGCAGAGATGGCTCCTACTAAGCAGCTAATCGGCGAAGGTTACGCTGCGTTTGCTAAATTCTTATGTTTGCCATTTCTGTGTATATCAGGTCAATGGCACAGTGGTTGTCCCCCCCGTCACCTCTGTCAGTGGAGTACAGATCTACATGAGTGGAAGGTTCGTCGTCCTAGAGACGTCCTTCGGCCTGAGAGTGCGTTTTGATGGTGACCACCATGCTGACGTCACCGTGCTAACATCGTACATGGACCTCCTCTGTGGCATGTGCGGTAAGAATGTGTTGCCTGTTTCCCATCTGTCATATGCTAATATTTACGATAAGTCATCCAATTTAAATGTCTTCGTAACAAATATGTCTGCATAATGTGTCCCCCTGTAGTTGTCCAAGCTAAAACTACAGTAAAAGTGAAATTAAATGCTTCCCTAAAGTCAACGTGTTTTCTTTTTTTGTGTTGATCGGCAGGTAATTTCAATGGAGACTTTGAAGATGACAACTTGAAACCAGACAATACACCCGCTGCTAACAGCAATGAACTGGGAGACAGCTGGCAGGTCCCTGACCCGCGGCCTGAGTGAGTCACATCATATATTTCACAGTTCTTAACAACATTTTTCATATTGACCTTCAACATATTCTAAATAAGCAGTGTTGCCCTCAAAATCATTGCTTATAGCCTTCACTACTCACTATCAAATATAACTATATACCATAATAGATTTACAATAATCTGACCTAAAATTTTGAGATATGTTGCTCTGATCCAGAGAGTTTATATCATGGACATGCCAGAACCTGGTTAAATTTTATTCTAACATCTCCTTCAAATCTCCAGCTGTACCAATGGTGAAGAAGTGGAAGACTGTGATACGAAAGTGGAGGAGGAGGCCCAAAAGCTCACCAGCTGTGGCATGATCACTGATCCCAATGGTATCATTGAAAGCGAATAAAATTACTGATGATAGATTAAAAGTATATCCCTATTAAATACCCTTACTACATCTATGTGCTGCTGATTTCAGGTATCTTTAACCCCTGCCACTATTTTGTGCCCCCCGATCCGTACTTTGAGAACTGTGTGTATGACCAGTGTGCCACTGGGGGTCAGACTGTGGCTCTGTGCCAGGCCATAGAGAGCTATGCTGACATGTGTGCTGCTGCCGGAGTCGCCATCGCTTGGAGAAACGCCACCTTCTGTCGTAAGTCTGTGTTTAAATGCGTGTGTGGGGTTGGAGGGGGATCATGAAAAAACACATTTCTAGTTTCTGCTAGTTTTGCAGTTAAACCAGATCAGGTTCAAACACAGAAGGTGTCACATGTCACTGTAGGCGTGTGTGTTGCATTATGTCTTGTAATCACCTGTTCTCTCAATATCCTCCCTCCTCCAGCTCTGACATGCCCCGGGCAGTCAGTATACCCCTTGTGGCCCTGCCTGTGCCCAGCCCAGCTGTCAGGAACCTGAGGGCCCTGGTGGCTCCTGTAACCAGCCATGTGTGGAGGGATGTGTTTGTAACCCTGGCCTCGTCCTCAGTGGAGACAAATGTGTCCCCGTTAGTGAGTGTGGATGTACTGATGGAGGTGGAAACTACAGACCGGTAAGTGCGATCAAGGAAACCAGACTGCTGATTTTTATTTTGTTGGTTTTGTTGCATTTAAGTGTGTACTTTGATGGTTTTTATTTGAACTATTTTTGTGTGTGTGTGTGTGTGTGTGTAGATGGGAGACGCCTGGTTTACTAAGCTGGACTGCACAGAGCGCTGCAAGTGTCTTGGCAACCACAACATCACCTGCGAACCTTGGCAGTGCAGCCCTGCACAGGAGTGTAAAGTGGTGGACGGAGTGTTGGACTGCCACTCTACAGGTGAACCTAAAAACACACACACACGCCATGTGACTACTACACAGCACATCTGACGCTGGGTTCTATAGCTGTGCAGTATTTACCCACTACACTTCATCTAACATTTCCAGGACCAACTACCCCTAAGCCAACAAGTCCAGGAACAACTACAACTAAACCACCAAGTATGACGTATTTCTATCGAGTACTTCAAATCATCTTGCGTTCATAGTTGTCTATTGTTGTTATTGTTCTTTGTAATGAGTTCATTTTTTCTGCACAGAACCATGCCCACCTGACTCAGACTATATAGAGTGTGGTCCAGCTTGCATCCCTACCTGTATGGAACCCTCCACCAACTGCTCTGGCTCCTGTATCAGTGGCTGCTTCTGTAAACCAGGGTTTGTCTTCAAGGGACAACGCTGTGTGCCACTCGAGAAATGTGGCTGTCTGGATGACCGCAATAACTACTACGAGGTAAGAAGTCCTTCTCGATAACACCACACACACGTTTAGCTTAGTTAAAATGTAATGTTGGCACAGTAAATGACAAGAAGGTGGTGAAGGTGTGATTATAGCGGGAAACAGTATCAGTTGTGTGTTGCCAGAACGAGATGCTGCAAGATTCTTTGTTTACTATTCTTTCAGCCTGGTGAGGTCATATTTGGAGATGGCTGCTCAAAGCTGTGTCGCTGTGTGGGGAACTACACTTTGGAGTGTGCTGATTACTCCTGTGACCCCACTGAAGAGTGCCGTGAGGTCAATGGCGTTGCAGGCTGCTTTCCCAAAGGTAAGGATGTTCTAGTGCAGGAGCTGGAAATGTTATAGTTCCTAAATGGCGGGGTGGAAGGAACAAACCACATTTACTCTCATTTAAATTGTTGGTGTACGTCTGTATGTTGTATCTTTTAAGTAGTGAAATTTTACATATTTTTCTTCTCAAGTTTTATATTTGAGTACAAGTTGCCACAGTAACAGTACTGCTACTTGAGTAAACTAAATTATTACTCTTTCCACTTTCTGCCAAAAGACCTTAGAATTCCTCTCAACTCTTTTGATAAAAGACTGAGGCTGGAGTTGTTCCAAAGCTTATTTAATGTTGAAATTTGTGTTCAGACACGGATGATTAACCAGCTAAATGCTAACATACCAACGCTGGTTTCCTTTTCCTTAGACACGCGTCCACCTGCATAACGTCTAGTGATCCTCACTACATCACCTTCGACAAAGTCGGCTACGACTTCATGGGCAACTGCAGCTATCTGATGTCTCGACCCTGCAATGAAACCACTCTGCCGTACTTTGAGGTTTATGCTGAAAATGAGCATCGTTACAATAGGCCCACCATTTCCTATGTGAAAGCTGTACATGTATATGTGCACAAGGTGAAGATCTCCATTCTCAAAGGTGGCACTGTGCAGGTAAATGACAGGAGGAGCAGAACGAATGACACACATGGGTGGCAAGGCGCTGACAGGGACATTGTTGCCATATCCAGCACAAGTTTTCTAGCGTTGTTGTACAGAAATGTAAATAGAGGAAAAGCCTGTATCCAGTAACTAATACCAATACATTAGAACGTGAACAGTGTAATTATGGAGAGTTGTTTACAATGAACACAGGAATCACTCAGCATTCGTAATATGGACATCTGCTTTCCCCATACAGCTGAATGGGACCAATGTAAACCTGCCAGTGACTCCAGTCAGTGGTGTCTCTGTGTTCAAGTCAGGAGTGCACTACACTGTGTCCATGAACTTTGGCGTGACTGTTCGCTATGATGGAAACCACTACCTGGACGTCAAAGTGATCAAGGAGTGAGTGAAAATACACACTGGAGATGTGAATTTAGCGTTTACTGTAAGTTTTGGAACAATTGTTCACAAATTACTAACCTGTGGACCTGTTTGTATTGTGCAGCTATCAGAACAAGCTGTGTGGACTGTGTGGAGATTACAATGGAGATGCCAAAGATGACTTCCCGCAAACCAGATGGATCTTTGACCAACAATCCCAATGACTTTGGACACAGCTGGACCACTGACCCAGAGTGAGTTCATCCTATATTCGTGTGTGGCCTCTCACTTATCTACCATTCTGGGAGTGTATTGAATTGAGACAATCATTCACATGCCGTGTATTAGCTTCACAGGTTTTATCTGATATGTTTTAAAGACTCGGGAGACTATGACAAGCAGCTTTTCCTCCACTAGGTTCAAAATTCCCATCATCAAACACCAGGCATCATTTGGACTAAATACACCTAAAGTGTGTTGTGATAGCATTCAGGCCTCACAAAGAAAGAGCTTAAGAAAGACGGTTGTGTACAACACTGTACTGCCTGAGCTGGAATCAGGTCTGTAGGGTTCAACAGGTTTTAAAGCAGAGGAGCAAATAGCTCTCTGCTTTGATTTCTGTTAGAATCAAGATTAGGTTTACTGTCTGATATGTATTAGCTCAAGCTGGGTTCAAGCTTTTGGCGATCTATGTCAACTAGGTTGTTCACACTTTACTAGCTGCTTGTCTGTGTGGGCAGGTGTAATAAGAAACCCAACACCACCGTCCCTGCCTGTGATGAAGCAACGCAGGAAGTCTATGAGAGCTCTGGATACTGTGGCATCCTGCTGGACAAAAGGGTCCCTTTGCGCGTGCCACCCCAAAGTCAACCCCAACGTAACTACACACACGCTCATTTTCACAGACCATCTCAGTGTTTCAGTCATTTGTTTTTTTCAATAACATAAAGAAAAACTTGCTTTTTCCATGTTCGTTCCCAAAACCAAAACAAACAAAACGACTCATGGTTGTTTTCCAATTTTCACATTTGTTCCCAATTAAGACACGGGACTAATGGAAGAACAGTCCACTCACATGCTGTTGTTGTTTTTCCATGAGACGTCAGTAGCATGACCTGGACATGAGCGTTACCCAGTCTGTTGAACTTGTGCTCAAGCTGTCCACGTATTTGGAGTTCTAGAAGCGTGAACATTTATCGACAGCCTTGCATCGTTCCCACATAATGTCGTGGGCAAAGTCACCTTTAAGATGAGGCAGCTCTCTGCCAGCCCACTGTGTGTTTGAGCCACAGACTGTATGTGGGACACTAGCTCTGTGTTTATACTGACAAACAACATTTTGTCAGTTAATGCTACTGCGTTAACTGGGGTGTTCCAGGAGGCATTAGTGAAAACCTGGGAGCTATTTAAGCCTGGGTTCAGGGAAACAAGTAGGCTTCACCATTTCTGGGGTCACAGCAGAAATGCCTGAAACCTCTGAGTCAACAAACCAAGAGTTTCTGTCACTTTCCTTCTGTTGTGTCTGCAGACTGGCACAACTTTCACTCTCTCATTTACTGGCACATGTCATGGCACATTAGGTTTACATCAGTAGAAGAAGATAGAACTACCTCGTTTTGATCAAAACTTGTCTGAAGACCTGTTTTACTTGATGATCATTTACTTATCGCTGTAATCATTGTGATTCATTCGGTACAGTAAAAAAAATATATATATTTTTTTCTGTCATGCTCCAGTCATTCTTAGGGATATTCCCAAAAGGTTCGAACAGATGTAACTAAATACATAAGAAAATTTGTTTCCCAGAGGTATTTTACGGGTCTTAGGAAGGAACAAACATCGAATGTGAGTGGGTCACTTGATTTATGATTTGAGCACAAAGTCAGAATGTTTTAAAAATTGTTTTCTTATTTGAGTTTTGGTTTTATTTTTAAAATCCAGTGAACAAATGATAAATGGACTTTACAAGATTAAATTAAATGCATTAAAAGTCATCTTCACCAGACATAGTCTGAAGCAGCAGAGACAAAATCTGAATTTCTTGTTTCAAATAAATTTCCGTGTGTGTTCAGAATTACTTCAAGAACTGTGTCTTTGACCTCTGTGAGCTGGATGGAGCCAAACCCATTCTGTGTGAAGCCATCGCAGCCTACATCAACGAAAGTGCCAGGACCGTGGAGTCAACATTGGACCCTGGAGGAATGAAACCTTCTGCCGTGAGTGTTGGGGGATAAATGCTTCACTGCCACAGCACATAGCTGGCTTAGTTCAATAGAACTCAGCAGGAAGGAGTGTGAGGACTTCCGGAAACATTCAGAAAACTTAGAGGCAGTCCAAAGGTCTCCCGGTTCAGTAAACCACATGCTCACAGTCAGGGGGCATTTAGTTAATAAGGATTCAGTCGGCTCACCAAAAAGTCCCAAGAGGTAAAACACTAGTGGACAACGTATTCCGAGTTGTTGTTAATGTGTCCAGTGACACATTGCACGTTGCTTTCTCGCTCCTTTTATCTTGTCCTCGCATCCCTCACTATGAATTGGACTAAGACGCAAGGTTATTAAAACCTGACGTGTCCCTCCCTACCTCCCTCTAGCCTTGAGCTGCCCCCCCAACAGCCACTACGAGCCCTGTGCAGACCCCTGTCAGGAGACGTGTTCTGGGAAACCTCCATCCTGCAATGGACCCTGCTCTGAGGCCTGTGTGTGTAATCCCGGCTACGTCCTGAGTGCTGGCAAGTGTGTCCAGAGGAGTTCCTGCGGTTGCCAACACAGCGACGGCCATTATTATGAGGTACACTTGGAAGAGTGTGTTCTTTAAACATTTCCGAGGACATGCTTGTTCACATGCCGTTTTCTTGAAATGCATTGTGGGAAACGCAAAGACGAGCCGCTCTGAGCACCACGTTACTCTACGGAACTGACACTTCTTCTGCTGGTGTGTGTGTTTCAGCCTGGAGAGGAGTTTTATGTGGAAGACTGTAAGCTCAAGTGTAGGTGTAATGTTCCCTTCATTACCTGTACGGCCTCTGAGTGCCCCCCCCACTGCACGAGTGTAGACTCCAGGGAGGAGAGCTGGGCTGCTATCCCACTGGTAAGGCCACAGCCACTGTCATCCTGCTAATTGCTCACTGAAATGGGTACAGTCAGTAGCAGCTTGACAGAATTTTATTCATAAACTGAATTGAACCACAAACTGCAGTGAAGTGTTTTATTTGAGTCCGTGGTAAGAAGAAGCTGATGCACGTTAGCAGTTTTGAAGTGTAATGTTGCTGTGTGTCTCAGGCTCTCAGGACTGTGTGGTTTCTGGAGATCCTCACTACAACACGTTCGACAACAAGTTCTACAGCTTCATGGGAGCATGTACCTACACGCTGGCCAGAACCTGCAGAAACACCACAGGTAGGAACACACACGGGTTTTGTTCAACAGGCTTGGATCAGTTTGAAATCAAACAATCTGAACATAAAGTGTCAAACCTTCATCTGTAAGTTGAGCAGCTTGTACATCAATATGTAAAGAAGTGTGTTGTTGTGCATTCAATAGTAACAGCACAGAAACGAATGTCACAGATTCATCAGGCTGTAGCCTGTATTATTTTATATGTGAAGATATCAGGCGTCATCAGGACAAGAAACTGTCCAAAAGCCCAAATAGTCAAAGAGTCACGTTGCCTTTGTGCAGTAGTTGAATTTAGTCACATATGGTTTGTTTGGTGTTGTGCTCCCTGTGCAGGTCCTTGGTTCTCAGTGGAGGGAAAGAATGAGGAGAGAGGGGTGTCAGGTGTGTCCTACCTGAGAAAACTCCATGTGACTGTGAATGGAATCACTGTGACCCTGATGAAGAGCAGAAGAACACTGGTCAGTGTGGACAATATTTACACCAGTCACTATGTATTCTGTCTTTATAAATGGAGATTCCTCTGTTGACTGATCCCATTGCTTCTTCTTGTCAGAGTTATGGATTTGAAATTGGTTCTGTGTCTCCTTTCCTGTGCTTTCGTCTGTTTTACCTCTGTCGACATGTTGCTTTCGGTGTCACAGCGCTGTAATCTCGCTCTATGAGCTAAACAGCCCCACATCCTAATCTCCATCTGCAGGCCTGTGGTCACAGTTGATGATATGTGATTCGTGCACGTGAGATCTGATAGGAAACCAGTATGTAATTGTAGAATCGTCGTCTCCTCCTTCTCTCCTGCAGGTCAACGGCCTGAGAGTGGCCCTCCCTCACTCCCCCTCCCCTCACATGTCTCTCAGTCTTGCGGGTCAGTACATCACCCTGCAGACGACCTTTGGCCTGCGTGTTCGTTGGGATGGAAACCACTACGCCCAGATCACAGTTCCCAGGTGCGTGTGGAGCCTTGTTTGGATTTCATAGTCAGGAGTCTCAGTCTGTCAGAGACTGACCTTCTGTGTTCCATGTGAAACCTCCTTTCTCCTGTCCTCAGCTCCTACCAAAACCAGATGTGTGGTCTCTGTGGAGACTACAATGGGAACGCAGACAATGACTTTACCAAACCTGATGGCTCTCTGGTGGGAAATGTCAATGATTTTGGGAACAGCTGGCAGACACAAGAGGATGAGGATCACTTGTGAGTTTACGCACATTTATATTTGAGATTTCATGGAGTTCCATGTGTCCCTGAAACGCTAATGGCCATATTCTTGTTTTTGGACTGTATTTGTACAGCTGTACCCCAGGCACCGAGCCTGACCCAGAGTGTGACCCCAAGCTTGAGGCTGAGGTGGTGAAACCAGACAAATGTGGCAAAATTAAAGACCCAGCTGGACCCTTCAGGTGAGAAAACAGCTTCATTATGAGTTTGACTGTCTTGTTGTACTTTGTTTGACATCCATACGCTGTCAAATATGACAATGTACATGAATCTACATGTGTTGGTGTCCTGCCGCCAGGACTGTGGTTTTGTTTTGTGTAAATTATACCTAAAAACTGAAATTATTACTTATCCGTGGAAACTGTGAGTTCAAGTAAGACCAGCAGCACGTTAGCAGTTGTGCAACCAGTGTGAGCTGCGTCTTAAAGAGTTTGTCTTCCCTGTTCCAGGGATTGTATCCGTGTGGTCAGTCCGACTCCATTCTTCCAGAGCTGTGTGTATGACATGTGTCAGTTCAGTGGTCAGCACCATGTCCTATGTGACCAGCTCCAGGCTTACACCGATGCCTGCCAAAGCGCTGGAGCCAAAGTCCACCCGTGGAGGACTCCAGACTTCTGTCGTAAGTCTTCGAGCCCTTAAATGAGCAGCTGTCTTTTCCAAAGACGACAGTTGTCCTCTCTGCTGCTGGTCAAGGCACAGGACTTTCTGTGTTTGTAATGTAAATGAATTCTCTTGTCGTCAGTTACAGCCCCAGAAATGATGGTCTCTTCCACTGTCTGTCTTTCTGTCCCTCTGTGCAGCCCTGGCCTGTCCTGTCAACAGCTCCTACTCTCTTTGTGTGAGTTCATGTCCAGAGACGTGTCAGGCTGTGGTGGGTCCTCCTGGCTGCGAGGACGTGTGTGTGGAGGGTTGTAAGTGTAACCCGGGCTTCATCCTCAGCAACGACAAGTGTGTGGCTCTAAGAGACTGTGGTTGTGTGGACACTACTGGAAGTTATCATCCTGTAAGTGGCAATATTAATTTAAATTGCCTTCCCTTAATCATTAACTCCAAATCATGCAGACCTCAAGCTGACTTCATGACAAGGTTTAAGGTGTGAGGTCAGTATGGGTCAGTGTTAGATTCCCTGTGACGGGCAGAAGACGCTCAGTCTGTGTTGGTCCGTAATGCATCAGTGGGAAAATATTGCTGTAATCTTGTTACCTTTCCCAGTAAAGAGTAGTGTAAAAAGTTACAAATAAAATGTCACTAGTTATATTACAGTTAATGCCTCTGAAACAAACGGTTATACCATTATTTTTAGTTTGCCCACTGCAAAGACTGATTTGAAATCCACCATAAGCACTAAGCTGTCTTGAATGACAGAAGCGCCCACGTTCAGCGGCTGCAAATGTATGTGATATGCATACATACTTTATTTTTGTAGACATACATATGTGTACATGATGATTAGGCAGATGGTCTGAACTACGCTGTGATGTTTTTAATGTGTAACTTGAAATGTGTGTGACTTTGTGAGGTGGGTGATGACTGGTACATGGAAGGTTGTGAGCAGAAGTGTGCATGTCACAGCGGTGGTTTGATCCAGTGTCACGACGGCAGCTGTAATCCAAGCACAGAGAGCTGCCAGCTACAAGATGGAGAATATGATTGTCGCCCTCTGGGTATGTTAAACACACATATACACACAAAGTGGTTTTAATAGCCCGTGGCTTACGTTTATTTTCGAGTCTTACCTTAACAGATGAACATTACATGTATATATCACACGTGTACATGCAGAGGTGATGCAGACTTTTTTATTACACACACACACAGCAGCTCATGGCTTCTGGGGCCAGAGATCAGCGATAATAAATGTGTTAAATGTGTTAAATAATAACACTACCAGCAGAAAACCAGGAGAACATGCGGGAAACTCTCACATATACATGAGTTACATCTTTTTCATAACAGACGGAATATTGAACATCCTGCAGTGGTTTTGACATTTGGGATCTCATCTCGATATTCTCACCGCTCTATTTCAGGAAGTGGAATGTGCTCAGTATCTGGAGATCCTCACTACACCACCTTTGACAAACACAACCACCATTATATGGGGCCTGCTCCTACACTCTGACCAAACCCTGCAACATTTCCTCTGACTTGCCTTACTTTACTGTGGACACCGAGAACGAGCGCAGAGGAGGTAACACCAAGGTTTCCTACGTGAGGGCTGTGGTGATCAAAGTGAACGGCCTCACCGTCATCCTTGGCAAGGGCCGCACAGTCCAGGTATGGCCCCTAATAGAAACGGCTCCTACTAAGCAGCTAATCGGCGAAGGTTACGCTGCGTTTGCTAAATTCTTATGTTTGCCATTTCTGTGTATATCAGGTCAATGGCACAGTGGTTGTCCCCCCGTCACCTCTGTCAGTGGAGTACAGATCTACATGAGTGGAAGGTTCGTCGTCCTAGAGACGTCCTTCGGCCTGAGAGTGCGTTTTGATGGTGACCACCATGCTGACGTCACCGTGCTAACATCCTACACGGACCTCCTCTGTGGCATGTGCGGTAAGAATGCAGTGGTCGTTTCCCATTTGAGGCAAAACTCTAGTGAGTTTCAATCTGGAACCCAAGTTCAATTCCAATGTCTTTATGACAAATGTGTTTGGTTGTTGTGTCTCCCTGTAGATGTCCAAGCCAAAACTACAGTAAAAGTGAAATAAAATGCTTCCCCAAAGTCAAGCCTGAATGTCTTTTTCCGCATGTTGGCCAGTCACTTTGTAGTGAGTCTTTGTGTGTGTTGCCCTGGCAGGTAATTTCAATGGAGACTCCAAAGATGACAACTTGAAACCAGACAATACAGCCGCTGCTAACAGCAATGAACTGGGAGACAGCTGGCAGGTCCCTGACCCGCGGCCTGAGTGAGTCAATTTTTCAATTCAACTTTATTTATATAGCGCCAATTCGCAACAAATTCATCTCCAGGCACTTTACATAATGAAGTCAAGATTATACAGAGAATTAGAGAAAATCTGACAAAACTCCCTTTAACGGAAGAAACCGCCAGCAGAACCAGGCTCAGGGTGGGCGGACATCATCTGCCTTGACCGGTTGGGCTGAGTGGAAAACATTGGGCAGGTTGGTAGGACCAGTAGATGCGCACTGGAAGACACACAGCTCCAAAGCCGGGGACACCTGAGGACAGGGACAGAGAGAGGGATAAGCACAACTACTGTCCTACAGTGTCGACATATAAATGTGGGCTGATAGGAGAAAAGTGTCTCAGTGCATCAGGGGTTGGTCCCCAGCAGTCAAAACCTATAGCAGCAGGACTATAACTAACTATAAGGCTTTGAGCCTGGTCTTAAAAGTAGAGAGGGTGTCTGCTTCCCGAATCTGGACTGGGAGCTGGTTCCACAGGAGAGGAGCTTGATAGCTGAAGGCTCTGCCTCCCTGTCTGAAAGGTTGAGGGGTGAAAGACCTTTTCACTTGTTGTGCTGTAACTGCTGCTGAGGATTAAAGTTCAGTTTTGGTTCTTTAGCCATTAAAGATGGACAGCCGTCTCCTGAAAATGCAGAGAGAAGCATCTTTGCTGGGTGTGTACCTCAATGAGCTTTACATCGTTGTATTGTCTTAATAACCCTTTCAAGAGATTGAAGGTCAAGTCTCTTGCGCAGTGAAAAATGCATTTACATTTTACAGTCCAGCTCTCATCACTTTTTGTCCTGAGAAAACATTTTCCATTGCAGAATGTAGCTACCTTCATCTTCCGATCCAACTTACTATGAACACTAAATGTGGGATTTCAAAATAGTCTTTGCTGTGGTGGCAGCAAAAGTTGTTTTCAGAGGGACTAATTGTAATAGTATTACTGAAATTTTATGTATTACTTGTTACACTAGTCACTACTGAGAAAAGTAATGTTATTAGAATAACACCTTACTAATAAAGTGTTATGTCCCAACACTGCAGACAACCACAATACTAAACAATATTCTGACATAAACATGTTGAGAAATGATACTCTGATCCAGAGGGTTTGAATCACAAACTCAGTTCCTTTCTGATGTGCTCCTCACCTCCTCCCTAGCTGTACCAATGGTGGAGGACAGGAAGACTGTGACAAAAAAGTGGAGGAGGAGGCCCAAAAACCCACCAGCTGTGGCATGATCATTGATCCCAATGGTATGATGCGCAAACACATGAAAATAATTGTATTATATTCAGATGAGTTTAGCTGGTAATCAACCTTACTGCATGTATGTGCTGCTGATCTCAGGTATCTTTAAGCCCTGCCACGCCCGTGTGCCCCCTGCTCTGTACTTTGAGAACTGTGTGTATGACCAGTGTGCCACTGGGGGTCAGACTGTGGCTCTGTGCCAGGCCATAGAGAGCTATGCTGACATGTGTGCTGCTGCCGGAGTCGCCATCGCTTGGAGAAACGCCACCTTCTGTCGTAAGTCTGTGTTTAAATGCGTGTGTGGGGTTGGAGGGGATCATGAAAAACACATTTCTAGTTTCTGCTAGTTTTGCAGTTAAACCAGATCAGGTTCAAACACAGAAGGTGTCACATGTCACTGTAGGCGTGTGTGTTGCATTATGTCTTGTAATCACCTGTTCTCTCAATATCCTCCCTCCTCCAGCTCTGACATGCCCCGGGCAGTCAGTATACCCCTTGTGGCCCTGCCTGTGCCCAGCCCAGCTGTCAGGAACCTGAGGGCCCTGGTGGCTCCTGTAACCAGCCATGTGTGGAGGGATGTGTTTGTAACCCTGGCCTCGTCCTCAGTGGAGACAAATGTGTCCCCGTTAGTGAGTGTGGATGTACTGATGGAGGTGGAAACTACAGACCGGTAAGTGCGATCAAGGAAACCAGACTGCTGATTTTTATTTTGTTGGTTTTGTTGCATTTAAGTGTGTACTTTGATGGTTTTTATTTGAACTATTTTTGTGTGTGTGTGTGTGTGTGTGTAGATGGGAGACGCCTGGTTTACTAAGCTGGACTGCACAGAGCGCTGCAAGTGTCTTGGCAACCACAACATCACCTGCGAACCTTGGCAGTGCAGCCCTGCACAGGAGTGTAAAGTGGTGGACGGAGTGTTGGACTGCCACTCTACAGGTGAACCTAAAAACACACACACACGCCATGTGACTACTACACAGCACATCTGACGCTGGGTTCTATAGCTGTGCAGTATTTACCCACTACACTTCATCTAATATTTCCAGGACCAACTACCCCTAAGCCAACAAGTCCAGGAACAACTACAACTAAACCACCAAGTATGACGTATTTCTATCGAGTACTTCAAATCATCTTGCGTTCATAGTTGTCTATTGTTGTTATTGTTCTTTGTAATGAGTTCATTTTTTCTGCACAGAACCATGCCCACCTGACTCAGACTATATAGAGTGTGGTCCAGCTTGCATCCCTACCTGTATGGAACCCTCCACCAACTGCTCTGGCTCCTGTATCAGTGGCTGCTTCTGTAAACCAGGGTTTGTCTTCAAGGGACAACGCTGTGTGCCACTCGAGAAATGTGGCTGTCTGGATGACCGCAATAACTACTACGAGGTAAGAAGTCCTTCTCGATAACACCACACACGTTTAGCTTAGTTAAAATGTAATGTTGGCACAGTAAATGACAAGAAGGTGGTGAAGGTGTGATTATAGCGGGAAACAGTATCAGTTGTGTGTTGCCAGAACGAGATGCTGCAAGATTCTTTGTTTACTATTCTTTCAGCCTGGTGAGGTCATATTTGGAGATGGCTGCTCAAAGCTGTGTCGCTGTGCGGGGAACTACACTTTGGAGTGTGCTGATTACTCCTGTGACCCCACTGAAGAGTGCCGTGAGGTCAATGGCGTTGCAGGCTGCTTTCCCAAAGGTAAGGATGTTCTAGTGCAGGAGCTGGAAATGTTATAGTTCCTAAATGGCGGGGTGGAAGGAACAAACCACATTTACTCTCATTTAAATTGTTGGTGTACGTCTGTATGTTGTATCTTTTAAGTAGTGAAATTTTACATATTTTTCTTCTCAAGTTTTATATTTGAGTACAAGTTGCCACAGTAACAGTACTGCTACTTGAGTAAACTAAATTATTACTCTTTCCACTTTCTGCCAAAAGACCTTAGAATTCCTCTCAACTCTTTTGATAAAAGACTGAGGCTGGAGTTGTTCCAAAGCTTATTTAATGTTGAAATTTGTGTTCAGACACGGATGATTAACCAGCTAAATGCTAACATACCAACGCTGGTTTCCTTTTCCTTAGACACGTCCACCTGCATAACGTCTAGTGATCCTCACTACATCACCTTCGACAAACTCGCTCACGACTTCATGGGCAACTGCAGCTATCTGATGTCTCGACCCTGCAATGAAACCACTCTGCCGTACTTTGAGGTTTATGCTGAAAATGAGCATCGTTACAATAGGCCCACCATTTCCTATGTGAAAGCTGTACATGTATATGTGCACAAGGTGAAGATCTCCATTCTCAAAGGTGGCACTGTGCAGGTAAATGACAGGAGGAGCAGAACGAATGACACACATGGGTGGCAAGGCGCTGACAGGGACATTGTTGCCATATCCAGCACAAGTTTTCTAGCGTTGTTGTACAGAAATGTAAATAGAGGAAAAGCCTGTATCCAGTAACTAATACCAATACATTAGAACGTGAACAGTGTAATTATGGAGAGTTGTTTACAATGAACACAGGAATCACTCAGCATTCGTAATATGGACATCTGCTTTCCCCATACAGCTGAATGGGACCAATGTAAACCTGCCAGTGACTCCAGTCAGTGGTGTCTCTGTGTTCAAGTCAGGAGTGCACTACACTGTGTCCATGAACTTTGGCGTGACTGTTCGCTATGATGGAAACCACTACCTGGACGTCAAAGTGATCAAGGAGTGAGTGAAAATACACACTGGAGATGTGAATTTAGCGTTTACTGTAAGTTTTGGAACAATTGTTCACAAATTACTAACCTGTGGACCTGTTTGTATTGTGCAGCTATCAGAACAAGCTGTGTGGACTGTGTGGAGATTACAATGGAGATGCCAAAGATGACTTCCGCAAACCAGATGGATCTTTGACCAACAATCCCAATGACTTTGGACACAGCTGGACCACTGACCCAGAGTGAGTTCATCCTATATTCGTGTGTGGCCTCTCACTTATCTACCATTCTGGGAGTGTATTGAATTGAGACAATCATTCACATGCCGTGTATTAGCTTCACAGGTTTTATCTGATATGTTTTAAAGACTCGGGAGACTATGACAAGCAGCTTTTCCTCCACTAGGTTCAAAATTCCCATCATCAAACACCAGGCATCATTTGGACTAAATACACCTAAAGTGTGTTGTGATAGCATTCAGGCCTCACAAAGAAAGAGCTTAAGAAAGACGGTTGTGTACAACACTGTACTGCCTGAGCTGGAATCAGGTCTGTAGGGTTCAACAGGTTTTAAAGCAGAGGAGCAAATAGCTCTCTGCTTTGATTTCTGTTAGAATCAAGATTAGGTTTACTGTCTGATATGTATTAGCTCAAGCTGGGTTCAAGCTTTTGGCGATCTATGTCAACTAGGTTGTTCACACTTTACTAGCTGCTTGTCTGTGTGGGCAGGTGTAATAAGAAACCCAACACCACCGTCCCTGCCTGTGATGAAGCAACGCAGGAAGTCTATGAGAGCTCTGGATACTGTGGCATCCTGCTGGACAAAAAGGGTCCCTTTGCCGCGTGCCACCCCAAAGTCAACCCCAACGTAACTACACACACGCTCATTTTCACAGACCATCTCAGTGTTTCAGTCATTTGTTTTTTTCAATAACATAAAGAAAAACTTGCTTTTTCCATGTTCGTTCCCAAAACCAAAACAAACAAAACGACTCATGGTTGTTTTCCAATTTTCACATTTGTTCCCAATTAAGACACGGGACTAATGGAAGAACAGTCCACTCACATGCTGTTGTTGTTTTTCCATGAGACGTCAGTAGCATGACCTGGACATGAGCGTTACCCAGTCTGTTGAACTTGTGCTCAAGCTGTCCACGTATTTGGAGTTCTAGAAGCGTGAACATTTATACGACAGCCTTGCATCGTTCCCACATAATGTCGTGGGCAAAGTCACCTTTAAGATGAGGCAGCTCTCTGCCAGCCCACTGTGTGTTTGAGCCACAGACTGTATGTGGGACACTAGCTCTGTGTTTATACTGACAAACAACATTTTGTCAGTTAATGCTACTGACGTTAACTGGGGTGTTCCAGGAACGAGCATTAGTGAAAACCTGGGAGCTATTTAAGCCTGGGTTCAGGGAAACAAGTAGGCTTCACCATTTCTGGGGTCACAGCAGAAATGCCTGAAACCTCTGAGTCGTCAACAAACCAAGAGTTTCTGTCACTTTCCTTCTGTTGTGTCTGCAGACTGGCACAACTTTCACTCTCTCATTTACTGGCACATGTCATGGCACATTAGGTTTACATCAGTAGAAGAAGATAGAACTACCTCGTTTTGATCAAAACTTGTCTGAAGACCTGTTTTACTTGATGATCATTTACTTATCGCTGTAATCATTGTGATTCATTGGTACAGTAAAAAAAAATATATATATTTTTTCTGTCATGCTCCAGTCATTCTTAGGGATATTCCCAAAAGGTTCGAACAGATGTAACTAAATACATAAGAAAATTTGTTTCCCAGAGGTATTTTACGGGTCTTAGGAAGGAACAAACATCGAATGTGAGTGGGTCACTTGATTTATGATTTGAGCACAAAGTCAGAATGTTTTAAAAATTGTTTTCTTATTTGAGTTTTGGTTTTATTTTTAAAATCCAGTGAACAAATGATAAATGGACTTTACAAGATTAAATTAAATGCATTAAAAGTCATCTTCACCAGACATAGTCTGAAGCAGCGGAGACAAAATCTGAATTTCTTGTTTCAAATAAATTTCCGTGTGTGTTCAGAATTACTTCAAGAACTGTGTCTTTGACCTCTGTGAGCTGGATGGAGCCAAACCCATTCTGTGTGAAGCCATCGCAGCCTACATCAACGAGTGCCAGGACCGTGGAGTCAACATTGGACCCTGGAGGAATGAAACCTTCTGCCGTGAGTGTTGGGGATAAATGCTTCACTGCCACAGCACATAGCTGGCTTAGTTCAATAGAACTCAGCAGGAAGGAGTGTGAGGACTTCCGGAAACATTCAGAAAACTTAGAGGCAGTCCAAAGGTCTCCCGGTTCAGTACACCACATGCTCACAGTCAGGGGCATTTAGTTAATAAGGATTCAGTCGGCTCACCAAAAAGTCCCAAGAGGTAAAACACTAGTGGACAACGTATTCGAGTTGTTGTTAATGTGTCCAGTGACACATTGCACGTTGCTTTCTCGCTCCTTTTATCTTGTCCTCGCATCCCTCACTATGAATTGGACTAAGACGCAAGGTTATTAAAACCTGACGTGTCCCTCCCTACCTCCCTCTAGCCTTGAGCTGCCCCCAACAGCCACTCACGAGCCCTGTGCAGACCCCTGCCAGGAGACGTGTTCTGGGAAACCTCCATCCTGCAATGGACCCTGCTCTGAGGCCTGTGTGTGTAATCCCGGCTACGTCCTGAGTGCTGGCAAGTGTGTCCAGAGGAGTTCCTGCGGTTGCCAACACAGCGACGGCCATTATTATGAGGTACACTTGGAAGAGTGTGTTCTTTAAACATTTCCGAGGACATGCTTGTTCACATGCCGTTTTCTTGAAATGCATTGTGGGAAACGCAAAGACGAGCCGCTCTGAGCACCACGTTACTCACGGAACTGACACTTCTTCTGCTGGTGTGTGTGTTTCAGCCTGGAGAGGAGTTTTATGTGGAAGACTGTAAGCTCAAGTGTAGGTGTAATGTTCCCTTCATTACCTGTACGGCCTCTGAGTGCCCCCACTGCACGAGTGTAGACTCCAGGGAGGAGAGCTGGGCTGCTATCCCACTGGTAAGGCCACAGCCACTGTCATCCTGCTAATTGCTCACTGAAATGGGTACAGTCAGTAGCAGCTTGACAGAATTTTATTCATAAACTGAATTGAACCACAAACTGCAGTGAAGAGTTTTATTTGAGTCCGTGGTAAGAAGAAGCTGATGCACGTTAGCAGTTTTGAAGTGTAATGTTGCTGTGTGTCTCAGGCTCTCAGGACTGTGTGGTTTCTGGAGATCCTCACTACAACACGTTCGACAACAAGTTCTACAGCTTCATGGGAGCATGTACCTACACGCTGGCCAGAACCTGCAGAAACACCACAGGTAGGAACACACACGGGTTTTGTTCAACAGGCTTGGATCAGTTTGAAATCAAACAATCTGAACATAAAGTGTCAAACCTTCATCTGTAAGTTGAGCAGCTTGTACATCAATATGTAAAGAAGTGTGTTGTTTGCATTCAATAGTAACAGCACAGAAACGAATGTCACAGATTCATCAGGCTGTAGCCTGTATTATTTTATATGTGAAGATATCAGGCGTCATCAGGACAAGAAACTGTCCAAAAAGCCCAAATAGTCAAAGAGTCACGTTGCCTTTGTGCAGTAGTTGAATTTAGTCACATATGGTTTGTTTGGTGTTGTGCTCCCTGTGCAGGTCCTTGGTTCTCAGTGGAGGGAAAGAATGAGGAGAGAGGGGTGTCAGGTGTGTCCTACCTGAGAAAACTCCATGTGACTGTGAATGGAATCACTGTGACCCTGATGAAGAGCAGAAGAACACTGGTCAGTGTGGACAATATTTACACCAGTCACTATGTATTCTGTCTTTATAAATGGAGATTCCTCTGTTGACTGATCCCATTGCTTCTTCTTGTCAGAGTTATGGATTTGAAATTGGTTCTGTGTCTCCTTTCCTGTGCTTTCGTCTGTTTTACCTCTGTCGACATGTTGCTTTCGGTGTCACAGCGCTGTAATCTCGCTCTATGAGCTAAACAGCCCCACATCCTAATCTCCATCTGCAGGCCTGTGGTCACAGTTGATGATATGTGATTCGTGCACGTGAGATCTGATAGGAAACCAGTATGTAATTGTAGAATCGTCGTCTCCTCCTTCTCTCCTGCAGGTCAACGGCCTGAGAGTGGGCCCTCCCTCACTCCCCTCCCCTCACATGTCTCTCAGTCTTGCGGGTCAGTACATCACCCTGCAGACGACCTTTGGCCTGCGTGTTCGTTGGGATGGAAACCACTACGCCCAGATCACAGTTCCCAGGTGCGTGTGGAGCCTTGTTTGGATTTCATAGTCAGGAGTCTCAGTCTGTCAGAGACTGACCTTCTGTGTTCCATGTGAAACCTCCTTTCTCCTGTCCTCAGCTCCTACCAAAACCAGATGTGTGGTCTCTGTGGAGACTACAATGGGAACGCAGACAATGACTTTACCAAACCTGATGGCTCTCTGGTGGGAAATGTCAATGATTTTGGGAACAGCTGGCAGACACAAGAGGATGAGGATCACTTGTGAGTTTACGCACATTTATATTTGAGATTTCATGGAGTTCCATGTGTCCCTGAAACGCTAATGGCCATATTCTTGTTTTTGGACTGTATTTGTACAGCTGTACCCCAGGCACCGAGCCTGACCCAGAGTGTGACCCCAAGCTTGAGGCTGAGGTGGTGAAACCAGACAAATGTGGCAAAATTAAAGACCCAGCTGGACCCTTCAGGTGAGAAAACAGCTTCATTATGAGTTTGACTGTCTTGTTGTACTTTGTTTGACATCCATACGCTGTCAAATATGACAATGTACATGAATCTACATGTGTTGGTGTCCTGCCGCCAGGACTGTGGTTTTGTTTTGTGTAAATTATACCTAAAAACTGAAATTATTACTTATCCGTGGAAACTGTGAGTTCAAGTAAGACCAGCAGCACGTTAGCAGTTGTGCAACCAGTGTGAGCTGCGTCTTAAAGAGTTTGTCTTCCTGTTCCAGGGAGTGTATCCGTGTGGTCAGTCCGACTCCATTCTTCCAGAGCTGTGTGTATGACATGTGTCAGTTCAGTGGTCAGCACCATGTCCTATGTGACCAGCTCCAGGCTTACACCGATGCCTGCCAAAGCGCTGGAGCCAAAGTCCACCCGTGGAGGACTCCAGACTTCTGTCGTAAGTCTTCGAGCCCTTAAATGAGCAGCTGTCTTTTCCAAAGACGACAGTTGTCCTCTCTGCTGCTGGTCAAGGCACAGGACTTTCTGTGTTTGTAATGTAAATGAATTCTCTTGTCGTCAGTTACAGCCCCAGAAATGATGGTCTCTTCCACTGTCTGTCTTTCTGTCCCTCTGTGCAGCCCTGGCCTGTCCTGTCAACAGCTCCTACTCTCTTTGTGTGAGTTCATGTCCAGAGACGTGTCAGGCTGTGGTGGGTCCTCCTGGCTGCGAGGACGTGTGTGTGGAGGGTTGTAAGTGTAACCCGGGCTTCATCCTCAGCAACGACAAGTGTGTGGCTCTAAGAGACTGTGGTTGTGTGGACACTACTGGAAGTTATCATCCTGTAAGTGGCAATATTAATTTAAATTGCCTTCCCTTAATCATTAACTCCAAATCATGCAGACCTCAAGCTGACTTCATGACAAGGTTTAAGGTGTGAGGTCAGTATGGGTCAGTGTTAGATTCCCTGTGACGGGCAGAAGACGCTCAGTCTGTGTTGGTCCGTAATGCATCAGTGGGAAAATATTGCTGTAATCTTGTTACCTTTCCCAGTAAAGAGTAGTGTAAAAAGTTACAAATAAAATGTCACTAGTTATATTACAGTTAATGCCTCTGAAACAAACGGTTATACCATTATTTTTAGTTTGCCCACTGCAAAGACTGATTTGAAATCCACCATAAGCACTAAGCTGTCTTGAATGACAGAAGCGCCCACGTTCAGCGGCTGCAAATGTATGTGATATGCATACATACTTTATTTTTGTAGACATACATATGTGTACATGATGATTAGGCAGATGGTCTGAACTACGCTGTGATGTTTTTAATGTGTAACTTGAAATGTGTGTGACTTTGTGAGGTGGGTGATGACTGGTACATGGAAGGTTGTGAGCAGAAGTGTGCATGTCACAGCGGTGGTTTGATCCAGTGTCACGACGGCAGCTGTAATCCAAGCACAGAGAGCTGCCAGCTACAAGATGGAGAATATGATTGTCGCCCTCTGGGTATGTTAAACACACATATACACACAAAGTGGTTTTTAATAGCCCGTGGCTTACGTTTATTTTCGGAGTCTTACCTTAACAGATGAACATTACATGTATATATCACACGTGTACATGCAGAGGTGATGCAGACTTTTTTATTACACACACACACAGCAGCTCATGGCTTCTGGGGCCAGAGATCAGCGATAATAAATGTGTTAAATGTGTTAAATAATAACACTACCAGCAGAAAACCAGGAGAACATGCGGGAAACTCACACATATACATGAGTTACATCTTTTTCATAACAGACGGAATATTGAACATCCTGCAGTGGTTTTGACATTTGGGATCTCATCTCGATATTCTCACCGCTCTATTTCAGGAAGTGGAATGTGCTCAGTATCTGGAGATCCTCACTACACCACCTTTGACAAACACAACCACCATTATATGGGGCCTGCTCCTACACTCTGACCAAACCCTGCAACATTTCCTCTGACTTGCCTTACTTTACTGTGGACACCGAGAACGAGCGCAGAGGAGGTAACACCAAGGTTTCCTACGTGAGGGCTGTGGTGATCAAAGTGAACGGCCTCACCGTCATCCTTGGCAAGGGCCGCACAGTCCAGGTATGGCCCCTAATAGAAACGGCTCCTACTAAGCAGCTAATCGGCGAAGGTTACGCTGCGTTTGCTAAATTCTTATGTTTGCCATTTCTGTGTATATCAGGTCAATGGCACAGTGGTTGTCCCCCGTCACCTCTGTCAGTGGAGTACAGATCTACATGAGTGGAAGGTTCGTCGTCCTAGAGACGTCCTTCGGCCTGAGAGTGCGTTTTGATGGTGACCACCATGCTGACGTCACCGTGCTAACATCCTACACGGACCTCCTCTGTGGCATGTGCGGTAAGAATGCAGTGGTCGTTTCCCATTTGAGGCAAAACTCTAGTGAGTTTCAATCTGGAACCCAAGTTCAATTCCAATGTCTTTATGACAAATGTGTTTGGTTGTTGTGTCTCCCTGTAGATGTCCAAGCCAAAACTACAGTAAAAGTGAAATAAAATGCTTCCCCAAAGTCAAGCCTGAATGTCTTTTCCCGCATGTTGGCCAGTCACTTTGTAGTGAGTCTTTGTGTGTGTTGCCCTGGCAGGTAATTTCAATGGAGACTCCAAAGATGACAACTTGAAACCAGACAATACAGCCGCTGCTAACAGCAATGAACTGGGAGACAGCTGGCAGGTCCCTGACCCGCGGCCTGAGTGAGTCAATTTTTCAATTCAACTTTATTTATATAGCGCCAATTCGCAACAAATTCATCTCCAGGCACTTTACATAATGAAGTCAAGATTATACAGAGAATTAGAGAAAATCTGACAAAACTCCCTTTAACGGAAGAAACCGCCAGCAGAACCAGGCTCAGGGTGGGCGGACATCTGCCTTGACCGGTTGGGCTGAGTGGAAAACATTGGGCAGGTTGGTAGGACCAGTAGATGCGCACTGGAAGACACACAGCTCCAAAGCCGGGGACACCTGAGGACAGGGACAGAGAGAGGGATAAGCACAACTACTGTCCTACAGTGTCGACATATAAATGTGGGCTGATAGGAGAAAAGTGTCTCAGTGCATCAGGGGTTGGTCCCCAGCAGTCAAAACCTATAGCAGCAGGACTATAACTAACTATAAGGCTTTGAGCCTGGTCTTAAAAGTAGAGAGGGTGTCTGCTTCCCGAATCTGGACTGGGAGCTGGTTCCACAGGAGAGGAGCTTGATAGCTGAAGGCTCTGCCTCCCTGTCTGAAAGGTTGAGGGGTGAAAGACCTTTTCACTTGTTGTGCTGTAACTGCTGCTGAGGATTAAAGTTCAGTTTTGGTTCTTTAGCCATTAAAGATGGACAGCCGTCTCCTGAAAATGCAGAGAGAAGCATCTTTGCTGGGGTGTACCTCAATGAGCTTTACATCGTTGTATTGTCTTAATAACCCTTTCAAGAGATTGAAGGTCAAGTCTCTTGCGCAGTGAAAAAATGCATTTACATTTTACAGTCCAGCTCTCATCACTTTTTGTCCTGAGAAAACATTTTCCATTGCAGAATGTAGCTACCTTCATCTTCCGATCCAACTTACTATGAACACTAAATGTGGGATTTCAAAATAGTCTTTGCTGTGGTGGCAGCAAAAGTTGTTTTCAGAGGGACTAATTGTAATAGTATTACTGAAATTTTATGTATTACTTGTTACACTAGTCACTACTGAGAAAAGTAATGTTATTAGAATAACACCTTACTAATAAAGTGTTATGTCCCAACACTGCAGACAACCACAATACTAAACAATATTCTGACATAAACATGTTGAGAAATGATACTCTGATCCAGAGGGTTTGAATCACAAACTCAGTTCCTTTCTGATGTGCTCCTCACCTCCTCCCTAGCTGTACCAATGGTGGAGGACAGGAAGACTGTGACAAAAAGTGGAGGAGGAGGCCCAAAAACCCACCAGCTGTGGCATGATCATTGATCCCAATGGTATGATGCGCAAACACATGAAAATAATTGTATTATATTCAGATGAGTTTAGCTGGTAATCAACCTTACTGCATGTATGTGCTGCTGATCTCAGGTATCTTTAAGCCCTGCCACGCCCGTGTGCCCCTGCTCTGTACTTTGAGAACTGTGTGTATGACCAGTGTGCCACTGGGGTCAGACTGTGGCTCTGTGCCAGGCCATAGAGAGCTATGCTGACATGTGTGCTGCTGCCGGAGTCGCCATCGCTTGGAGAAACGCCACCTTCTGTCGTAAGTCTGTGTTTAAATGCGTGTGTGGGGTTGGGGGGATCATGAAAAACACATTTCTAGTTTCTGCTAGTTTTGCAGTTAAACCAGATCAGGTTCAAACACAGAAGGTGTCACATGTCACTGTAGGCGTGTGTGTTGCATTATGTCTTGTAATCACCTGTTCTCTCAATATCCTCCCTCCTCCAGCTCTGACATGCCCCCCGGGCAGTCAGTATACCCCTTGTGGCCCTGCCTGTGCCCAGCCCAGCTGTCAGGAACCTGAGGGCCCTGGTGGCTCCTGTAACCAGCCATGTGTGGAGGGATGTGTTTGTAACCCTGGCCTCGTCCTCAGTGGAGACAAATGTGTCCCCGTTAGTGAGTGTGGATGTACTGATGGAGGTGGAAACTACAGACCGGTAAGTGCGATCAAGGAAACCAGACTGCTGATTTTTATTTTGTTGGTTTTTGTTGCATTTAAGTGTGTACTTTGATGGTTTTTATTTGAACTATTTGTGTGTGTGTGTGTGTGTGTGTAGATGGGAGACGCCTGGTTTACTAAGCTGGACTGCACAGAGCGCTGCAAGTGTCTTGGCAACCACAACATCACCTGCGAACCTTGGCAGTGCAGCCCTGCACAGGAGTGTAAAGTGGTGGACGGAGTGTTGGACTGCCACTCTACAGGTGAACCTAAAAACACACACACACGCCATGTGACTACTACACAGCACATCTGACGCTGGGTTCTATAGCTGTGCAGTATTTACCCACTACACTTCATCTAACATTTCCAGGACCAACTACCCCTAAGCCAACAAGTCCAGGAACAACTACAACTAAACCACCAAGTATGACGTATTTCTATCGAGTACTTCAAATCATCTTGCGTTCATAGTTGTCTATTGTTGTTATTGTTCTTTGTAATGAGTTCATTTTTTCTGCACAGAACCATGCCCACCTGACTCAGACTATATAGAGTGTGGTCCAGCTTGCATCCCTACCTGTATGGAACCCTCCACCAACTGCTCTGGCTCCTGTATCAGTGGCTGCTTCTGTAAACCAGGGTTTGTCTTCAAGGGACAACGCTGTGTGCCACTCGAGAAATGTGGCTGTCTGGATGACCGCAATAACTACTACGAGGTAAGAAGTCCTTCTCGATAACACCACACACACGTTTAGCTTAGTTAAAATGTAATGTTGGCACAGTAAATGACAAGAAGGTGGTGAAGGTGTGATTATAGCGGGAAACAGTATCAGTTGTGTGTTGCCAGAACGAGATGCTGCAAGATTCTTTGTTTACTATTCTTTCAGCCTGGTGAGGTCATATTTGGAGATGGCTGCTCAAAGCTGTGTCGCTGTGTGGGGAACTACACTTTGGAGTGTGCTGATTACTCCTGTGACCCCACTGAAGAGTGCCGTGAGGTCAATGGCGTTGCAGGCTGCTTTCCCAAAGGTAAGGATGTTCTAGTGCAGGAGCTGGAAATGTTATAGTTCCTAAATGGCGGGTGGAAGGAACAAACCACATTTACTCTCATTTAAATTGTTGGTGTACGTCTGTATGTTGTATCTTTTAAGTAGTGAAATTTTACATATTTTTCTTCTCAAGTTTTATATTTGAGTACAAGTTGCCACAGTAACAGTACTGCTACTTGAGTAAACTAAATTATTACTCTTTCCACTTTCTGCCAAAAGACCTTAGAATTCCTCTCAACTCTTTTGATAAAAGACTGAGGCTGGAGTTGTTCCAAAGCTTATTTAATGTTGAAATTTGTGTTCAGACACGGATGATTAACCAGCTAAATGCTAACATACCAACGCTGGTTTCCTTTTCCTTAGACACGTCCACCTGCATAACGTCTAGTGATCCTCACTACATCACCTTCGACAAACTCGGCTACGACTTCATGGGCAACTGCAGCTATCTGATGTCTCGACCCTGCAATGAAACCACTCTGCCGTACTTTGAGGTTTATGCTGAAAATGAGCATCGTTACAATAGGCCCACCATTTCCTATGTGAAAGCTGTACATGTATATGTGCACAAGGTGAAGATCTCCATTCTCAAAGGTGGCACTGTGCAGGTAAATGACAGGAGGAGCAGAACGAATGACACACATGGGTGGCAAGGCGCTGACAGGGACATTGTTGCCATATCCAGCACAAGTTTTCTAGCGTTGTTGTACAGAAATGTAAATAGAGGAAAAGCCTGTATCCAGTAACTAATACCAATACATTAGAACGTGAACAGTGTATTTATGGAGAGTTGTTTACAATGAACACAGGAATCACTCAGCATTCGTAATATGGACATCTGCTTTCCCCATACAGCTGAATGGGACCAATGTAAACCTGCCAGTGACTCCAGTCAGTGGTGTCTCTGTGTTCAAGTCAGGAGTGCACTACACTGTGTCCATGAACTTTGGCGTGACTGTTCGCTATGATGGAAACCACTACCTGGACGTCAAAGTGATCAAGGAGTGAGTGAAAATACACACTGGAGATGTGAATTTAGCGTTTACTGTAAGTTTTGGAACAATTGTTCACAAATTACTAACCTGTGGACCTGTTTGTATTGTGCAGCTATCAGAACAAGCTGTGTGGACTGTGTGGAGATTACAATGGAGATGCCAAAGATGACTTCCCGCAAACCAGATGGATCTTTGACCAACAATCCCAATGACTTTGGACACAGCTGGACCACTGACCCAGAGTGAGTTCATCCTATATTCGTGTGTGGCCTCTCACTTATCTACCATTCTGGGAGTGTATTGAATTGAGACAATCATTCACATGCCGTGTATTAGCTTCACAGGTTTTATCTGATATGTTTTAAAGACTCGGGAGACTATGACAAGCAGCTTTTCCTCCACTAGGTTCAAAATTCCCATCATCAAACACCAGGCATCATTTGGACTAAATACACCTAAAGTGTGTTGTGATAGCATTCAGGCCTCACAAAGAAAGAGCTTAAGAAAGACGGTTGTGTACAACACTGTACTGCCTGAGCTGGAATCAGGTCTGTAGGGTTCAACAGGTTTTAAAGCAGAGGAGCAAATAGCTCTCTGCTTTGATTTCTGTTAGAATCAAGATTAGGTTTACTGTCTGATATGTATTAGCTCAAGCTGGGTTCAAGCTTTTGGCGATCTATGTCAACTAGGTTGTTCACACTTTACTAGCTGCTTGTCTGTGTGGGCAGGTGTAATAAGAAACCCAACACCACCGTCCCTGCCTGTGATGAAGCAACGCAGGAAGTCTATGAGAGCTCTGGATACTGTGGCATCCTGCTGGACAAAAAGGGTCCCTTTGCGTGCCACCCCAAAGTCAACCCCAACGTAACTACACACACGCTCATTTTCACAGACCATCTCAGTGTTTCAGTCATTTGTTTTTTCAATAACATAAAGAAAAACTTGCTTTTTCCATGTTCGTTCCCAAAACCAAAACAAACAAAACGACTCATGGTTGTTTTCCAATTTTCACATTTGTTCCCAATTAAGACACGGACTAATGGAAGAACAGTCCACTCACATGCTGTTGTTGTTTTTCCATGAGACGTCAGTAGCATGACCTGGACATGAGCGTTACCCAGTCTGTTGAACTTGTGCTCAAGCTGTCCACGTATTTGGAGTTCTAGAAGCGTGAACATTTATACGACAGCCTTGCATCGTTCCCACATAATGTCGTGGGCAAAGTCACCTTTAAGATGAGGCAGCTCTCTGCCAGCCCACTGTGTGTTTGAGCCACAGACTGTATGTGGGACACTAGCTCTGTGTTTATACTGACAAACAACATTTTGTCAGTTAATGCTACTGACGTTAACTGGGGTGTTCCAGGAACGAGCATTAGTGAAAACCTGGGAGCTATTTAAGCCTGGGTTCAGGGAAACAAGTAGGCTTCACCATTTCTGGGGTCACAGCAGAAATGCCTGAAACCTCTGAGTCGTCAACAAACCAAGAGTTTCTGTCACTTTCCTTCTGTTGTGTCTGCAGACTGGCACAACTTTCACTCTCTCATTTACTGGCACATGTCATGGCACATTAGGTTTACATCAGTAGAAGAAGATAGAACTACCTCGTTTTGATCAAAACTTGTCTGAAGACCTGTTTTACTTGATGATCATTTACTTATCGCTGTAATCATTGTGATTCATTTGGTACAGTAAAAAAAAATATATATATTTTTTCTGTCATGCTCCAGTCATTCTTAGGGATATTCCCAAAAGGTTCGAACAGATGTAACTAAATACATAAGAAAATTTGTTTCCCAGAGGTATTTTACGGGTCTTAGGAAGGAACAAACATCGAATGTGAGTGGGTCACTTGATTTATGATTTGAGCACAAAGTCAGAATGTTTTAAAAATTGTTTTCTTATTTGAGTTTTGGTTTTATTTTTAAAATCCAGTGAACAAATGATAAATGGACTTTACAAGATTAAATTAAATGCATTAAAAGTCATCTTCACCAGACATAGTCTGAAGCAGCGGAGACAAAATCTGAATTTCTTGTTTCAAATAAATTTCCGTGTGTGTTCAGAATTACTTCAAGAACTGTGTCTTTGACCTCTGTGAGCTGGATGGAGCCAAACCCATTCTGTGTGAAGCCATCGCAGCCTACATCAACGAAAGTGCCAGGACCGTGGAGTCAACATTGGACCCTGGAGGAATGAAACCTTCTGCCGTGAGTGTTGGGGATAAATGCTTCACTGCCACAGCACATAGCTGGCTTAGTTCAATAGAACTCAGCAGGAAGGAGTGTGAGGACTTCGGAAACATTCAGAAAACTTAGAGGCAGTCCAAAGGTCTCCCGGTTCAGTACACCACATGCTCACAGTCAGGGGCATTTAGTTAATAAGGATTCAGTCGGCTCACCAAAAAGTCCCAAGAGGTAAAACACTAGTGGACAACGTATTCGAGTTGTTGTTAATGTGTCCAGTGACACATTGCACGTTGCTTTCTCGCTCCTTTTATCTTGTCCTCGCATCCCTCACTATGAATTGGACTAAGACGCAAGGTTATTAAAACCTGACGTGTCCCTCCCTACCTCCCTCTAGCCTTGAGCTGCCCCCAACAGCCACTACGAGCCCTGTGCAGACCCCTGTCAGGAGACGTGTTCTGGGAAACCTCCATCCTGCAATGGACCCTGCTCTGAGGCCTGTGTGTGTAATCCCGGCACGTCCTGAGTGCTGGCAAGTGTGTCCAGAGGAGTTCCTGCGGTTGCCAACACAGCGACGGCCATTATTATGAGGTACACTTGGAAGAGTGTGTTCTTTAAACATTTCCGAGGACATGCTTGTTCACATGCCGTTTTCTTGAAATGCATTGTGGGAAACGCAAAGACGAGCCGCTCTGAGCACCACGTTACTCTCACGGAACTGACACTTCTTCTGCTGGTGTGTGTGTTTCAGCCTGGAGAGGAGTTTTATGTGGAAGACTGTAAGCTCAAGTGTAGGTGTAATGTTCCCTTCATTACCTGTACGGCCTCTGAGTGCCCCCACTGCACGAGTGTAGACTCCAGGGAGGAGAGCTGGGCTGCTATCCCACTGGTAAGGCCACAGCCACTGTCATCCTGCTAATTGCTCACTGAAATGGGTACAGTCAGTAGCAGCTTGACAGAATTTTATTCATAAACTGAATTGAACCACAAACTGCAGTGAAGAGTTTTATTTGAGTCCGTGGTAAGAAGAAGCTGATGCACGTTAGCAGTTTTGAAGTGTAATGTTGCTGTGTGTCTCAGGCTCTCAGGACTGTGTGGTTTCTGGAGATCCTCACTACAACACGTTCGACAACAAGTTCTACAGCTTCATGGGAGCATGTACCTACACGCTGGCCAGAACCTGCAGAAACACCACAGGTAGGAACACACACGGGTTTTGTTCAACAGGCTTGGATCAGTTTGAAATCAAACAATCTGAACATAAAGTGTCAAACCTTCATCTGTAAGTTGAGCAGCTTGTACATCAATATGTAAAGAAGTGTGTTGTGTGCATTCAATAGTAACAGCACAGAAACGAATGTCACAGATTCATCAGGCTGTAGCCTGTATTATTTTATATGTGAAGATATCAGGCGTCATCAGGACAAGAAACTGTCCAAAAAGCCCAAATAGTCAAAGAGTCACGTTGCCTTTGTGCAGTAGTTGAATTTAGTCACATATGGTTTGTTTGGTGTTGTGCTCCCTGTGCAGGTCCTTGGTTCTCAGTGGAGGGAAAGAATGAGGAGAGAGGGGTGTCAGGTGTGTCCTACCTGAGAAAACTCCATGTGACTGTGAATGGAATCACTGTGACCCTGATGAAGAGCAGAAGAACACTGGTCAGTGTGGACAATATTTACACCAGTCACTATGTATTCTGTCTTTATAAATGGAGATTCCTCTGTTGACTGATCCCATTGCTTCTTCTTGTCAGAGTTATGGATTTGAAATTGGTTCTGTGTCTCCTTTCCTGTGCTTTCGTCTGTTTTACCTCTGTCGACATGTTGCTTTCGGTGTCACAGCGCTGTAATCTCGCTCTATGAGCTAAACAGCCCCACATCCTAATCTCCATCTGCAGGCCTGTGGTCACAGTTGATGATATGTGATTCGTGCACGTGAGATCTGATAGGAAACCAGTATGTAATTGTAGAATCGTCGTCTCCTCCTTCTCTCCTGCAGGTCAACGGCCTGAGAGTGGCCCTCCCTCACTCCCCCTCCCCTCACATGTCTCTCAGTCTTGCGGGTCAGTACATCACCCTGCAGACGACCTTTGGCCTGCGTGTTCGTTGGGATGGAAACCACTACGCCCAGATCACAGTTCCCAGGTGCGTGTGGAGCCTTGTTTGGATTTCATAGTCAGGAGTCTCAGTCTGTCAGAGACTGACCTTCTGTGTTCCATGTGAAACCTCCTTTCTCCTGTCCTCAGCTCCTACCAAAACCAGATGTGTGGTCTCTGTGGAGACTACAATGGGAACGCAGACAATGACTTTACCAAACCTGATGGCTCTCTGGTGGGAAATGTCAATGATTTTGGGAACAGCTGGCAGACACAAGAGGATGAGGATCACTTGTGAGTTTACGCACATTTATATTTGAGATTTCATGGAGTTCCATGTGTCCCTGAAACGCTAATGGCCATATTCTTGTTTTTGGACTGTATTTGTACAGCTGTACCCCAGGCACCGAGCCTGACCCAGAGTGTGACCCCAAGCTTGAGGCTGAGGTGGTGAAACCAGACAAATGTGGCAAAATTAAAGACCCAGCTGGACCCTTCAGGTGAGAAAACAGCTTCATTATGAGTTTGACTGTCTTGTTGTACTTTGTTTGACATCCATACGCTGTCAAATATGACAATGTACATGAATCTACATGTGTTGGTGTCCTGCCGCCAGGACTGTGGTTTTGTTTTGTGTAAATTATACCTAAAAACTGAAATTATTACTTATCCGTGGAAACTGTGAGTTCAAGTAAGACCAGCAGCACGTTAGCAGTTGTGCAACCAGTGTGAGCTGCGTCTTAAAGAGTTTGTCTTCCCTGTTCCAGGGAGTGTATCCGTGTGGTCAGTCCGACTCCATTCTTCCAGAGCTGTGTGTATGACATGTGTCAGTTCAGTGGTCAGCACCATGTCCTATGTGACCAGCTCCAGGCTTACACCGATGCCTGCCAAAGCGCTGGAGCCAAAGTCCACCCGTGGAGGACTCCAGACTTCTGTCGTAAGTCTTCGAGCCCTTAAATGAGCAGCTGTCTTTTCCAAAGACGACAGTTGTCCTCTCTGCTGCTGGTCAAGGCACAGGACTTTCTGTGTTTGTAATGTAAATGAATTCTCTTGTCGTCAGTTACAGCCCCAGAAATGATGGTCTCTTCCACTGTCTGTCTTTCTGTCCCTCTGTGCAGCCCTGGCCTGTCCTGTCAACAGCTCCTACTCTCTTTGTGTGAGTTCATGTCCAGAGACGTGTCAGGCTGTGGTGGGTCCTCCTGGCTGCGAGGACGTGTGTGTGGAGGGTTGTAAGTGTAACCCGGGCTTCATCCTCAGCAACGACAAGTGTGTGGCTCTAAGAGACTGTGGTTGTGTGGACACTACTGGAAGTTATCATCCTGTAAGTGGCAATATTAATTTAAATTGCCTTCCCTTAATCATTAACTCCAAATCATGCAGACCTCAAGCTGACTTCATGACAAGGTTTAAGGTGTGAGGTCAGTATGGGTCAGTGTTAGATTCCTGTGACGGGCAGAAGACGCTCAGTCTGTGTTGGTCCGTAATGCATCAGTGGGAAAATATTGCTGTAATCTTGTTACCTTTCCCAGTAAAGAGTAGTGTAAAAAGTTACAAATAAAATGTCACTAGTTATATTACAGTTAATGCCTCTGGAAACAAACGGTTATACCATTATTTTTAGTTTGCCCACTGCAAAGACTGATTTGAAATCCACCATAAGCACTAAGCTGTCTTGAATGACAGAAGCGTCCACGTTCAGCGGCTGCAAATGTATGTGATATGCATACATACTTTATTTTTGTAGACATACATATGTGTACATGATGATTAGGCAGATGGTCTGAACTACGCTGTGATGTTTTTAATGTGTAACTTGAAATGTGTGTGACTTTGTGAGGTGGGTGATGACTGGTACATGGAAGGTTGTGAGCAGAAGTGTGCATGTCACAGCGGTGGTTTGATCCAGTGTCACGACGGCAGCTGTAATCCAAGCACAGAGAGCTGCCAGCTACAAGATGGAGAATATGATTGTCGCCCTCTGGGTATGTTAAACACACATATACACACAAAGTGGTTTTTAATAGCCCGTGGCTTACGTTTATTTTCGGAGTCTTACCTTAACAGATGAACATTACATGTATATATCACACGTGTACATGCAGAGGTGATGCAGACTTTTTTATTACACACACACACAGCAGCTCATGGCTTCTGGGGCCAGAGATCAGCGATAATAAATGTGTTAAATGTGTTAAATAATAACACTACCAGCAGAAAACCAGGAGAACATGCGGGAAACTCACACATATACATGAGTTACATCTTTTTCATAACAGACGGAATATTGAACATCCTGCAGTGGTTTTGACATTTGGGATCTCATCTCGATATTCTCACCGCTCTATTTCAGGAAGTGGAATGTGCTCAGTATCTGGAGATCCTCACTACACCACCTTTGACAAACACAACCACCATTATATGGGGCCTGCTCCTACACTCTGACCAAACCCTGCAACATTTCCTCTGACTTGCCTTACTTTACTGTGGACACCGAGAACGAGCGCAGAGGAGGTAACACCAAGGTTTCCTACGTGAGGGCTGTGGTGATCAAAGTGAACGGCCTCACCGTCATCCTTGGCAAGGGCCGCACAGTCCAGGTATGGCCCCTAATAGAAACGGCTCCTACTAAGCAGCTAATCGGCGAAGGTTACGCTGCGTTTGCTAAATTCTTATGTTTGCCATTTCTGTGTATATCAGGTCAATGGCACAGTGGTTGTCCCCCCGTCACCTCTGTCAGTGGAGTACAGATCTACATGAGTGGAAGGTTCGTCGTCCTAGAGACGTCCTTCGGCCTGAGAGTGCGTTTTGATGGTGACCACCATGCTGACGTCACCGTGCTAACATCCTACACGGACCTCCTCTGTGGCATGTGCGGTAAGAATGCAGTGGTCGTTTCCCATTTGAGGCAAAACTCTAGTGAGTTTCAATCTGGAACCCAAGTTCAATTCCAATGTCTTTATGACAAATGTGTTTGGTTGTTGTGTCTCCCTGTAGATGTCCAAGCCAAAACTACAGTAAAAGTGAAATAAAATGCTTCCCCAAAGTCAAGCCTGAATGTCTTTTCCCGCATGTTGGCCAGTCACTTTGTAGTGAGTCTTTGTGTGTGTTGCCCTGGCAGGTAATTTCAATGGAGACTCCAAAGATGACAACTTGAAACCAGACAATACAGCCGCTGCTAACAGCAATGAACTGGGAGACAGCTGGCAGGTCCCTGACCCGCGGCCTGAGTGAGTCAATTTTTCAATTCAACTTTATTTATATAGCGCCAATTCGCAACAAATTCATCTCCAGGCACTTTACATAATGAAGTCAAGATTATACAGAGAATTAGAGAAAATCTGACAAAACTCCCTTTAACGGAAGAAACCGCCAGCAGAACCAGGCTCAGGGTGGGCGGACATCTGCCTTGACCGGTTGGGCTGAGTGGAAAACATTGGGCAGGTTGGTAGGACCAGTAGATGCGCACTGGAAGACACACAGCTCCAAAGCCGGGGACACCTGAGGACAGGGACAGAGAGAGGGATAAGCACAACTACTGTCCTACAGTGTCGACATATAAATGTGGGCTGATAGGAGAAAAGTGTCTCAGTGCATCAGGGGTTGGTCCCCAGCAGTCAAAACCTATAGCAGCAGGACTATAACTAACTATAAGGCTTTGAGCCTGGTCTTAAAAGTAGAGAGGGTGTCTGCTTCCCGAATCTGGACTGGGAGCTGGTTCCACAGGAGAGGAGCTTGATAGCTGAAGGCTCTGCCTCCCTGTCTGAAAGGTTGAGGGGTGAAAGACCTTTTCACTTGTTGTGCTGTAACTGCTGCTGAGGATTAAAGTTCAGTTTTGGTTCCTTAGCCATTAAAGATGGACAGCCGTCTTCTGAAAATGCAGAGAGAAGCATCTTTGCTGGGGTGTACCTCAATGAGCTTTACATCGTTGTATTGTCTTAATAACCCTTTCAAGAGATTGAAGGTCAAGTCTCTTGCGCAGTGAAAAAATGCATTTACATTTTACAGTCCAGCTCTCATCACTTTTTGTCCTGAGAAAACATTTTCCATTGCAGAATGTAGCTACCTTCATCTTCCGATCCAACTTACTATGAACACTAAATGTGGGATTTCAAAATAGTCTTTGCTGTGGTGGCAGCAAAAGTTGTTTTCAGAGGGACTAATTGTAATAGTATTACTGAAATTTTATGTATTACTTGTTACACTAGTCACTACTGAGAAAAGTAATGTTATTAGAATAACACCTTACTAATAAAGTGTTATGTCCCAACACTGCAGACAACCACAATACTAAACAATATTCTGACATAAACATGTTGAGAAATGATACTCTGATCCAGAGGGTTTGAATCACAAACTCAGTTCCTTTCTGATGTGCTCCTCACCTCCTCCCTAGCTGTACCAATGGTGGAGGACAGGAAGACTGTGACAAAAAAGTGGAGGAGGAGGCCCAAAAACCCACCAGCTGTGGCATGATCATTGATCCCAATGGTATGATGCGCAAACACATGAAAATAATTGTATTATATTCAGATGAGTTTAGCTGGTAATCAACCTTACTGCATGTATGTGCTGCTGATCTCAGGTATCTTTAAGCCCTGCCACGCCCGTGTGCCCCCTGCTCTGTACTTTGAGAACTGTGTGTATGACCAGTGTGCCACTGGGGGTCAGACTGTGGCTCTGTGCCAGGCCATAGAGAGCTATGCTGACATGTGTGCTGCTGCCGGAGTCGCCATCGCTTGGAGAAACGCCACCTTCTGTCGTAAGTCTGTGTTTAAATGCGTGTGTGGGGTTGGAGGGGGATCATGAAAAAACACATTTCTAGTTTCTGCTAGTTTTGCAGTTAAACCAGATCAGGTTCAAACACAGAAGGTGTCACATGTCACTGTAGGCGTGTGTGTTGCATTATGTCTTGTAATCACCTGTTCTCTCAATATCCTCCCTCCTCCAGCTCTGACATGCCCCCCGGGCAGTCAGTATACCCCTTGTGGCCCTGCCTGTGCCCAGCCCAGCTGTCAGGAACCTGAGGGCCCTGGTGGCTCCTGTAACCAGCCATGTGTGGAGGGATGTGTTTGTAACCCTGGCCTCGTCCTCAGTGGAGACAAATGTGTCCCCGTTAGTGAGTGTGGATGTACTGATGGAGGTGGAAACTACAGACCGGTAAGTGCGATCAAGGAAACCAGACTGCTGATTTTTATTTTGTTGGTTTTTGTTGCATTTAAGTGTGTACTTTGATGGTTTTTATTTGAACTATTTTGTGTGTGTGTGTGTGTGTGTGTAGATGGGAGACGCCTGGTTTACTAAGCTGGACTGCAGAGCGCTGCAAGTGTCTTGGCAACCACAACATCACCTGCGAACCTTGGCAGTGCAGCCCTGCACAGGAGTGTAAAGTGGTGGACGGAGTGTTGGACTGCCACTCTACAGGTGAACCTAAAAACACACACACACGCCATGTGACTACTACACAGCACATCTGACGCTGGGTTCTATAGCTGTGCAGTATTTACCCACTACACTTCATCTAATATTTCCAGGACCAACTACCCCTAAGCCAACAAGTCCAGGAACAACTACAACTAAACCACCAAGTATGACGTATTTCTATCGAGTACTTCAAATCATCTTGCGTTCATAGTTGTCTATTGTTGTTATTGTTCTTTGTAATGAGTTCATTTTTTCTGCACAGAACCATGCCCACCTGACTCAGACTATATAGAGTGTGGTCCAGCTTGCATCCCTACCTGTATGGAACCCTCCACCAACTGCTCTGGCTCCTGTATCAGTGGCTGCTTCTGTAAACCAGGGTTTGTCTTCAAGGGACAACGCTGTGTGCCACTCGAGAAATGTGGCTGTCTGGATGACCGCAATAACTACTACGAGGTAAGAAGTCCTTCTCGATAACACCACACACACGTTTAGCTTAGTTAAAATGTAATGTTGGCACAGTAAATGACAAGAAGGTGGTGAAGGTGTGATTATAGCGGGAAACAGTATCAGTTGTGTGTTGCCAGAACGAGATGCTGCAAGATTCTTTGTTTACTATTCTTTCAGCCTGGTGAGGTCATATTTGGAGATGGCTGCTCAAAGCTGTGTCGCTGTGCGGGGAACTACACTTTGGAGTGTGCTGATTACTCCTGTGACCCCACTGAAGAGTGCCGTGAGGTCAATGGCGTTGCAGGCTGCTTTCCCAAAGGTAAGGATGTTCTAGTGCAGGAGCTGGAAATGTTATAGTTCCTAAATGGCGGGGTGGAAGGAACAAACCACATTTACTCTCATTTAAATTGTTGGTGTACGTCTGTATGTTGTATCTTTTAAGTAGTGAAATTTTACATATTTTTCTTCTCAAGTTTTATATTTGAGTACAAGTTGCCACAGTAACAGTACTGCTACTTGAGTAAACTAAATTATTACTCTTTCCACTTTCTGCCAAAAGACCTTAGAATTCCTCTCAACTCTTTTGATAAAAGACTGAGGCTGGAGTTGTTCCAAAGCTTATTTAATGTTGAAATTTGTGTTCAGACACGGATGATTAACCAGCTAAATGCTAACATACCAACGCTGGTTTCCTTTTCCTTAGACACGTCCACCTGCATAACGTCTAGTGATCCTCACTACATCACCTTCGACAAAGTCGCTACGACTTCATGGGCAACTGCAGCTATCTGATGTCTCGACCCTGCAATGAAACCACTCTGCCGTACTTTGAGGTTTATGCTGAAAATGAGCATCGTTACAATAGGCCCACCATTTCCTATGTGAAAGCTGTACATGTATATGTGCACAAGGTGAAGATCTCCATTCTCAAAGGTGGCACTGTGCAGGTAAATGACAGGAGGAGCAGAACGAATGACACACATGGGTGGCAAGGCGCTGACAGGGACATTGTTGCCATATCCAGCACAAGTTTTCTAGCGTTGTTGTACAGAAATGTAAATAGAGGAAAAGCCTGTATCCAGTAACTAATACCAATACATTAGAACGTGAACAGTGTAATTATGGAGAGTTGTTTACAATGAACACAGGAATCACTCAGCATTCGTAATATGGACATCTGCTTTCCCCATACAGCTGAATGGGACCAATGTAAACCTGCCAGTGACTCCAGTCAGTGGTGTCTCTGTGTTCAAGTCAGGAGTGCACTACACTGTGTCCATGAACTTTGGCGTGACTGTTCGCTATGATGGAAACCACTACCTGGACGTCAAAGTGATCAAGGAGTGAGTGAAAATACACACTGGAGATGTGAATTTAGCGTTTACTGTAAGTTTTGGAACAATTGTTCACAAATTACTAACCTGTGGACCTGTTTGTATTGTGCAGCTATCAGAACAAGCTGTGTGGACTGTGTGGAGATTACAATGGAGATGCCAAAGATGACTTCCGCAAACCAGATGGATCTTTGACCAACAATCCCAATGACTTTGGACACAGCTGGACCACTGACCCAGAGTGAGTTCATCCTATATTCGTGTGTGGCCTCTCACTTATCTACCATTCTGGGAGTGTATTGAATTGAGACAATCATTCACATGCCGTGTATTAGCTTCACAGGTTTTATCTGATATGTTTTAAAGACTCGGGAGACTATGACAAGCAGCTTTTCCTCCACTAGGTTCAAAATTCCCATCATCAAACACCAGGCATCATTTGGACTAAATACACCTAAAGTGTGTTGTGATAGCATTCAGGCCTCACAAAGAAAGAGCTTAAGAAAGACGGTTGTGTACAACACTGTACTGCCTGAGCTGGAATCAGGTCTGTAGGGTTCAACAGGTTTTAAAGCAGAGGAGCAAATAGCTCTCTGCTTTGATTTCTGTTAGAATCAAGATTAGGTTTACTGTCTGATATGTATTAGCTCAAGCTGGGTTCAAGCTTTTGGCGATCTATGTCAACTAGGTTGTTCACACTTTACTAGCTGCTTGTCTGTGTGGGCAGGTGTAATAAGAAACCCAACACCACCGTCCCTGCCTGTGATGAAGCAACGCAGGAAGTCTATGAGAGCTCTGGATACTGTGGCATCCTGCTGGACAAAAGGGTCCCTTTGCGCGTGCCACCCCAAAGTCAACCCCAACGTAACTACACACACGCTCATTTTCACAGACCATCTCAGTGTTTCAGTCATTTGTTTTTTCAATAACATAAAGAAAAACTTGCTTTTTCCATGTTCGTTCCCAAAACCAAAACAAACAAAACGACTCATGGTTGTTTTCCAATTTTCACATTTGTTCCCAATTAAGACACGGGACTAATGGAAGAACAGTCCACTCACATGCTGTTGTTGTTTTTCCATGAGACGTCAGTAGCATGACCTGGACATGAGCGTTACCCAGTCTGTTGAACTTGTGCTCAAGCTGTCCACGTATTTGGAGTTCTAGAAGCGTGAACATTTATACGACAGCCTTGCATCGTTCCCACATAATGTCGTGGGCAAAGTCACCTTTAAGATGAGGCAGCTCTCTGCCAGCCCACTGTGTGTTTGAGCCACAGACTGTATGTGGGACACTAGCTCTGTGTTTATACTGACAAACAACATTTTGTCAGTTAATGCTACTGACGTTAACTGGGGTGTTCCAGGAACGAGCATTAGTGAAAACCTGGGAGCTATTTAAGCCTGGGTTCAGGGAAACAGGCTTCACCATTTCTGGGGTCACAGCAGAAATGCCAGTCAACAAACCAAGAGTTTCTGTCACTTTCCTTCTGTTGTGTCTGCAGACTGGCACAACTTTCACTCTCTCATTTACTGGCACATGTCATGGCACATTAGGTTTACATCAGTAGAAGAAGATAGAACTACCTGTTTTGATCAAAACTTGTCTGAAGACCTGTTTTACTTGATGATCATTTACTTATCGCTGTAATCATTGTGATTCATTGTCAGTAAAAAAATATATATATTTTTTCTGTCATGCTCCAGTCATTCTTAGGGATATTCCCAAAAGGGAACAGATGTAACTAAATACATAAGAAAATTTGTTTCCCGAGGTATTTTACGGGTCTTAGGAAGGAACAAACATCGAATGTGAGTGGGTCACTTGATTTATGATTTGAGCACAAAGTCAGAATGTTTTAAAAATTGTTTTCTTATTTGAGTTTTGGTTTTATTTTTAAAATCCAGTGAACAAATGATAAATGGACTTTACAAGATTAAATTAAATGCATTAAAAGTCATCTTCACCAGACATAGTCTGAAGCAGCAGAGACAAAATCTGAATTTCTTGTTTCAAATAAATTTCCGTGTGTGTTCAGAATTACTTCAAGAACTGTGTCTTTGACCTCTGTGAGCTGGATGGAGCCAAACCCATTCTGTGTGAAGCCATCGCAGCCTACATCAACGAGTGCCAGGACCGTGGAGTCAACATTGGACCCTGGAGGAATGAAACCTTCTGCCGTGAGTGTTGGGGGATAAATGCTTCACTGCCACAGCACATAGCTGGCTTAGTTCAATAGAACTCAGCAGGAAGGAGTGTGAGGACTTCGGAAACATTCAGAAAACTTAGAGGCAGTCCAAAGGTCTCCCGGTTCAGTAAACCACATGCTCACAGTCAGGGGGCATTTAGTTAATAAGGATTCAATCGGCTCACCAAAAAGTCCCAAGAGGTAAAACACTAGTGGACAACGTATTCGAGTTGTTGTTAATGTGTCCAGTGACACATTGCACGTTGCTTTCTCGCTCCTTTTATCTTGTCCTCGCATCCCTCACTATGAATTGGACTAAGACGCAAGGTTATTAAAACCTGACGTGTCCCTCCCTACCTCCCTCTAGCCTTGAGCTGCCCCCCCAACAGCCACTACGAGCCCTGTGCAGACCCCTGTCAGGAGACGTGTTCTGGGAAACCTCCATCCTGCAATGGACCCTGCTCTGAGGCCTGTGTGTGTAATCCCGGCTACGTCCTGAGTGCTGGCAAGTGTGTCCAGAGGAGTTCCTGCGGTTGCCAACACAGCGACGGCCATTATTATGAGGTACACTTGGAAGAGTGTGTTCTTTAAACATTTCCGAGGACATGCTTGTTCACATGCCGTTTTCTTGAAATGCATTGTGGGAAACGCAAAGACGAGCCGCTCTGAGCACCACGTTACTCTCACGGAACTGACACTTCTTCTGCTGGTGTGTGTGTTTCAGCCTGGAGAGGAGTTTTATGTGGAAGACTGTAAGCTCAAGTGTAGGTGTAATGTTCCCTTCATTACCTGTACGGCCTCTGAGTGCCCCCACTGCACGAGTGTAGACTCCAGGGAGGAGAGCTGGGCTGCTATCCCACTGGTAAGGCCACAGCCACTGTCATCCTGCTAATTGCTCACTGAAATGGGTACAGTCAGTAGCAGCTTGACAGAATTTTATTCATAAACTGAATTGAACCACAAACTGCAGTGAAGAGTTTTATTTGAGTCCGTGGTAAGAAGAAGCTGATGCACGTTAGCAGTTTTGAAGTGTAATGTTGCTGTGTGTCTCAGGCTCTCAGGACTGTGTGGTTTCTGGAGATCCTCACTACAACACGTTCGACAACAAGTTCTACAGCTTCATGGGAGCATGTACCTACACGCTGGCCAGAACCTGCAGAAACACCACAGGTAGGAACACACACGGGTTTTGTTCAACAGGCTTGGATCAGTTTGAAATCAAACAATCTGAACATAAAGTGTCAAACCTTCATCTGTAAGTTGAGCAGCTTGTACATCAATATGTAAAGAAGTGTGTTGTTTGCATTCAATAGTAACAGCACAGAAACGAATGTCACAGATTCATCAGGCTGTAGCCTGTATTATTTTATATGTGAAGATATCAGGCGTCATCAGGACAAGAAACTGTCCAAAAAGCCCAAATAGTCAAAGAGTCACGTTGCCTTTGTGCAGTAGTTGAATTTAGTCACATATGGTTTGTTTGGTGTTGTGCTCCTGTGCAGGTCCTTGGTTCTCAGTGGAGGGAAAGAATGAGGAGAGAGGGGTGTCAGGTGTGTCCTACCTGAGAAAACTCCATGTGACTGTGAATGGAATCACTGTGACCCTGATGAAGAGCAGAAGAACACTGGTCAGTGTGGACAATATTTACACCAGTCACTATGTATTCTGTCTTTATAAATGGAGATTCCTCTGTTGACTGATCCCATTGCTTCTTCTTGTCAGAGTTATGGATTTGAAATTGGTTCTGTGTCTCCTTTCCTGTGCTTTCGTCTGTTTTACCTCTGTCGACATGTTGCTTTCGGTGTCACAGCGCTGTAATCTCGCTCTATGAGCTAAACAGCCCCACATCCTAATCTCCATCTGCAGGCCTGTGGTCACAGTTGATGATATGTGATTCGTGCACGTGAGATCTGATAGGAAACCAGTATGTAATTGTAGAATCGTCGTCTCCTCCTTCTCTCCTGCAGGTCAACGGCCTGAGAGTGGCCCTCCCTCACTCCCCCTCCCCTCACATGTCTCTCAGTCTTGCGGGTCAGTACATCACCCTGCAGACGACCTTTGGCCTGCGTGTTCGTTGGGATGGAAACCACTACGCCCAGATCACAGTTCCCAGGTGCGTGTGGAGCTTTGTTTGGATTTCATAGTCAGGGAGTCTCAGTCTGTCAGAGACTGACCTTCTGTGTTCCATGTGAAACCTCCTTTCTCCTGTCCTCAGCTCCTACCAAAACCAGATGTGTGGTCTCTGTGGAGACTACAATGGGAACGCAGACAATGACTTTACCAAACCTGATGGCTCTCTGGTGGGAAATGTCAATGATTTTGGGAACAGCTGGCAGACACAAGAGGATGAGGATCACTTGTGAGTTTACGCACATTTATATTTGAGATTTCATGGAGTTCCATGTGTCCCTGAAACGCTAATGGCCATATTCTTGTTTTTGGACTGTATTTGTACAGCTGTACCCCAGGCACCGAGCCTGACCCAGAGTGTGACCCCAAGCTTGAGGCTGAGGTGGTGAAACCAGACAAATGTGGCAAAATTAAAGACCCAGCTGGACCCTTCAGGTGAGAAAACAGCTTCATTATGAGTTTGACTGTCTTGTTGTACTTTGTTTGACATCCATACGCTGTCAAATATGACAATGTACATGAATCTACATGTGTTGGTGTCCTGCCGCCAGGACTGTGGTTTTGTTTTGTGTAAATTATACCTAAAAACTGAAATTATTACTTATCCGTGGAAACTGTGAGTTCAAGTAAGACCAGCAGCACGTTAGCAGTTGTGCAACCAGTGTGAGGTGCGTCTTAAAGAGTTTGTCTTCTCTGTTCCAGGGATTGTATCCGTGTGGTCAGTCCGACTCCATTCTTCCAGAGCTGTGTGTATGACATGTGTCAGTTCAGTGGTCAGCACCATGTCCTATGTGACCAGCTCCAGGCTTACACCGATGCCTGCCAAAGCGCTGGAGCCAAAGTCCACCCGTGGAGGACTCCAGACTTCTGTCGTAAGTCGTCGAGCCCTTAAATGAGCAGCTGTCTTTTCCAAAGACGACAGTTGTCCTCTCTGCTGCTGGTCAAGGCACAGGACTTTCTGTGTTTGTAATGTAAATGAATTCTCTTGTCGTCAGTTACAGCCCCAGAAATGATGGTCTCTTCCACTGTCTGTCTTTCTGTCCCTCTGTGCAGCCCTGGCCTGTCCTGTCAACAGCTCCTACTCTCTTTGTGTGAGTTCATGTCCAGAGACGTGTCAGGCTGTGGTGGGTCCTCCTGGCTGCGAGGACGTGTGTGTGGAGGGTTGTAAGTGTAACCCGGGCTTCATCCTCAGCAACGACAAGTGTGTGGCACTAAGAGACTGTGGTTGTGTGGACACTACTGGAAGTTATCATCCCGTAAGTGGCAATATTAATTTAAATTGCATTCCCTTAATCATTAACTCCAAATCATGCAGACCTCAAGCTGACTTCATGACAAGGTTTAAGGTGTGAGGTCAGTATGGGTCAGTGTTAGATTCCCTGTGACGGGCAGAAGACGCTCAGTCTGTGTTGGTCCGTAATGCATCAGTGGGAAAATATTGCTGTAATCTTGTTACCTTTCCCAGTAAAGAGTAGTGTAAAAAGTTACAAATAAAATGTCACTAGTTATATTACAGTTAATGCCTCTGGAAACAAACGGTTATACCATTATTTTTAGTTTGCCCACTGCAAAGACTGATTTGAAATCCACCATAAGCACTAAGCTGTCTTGAATGACAGAAGCGTCCACGTTCAGCGGCTGCAAATGTATGTGATATGCATACATACTTTATTTTTGTAGACATACATATGTGTACATGATGATTAGGCAGATGGTCTGAACTACGCTGTGATGTTTTTAATGTGTAACTTGAAATGTGTGTGACTTTGTGAGGTGGGTGATGACTGGTACATGGAAGGTTGTGAGCAGAAGTGTGCATGTCACAGCGGTGGTTTGATCCAGTGTCACGACGGCAGCTGTAATCCAAGCACAGAGAGCTGCCAGCTACAAGATGGAGAATATGATTGTCGCCCTCTGGGTATGTTAAACACACATATACACACAAAGTGGTTTTTATTAGCCCGTGGCTTACGTTTATTTTCGGAGTCTTACCTTAACAGATGAACATTACATGTATATATCACACGTGTACATGCAGAGGTGATGCAGACTTTTTTTATTACACACACACACAGCAGCTCATGGCTTCTGGGGCCAGAGATCAGCGATAATAAATGTGTTAAATGTGTTAAATAATAACACTACCAGCAGAAAACCAGGAGAACATGCGGGAAACTCGCACATATACATGAGTTACATCTTTTTCATAACAGACGGAATATTGAACATCCTGCAGTGGTTTTGACATTTGGGATCTCATCTCGATATTCTCACCGCTCTATTTCAGGAAGTGGAATGTGCTCAGTATCTGGAGATCCTCACTACACCACCTTTGACAAACACAACCACCATTATATGGGGGCCTGCTCCTACACTCTGACCAAACCCTGCAACATTTCCTCTGACTTGCCTTACTTTACTGTGGACACCCAGAACGAGCGCAGAGGAGGTAACACCAAGGTTTCCTACGTGAGGGCTGTGGTGATCAAAGTGAACGGCCTCACCGTCATCCTTGGCAAGGGCCGCACAGTCCAGGTATGGCCCCTAATAGAAACGGCTCCTACTAAGCAGCTAATTGCAGGTTACACGTTTTATTCAACTGTACACATACACGACAGAAGAAAAGAAATTAAGGGGGGGATTTAAACTCCTTTCTTTTTTAATACACCTCAACTAATATCTGAGTATCAGCTCAGCTTTGGTTGAGCTAGCTAATGCTGTTCACTCACCAAGACAGCTGCAGTCACCTCTCCTCATTCCAAAACCCACATTTCACAGGCCGTGGACATCAAATGCATATAAACACAAATGTAGATTTTCATTGTCAAACATTGCACTGTGATTCATATGATGTGTTGTTAAAACGGCTTGAACTTCCTTCCTTTCTTCACTGACGTCATGACCAAATTGTCTTTTTTGATTTCTACAAGTTTGACAACTCCTCATAGTAATGACTCAAAATGTCACTGTAGTTTGTACATATATTTGGAAATCTACGTTCTACACACTGATTTACATGGGTTGTTAACTTGCAGCATGTTGTTTAAGCTGTGTTTGCTACAATAGTGAATTGGACTGTGCTGCACTGTGCCTGTGTTTGCATTGTTGCTAAAAAGATTAGTCTGTACAGTAGTTAACTGACAGAACATGAATTATCAGCAGTTTTGACAATGCATGAATCTACTGTTAATTCTCTTCTTTATAATCGGTCTTATCATCAGGTCAACGACACAATGGTTTTCCCCCCTGTCACCTCTACCAGCGGAGTAAAAATCTATTTGAGTGGAAAGTTTGTAGTCATGGAGACGTCCTTTGGGCTACGGGTGCGATTTGATGGTAATCACCATGCTGATGTTACCGTGCCAGCATCCTACAGTGGTCTTCTATGTGGCATGTGTGGTAAGAACCAGAATAAGTTCTTAATTGTGTTCTAATTATGGCAATTTTTTCACTTTGTCTATATTTATTTGGGCAGTCTCCTGAAGCCTATTTTTGCTATATAAATAATATTCAGTTGAACTTAATGTAGCATTTTTCACGTTGATTGAATTAATTAATTCCATGTCTTCATGTCAGCTGCATCCCTTCTTTGTGTCTCCCTGTAGATGTCCAAGCCAAAACTACAGTAAAAGTGAAATAAAATGCTTCCCCAAAGTCAAGCCTGAATGTCTTTTCCCGCATGTTGGCCAGTCACTTTGTAGTGAGTCTTTGTGTGTGTTGCCCTGGCAGGTAATTTCAATGGAGACTCCAAAGATGACAACTTGAAACCAGACAATACAGCCGCTGCTAACAGCAATGAACTGGGAGACAGCTGGCAGGTCCCTGACCCGCGGCCTGAGTGAGTCAAGTCATAGTACTCAACTGCACGTTTCACCACCATCACGTTCAACATACATAAGCTGTGTTGGTCTCGTTCTTTAAAAAATGTAATCTATTACTTTGTACTCTGTTGAAAATTATTAATTAGCTAACCTGTATTGCTCACTGAGACAACAGGCAGGTCCCTTGCCCGCAGCCCACTGCAAACTGCATAAACACTGAATTTACAATATGAGCCCTAATATGGATATTTCTATCATCACCTCATTGGTTATTGGTAAATTGTCTGCACTATAATTTTCTACATTCTCGTACCCTGAGAGCAAACACTTACTGATGGCCGAACTGCCATGTAAGGTGTTGGTCTAAGGCAGGTAGAGAGCTTGGGCTTCAGTGTCATACCAAAGGACACTCAACACATACACACTGTAATGGCTTTGTTCCATTTTAATGCATCTTTCATCTCTCCTTAAGCTGCACTAACGGGGGAGGACAGGAAGACTGTGATAACAATGTGGAGGACGAGGCCAAGAAGGACACCAGCTGTGGCATGATCACTGATCCCAACGGTATAACCAACACACAATGATTCGTACAAATTTCTAGACCAGTCAGCTATGATCACCACCACTGTTATCAGAATAGAAACAATTATTATATATTTTTTAATATGAAGGCAGAGCATATATCTGAACATATACATATATAGAAGGCTTAGGTTTACCATTGATACCAGTTGAAAGTCAATACCTTAGAAGTGATCATTGACTTTGCCAAGCATTCACCTCCACTACGTCTGTGCTGCTGATCTCAGGTATCTTTAAGCCCTGCCACGCCCGTGTGCCCCCTGCTCTGTACTTTGAGAACTGTGTGTATGACCAGTGTGCCACTGGGGGTCAGACTGTGGCTCTGTGCCAGGCCATAGAGAGCTATGCTGACATGTGTGCTGCTGCCGGAGTCGCCATCGCTTGGAGAAACGCCACCTTCTGTCGTAAGTCTGTGTGTGTAGTTTCTGGTAGTTTTCCTGACAAACCAGATTAGGGATAAGGACAGAGTGTGTCACATGTCACTGTCACTGCATGCTAATAACATGTTAATAAGACTTATCCTGCCATCACCTGTTCTCTCAATATCCTCCCTCCTCCAGCTCTGAAATGCCCCCCGGGCAGTCAGTATACCCCTTGTGGCCCTGCCTGTGCCCAGCCCAGCTGTCAGGAACCTGAGGGCCCTGGTGGCTCCTGTAACCAGCCATGTGTGGAGGGATGTGTTTGTAACCCTGGCCTCGTCCTCAGTGGAGACAAATGTGTCCCCGTTAGTGAGTGTGGATGTACTGATGGAGGTGGAAACTACAGACCGGTAAGTGCGATCAAGGAAACCAGACTGCTGATTTTTATTTTGTTGGTTTTTGTTGCATTTAAGTGTGTACTTTGATGGTTTTTATTTGAACTATTTGTGTGTGTGTGTGTGTGTGTGTAGATGGGAGACGCCTGGTTTACTAAGCTGGACTGCACAGAGCGCTGCAAGTGTCTTGGCAACCACAACATCACCTGCGAACCTTGGCAGTGCAGCCCTGCACAGGAGTGTAAAGTGGTGGACGGAGTGTTGGACTGCCACTCTACAGGTGAACCTAAAAACACACACACACGCCATGTGACTACTACACAGCACATCTGACGCTAAGAGAATATTTCAGAATCATTATGAGCTATCGATTTTATGCCTTTAAAACATCCATGTTAAAATAATTCCACTTTGTTCCAGTCATGTGCAATTTCAGATGTTGTTTTCAGTGAGCCTAATTTCACTCCTCAGGTAAAGGTGTGTGCCACGTGGCTGGAGATCCTCACTACTACACCTTTGATGGTTGGATGCACACATTCATGGGCACCTGCACTTACACCTTGGTTGAGGTATGTGATGATAAATACACTTGTCATGTTTGTGTCCCTGACTTTCTATACTGCTTGTAAAAAGGAATGTTTCTGAATACTGTAGGTGTGCAACACCACCAGGGTAACTGCGTTCAAGATAGTAGCTAAAAATGAGGAGCGTGGTCAGCCAGAGGCCTCCTATGTTCGTTCTGTCAAGGTCTTCCTGCCTCATGACACAGTGGTGGAACTGCAGAAGAGCCACAGAGTTCTGGTGGGTACAGGTTAGCTACATTTGAGTTACTTCAGTAGATTAAGTAACAATCTAGTAAAATTAATAAATTGTGTTCTCGGTACCTTATCCTAGCTGAATGGACGACGGATGCGAATCCCAGTTTCCATTGACTCGGTGGGTGCCAAGGTGATAAGCAGTGGAATTTACACTCTCCTGGATACAAATTTCGGTCTGCAAGTGAAGTTTGATGGAGTCCATCACCTAGAGATCACTGTTCCTGGAGAATACTTCAACAAGGTATAAGGACATTAGACCACTCTTACGTTTTGATATTCTTCTCTAAAATTTCTCCTACTTTTCTCTGTGAGTCTTGTTTGTTCAAGTGTTTCCCATCAGACACACAAAGCTCTCGTAACTGCATAACTTTATACTAAATGGCTTGTTTGAGGGGAACACGGTGGTGGAGGGGTTAGTCGTGCCACCTTACAGCTAGAAGGTCCTGGGTTGGAATCTGCCTGCCTGCATGTTCTCCCCTTGATTTTGTGGGTTTCCTCGTGGTATTTTCTCCGTCCGAAGTCCAGGGACATGCACGTTCGGTTAATTGCCGATAGGTATGGATTTGAGTGTGAATGGTTGTCTGTGTGTGTGTTTCTCTGTGTTGGCCCTGGCGATGTGTCTGTCTGGGGTGGACTCAGCCTCTTGCCCAGTAACAGCCGGAATAGGCTCCCGCCCCCTGACCTTGAACAGGATAAGCAGTTACATAAAACTGAGTTGTGTTGCCTTTTGGAGAGGAGCTGCGCATCCATGAGATTTGATCATTAACTGATCATTAATTGATTGTTTTTGGCAAAATTTTACTCACAAAAATGTCACACGAGAAGAAGAAACCTCACACACCAGAGCTTCAAGTCAAACACGAAACAGAATTGGCAGATTTCAGATAAAAACGTAAAAATACATAGAACACCTTACAGTTCCATGGCCAACACGGTGCTGTACTGTGATAGATATGAATGGACTGCAGGATGTTAGCAGTGAAAAAAAGGAATGATACACGCGTGCAGTAGGAAATATTCCAGCTACAGTATGTGATGTTACACTGTCAGATGTTAAAGCAGATAAAGACACTGGGATGCAATAAAACCAGAGGCAGTGAGAGACTACCGTCAGTGATGAGAAAAGACAAAGAAATGAAAATAATAATAACACAAGATTGTGGACAGAATATTCATTTAGCATGAAGTTTGTTTAATATAGCGAGGGGTCCTGCTGGTCTGGACTTATTGTGAATTTTGTTGCTGCTGAAGGGAGATTTGCCTTCCTGCATCCGTCTTGGTGCCTAGTAGTCACACAACATTTTCTATTATTTCTGTCATTCGAGTTGTAGTTTGGTTATTTTTTTCCCGGATCCATAATACTGCAATAATACTACGTAGAACTGTAGGAATCCCCACGATGTAAACCACTGAACTCACTACTTGCAGAGTTGGTGGTTCGATCCCTGTCGCCTCCTGTCATATATCCTAGTGCCCTAACAGGACACTAAAGCCTCAGTTAGTTGCTCCTAGTTGCAAGTGGCAGCTCCCCCTTTGGCATCAAGGTCTGTGTGTGTGATTTAGAATCTAAAAAGCCGTTGGCCATTGTACTCCCCTCCTTTTCAGGTGTGTGGCATGTGCGGGAACTACAACTACATCACCTCCGATGACAACCTGATGCCCGACCAGAAACCAGCCAAAGATGATATCGAGTTTGGGAACAGCTGGAAGTCAGATGGAGACAGTGATCCCGAGTCAGTGCTGTTGTTATCTGTGTTCTCTCAGAGCATATCCCGAGACAACACTGAATTCTTTTCATTCTTATTTGTGAAATAACATCCTTACCATTGTAACATGAGCTAATCTTTTACATAAAGGGGATTGCCGAGCTAAAAGCTGTTCATGGTTGGTTCGAATAATCCAGCATTTTTCCATAACCCAGCTTAGTTTGGAATCTGTACCAATAATGCTGCTGGTGTGAACTACAGTAGATTCAAAAAGACGGCTAATAGCAGCTGAAATCTTCATTTTGCGTGTTTTGTTTGTGTTGTAACTGAACTGACTTTGAAAAAAACAATTCAGTTCAACATCACAGAATCTGAATAAAGCATCATCCACATGCTATCCTCTGTAGCTGTCACCCAGACACTCGGCCAGATGTCCACCCCAACTGTACCGTGGAAGAAGAGAAGCGATACGAGGTCCAGTGTGCCGAGGTCGTCCTCTCCGACCTCTTTAAGCCCTGCCACGCTCAGGTTCCCCCCAATGTCTTCCTGGAAAACTGTGTCTATGACATGTGTGAGTATGATGGAATGCAGTCCACGCTGTGTGACAACGTGGAGGCGTACGCTGAGGCGTGTCAGAGCACCGGAGTCACCATCAGCTGGAGGAATAACACTTTCTGTGGTGAGCGACGATCTAAACAGTCGACAAAAGATCTGACTTTGGCTTTTCAATCTCTTTACACTGAATCCTCTTCCCTCCCGGCAGCCCTGCCCTGTCCCCCTAACAGCCACTACTCGGACTGCACCGCCCCCTGTCCCCCTAGCTGCTCGGACCTCTTTCCCATCTTCTGTCACCTGCCTCCAAACACCTGCGTGGAGGGCTGCCAGTGCGATGCCGGCTTTGTCCTCAGCGACCAGAAGTGTGTTCCTCCCAGCAAATGTGGATGTCTGGACTTGGACGAACATTACCACGACGTGAGTTCATTTTTCGTTCATTCAGGCATGTAGCTTTAATGCTAAAATAATAACCTTGCACATTCCTCTGGTACAAATGTTTTTTCTTTTATCGTCACAAGTAGCAATAATGGTCAAGGAATAAATGCATAAAAAGTTACAGTGAAGTGATTACAATTTTAAGAGTCCAAATATTTCCATAAAATTAGTTTAAAAAATATGTTTTTATTTATTTATAATGAATAACCATTTGTAATAGCCAATTGTGCATTAAATATAACGTATTTTTTGGGGTTTTTTTGCAAATAAAATCACAGCGTCACACTGTGGGCTCCATTTAATTTAGCCATAATAAAAGGTTGAAATAATATATGTATGTGTCTTATTACACAAACTCTCTGATGCTACTTTTCCTGCTTTTCATCTCATTGTCAGCTTTTATTATCCGCTGGATCAATATATTATCAGCTGCTTTACTGTAACACAAAAATTCAGATCCAATACAAAAAGCTGACATTGGAAGACAAATTAGACAGTAATTGATTCCAACCTAAAATGCCTTTGTCACAGGAATAACACTCATTACTATTTTGATATTAATGAGAACCCGTTCTAGCCAGAAGTAGAGATTATATGTTATTTTATATGTTTAAAATTTTTTAAATTATAATTCTATAATTTGTTTGCCATTTAATGACGGACATTTTCTATTTTGGACAAGTTGGCTATGTGAAATTGGAGCAAAGTTATGCCAATTAATCTCAGTATATCGTTTGTTAATATTATTTAAATTGAGATGGTTTAACAATCCTAATAATCTTTCTGTAACCTTAATATGACATAAGATCCAGCGTACTTATTAAACTGTGTCACAGCCAAAACTGACATCATTGGTGCTCATGCTTGTGTGCAGGTGGACGATTCCTGGTTGACGGATAAATGTGCGGAGTTATGTACCTGTAATGTTGGCGGTAACATATCGTGTCAGGGGCACAGCTGTGGCTCCAACTCAGTGTGTGACCTGGACAAATATGGAGAACTCTTTTGCAGACCAACAAGTGAGTCCAGCACTCGGAACATGCGCACGACATTGTAGAGTTTTGAAGGCTTCAACTTCACACATGCAGTGTATTAAGGCCAGAGCTTGATGGGAACAACGGGTTAATGACAAGTTCTTTCATGGTCCTCTGCAGAGTTTGACAAGTGCACCATCTTTGGGGATCCTCACTACCGCACGTTCGATGGCTTCAACCATCACTTCCAGGGTCCTTACACCTACATCCTCGCTCAGGGCCACAACCTTCAGGGCTCTCTGTCTCCCCTGGTGGTTAGGGGGAAGAACATCAGACGCGGTGGAAACAAGAGGGTGTCTTTCCTGGACCAAATGTATATCGACGTTTATGGCGTCAACGTTCGTTTCCTGCAGAAGAAGACTGTTCTGGTGAGCAGCTTGTGATGTTTCATTTCAAGAATTTCAAACCGTGTGCTTGCTGTTATTGACTTGCAGTATTTGTTGTAGTAAAACTATTGGACATGTCTCCGGCAGGTGAATGGAGAGCGTGTTGCACCCCCTCTCGTTCCAGTTGGAGGTTTAACCATCACAATGAATTCCAGGCAGGTCCAGCTCACCACTGACTTTGGACTTACTGTGCGCTTTGATGGCAGCAGTCATGGAGGTAAACGATGACCGAACGAGTGCTTTCACTAACTTAGAACATTGTCTTTGAATCCAGTGATTTGATGATGTCTGCCTCTGCCTTTGATTTCAGAGATCATACTGCCCAGCACGTACAAGAACGCCGTCAGAGGTTTGTGTGGAAACTACGATGGCTCCACCAGAAATGAGTACATGAAGCCAGATGGGACGGCGGTGAGGGATCTGAATAAGTTTGGAGAAAGTTGGAGGGTCAGTGACCGACAGGTTGATGGACTGAAGAGCTACAACCTGGCTTACTCTGTCCACGTCCACAGGTATGACAGCGACTTAACTGGACCTGTTGACTCACCGACTTCATTTTAACTGGAATGTTTTTGGGTTGTCATTATTAAGATGAATTAATAGTTATCGTGACATAAATCAGGTTTGCCTCTAACGGATGTATAATGTCAGCACGACCATCGCACAGTTTTTCAGCGATGAGAGGTTTACTGAGTGGCATTGTTGGCGGTGCACAAAGTGTTATTGCTCCACCTTCCTCAACGGTCTGTCAGCAGTATTTCAATGTCATACGCAGTTGAGCGATGTTACTTTTCCATCTGTCCTCAGGCGAGAGCTGGAGACTGACCTGGATTCAGGGTTTGAGACATCAGGCTGCTCTAAGACTCAGCTAAATGACTACAACAGCCCGACTCAGTGTGGAGCCCTGTCCGACGCCGGTGGGCCATTCGCTGCCTGTCATGCCGCTGTGCCACACAACATCTACCAGGAGTGAGTGTTACAGCGGAGGTTTTATTTCTGCAGTTAAACTCATCGTACCCTTCACACTAGGGCTGGGTGATATGGGGGGGTGAAGTTGCTAATGATCACAATATAGTGAATGTCTGTACTTATAGACTCTAACAAGCCTTTTTTTAATTTAATATAGTTTATTTTTGTGTCGTTGGTCTTCTAAGATTGGGATGTTTGTGTTTAAGGTGGTAAAACAAATCTGTGTCTTTTTCTTTGTGTAGTTCTTGTAAGGTCATCATGCTTGCTCTGTTTGTTGCCTCCTGTGAGATGTCCTAGGTTGTCACAATATGACACATTTTATCATAGAGAGGAACATTCTATTGACATATGTCATATTTACAGCCGTAATGCAAAGGGCTCGTTTATGACATGATGTGGTTGTGTGTTGGCGTGTCTCTCTCAGTGATTGCGTGTTCGACCTGTGTGCTGAGCGTGGCAGTGCAGAGCTGCGCTGTGCCAGTTATGAAGCGTATGCTGAAGCATGTCAGGAGGCTGGAGTCGCTCTGGGGCCGTGGAGGCAGCAGCTGGACTGCGGTAAGATGCGGAACGAACACATCAGTGAACAGGACACGGCCACTTTGGCAACTTCCAACTAATTTGTTCAGATGAAGTGGATTCTATCAGACTTGTCTTTCTGTCTCGGTCTCTCTCCTCGTCCACCAGTCCTGTCCTGTCCTGCCAACAGCACCTACACATCCTGTATGTCTCCCTGCCCGGCCGCCTGTGCTGACCTGGCAGCACCCTCAGATTGTGACGTCACTTCCTGTACGGAGGGATGCCAGTGTGCCGCGGGCTTCGTCATGAGCGAGGGAATGTGTGTGCCATACACACAGTGTGGCTGCACGTTCCTCAACAGATATTACCCCGTAAGAGTCGCCACGTAACCGTTCCAGCAGCGACTCTGTGGGTTGTTAACTGCGACGCTGTGATCTCAGTCAATTCTCCCATTCTCGTCTTTTCAGCTGAACGAGAAGTTTGTTACTGAGGGTTGTTCCCAGTCCTGTCAGTGCACCAGCACCGGTGCAGTGTGTCAACCCAAGACTTGCCAGGACGGCTACGTGTGCACCATCTACGACTTCAGGCGTGACTGCTACAGAGGTGTGTGATGAGTGGTGTACAAAAGTGAAAGCACTGGTGCGCAACAGGTCGAAGGGCAGCGGCCGCTCCTTCATGGTTTGGACGTCGCCGCTCAGACACTGTCTCGCTTTGAACGAACGTGCCGCCACTGTCCTGAGATTCCTCTGTCAGAAGCAGAAACTAAATTGTGTTGTGCTTTGTGATGCAGCGAGCCCCTGCCTCAGTTACCCCTGTCTAAATGGAGGCAGCTGTAAGGATGCCAGCGGTGACACGTACAGCTGTCAGTGTGCACAGGGCTTCGAGGGTTCAAACTGTGAGATGGAGACGGCACAGACTGGAGGACGGGGTACGGCCTGCTCAAACATGCTCAAGCAATAAAAAGAACTAAAATAATGTCGATTCAAACAGGGTTTTTCTTATGCAGACCATATCAACAGAATGTCTCTGATGAAAATATGCTTAGAACAGAATATTTCTGTGTTTGTTACAGAAACCAAGTGGATAATCCTAATCGCAGTCCTGGTCACACTTGCTGTCATCACTGTCATTGTGGTCACCGTTGTGTGTGTTTGCAGACAAAAAGCCAAGTAAGTCTCAATAGATTTTGTGCTGAACAAATGTCAGAGCGTGTGTGTGTGTGTACACATCCATCTATCTGTGTATATTTTTAGGATTGCATTAGAACATGTGACTTTGTGTTTTCATTTTCTGACTCTGCCTCATTTGGGAAGCGCAGATGTGACCAGTTGAGAAAAAAAAGTTTCATTTTCATTCCAGGTCTGAGATTTATGTAATTCAGAAGCAGCGCTCATCTCACAGTGGGTGAGATAAAGTTAACGTTACATCACCTTTTAAAGGGAGAATGTTCGGGAGCAAAGTGTATCAGCACCGGGAGGGGAAGGGTTTAATTCACTGGTTGATTTCACTCTGCCTTCACTACTAACCCGTACTGTAGGTACAATGTATCTTACACTCTCTCATGTCACCATCTTTGCTCCACAGGAAGAAGTGTCTGCAAAGCCTAAGCCTCCAATCAGCAAGTAAGAATCACATGTCCAGAAACTGAGCAGCAAAAAGTGCTTCGTTTGGAAGACATGATGATATTCCGTTCTTTTGTCTCCCGTAGGTGCTCCATATTCAAACGTGGACATGCAGGGCAGTGACAACGTGACCAGGATGTGATGGCGAGCTGTTCTACTTGTTCAGTGTAAAACAACGAGTATTTAATTCAGTAGGTCCTCAGAGGACAAACTCTTAAAGGACGACTTCTGTTAAACTGTTATTCATCGCATATGTTCACGTGTCCCTGTGTTGACTTCTTAACTTATGCTTTTGAAGATTGTTGTCAGATGTATATGATTAATTACCTGTAAAGTTTGTTCACTGGTCTGTTTTCTGCGATGAAGTTCAGTTGGAAAGTAAAATTAAAATCAACTTCTGTCTTTTTGTTAGAACACCTATGACACATTATAAACAGCTTTCTGCACAGGATGATTTCTCCAAACAGTTGTTTCTACAAGGGAGGATAAAATCGGTTATTAATTCATCCAACCATTTCTCTGTAAGTCCACAGCAGACAGGTTCTCAGTCTATCTTGGGGCCACACAGAGACACAGGGACGTGCTGTTTCTCATGTGACATTTTTCTGAATAAAACAAACTGGATCGAGACTTACATGCCTTAAATGGCAGTGGCGTTCAAATCTCATGGCTGCGCTGCTCCTCTCGAAAAGGTAACATGACTCCGTCTGAAAGCGAGCCGTTAACCCGTGCACGGATCTATCCGTTTTATGTACACGCTTATCCTGTTCAACATCAGGGGCCAGGAGCCTATCCTGCCTATCTGGGCGAGAGGCAGAGTCCACACCAGACAGACAGATTGCCAGGGCCAACACAGAGAAACACACACAGACAACCATTCACACTCAAATCTATACTGGCAATTAATTGAACGTGCACATCTTTAAGTGCAACGTTTTTAACTTGGTATGTGTCGAACCTCATCGGTTCGACACGTACCTCATCGGGGTTGGTCTTCCAATGGAGAATGGAGCTATGCAGACAAGTACTAGTACATTCCCTAAAGGGCGGCTGTAGCTCAGTTGGTAAGGCAAGTTGTCCATGGACCACAAGGTCAGTGGCTCAATCCCCAGTCCCTGCTTGCCACACATCAAAGTGTCCTTGGGCAAGACACCACTGTGTATGTATCAAATTACAGTGTAAGATAAAAGCATCCACTAAATGATGAAATATAAAGTCCCTTTCAGCAGACGCACTTCACCATCAGAGCCTCTGTGGACTAGCTTCTTGTTACCAACTGTGGGGGTCAGCATGTGTGTGGCTACATTTCCACAACATATAAATAGTCCAACACACAAACTTATTATTCACCAACACACAAACTTATTATTCACCAAGAGTTTATTTGTCATCGCAGAAGCAGAAAAGACGTCATAAAACTGAATGTTTAACCTGCAATAGACTGAAAAAGGGAAAAATAACCTTCCTCACACACACACTGGATTTTACTTCACACATCTGAGACACTGGGGGTGAAATGTCAAAGGCACATTTAGATTGTCGTTTTTCAAAAGAACACACCAGTGTTTAGTTCAACCCGAAGAGTTCGCTGCTCCGCGTTGTGACAATCCCAGTGTAGACCAGCGGTGTCAGTTCTACACGGCCCCTAAGGGTCCGGATACACACAGTGACAGGTGCCCCCCACCAACATGACAAATCACAGTAGGATTATAAAAAAAAAAAAAAAAAAAAAAAAAAAGCTGTGGATATTTATGGTCTCCGTATTTTTGCCATTGGTAAAGATGAAGGACATGTTCAAGCCATTATGGTAAACATGTCATACTGTACCCACTTCCTCCTGAAACACTTGATAACTCCAAGTAAGCAAATCTTACTTGGAATTGTGAAACCAAAAATAAAAAAGCCCCCAGAGTTTTTCGGGCCCTTATGGGACCAATAAATACTGCAAGTGATACTGTTAGTGTTGAGTGACTCCCAGTTATTAGTTATTATGAGTCTTATGTAAAAGCTCCATGAAATGGTTTGACATCGGAGAATCATCATCACATTATTAGACGTCAGGTTGAGTGGAAGCAGTACTGCCTCCGTCCTACGGAGTGGTGAGGAATTCCCTGAAAGATTTCCAGAGATCTAGAGGTTGATACAAGCGCATGTCTCTGTCCTGGCTGCACTGTAGACACGAGGTCACTTTTTATGTTATTTTTGCATCAGTGACCATGTGACACTGGGACAGCACTGAAAATGGAGCGTATGTGACAAAAGGCAAAAACATAAAAGACTCCAACATTAAAAATAAATAAGCATTAAGACATCAGAGCTGCTCTTATTTTCTTGGTTGTCCTGGTGAACTAATTATAAACTTGTAAACCTTTAATGCTCTTGGTTCCATTTTTTTTTTAATGTCACGTAGGCTTGTCTTCTGCGTTGTACATTCAACGGAGAATCAAGCAAAGACAGACGGAAAGTTGCCTCTAACAATACGGAGCAGCCGCGGTTCCAACTTACTGATCGGAGCAATCTGACATTTTGGAAACGGTTTGTGTCAAAGCCGAAATTTCAGATCCTGATATCATTAGCTTTAGTGGAAAAACTGGAAGCGGGGGAAGCTGCTGGCACAGCTCGGTCACGAGTGATTGTTTGGTGAACAGCACCGGCAGCTGTTGTTGGGACCATTTGTAGACAGCAGCCGGATTCTCGTATAGTTATGGCCAGAACCCACCTGACTTTGGGCTCTGTCCCTCTACTGTGGTCACGCCATGTGTCATGTTTAAACTGCAAAGGGACGCGTGCAAATGGACCAGCGGCATGCTCTCCCCTGACACAAGCAAGCGGGCTTCCATGATTCAATCCCTGCCTGATAAAAAAAAAAGAGCTGCCAATAAACAAAACGTTTTCATGAAGCCCTGTCAAAATACTACGGTAACTATAAACCGCAACAACATCACCCAGGCGTAGGAAGGCAGTAAACCGACAACCAGTAAAATAGAAATTTATGTTGATTAACAAAAACGTTACTGAAACTTGAAGGCGTGGACGTAACTCCTCGCGTCAAACGAGGACCTGTCCTTTTTCTTTCAGCACGTCTGCCCTGCAGCACCATCGCTTCGCTTTCTCTCTCTGGCTCCTCCTTCACCCGCTGCGCGGCACCTGCTGACTGCAGCGCGTAGATTCGGCTGTGGCGGCTGGACAGACGAGGTCATCTGACAGAAGAAAAAGAGTGACAATGAGCTTAACGTGCTTCGTACTGGTTTCTAAATGAGCTGGGCTGCTGTTGGCATGACGTGTGAGTGTGTGTGTATACGGTCAGCGTTGATTTTAAACTCCTTTTTCAAAGGTACAAAGCTTCTTTTTTTGACAGTGACGCTCTCGTCTTGCCTAGATGTCATTCTGGTCTTTGACTTTGGTTCAGGTCTTCCAGGCCTTCTGTTGCTAGTGGATTGTGTTTTATCAGTGACGAAGAAAACTAGCCACTCTGAGTTTATTTTGTTCAGTCCGGCCCAAAGGCCCGACTCGATCACCTGCACTGACATCTCTTTGCCCTCGTGTTGAGTGTTCCAGTGAACAGCTACAAAATTGAAACTGGACACTCAGAACCACCTCCAGATCTTCTATGGGCTTGAAGTGTCGTGGAATAATAAGTGAACAGGACAATTGTCCAACTGCCCTTGAGTCTTTCAGGAGTCAAGATGGGGAGAGGTTTGTCACTTTGTAGAGGAATTCTTAAAGAAACAAACAGACATGAACCTGAGTCCGAGCTCAGTTAAAGGGAACTGGAGTAACGAAGACGAACTTCCTTTGGCCTGATGACTCAAAATCTCACTCACATGCTCCCGTCCAAACAGACACGTTGTCAGCACACACATACTCCACAAGGGGGAACTGTTTCTTTACTGTCGCCCATCTGACCTGCATCTCTCCCTTTGTGATCTCATTTCACTTTGAGCCGAATGACATTTTGCATGTCTTTATAAATGATTTAATAATGCATCTTTATAATGTATTCCTTCTATACTGCCAAACCATATTTTGTTAGATGGCCCAAACGGATGTAGGAGAGAGTGGGTTCTGGGATCATAAGGTCTGCAAGTAAGATACAATGTTTTCTTTATTGAAAGAACAAACGGCTTCACTGAGAAAAGCAATGCTGACTGAGCCCTGTGTGCAAATGCTTTTTCTACATTGGTGTTTTCTGTGACAGGGGTTTTGTTGTTGAGTTTGAGTACAAGTAGAAAGGCTTTGAGAGATACAAGTCAGGAGCAGACACTGACATCCATGTGCTCTTCCCCGTGCCGGCGTGTATTACATTGTGATGGTTCATCATGCTGAGTCTTTGTCTTCAGTTCTTCAAAGATCTAGTAACATTTGACTAAGGACGACGGACAATTTCTACAACACGATGTCGTCCAGTGGCCATCAGAAAGCTCCTTTGAAACCTTCTATCTCCTTCAGTCTCCGGACCTGGTGCTAGAAATACACTGTGCGTATTGATTTCAACGAGAGCCCATCAGACATAAAAGGAAAAGCAGCTTCCCTACCTGCTGTGTGCCTCGTGGACCTCTTCCAGCACTAACACCTTACACTCCCTCTTGGCAATTTTGTCCAGTGAAATAAGGCTGTGGTCAGGGGGCGGGATGGCGGCTCTGCCAAGCGGAAATCCCAGGGGAGGTGTGTTGGACCGGTAGTCCAGCACGCTGCCTGACCTGGAGCCAGCAGAGACACCGTTTCATTTACACAATGACAGACGTGGGATATGTCAGCCTGCTTAATAACTTCAGGGGAATGAGTTCACGTGCACCTTCTACACATGCAGCAGACGACTAAACCAATTGCAGTTTCGCCGGACTTTGGGCAGCACGGCTCTGTGAGTGCTCTCTGCTTTCATTCAGCCACTCCACTTCACTGACTTTTGTCATGCACATGCAGTCTTGCAAAAAAGCTGACGACAAACCTTGTTGCACATGTACATGGCAGAGAAATCAGTGTTCCCCAGGAGAAGTCTACCTGGGGAAATCAGGTTTCTGATTTATTTAACAGTTACAGACCCAAGAATTCCAGCTGTAACCCAGTTTGAGTGCATGTCAATTAACTCGCAGTGTGTATTCTAAAAGAGATCCCACGTCAGTTTACAACATGAAATTTCATATGAATCGTAAGTTTCGGGTGAGTGGACACGTTGGTGACACACTCTTCTGACAGGTGAAGCTCCACCAGAAGCTACTGATCTACTCACAACAGTTTTGTGAACATGGCTTTCAAAATATTCGATACATGAGGAGTTTATTAAAGATAGCAATGCTAAACATCTAGGCTTTTTTGTATGACTCCCACCGGAAACCAAAAGACACGTACCTCACGTGATGTGACCTTGGCGGCTGCTGGTGCGAGAAGCTCTGAGATCGGCCCAGGCTGTGTCTGTCCACCAGCTCCCTCAATGCAGGGCTGGTTGATGATGGAGGTGTCCTCAGTGGGGACTGAGGCTGCACTGAAGGAGTGGACACAGAGGCCGTGAACTGGAGCTTCAGCTTCATGTGCTGGCTCAGCTACAGTGGGATCACGCCGCAGGACAGAAACGGACAGGATGAAAGACAATGTGTCACAGTTTGCACCAGTGTCCACGTGGACAAGCACAGCGTTCGTAACAATAATTACAGTGAGCCAGTGTAAAACGAATGGGCACATTTACAGGTCACATAACAAATATCATCTGCAAGTTAATACGACCGTAGTGAGATTAAGTACAAAATGTTAAAGCAGCATTTACAGGCAAGTGACAAGACAAAGTGTAGCAGAGCTTAAATAAAAAAAAATTCCAGATTTCGGTGCACAATGAAGGCGACCATGGCTGAGTCTGGGTGAACTCTCTGAATCTGGTTTGACTTGGTTGTTGTTCTACTGCCCAGAAACTTTACTGATGGGCCAGTCTGGACTGGGACATGCTGCACTTCTGTTCTTGGAAAGACTCTTAGGACACATGGTCCAGCATCAACAACATGATCCATTGTTTCACATTTGGTCTGTGTTGTTAATAGCAGACTATGACCTAAGCGGCAGTTTCAGCAATAAATAATAATAGCTGTATTAATTCACACATGCTGCAGAGTTTAGAGTTCAATTCTAGCAGTCGCCGATATAGGTTTTTCAGTGGCAATGCCTATTGTTTAGAAAACAGGAAGGCCGAAATTACAATAACAATGTCTCCTTGAATTATTTTGAATAATAATGAGTGAAAACTAAAATTTAAGAGCCAGATTTGTAAGTAGTATCCATAAGAACATCTGATAAAAGGACTTTACTTTAAACCACGTATGATCATCCTGGAGGCCGTAGGGTTGGTCGTGTTCTACTTATTTTACCTCTGTATCAATGAAGTTGGGCCAAGTACAGAATCATCTCTGTATAGCACAGCACAGTTCCACAGGAGCCTCTTCCACAATGAGCAGTCGAACAAACTCCTCTGAAACAACTTTACTTCATGTTAACGTGAAATCTGCTTTAAAAATAACGCAGACGTTCATCACTGGGTTGTGTTTATGTGAATTAAGAATGTTGAAATCAGTCCCTAATCGGAAAGTCCACCAGAACCTGCTCAGCTTTGGCACTAAATTCAGCAACGATAAGGCTCAGCCAACCAGCTCGCTGTGATCAATGCCATCGTGGATGAGAGACTGTCGACAGAGCTAATGTTACAAGCTAGTTTTCCTTGTTGAACTTGTGCGCTGATAAACTATTTTGCTTACAGTGACATACAGTCCTAAATGAAAGTTTATTTACTAAAGTTGATTTACCAAGGGGACCGCTCCTCCCTTTGGTAAATCAACATCATCTTTCATGCACAAAGAAGCATTCAAATAACACATGGGAATTAAATATTATGTTGATGAAAACAATTCTTTGCTTCAACTCTTCTTGTCATTTCAAATTATGGAGCTACTAACTTTTTGCAAATGACTGTGCAACGCCAATTAGTAAATACAAGGTAAAACAGAAATATACAACGTAAAAATTTTATCAACCCGTATTTTATTTACAACAGAACATAAACAACATATCAGATGTTGAAACTGAGAAATCTTACCATGTCATGGAAAATATTAGCTCAGTTTGAATTTGAACAGGGGCAACAAGAGGCTGGAAAAGTAACTGCCGCAAATCAAAAGCGAAGGGAGGAACGTTTTTGGGTGAACAAGAAGCATTTGGATAAAAGCACTATATAAGTGTCCCTTTACCATTTAATTATTTCATTTAACTAATTAGCTTAATTGGCAACATGAATGCGTGTAAAAGATGAGCATTTCAGAAAGGCAGAGCTTGTCAAATGTAAAGATGCGCAGAGGTTCACCGACATGTGACATGTACCAAAACATTGTGGATCAATTTCAGAAAAATGTTCCTCAACGTGAAATTGCGAGGACTTTGAAGATCCCACAATCTACAGCATATAATCTCAGAAGAAATGGAAAATTGTTCTGTGGTCAGATGAATCACAATTTGAAATTGTTTTTGGAAACCAAAGACGCCCTGTGCTGCAGGCCTGTATCTCTGATGGTGTGGGGGTCCATCAGTGCCTATGGAGTGGGCAGCTCATGCGTCTGAAAAGGCACCATCAATGCCGACAAGTTCATAGAGGTTTTAGAGCAACATACGCTCCCATTCAGACATCGTCTCTTTCATTGAATGACTTGCATATTTCAACAAGACAATGTTAAACCACATACTGCATCCATGACAACAGCGTGGCTTTGGAGGAGAAGAGTCTGGGGGCTGAACTCGCCTGCCCCTCGAGCTAATATTTTGCATTAAATGGCAAAATCTGATCAACCTCTGATGTGTTGCATATGTTCTATTGTGAATATAATCTGGGGTGATGTGATTTGCAAATCACTGCATTCTGTTTTCACTTGTTTTACACATCGGGGTTGTGTATAAAGGACTACAAATCTCACGCACCGGTTTCTTCAGGGGCCAATAAAATGCAACCAACTGGGTTACTAACACTAATGCTAATAATTTTACACATCAGCAGGCTCAAATTTTCACCCGTGACACATGAAAGTAGGTGTTCTGACTGATCGGCCGACTGATCAATCAGTCAGTGAATTATTTCATTTCACTTTTATCTATAGTTTTACACTTATTTATTTTATATAATAAAAGTATTTCAAAAGCATTCGTTTTCATGTTATTATTTTGACATATGGTAATTGTCCTGGTGCCTAAAACTGACACGAGATGTTTTTAGGTCCAACTCAGTAAGCTTGAGTTGCGACACATTCAGTTGCCGTTTAAATCAGGACCAGTCGGGCAGTGTGTTGAAAGGTAAATTAGTAAGTCCATCCGCAGGCAGGTAAGACAGTAAGTTAAGTGTCAGTGAGCGAGTCGATTAGTCAACAAGTGAGAAAGTCAGTCAGTAGGTCGGTAAGTCAGCGTTGTAACAGCAGGACCTCAGTTTACAGAGACGAGACGTTACACAGCCAGGCATGTTATGTCTTTTAGTACCTCAAAAAGTCCAGTCCTGAGGATCTGGAAGGCCACGGTAAAGGACAGGGTGGAGCCCTTCCTACACTGTCCCAGGTTGCTGAAGGGAGACTGGCACACCACTGACCCCGCCCCGGGATTCCGCTCACCTCCTCTACAAGCTGAGGAATTGATGCATGGGCGGATGGATGGATGGGGGGAGGAAGATTCAACAACAACAGATAGAGCAAAGAAGGGAAAGTTAGAGGTTATGTTCAGACAGGGTGAATCTTTAAAAAACAAAAAACCTCCTTCTCATTCATAAGACCCAGCAAGTGTGTTAACGCAGAAAGGGACCCACAATGCAGGAGGACGAGGTTTAACTTTACAACGCAACATGGCATTATCCATCAAACCTATATTTGTGCTGTTTATTTTCATAGAGAAATTATAAAACAGTTTTTAGCAAGATGACTGAGCTTGTATAGTTCGGTCTGTGGATGTTACAATATAGTACTAAGAAGGCCATTTGTGTCGTCACTAACAGGAACAATGGACGAGTCAAAGGAGCTTTGCATTTTCACAGCTGTATTTGCATCACTATAACACTCATGTTATGTCCTCTGCACCCGCTTTCTGCGACAAACACCAATACTGTGCCAGTGTGTGGAAAATGTGTTTAGTTGTATGATGGTAAAGTCACTTATTCACCTTCAGAATTCCAGACCAGGCGGACAGACAGGAAGTCCTGCAAGTTGTTCAGCAGCGTGTATTTCACCCAGAAGTGTTCCAGAGGCCTGACAGCACGGGGACAGGAAGCTGTCATCACCAGCTGAGGACGATCTAGGCGGATGCTGGGCAGCAAGTAACAACTAGAGATGTATCTGGAGATAAAGCAAACTAGTATTTACATTTATCTTTAGAGAACTCCACGGCAGATATTCAACTTTTTAAAACGACAGCTCAGTTTGGAAAATGTCTTTCTTGGGAAAAGTAAGTCGACCACGTGACAAAACTGGTATTGGATTTTTTGATCACTAATATACATTTACATTGACATTTAGGCATTTGGGAGACGCCTTTATCCAAAGCGACTTACAAGTGACGAACAAACAAGCAATAAAATCTAAGTTTAGGAGAAAAACATCAAAGTAAAGTGCTGTCAAACAAGTGTTACGGTTTCATGAGATGCAAGTAGAGAAAAAAGAAAAAGCAAGTTTTTTTTTTTAAAGGAAGAGACGGAAGAGTTCTGTATAAATATTAAATATTATATATATTATATATATATATTTATAACATTATAAATATTATATATATAAATAATATAAATATTGAACATACAAGAGATGCTTATTGTACTGGAGGGCAGCACTTTAATTGTACAAATATTTAGTCTGCCACATTTTTTACAGAATACAGAGAGATAAATCTGAATAGTTACTTTGTGAAAGGAAGCTTTCCAACACGCCACTGTAGCACAGCCACCAATGGGATCTCCAAACCCTACATAAATATTAAAAAAACAGAAGCACATACACAGGTTACAATAAAACTCTGCAGCCGTAGGGGGGCACCCGGGTAGCTGGCGTTGAGTGTCTCGCTTGAGGACACACCACGTGCCCGGGCTGGGACTCAGACAGACAGCGCTTTGGCCATTTATTTCGGCATCCGCACGATGCCGCAGGGTTAATTTGTATTCACAACCATGTACAGCACTATGACAGAAGCGGTTTTCTGACACGTGTTCCAGTACGTGAGAGATGTTGACCTGAGCAACATAACGACTGAAATAATAAAGAAGAAGTAAAAGAGCCCGACATTTCCTCTATCTCTTCTGCTCACCTCGCTGGTGTCCTCCCCTGCTTTGTTCTGTAGATTCAGCCTGAACAGGAAGTTCTGTTCCTCTAGGGCGCTGAGTGTGCTAGGTAAACGCGATGACTCACCGTCTGCCCGACAGAATGACGCCATGGTGACCTCTGCTGATTGGTGGCTGTAGTGGGGAGTGGAAATAAGCGCGTGTTTGTTACAGTAAAATATATACTGAGCTGCAGTATGTGCCTCTTTGATTGGTAGAACAAACAGATGTCAAGATATATTAAAGTTTCCAAATACATTACAACATTCATACGACTGCAATAAGATATGAGGGATCGTTCTTTATATGGCACATCTAAATATTCATCAGCAGTGTGTGGAGCTTCTGGGTACCAAGGTGAAGAACGAAACGGGGCCACTGTGCAGGTGCATGGCTTAAAAAAATTATTTTGCAGTGTGTTCCATATTATTGAACATTAAAAAAGCCATTCTGTGACCCTGCCCAATACTCTTGGAACGGGGGCCTTATCATTCCAGTTTTCCAGTCACAATCTGTGATCTGTCTATATATGTATGCGAGTGGACACAAGGACTTACCACACGTTGTCCACTATAAGAACTGAGCCATCCGGCATCATGGGAAGATAGGAGGAGTTATAGTTAGGAAGGATCTTCACATCTTTAACACAGATGTCCTCCTGGGAGCTACAGTTCAACACTGAGGAGAAAGGAGGGAGGAGCTGATGAGCAGCAGATCACGGGGAGCATTAGTGCAGCATTACATGACACTCTGTGGCCTAAAACTTGTCTCCCTCTTCATATCTTTTAGTCAGGTAAAAGTCATATGCAGATTATATTTTATGTTTTTTATATTTCACCTCAAATTATAAAAATATTTACCTAAACAATACAGGAATTATGGCAACAACAACAACAAAATCACTGTTGGTAAAGGTGGTTACCACCCCAAAAAAGATACATCAGCAGTTTCATATTTTTATATTTAAATCATCTGATGGCATAATTTTGTCGCTGATGTAGTTTTTAAATTATATTTTCTCGCTAACAAATCTGTATCTCTAAAGATGTGGGGGTGTGTGAACACTATCGTGTCGAGTGTCATTAACCTTTTAGGACAGTCAGGTGTTTTCCCGAGATGGTCAGCTGCTGATACTGGATACTGGGAGGCGGGAGAACTTTGAGGGTGGTGCTGACTGGGGACGGAAACAAGAGTTAAAGCCAGCAGTCACTGAAGGAAAGGGCAATATGAAAATCACATTAAATCTAACCTACAGCCCCAAACGAATCTCCACTATGTGACCTTATATGGTTTTTACTCTGCAAACTCAACATTCTGGACCCCAAAAAAGTGGAGCTCTTTGGGTCCGCTGAGTTCGAGTCTGCTGTTGACAGAGACACACTGTTCGTACCCTGTGCCTTGAAGGGGATCACGTCCTGTCTGAAGGTGTGCGCTGGACTTCGGAGCTGCAAAAGAGTTCGGTAGCCATGTTCCCTTACCTCCGCCTTCTCCTCCTCCTGTTTCCATACAGTCACTATGATCTGACCCCACAAAGACGAACACAATTAGACGGTTGTGCATTAAGATTCCACAGCACACTACAGCAGAGAATAATCCTGTTAATCCAACAGGGCTCAAGAATAGTGCTGCTCACCCAGGTTTTTTTATGTTTCTGTGTGCATTAATTATGAAATACTACAGCACAAAGAGAACAGCTGAAAAGTGTTCAACCCATTTCCTACACGTGTCTGACCTTAGCTTTGAATGTGTTGGGTGGCAGCTTGTCCAAGGAGACGCTGAGGCAGAAGATCACTTGGTCATCCAACACCAGAGCAGACTGCAGGGAGAAAAATGGTACAATGTTAAAATCTGTATAGAGCCTATCAACAAGCAGTTACTAATCATTAGCAGTGCATTAAAACCCAAAGAGGTTCACGTTACTGTAACGGGAAACGAAAAATCTTCGCCGAGGGCAACACTGGCATTAGTGTCGGGCAGCTGAGCCATCAGTTTTAATGTGCCAACACTATTTTCTGGTGGCCTGGAAGAAATTGTACTGCGTCTGTGGCTCTTCCTCAGAGAACTACTCATATTCCAAATATTATCCAAATGATATCCAAACATTTAAACTAATCTCCAAACCAAACTAGTTGAACAGGTCCATTACTATATCCATGTCCTACACTTTTGTTCCAAGAATGTCATGCAAATAAAAACTGTATCATTTTACAGTTCGCATGTCTGTATTTTTTAGGATTCCCTGCATTTGTGTAATCAGGTGCAAGAATAATGGGAAATAGGTTAGTGTGGTCCGGGGCTGGGTATGAACGCGTTCAAAAACAAAAAAATTAAAGGAGGATACTTTCAAATCAATACAGTGCCAAAGAACTGAACACAGACACGATCAAATCTCAGATCTAGATACAATTATCTCAGGTATCCAGGCTTAAGTCCACAACTAAAAACTAAACCAAATCAATAATTGCTTTGGCTGCATAGCGATGCCTTCTTCATGGAGCCTTTGCCTAGAAGTGCGCAACCACTTCAGCAACAGCTGCAGCCATCTTGACAGTGGAGATCTCAAATGAGAAATATATATTTTCATGGCCACTGAAATGCTGCTGAATGTTACTACATTTGACTCAGAGATGACATCATCATTCCTAACTCTTAAATGGTGACTTCGCCGGTTTCCAACTTGCTTTCCACAGCTTTGGTTCAGAGTGTAAATGTATGTTGACGCTTATTAAAATATTTCCCGGCTTCTAGCTGAAAAACTACTCCCAATGACATGATCCATCATTAGGAGTGGAGATGATGTCACCTGGAGGAGCTCTGGGTTGTGGACATAATCTTAGAAACAATCTTAATTGCAGGTTTCTTTCAGGTGATGTCACCTTGAGGCATTTTTTGGCTTCCCCTTTGAGCTGAAAGGGAAGGTTGGTGGCATTCCGGTTCCATGTACCCCCATGAACCAAAATGAGTGAAGTCGTCATGTACCTTGTTAAGTAAAGGGACATCCAAACAGTTTTTTTTTTTAAAGTCAACGTGACATCAAAGCATATTTGAATGCAGGCTCGTGCTCGCTGCAGGAGGCGTAGCAGCAACGTCCCTGTGAAGGCCTGCATCAGCAGGTCCGGGCGTCCTGCATCAGCAGGTCCGGGCGTCCTGCATCAGCAGGTCCGGGCGTCCTGCATCAGCAGGTCCGGGCGTCCTGCATCAGCAGGTCCGGGCGTCCTGCATCAGCAGGTCCGGGCGTCCTGCATCAGCAGGTCGGGCGTCCTGCATCAGCAGGTCGGGCGTCCTGCATCAGCAGGTCGGGCGTCCTGCATCAGCAGGTCCGGACGTCCTGCATCAGCAGGTCCGGACGTCCTGCATCAGCAGGTCCGGACGTCCTGCATCAGCAGGTCCGGACGTCCTGCATCAGCAGGTCCGGACGTCCTGCATCAGCAGGTCCGGACGTCCTGCAACATACTCCATGTGCGTACGGAGCACGCTCACTGCGAGCAGGAAGTGGATATGTGGTCGGGCTCTGGCTTCTTGTCAGCACCGGAAACGTCACTGTGCAGGTGGCCAAGGCTGGCGTCCCCGTCACAAACCCTTTTCCTAAGCCCCGTTCCTCTTACCTTCACCGGCTCCCCCCCACACTGCCGCCCATCCCTGGCCGGGCTGCCGTCCGTGAGAATCAAGCTGCACTCCCTGAAGCTCGGGCTGCTGCCTGGTGTCCGTTCGCGCTCGTCACGCGCCCTGTCCCCGGGTTCCCCGTCGTCGTCCTCGCCGCTGCTGCTGCTGCTGCTCCGGGGCCCTGGCTGGTGCTCTCCGGGTCGCCGCTGCCCTTTCTCAGCGACGCTCACACTGGCCAGTGCAGACAGGGAACATGCTTTGTCCTTCCACGGCGGGACACCGGGACCGTCGTCCCTCCCCACCGAGTTCCGGAGGACCAGCAGGAACTCCACGGTCTCACCGAGGTAGACGTGTTTTCGCCGCGGCAGACTCGCGTACTGCGCCGGGTCGGAGAGACTCGGCACCGGCGCAGCGGGAAAGTACATGCTGCACTCACACGGCGCGTGCATCTTAACGACGTCACCGCAGGCGACGTTAGCCGACGTTGACATGAGCTAACTGCTACATTGTCCATGAACTGCGGTTCACAGGACGAAACGTTGATTTCCGTGGGTGACAATGACGCCGCGGGTCCTTCCGTTCAGCGAGAAGCTCGTGAAAACGTCGAAAATCTCCTTAAGGCAAACGGCACAAACACAGTGACGTTCAAGCGACGGGTGTCCATCTTCATACCAGCAGGGCGGCTAATCGAGGCCTGAGACACAGAGCGCATCAGACCACACGAATCGATGACCGGACGGGCGAACACGCAGCCGAGCACCGAGGGTTTGATCACGAAACGCGCAACAACGTCAATCAAGATGGAGGAAGGTAGAAGCGGGACTTCTTAAAGAACACGTTTGAAAACAAATATATACACAGTACTGTGCAAACGTTTCAGGCAGTTGTGAAAAATGCAGAACTAAGCACAGATCCAGTGGATGGAGGCTCTCATCCCTGTGTCTCCACTGTGCAAGTGGACCTAGAAGAATTGATGCTGGTTTGAAGGCAAATATTGATTTGATTTTGATTTTTCTTTTATTTATTCACTACATATTGTTCATTTATGAAAATACATGTTGAACACAGTCCTGTATATATATATGTGTGTGTGTTTGTATAAATATATATTTGTGTGTGTGTAGTTCGTTTGTCCCGTAGTCGTCTCTCTCCCTCTCTGTCCCCCTCTCTCTGTCCCTGTCTTCAGGTGTCCTCGGATTTGGCGCTGTGTGTCCTCCAGTGTGCAGGTACTGGTCCCACTAACCTGCTCAATGTTTTGTTGTTGCTTTTGTTGCTCTTTTCTTTTCTCTCCTTTAACTTTCCACTCAGCCCAACCGGTCAAGGCAGATGTCCGTCCACCCTGAGCCTGGTTCTGCTGGAGGTTTCCTCCGTTAAAGGGAGTTTTTCCTCTCCACTGTTGCCTATAGCTGCTCAAGGGGCATTTGTTGGGTTTTCTCTAAATGTTTGTATAGTCTTGACTTTATTATGTAAAGTGCCTTGAGATGACCCTGTTGTAAATTGGCGCTATATAAATAAAGTTGAATTGAATTGAAATTGAACTGTGTGTGTACACATATATGTATACGTATATATATGTATGTACCTGTTTGTAACAACTCTGATGTCCGGGGCAAGGCCGTCTTTACACTTGCATGTTTGTTTTTACAAATGAGAGTTATCAAAACTTAACAAAATATGTTTTATCCACCACTTTTAGAATTTGCTTTTTCCTGGTTAAGCTGTAAGAAGTTCATTGACACTCAGGCACTAATATCTAAAATAATTTTTTTAATTCATCGAGAGTCCCAGTGTCATCTGGGGGAGACAGCTGAGTGTCACCAGCATAAATCCGGTAGGACACACGTCTCCTGTTGTCACCACCTAGAGGTAACATATACACACTGAACAGCAGTGGTCGTGAAATTGATTCCTCTTTTTAAATTATTTCCAAGATTGTATATGTATATTTTATATATATGTTTTGACCGGTTTCAACTGACGTGCATGTGTTTCTATGTATTGTTCTACAAATCCACATTTAATGTTTTCCACACAAATCTTGCGAGGTGTGACACCCTGTGTCAGGGTGTCTCTTCTACTTGCTCTGTATGGCTTTAGCATCTAAACGTGCATTAATGCTTTTAAGCTTCCCTCTAACTTCACTATACTGAAATATTCCTCTCCTTCTAGCAGGAAAACTCCTCCATATGACATCAGACGGAGTTTTCCATCATTAGGAGTTCCAATGATGCTGTCTGGAGGAGCTCTGGAAAAGCAGGTCAACCGGGATTACAACCTCCACCGTAAGAGCAACGAAATGCTATAATCTCAACTAAAGGTTCCTTCAAGTGATGTCACCTGGAGGCATTTTCAGCTAGGACAATGGTAAGTTTCATGGCATTAATGTACGTGTACATCCCAAACTAGGACCAAAAGAAGCAAGTTCAAAATCTGGACGTTTCCGTAAAAGTAGTAGGAGTTGATAGCAACTCTTATTCCCACTTATCCACTATTACTATCTCTGGCTACTATACTGTACTACAGTAACTTAATGAGGATAAAAACATAAAACCAGTTGGTGAAGATCAAGAAATGTTGTTTATTCAGTAAAAGAAAAAACTGGATGCCCACAGAGTGTGAGCTACTACAAATTTCAACATAAATATGCAGTTTCAAGTCAGATTAAAACCAGGTTCCTCTGTTGCTCCCCCTATTAAATTTGTCCAGCTCAACCTTCACTTCAGTGGAATGTGCAACAACACGAGTGAAAGTGTCTCCCGCTAGGAACATACGAACAGAGATGGAAGTTGTTCAAATGAGGTGTTCAGATGGATGAATGGCGCTGTATGTCGGAGCCTACTGTCTGTCATACGCACGCGCTGTATAACACGCTATGTGACATACCATACACATGAAATCTTTATTGGTTCTATTAAGTCACAGTACTGTATCAATAAAATGTTTAAACCAACTTTCCCCTGGAAGAATGAGCTCCTCACTACGTCAGGAAGACAGGCGTGAAAATAAAGCACAGTTGTCAGCTGTCAGCAGAGACTGTATTTGTATTACAGGGATTAACCACAGGTATGTGTACACAGTGTGGACAAAACCTCATTGTTTTCACCAGCTCAAACAAACCTGGGGGATGCTTTCTCATTTTTAACATTTTTAATGTAAGAATCTAGCTCATAGTTTACAAGACCAGTAACTGTTTCCTAAAGGATAATGACCTGTATTACAGAACAAAAACCAGAGCAAATGTTTGTCTTCATTTATCATTCCCTAAGATAACAAAATGTCTCTAATGCCAATGTTTTCAATGTTTATTTCAGTGTTGAGATTTAGTCATAAACAATTTTCTCTAAGTCACGATGTAATTTGCCATTATTTTAACCGTCAGCTACGATAGTAGTGTGAATATAACCATTGTGTGCAGGCCAACCCTTTATCTCATGATTATCACATGGATACTGATACTTTGGTTCAAAGGCTGAGCGGCATAGTTGGAATCAATAATGTATACGACCACTGAACTCTTCACCCAATCCAAGGTGGCAGATTTTGTAAGGTTTGAATTATAACCTGCAAAAATTCTAACTGTTGCCTAACAGTGGCTGCACTAATGGATCTGAGTCCAGTTTTCCTATCAGCAAATTCCATCATGCTGTGACATGCATTTCCTTATCATTACTAACTCTCACAAGGTGCAAATCCTGAAAAATACAGTATGTACAAATGGTGATCAGAACAATAAATACAAGAGGTGTTGTTTTAAATCCATGGCCCAAAACATAACACGTATATGCAAAATATATACTGTGTTTGTGTGTGACTGTTTTGCATTAGTCTTTCTCCTACAGCTGTTGCCTCTGTATTCTGTCTGTCCACTGCTGTAACAATCAGTGCCTCTGTATAATTTAACCACCAGCAATCAGACACGTTTCTGAACATATAATGTCATAATGTTCACTTTCCAACAAAAAAAAAGTTTTAATATTTAAATATAAATGCATCAGCCTGAAGAAATTTCCTGGAGCCCATATAGGGCACAGCTATTCATCTGCACTCCCATGACTGTCACGGTGGGGAAAAAGCGTCCGGTCATGTGCAAAGTTTACACCGTTCAAGCAACAAAATAAATCCCTTTTAATAAGGTCAATATAAGCTTCCGCCATTTCAACCATTGCTGAGCAGCAAGTGTGCGAGAGAACGCAAAACCATGTACTATTTTCTTTTGAAAAGGTAAAATGCTGGAGATTTTCTCTGTTTTTGATGGCAACAAATCATATAAAAAGAATTCAACCAACAAAACTAACTAATCCAAAACCTGATGGAGCTTACTTCTCTCTGCCATAGATCCCCATTGTTGCTGAAAACCTCTCACTGCAGTTTATCACTAAGCAGGACACCAACAACACCATCATCAGTGAAGATGCTCAAACACGGGTTTGTTGACATTGCTGCGGCTGATTTTATGCTAAAAGTGAAGGGTTTGACATAAACACAGACATGGAAAACAGAAACAGAGACATGCTGAGAGGAAGATCCACCGGGACACATGCGGTAACGAGGCATCAGTGAACGGGTGGGAGGTCATTCGGCTTAATCGAAAGGAAGACACTGTTGGAGCTGCAAATGCACAGACCCTTATCAGGCAGTCTGGACCAGAACCAGGTAAAGACCACTGTTGTCTTAACTTTGTAAAAATCCAAATGTTAGAGAGAGACACCTTCAACTCAGTCACATTGAGAAATAATTGGAGTTCTTGACATAGTCTTTACGGTGAGTAGATGCAATTCAGTGTAGATTTTAGTTTCTTTATATAACAAAACACAGAAAATGACTGACCTTAACCTTAACCAAACAACCTTTCTAGGCCCCAAAAATCAATATGATTGAACTACAAATGAAATGTTACACAGTTGGTGCATATGTAAAGGAAGGTTGTGGACAACAGGACAAAATGTTGGCCAGGTGCCATTTTGTCTTTGTCAATGCAACTAAATCTGTCAGCTACATTCCTGATTCCAGTGATGCAAATGTAAAGCAGCTTGGCCTGTACTGAGAGCAGATACTTGAACACAGGTAAAACCTTTTTGACGTTGCCTGGAATCCGACGCTCTGCAACTGTGAAAGCTGATTAACAATCAGCTTTTCAGTGGAGGAGCCAGGAGGTGGGCATTCAAACAAAGTTCGGTACACCCTATCCGCCAAGTAGGTCTGCTGCTGTAAGCAGACACCACTGACACTGCACGGGAAAGGAGAATCAACCCGCTGTTCTGTTGAAGAGCTCCTTGTTTGGGGCCATTATTAATCAAATGAAGAACATTTGAAAGAGACACAAGCCACATCTAGGACTTGGACAATCCATATCTGGGCACAATCTGCACTGTGATCGGATTCCCTTTCATTGCTGCCTGGGACAGGACCTTCAGTACTGATAGGTCTGGCAGCATGTATTTTTCTCCGATTTCTCAACTACACTGCACGGCTGTAAGAGAATAACCCACAGGAAGGACTGTTGCGTTGCGCTGTCTGTGAAAGCAATAGGTGACAAACCACACAGCAGACAGATGTGCTACTTTGAAGCGTCATACGCAGAATCATTTGTCAGCAATCCGGTGTGCACCGCATCTTTCGCTCGCAACACAAGACCAAGCGAGTTAACAAATGCAGGGAACAGCACACCGTTGCTCTGACGCACTCGGCATGCTTCACGTGCAGAAATCGATCGACCTGATGTTCTCAAGTTCATCACATTCTATTATTTTAGTGGCTATTTATATACTTAAGATTTAAAGTTGGAATTCATGTCCCTTGCCGTACAATGACTGAAATCAAAGGTCATTTTTTAACCTAACAAAAGATTCTCTAGTAGTTCAGAAGTTGACCTTAATTTCACACAGACTTCATCTGTTTTTTATTTTGGGTCACATTTCCTTAAGACAGGTAAGTCAGCTAAGTCCAGGTGTTTGCTCTCACACAAGCACTTTCCCAGCATTTATTTCTGGAGTCCTGATAAGATCAGCAGCGCAAACACGGCACTGTGTCCACTCCTAACATGGGCCTGTGCTCACAGTTCCAAATTGCAGAACTGTTTCAAGCTCAACCATCGTACCCATGTTCATGGTAATGAAGGAATGCAATTACTTTTTTTGGAGAGCTCTCAACCAAACACGCATTCCCACATTTCTGTGGCATTAACCCGGCAGGCACACACAACACACGCGCCCACATGTCCAACAAAAAAAGGATGATGTGTTTTGTTAAAACCAACGAGGATTAAGTTTATGTTTCAATCTTCATGCAGCAGCATGTTAACAACAAACTACAGTGGTGAGGGTCACAAGTACCATGCAGGACCAGACTGTAATAGCACACGTGATTAGCTCCTTTTTGAAGAGAAGCAAGCCTAATGCTGCATTCCAGCGAGAGGGAAGAGTTTCAGCTTTTTGGCAGCAATTCTGGCGAGCTGGTAACATTATTGTGTCGTACAAAAAAGTTTCAGTTGCTTTGGCCCACACTGATATGAATGTCATTTACCTGGATCTCCTATCTCTGTGTGTGTCAGATGATGAACCCGTCTGTTGACTTTAAGCAGATATTGGAAGAAAGGAATGTGTCCAAATGATATTACACAGCCTCGCGTAGACTGGAGGATGATAAATTCTGTTTGAGAATGGAAGCACAGGCTCCAGGCCCCTTTCCCCTCTTGTAGCATTAAGACATAATGTATTTAAGAAGCTGTCAGAAAAGTGGTTTTTCGATGGGGCTGAGGTTTAGCTACTGTAAGTGTTTCCACTCAAATGTGTTCATCCTAATTACTTTTGGCAGTGAGCAAGTAACAGCCAATACTGACGTTACAACCCATAAATTACTGTAGTGCTGTAAACACACACACACACACACACACCCCCAAGTTTGTGTACCATCATTACATCCAAGCCACAAAGTGGTTTGCTGAAAGATACGGTCCCCTGTGATTTCTGGAGACGTCTGATTGAAAATGTCCATGTGTTTAAAGGAGAAGGCTGGTCATGTTTTTCACATTTTTAATCTTTTTTACATTTCAGCTCACTGTGGTGTCCATCCATCTTGACCCAGATGTCACTCATTCTTTTCTTGTTCGTCTCCACAGGTCTCAGTCGTTGAAATATATTCACATCAACAACTTTCTATATTAGTGTAAAAAACGATCTGCCTTATCCTTTAAAATGATTTTAACACATACCTGGCAAGGGCGGCATTTCCATCATTGCTTAGTTAAATAGTTTCCAACTTTGGAAGTAGGTTAAGGCTATTCCTACATCATATTTTTATCCAGATCACTAGAAGAGTCATACCACCAATGTCCAAAGACCACCATGTGTTTATGTGCTTAGCTCAGTGACTCGTGTGATGGTACTGTGTGACAGGCACAAACATTACCTTGAGGAACTTCAAGCGTGCGCAGGGCGAGCAAGGTTGACATGAAAATCAGAACTTGTTAAGGTATTAACATGAACGTTGGGTAGAACAGTCTTCCAATTGTCTGTTGTCACCTTTGACTGTGTGGTGAACAGCAGCAGGACCTGGCAGGACTTTCAGATGACAGAACTCACAACCCTCCTTCAACTTGTTACTGCTGCCATAGAAACATCTTAGGTGCTCAGAGGTCAAGGGTTAAGACCACAAGATTTACACTAAGTAGACAGTTTGTCAGGAAAACAAGCCAAACAACCGAAAGGTGGAAGTGCAAAAGAGGAGTGTAAACTGCACTTGGCTCAGTTTTCACTTTCATTTGTCCAATTGTTCTGCAGCCAAATGTGCCACATTTAGGAAGGAGACTCACTTCAAACTATCTCAACCTTCCTTTTTCTTGGACTCGTTTCAAAGTCTGATTGCTCCTACTTAAATGGCTTCCATCCCAGTCTCTCTCCCCTTCCCCTGCCATCCTCCCTCCAGCCGCTCCACCCACCAGCCTCTCTCCTGTCCTGGACGAGTCTTGCCTTAGCAAAGAGCCACCGGCTGATCCAATCAGTCCCTGGCTTTGTTGTCCTGGCAGGGCTTGGACTGCCGGAGCCCTGGGAAATTGTTTAGCATCCAGCAGATCTTTATACTGGATCTCAGGCCTGATCAACCTCAGACAGGCAGCCCTGGTAGTGTTGTCCAGCCCTGGCTGGAGCTCATAGCCGAGAATCTTCACTAATCCACTCTGGAATGGCCGGATGTTTTTGTCTCGGATCCGGTGTGCCTCCACAGGTTTCCCACCGTCCCGGAGACAAACCCGGGCCAGATCTTCTCGCCGCATTCTGAGAAGAGCTAGTTCCTGCTCCATCTGGACGTGACCAAACCTGTCGATTTCCTCCCAGAAGGTCCTGTTGAAAGCTTTGTATAAGTACCAGTCTAAGGCATTCCACTGCCGCAGCTTCTCCCGCTGTTCGTCTGTCAGTGACAGATTGGGTGCTGTCTTGACTTGTGCGTGTCCAGCTCTAACACTGACACCAGCCGCTGCAGCTGCTTTGCCCACCCAGCTCCCACTCATCCCCCCGCTGGGCTTCTGCTGCCGTGCGTTGAGACTGAAAGAGACGACGGCATCCAGCGGCCAGCAGAGAGCATGTCTCAGCAGGATCATGGACTGGTCAAAGTACTCAGACACTAGAATCAGCTTGAAGGCACGACGGATCATTGCTTCACCACGCTGAGCCAGTGCAATTGAGAAATTTCCATTGTGATCCATGCCAAAGTCAAACCAGAGCAGGTTGCGGGCATAGTGGTTGTTGCGAAGACGAGGGTCGTAGTATTTGTTAGGGTCATCTGCAAATTCGCCCAGGCCTTTGGCCTTCCGAAAAGCAGGAACTACTTCTTTGTAATAAGCAAAGGAGGACTCTGCCATAGCGACCGGGTTCCTGACGATTGAGAAGTAGAATGTGTCTGCCGACATCACCTTCTCCACCTACGAGACAAAATTTTATAAAGGTGGTATTATTGGAAAGTAATTCAACAATCAGACGGTACATTTCCATTGTTTCTTTCAGCATTAGAATTTTATTACAGTTTGCTCTTTTTGGCAAACGAGCCCATACAGGTAATTTTAAAAGACATGTGTTTTATGTAAACACACCTGCAGCTTTGCAAGCAAGGTCAGCAGGAAGTGGGCAGCTACCATTTTGTGTCATGTGCAGAAACAACCATTGTTTGGTCCTCCCAGATGCACCAAACGTGCAGAGTCTGCTGTCACCAACCTTTGCACTAAACCAACAGTCTTTTACCCATCGCCATTAGCAGATTTGACCTATCACAACTTCTACTAGTGCTGTTAGTGAATGATGCAAAGGACCGGACCCCTAAGGGCCCCACAAATCCTAGTTTCTCTGTGTGGCAGGTGGGTTTGGTACTTGGACCGAACTGCAACTCTCAAACCAATTATGTTTTATTGATGTTATTTACAAATCATCACTTATTGTTGTTTATTAAGTAAAGAGGGATTTTATTGCTGTGCTGAGCTTCAGGGCCGATATCTGGCTTTAGAATTCAGATCCCGCATAACATTTGATCAGATCAGGATTTATTGTACGCTACGAGGCTAGGCCAGATTTTTGTTTGCATGAAACTCTGAAAAGGTTGTTATATAGTCTGACTGGCTATGTTTATATGTAACTGGAGAAGAAAGATGGTAGATAGATATAACTTGCACTACTGTATTTTGTTTCTCGTCAATGTAATCCAAAACTCTGAAAACAGGAGAAGTGCAGTTCTACACCGATGTGGACAACTGGTCTGGCTCAGATGATGTTACATAACCAACCAGTTGGGCCAGCAAAGTAAAAAGACACTGGCAGGCCAGCAAGTGTGTCTCATTCTTGATTATTTCAGTCTTAAAACAATGTTTGGAAAGAACAACCTTCTGTTGCAAATTGTCGAGTGCTCACCGTGCCGATACAAATACCCAGCAACAGTCTGTATATTAGTTTTCTGCCCACACACTTTAAAGCACAAACTATCCACAACAATGTGCCAGCTTTGAACTCGTCCTGGACTTGCCCCTCTCCTCTTTTGCATAACTCACCTCCAGCTTGTTAAACCTCATGTGATTGCCCATGATGTGGAACTCCGTGACCCTGGGACCTCGGTAACCTTTGACCCTGTGTGCATTAAAGGGTAGTGGGTAGCCCAGCTGGTAGCCCAGTGGAAGGGCAAAGTGGAGATTACGCTCCTCCCCGAAGCGGTACAACAAGTTGAGCACTGTGCTGCTGGCTGTCTTGTGGGTCTTGAGGAACATGATGTGGTTGTGGGGCTGACAGGGGCCCAGAGACGGTCCCTGAGCATCAGGGGATGAGAAGATGGAGCGAGCAGCTGGCTGGACAGTACTAAAGGAAAAAGTAAAGGAAGAAAGCATTTGACATAGACTAGCTGGTGAACGCAGCAGGACATTGAGCAGCGGAGGAGCCAGATATTTTCTCATTTTCTGGTGGAGACTAAACCAGAAAAAAAAGAAGAGTGGTGAGGCAAGTTACAACTGGATCATGTCTGTCACAGGACCGTCTGAACCTCTACAGTCCTGTAGTTTGCCAGTAATGGAGACAGATGCCCTGTAAAACACTTCAGGAATTTAAAACCTCTATTAACTATTCTTGTTAACTTAATGTGAATGGAACGAATAATGGAGACAAACATAAGAAATTGTGGATAATAAATAGTCTGATAGCTATATATGATTCTTATTAAAATATGAATATTAGTGTCGTAACTCTAAAACATTTTCCCTCAGGCTAAAGTGTGGGTCAGCTAGAGGGCAGAGTAGATTAGGAAGCCACGTAAACGCTCTGGGTATGAAACACGGCACGCCATAGAAATGCTATCGCCAAAGCAGAAGGACTGCAACCTGAACCTCCCCCAGGGGCCTTTGGCACCAGATGTTCAGTGAAGGAGTTAGTTGGGCAACTTTGCAGAGGGGAGAAGTTAAAGTTAAGCACGTCACAGCCTAATAGACCCTGAGTGAGTTGTACAAGGTGCAAATGTTGTCTGAAGATGTGCACATCTTTGCTTTCCGTCCACTACGACAGTAAATGGACTAAGTTATCAAAGACAAACTGAGAATTTTAAGACTTTTACCTACTTTTTGACATTGCATTAGTTGATTATATATACATATATAAAAGAATTGATCACAAAGTTCCTGATTACAAAAAACAAAGAGTGTAGGTGCCCATGTACCTTTTAAGGTCTTTTTGTATCCAATACATGTATCTATAATAACATGGAACCAAATCTACAAGAAATATCACGACTTGTGAATGTCTATGGCCAGGTGTAGGTCACAGCAGCTTCATTAGCGAAACATGTGACACCTGCATCCCTCTGCTCAGTTCCCTAATGTGGCTCTTGCTGTCACATGGTGAGCAGGAGTCACACTCTCTCTACTGTGTCGGTGTTGTCTTGGATAAATGGCAGATTTAGAAAATGAACAATCATGGTAAAGAACAAGCTGTGTCTCAGTCACAAAAAACAATATGAAATCTGCATCAGACTATGCATGCACATTGAATCCTCTTCTCCTGTCACTGAGAGCCACAGGTTTGAACCCCATCCACACCTCCAGTTTGCCCTGTTTGTTAACCCGAACAAGACGAAGCATTGACAGCAGCTGCCATCGCTAGTACTATGAAGAATGTGTCGTCTCTGTCACTGTGGCTCGATGTTAAACATGCCGAATGGCATCAGCAACTTCTCAGAGCGTTTGGACTGACGGGTGGACGGAGCGCATGGCTCTGTCTCCGTCTGTTACATGTGTGAAATGTTCCGAGGTGAATGACAAACATCCAGATGTGTACAACAAATTCAAGAGAGAGTTTTTAGTTGTTCTTTTTCTACAGACATACAAATGCTATGGTTACTGTTTGTGATGTGCTTCACACACTCTATGTCAAGGAACAAAGGGGAACATAAGCTCTTTTAGGCTCATACTGTCACACAGTAATGTTTTCAACTTCCTTTTATATTATCTTAAGCCTCTATTGCACCACGTTAAAGTACATAAGTTTCATTGTTTTAATGAATCAAAATGAATCAAAAATTTGTCTCAAACATCGGAGACCTTGAGTGGAATTGGTACCAACTAACAAATTTCCTGTATGGTGATCTGTATGGTACTGCGAACCCTTGAACAGAAACATGTGGATTATAGAAAAGCAGTATTTTTATATAACGTGTGTTCATTAAAGTAGAAAAAAACATGAATGCTTTCATCTTTACAGAGTTTTCATTGATGTGTATGTCTGTAACCAAGCCGGTGAAGCTTGTGCACTGGCAGCTGGTATTCCTTTTATCAGCACTGAGGTAGTAACAGGGACACTCCTAATATTTAAACAGAACATGCACCCGGGGGCATTTCTGGACATGTTGGTGACCTAAATGCAAATTTAATGCAAAGAGAAAAAGGGAAACTGTGGCTAAACTTAAACATCCCAGTACAAAGGAAGACACGTACCTCTTGCTGAAGAGGACCCCCAGCAGCTGGCTGGCAAAAGCAATGGCCACGAAGAGCAGCAGCGCTTTCCACATCCAGACTGGACCGACCCGACCACACATCAGCCATCGTAACATCCTGAGGGAGAAGGCAGAGAGAAGTCACATTAAAGAAGATGATGAAGAGATGGGCAGAGTGTAGGAGTGGGACGCGTTTGGGTGAGTCATTAAACAAACATGACTAATGCATCATCAGCCTCATCCTCATAGGGAGGAAGGCATCCTGAAATCCCCCGCAGACTGGAGGACATGTTTTGTTAATAACAGTAAGTATCTAATCAACATCTGCTAACAGTGCTGAGGTTATGGCACTTGTCACATCTTCTCGATCTGGATGAAGAGCTAACCGAAGTGCCTCACCTTCCTCAAGCTTGTCTAGGGGTTCAGGGATGGACAGTGAATTCACATGGTCCTTCCCAACATGCGGCAAAGTTGATCCAACTGTACAGAGCTTGACAAAATCTGCTTTGTGAAATCCCAACATAAATAAAATCATTATTTTGTCTCAGAGCGCCACATGGTTTTAAATAACTGCGACCCCTCCAGATGTGCACCATTTTATTGTGGCAGCATAGCAGCAAAGAGAGAAAATACCTGGCCACTCAGAGCAGGGAATGTCAGTGACATGCTCTGCACAAACATGCAGGCTAGCTTCAGGCTCGACACGGAACAGGACACGGAACAGGACACGGAACAATTATAATTTTTGTTTGTCTTTATTGAACAGATCCATTAAACATTAAATAAAGTGTTTGGGGAAAAAGTAAGTGAACCCTTTGATTGAATAACTGGTTGAACCTCTTGAATGTCTGTTGGAGCTCATTCCGCAGTTGGTCTATTGGCCCGAAGTCTGGGTTCTGACTGTGACAGTCCAAAAGGTGGATTTACTTCGTTTGAGCCACCCTGTAGCAGAAAGGAAGACGTCCTGCTGCATCTCCAACTTCTTCCGAACTCCAGCCCCTGACAGACGTAGGATGTTACGATGTCAGGATTGTAAATTGTGATGCTTCTTCCTGTTTCTCAGTGCTGCTGTGGTGCTTCATGTTGGCACGCAGTCCACTTTTCAAACACTGAGCTTCATCTGTCCTTAAACCAGCTTCGGGCATCTCTCGCTTCAACACGGCATACAATGCTTTTTAATTTTCATTTTAATAATCCTCTCTGAAGTGGTCGCTGCACACAGCACAGGTTGTTAGGACGAGGGAGGTCCCGCTGCTGATATCCCAGATTTGTGCTTTGATGTTTACAGCTGACACAAAGTAAAGTGAACTGCAATGTCTGTGTAACGGTGTGGTGTTTAGCGGACCCATGAATACGCAGAAGGCATATGAAAAGAATAACAGTTTATAGAATCTTGTAAATATGATGAGGAGGAGGATCCGGGGCGGTTCGGACACTCTTCTGAGGAGGAGAGGAAGGTGAGTAAACGTGGAAATAGCGAAGACGGGAAACTAGAGCGAGAGGATTCTTACTGTGGTGAGTAAGAGCCCGTGAAGGACGAGTGGAGAACCAGAGCAGGTGGGAGCGTCTTTCAGGGAGGGACGAGACACGGGGAGAAACCAAGGACGGCTGATAACATCGGGGAAACAAAAGGAACGCACAGAGAGAGAAAAGTAACAAAGTAAAACAAAGTAACAGCTCAGGTGAGGAGAAACAAGTTCAATGGCAAATGCCAGAGCCAAAGCATCAACTATCCCGAGCTGAATACTTCCAAACAAAACGGCTTGAGCAAAAATCCTTTAGAGGTTCACAGGGATCCAAACGGGATCGGTCGATTAGGGGGACAAACAGAAACAGTTCACTTACGTAGGGAACAGAATTCCCCAGGGGAAAACAGCAACTGGTGGGCCAGAGGAGAGCAACGGGCTCGGGGCAAAGAAACCGCGAGATATCAGAAAACACAGAGGCAGAGGAACTGACAGTGAAAACAGCAATCGAGAGGAGTAAATAGGAAGGTAGTGGACCAGGTGGCGTGATTGAGCGCTAATGAGCAAAGCGGAGAGGAGAGGAAGAGAGGTTACCAGGGCAACGCAGATGAGCGTCGGCGCCATGACACTCTGCTGCGATGAAGCCATGAGATTCTCTTGCCAACGGTGATTCTGAAGATTGGCCAGGGTTGGAATGAATCTGGCTAATTTTATTAGTGAAACGTAAACTTCATCCTGAGTCCCTAGGCTGACGGACATATGTAAAAAGGGCGGGTGAAGAAATGCGTCAAGTGTTTCAGTGTCTGTAGCTAAAAACGGGCTGTGTTCAGTCTTCGGCAAAGACGAGTGAATTAGCCTTGCCCTTCCTTAGGAAGGGACTATTTATAGCAACGTAGCCAGATTATTATGTAATAATAACAATGTATAATTCATCTCAGTAATTAAGCATTCACAAACATTCAAGTTTTAGCATCAATTTGGCCTTTGTCCTTCAGTTTGTGCCAGTGAATAAAACCATAATGTCAAAGTGATCTGTGTGTGAGTGTATGTCTGTGGTCCACAACTGAGCCTGTGAATGGGACATAAATGCATGTGACCACATTAGTACATTTGCATGTGGTCGTGTGCATTTACACGTGAATGTACAGCGTGAGTGATGGTGCCTCGCTTGACAGCACACACGCTCGTCTCCGCTTCTTTTGACGCCTTTGCATAAAAACACTAGTCAATAATAGAACAATAGTCAATGAAGCACATTTAAAAACTAAAGGTTCCACAGCAGCAGGAATGGCAACCGTGGCCTTGGTTCAAGAGTAACAATGGGAAGCGTCCTGTGTAACACGACCTCCTGCTTCATCACATGTAATAGGGGGCTGATCCAGTCCGGTTGGTTCTGGAGATATGAAAATGAGTCATTACTACAGTAATACGTAGACATCGAGTGGCTGATGGATCCATCACAGAAATGTGTGGATATGTTTTATTGGAATGAGCACATTAGAACGTGAGGTGTGACGTGGTGATAATGGGAGAATACATGTGCAAATCAGATGGGCGAACAATAGCACTGATAACGGGGAGTCAGCGGCGATCCACTCCAGCCTCCACCACAATACAAAGACGCCTCAGTTCTGTGCACAGCTCTCATACCCCAACCCCATATCACCATCATCATCGCCCCCCCCACCCACACACGACCGGACCTCGTAGCTGGACAGAATCAACGTAAAAAGGCCACTGCGTGAGACTGAGCCCCCCCTCCCACTCCTCCCCACCCCCCGACGCCTGCTCAGCTGTCCCCGGCGGACCACCACCCGGCGGTCCTGGCAGTCCTGCGCCCCCGGTCTCCGTGAAGACAAAAGCCCAAATGAGGAGCTGGCTCACGTTACCTGGCTCTCCGTCTGAAAAGCATAGCTGCGTCCCCGGGCCGGTATCGGTGTTGTTGTGCAGCTGCAGAAGGCTCGGAGCATCTCGGAGGATTCTGCTGCAGCCGATCCGCCGCCGGCACAGCTCAGTCCATGGTCCCGGACCGTTCCGCTGATCGAAAACGGATCCAGGAAAAGTCCTGTGGATGCTGGTGGCTCCCTCCGCTCGCCCAATTATTCCCCTTACGTTTATCCCGCGGACGGCCGAGCCACGGACTGAGAGTGCGCAAAGAGCGCGCGGTCGCGTGGCGCACTTCCGCTCAGCGGGAAAATAAAAGCACGGGCTCCAAACGTTAGAGACACTTTCCTGGAAACACTAGAACAGATTAATATCACAAACAGAAATGTAAACAAGACGACTTACAAATCTACTAGAACTATGAACTCACGACAGTATCAAAGGCTGAAGATCAGGAGAGGAAGAAAGGAGCAGTGAGCAGAACCATAATGGACCATGACACACCAGCAACCCCAAAACTCAACACGAGCACTTAAATACAGACATGCAGGGCTCATGATGATGGTAATGAAAGCCGAAGGGTGAGAGCACCGGTAACCAGTCGAGAAGGGGAGGAGTCCAGAATCCTAACAGTGATGATGATGAGGATGAAGATGATGAAAGGCAAATGGCAAGTGCAGGGACACACGCACAGAAAAACACTGTCTATGTAAAAGATGAGATCAGTGAAAACTAAAACAGGACAAAAAAAAACAGATTTTAAAATATAAAGACTGCTTTTAGTGAGCTCATCATTTCTCATTCCTTGTGCCGTGTATTCATATTTAGTCAGTACATTTACAATTAGGCAGAAATTTGACAGATGTGATTTATACTCATTTAAAATTAAATCTGTCAGAGCAATGCTTTAGATCCCAGCTTGCAACTTGCAATATAATAAACAGAAAGAATGTCAAATGGTACGAAGTAATCACAGTGTACGTGAGAAATAAAATGGTCATAAAGTGCAAACTTACCCAGGAGTTCTTTCTCACTAATGCTTCTCTACGTGAAAAATAACATATATGACATGAGGGTGTTGCAGTGGGAGTGGTTTGGCATGAACTCACACAAGCACATTTTTACTGGATTTCAATTCTACAACAGGAAACATATTGATGTGAAGGTATTCCTTGGGAAGAAGAACGGACGTGTGGCCTTTAAGTGACAAGCTCTTTAATTTGAAGGCAGACTGGTTGTGTTTCCTGTGTGCCTTGGTTCATGTGGGGGCTTGACGTGGATTTTCTGAATCTGACGTCACCCCCGATGCTGACAGAAAGGCAGACGAAGGATATGGATGGAATGACCAGTGCTGGATCTCTGAACACCCAGAGATGGTTTCAGCTCTTTCTTAGCTTCCCCGTTTTTCCTGTCGGTGTGTGTGTGTGTGCATGGACAAATGTACAGATGTCCCCATAGTGACATATTGTGGGGAATGTATTTTTCACTTTACCAGTTTCATTCTAAACATGTTGTTTTTCCTGTTATGTTATTGAGGCCAAGCTCCATAATAAGCTCCATTTTCAGAAACGCTGGAGTGATGTTTAAATGTAAATAACAAGAATATGTAAATCATTTGGCTGTAAGTAGCACAAAATCAAATAGGCCTTTTTAAAATACACGTGGTCATTTTGAGAAATGATGCCAGGAACGCATCTCTTGTGGGGCACGAGCAACAAAAGACGGAGAAGGTTATGTAACGTTAATAAGAACACCAGGTGGAACATTTCATAAATAATGAGGTCAACTGGCAACAGGTCAGCATCAAGAGTGGCGATAAAAAGACTTTCCCGGAGAAGCTGAGCCTTTCAAAAATCCTCTTTCTGTGGAAACGTTTGTGTTCAACACTTTCTAAATGACATGTCTCAATGTGAAATTGCAAAGGATTCAGGGTTTTATTAGCTACGGTTCACAATATAATTGAACACTTGGAGAATCCATAAATCCTCCCCATCAAAAAGTCGTGATCAAAAAGGATTAAGAGTGTGCACGTTTGTTTGGCCTTGGGAACACTTGAATGTAAATTGAAGCTAAGCTGGCTTCTGTGTGTCGCAGCTCACACTAAATGGCCTGAGGCTAAGCGGGCCACTGTTCTGAGTTTTGCAACAATTTTATAACAAGCAAATCAAACTATCATTTATTTCGTTCCATCTTTTCAACGTGTTAATTTGTATTACTCACAGTCCGGAGGTTTTTAATGACAAACGGATTTATTCATCAGGAGACTCTTCTCCTCATGAACATTGTAAAATTGTAGGTTTTGGCTGGTGTTTGTTTTTGTGCTGTATGTGGTTTCTCGCCACGACTCTGTCAGGCAGCACATTAAAGTAGTTGTCCTACTCCCACTCTGTCTCCCCTTGCTTTCCTGAGTTTCTAAGAGAATTTGTTGGGTTTCTTACATTTACATTTAGGCATTTGGCAGATGCTTTTATCCAAAGCGACTTACAAGTGAGGAACAAACAAGCAATAAAATCTAACTTTAGGAGAGAAACATCAAAGTAAAGTGCTGTCAAACAAGTGTTACGGTTTCATGAGATGCAAGTTTTTTTTTTGGTTTTTTTAAAGGTAGAGACGGAAGAATTCTGTTTTCAGTAGTGTTTTAAATGTAGTGAGTGAGGTCGCTGAGCGCACAGAGTTTGGCAGCTCATTCTACCACCGTGTAATCACTGAGCTGAAGAGTTTTCCTTGGTGTCTTCTGTGTGGCGCTGGGACTGCCAGACGTCGTTCACTGGCCAAACACAGCAGATGGGAGGGATTGTAGACCTGAATGATTGGGTTTAAGTAAGCCGGAGCTGTTGAGTTGATCACTCTGTAGGCAAGAGACAGAGCTTTGAACTTAATCCTAGCAGCTACAGGAAGCCAGTGCAGAGATCTGAAGAGCGGAGTGACGTGAGTCCTTTTTGGCTAGTTGAAGATAAGGCGTGCGCCGCATTTTGGATCATCTGCAGAGGTTTGGTTCTGCATGCCGGTAACCCCATCAACAGCGCGTTGCAATAATCTAGACGAGATATGATCAATGCCTGCACAATGAGTTGAGTCGTGTACTCAGAGAGGTAGGGTCTGATCTTGTTGATGTTGAGAGCAAGTCTACACGACCTAGAGACTGAGGCGATGTGTTCCGTGAAGCTCAGTTGATCGTCAATGATGACCCCCAGATTTCTGGCCAAGACTGAAAAATTCCTTGCAGCTTTTGCAGCCCATAGGGATTCCACAACAGTCAGAAGTGCCGTCTCTGTGGAGTGACCACTCTTGAAGCCAGACTGATTGACATCAAGGAGGTTGTTCTGGGAAAGAAAGTCTGATGGTTGATTGAACACTGCTCGTTCCAGGGTCTTGGCCAGAAATGGGAGAAGAGAGACTGGTCTGTAATTCTCCACAAGGGAGGGATCAAGAGAAGGCTTCTTCAACAGGGGCATAATCTGGGCCTGTTTGAACGAGGTGGGAAAGGTGCCTGTTATGAGAGAAGTGTTGATGATCTGCGTGATGGCTGGTATTAGTGTCGGTGCAGCAGCTTGAAGAAGGGTGGAGGGGATCGGGTCCAGAGAGCAAGTGGTTAGGCGATTCGAAAGGAGGAGAGTAGATACGTCGTCCTCTGACAGGGTTGAGAATGTGAAGCACAGTGCGTCATTCGATGTTGGTAGGTGGATGTCATCTGGTGGAGAGAACTGGGAGCTGATGGCTGCCACCTTGTTGGTGAAAAAGGAGGCAAAGTCGTCGGCTGTGAGACAGGTGGGTGGCGGAGGTGGCGGTGGGTGGAGCAATGATTTAAAAGTGGAGAACAGCTTTGGTCTCCGTGGTGTTGCTGAGCTTGTCCTAGTAGTATTCAGTTTTAGCCCTAGTGACACTGTGAGAGAAAGATGCAAACAAATCCTGGTAGTCAGAAAGAGCCGATGGGGCCTTGGTTTTGCGCCATTTCCTGTCAGCACCCCTAAGGACAGTACGTTGTTCCTGAATCTGGTCAGTTAGCCAAGAGTTGGAAGCTGAAGGGCGAGCAGGTCGAGAGGTTGGCGGGCAGAGACTGTCTAGGCATGATGAAAGTGTATTACAGAGTGTGCCTTTGTTGGGACAAAGGTGTGAATGCTCGTTGATTGCTAAAAAAAACTACCACCAACGACAGACCAAATATCCACTTCAAAGTTCTCTACCTATAATTCCTAACACTTATTAAAAGCAGACTAACAAACAGGCTAAATCAGCAGACTCAAGAGAAATGACACAAACTCAGCTATCTCTGAAGCCAACAAACAAATTTCCAACAACACTTACTTGTTTAGTAGGTCTCCTGTGCTAGTTTAGTGCTTGTCCTCTTTCTTTCTTCTCACTATGGTGGCGTGACCCGAGTATGTTGGGATCCACCTTGACAGCATAATGGCCGACACAGGTTCTGCTGCACATCTTTTAGCAGAGAGCTGTGACACCAGGGACTTCGCACTTCCTAACCACAGCCCGCCAGTCAAACGACAGCAAACCGTGAGCAATAAGCTCAGACGACCCCACTGTGACAGGAAGTCGTTTCTGTCTGTAGCAGCTATCTGCTGCACCTACGTAAAGCCACAGTACACTTCCTTAGGTTTACCACTGCCAGGCTTTACAGTCATGCAGCCCACTCACATGGACATTTTTCAGAGTGATATTTAGAATAAAAGCCTGGATCAGTTTGTAAGGAATCACATCTGAACTGCAGCCACGGTTTTTATGCACAGAATCTAATGCAAATAATGCATGGGGACAGGCCTGGCCTTCAGGAGAGCATTAAAACAGTGCAGCACTGAGAACAGATAAGACGTTATTAATGGGTGTCTTTCTCATTATTGGGAAAGGGCCTTTTGTGAGCTTGGCCACAGCGATCAGATAAGCTTGTTCACTGTCAGAGCCTCAGTCACGAGAGTCCACCCAGGCCTCCCAGGAAGTAGCAGCGTATTCAGCTGTGGACGCGGGGAACAGATGGGCAGACTTTGCTGCTCTGCACTTTCTTCTCCACCTCAACCCATTCAGTGAAAAAGTGGAAGTCGGTTTTGTTTGAATGTGAAAACAATGCCGTATGTATTTTCATGCTTTCATAATCATAGCATTATGTGGCAATAAACAACACTTCCTCTTGAAAGCACACAGACACAAAAACACAAAACTGACCACACAAGATCATTTCTGTTTTTCATCCATTCCTCTCATTTCTTTGAAGGGCAGCAGCGGTGGAAGGTAACTCTTTTTGTCTATCTTTGGACTGTGGAAGGAACCTGGACGGAACCCACCCAGGCCCAGGGAGAACATGCAAGTCCACACAGAAAGGCAGACGAGGCGGCAGCGCCGACCAGTCCACCACTATGCCGCCCTCATCCAACATGAAGTCAATCAAATTATCATTAGTAAATTCAAAATATATTTGGCCTTCAAAGCGGTGTGTAAGGTCCTGAAAGTAAGCTCCATCAACACCGAGGTGATAGATAATTTAAGTAATTATGATCCAACGGCACAGCCGCTGGTGTGCGAAATCTGCATAAAAAGTATTTGTATCTTTAGTTCTTTAGTATTTTCCTTGTGACGTATTTCTGTGGTGACCTGAAAACTTCTTCCGAAGCTGAACGGCAGCGATCAAAACTGAAGGCGCTTCAACTCAACACGAGCCACACGAGTGACTTTCCAACAAACTCGAACGAGGCTTTGACTTGTGGTCTCACCTGGTTGGGCCTTCGTCAGGACTAGAGTCACCACAGCGTCACGAGTGCACACGTTGAGCGTGAATAGCCATGCACACCGAGTTTACGGCTCGAGGTCACGCACACTGCACCTGAGCGCTCCACACACGAAGTGACTGCCGCTCTTATTTGTTTTGCTGAAAGATCTGAAGCACATGGCTGGCGCTGATTCAGCGTGTCCAGTAGGCGGCAGCTCTGGTTCTAAATTTAGAATCCTCTAATCGGTTAACTGGTGCCTTTGTTCAGGAGGCAGCCCCAGCTGCTCCTGACCAGTCTCCTCCTATTCCTCCTCCCTCCTCCATATGTCGCAAGCATGACAATCTTAGATTAGATCAGATTAGGTTGGACTCAGCTTTATTGTCATTCTGCCAGTCTGTACCACGGACCGTGAAGTCCAGTTTGAGGCCTGAGCTGTAACCACATCACATAGCTGGATATCATCACTCCAGTCACGTCATGAGCATTTCCTGCCTGTTGACCAGAGTTAACACCACAGACTGAGTGCTCTGGGCATCTTAATGCAGATAATGTCGCTAAACCACATTCAGGATATCAGTTTATGGCGTCTGCAGAGCCGGAAGGTGATTTATCAAAGCACACGTAGAATCACACCAGCTAGAGTAGAACCTGATATTAGAATTGGTTGTTTTGCTGCCCACTGCATGAACGAAACAGTTTCACTCGATCATTTTGTCCACCACACTAAGGACATCAGCGAGGCCTGGACACATGAGAAAATCTCCTGTCTGCACTTCAGCTCAACAGCTGTGAACACAAACTGAACATTATCACCTTCATGAAGGAGGGTTGACTGCAGGACGTTGGATCAGACGGACTTAGTCTGAGCCCAATAAACTTACAAGTGAGTGGGAATTTATTCATATTCCATATCTACAGCAGCCTCGTGCCCACAGAGACTCAATGATGTCTCCTTAATCAAATGGAAACTGGGTGAAGTTTAAGAATGAAAATAAAACAGTCAGCACCACTGATCCATGTCCTCTGCGCCTGACGGGGACTCTCTGTTGTCCGGTTGGGGACTGTGACTGTCTCACTGTCCACCAGGCTGAACAGTTAGTGATTAACCAACAAGCTTGTTGTGGTGAACACGTGACCGTGGATGGGGAAGTGACTATTTAACGCGTGTTTGGATCATTTCCTCTCATAAATCAGTAATTTTAATAAACTTTACCTGAGCTGTCTGCTCCCTCTCTGCTGCACACAGCAGCTGCTCCACAACTTTATTTTTTTTATTTACTAATCTCAGTGGGGTCTTCATATCCTCAATATTTATATTTTCATGCTCTAGTTAACATTTTACAGCAAAATGCGAGAACTATGAGGCAAGTTTCTTTATTGTCTCAGATCCTGAATCTTTGTGTCCCAGGTGCAACTTTTACTGTCCCCAGGACCCTATTATTTTGAGCCCTGTCCACTCAGCCTACCTGTCTGTCTGCCTCCTTCCCAAGTGCCAATAAAGTCGGACCTGCTCCCAGCTGTCTGAGTAGAATTCTCTGCTTTAGCCTAATTTTATTAATGATAATTAAGTGGACATCTTTAGCCAGACGTATGAGGGAGGGTGGCGGAGTAGGGGGGGGGCAGACAGTAATTTCCTATCAGAAATGAGTGAAGAACTTGGCTGCATTTGTAGCAAGATGTTTTACATCAAAGTACGATAAACGTTCAGGCAATTTAGTGATTTTGCCACAGTTGTGGTGCTCACCGGTCCTGAAAGAAAAAGATCCAGAGATAAGACGAGAGCGAGTAAAAATGCGGCCGAGACCGAGACGAGGCCAGGACCTTAAAAAAGGGTTCTTAAGTCACTGGGAGTACTACCTGTACCTATGTATTTGGCCATTATGTGCCCAAACTGAAAACGGGAAATAGAAGCACCAAGTGTAGCACTTTTAATCAGATCAAAAGTGACAAATTATTACTCGTCTTTCTTACAGTCTCTGATGAATACAGATGTCACTTTGTGAATTACTGCGTATCATTGCCTGCGACGTGTGTGTACATGCTTGTACACAATGTAACATGTGCAGCACACAGAAAGGTCAGTGTTTGATGCTCTGCACTTTTCTACCCATTGGTACTCAAACCACTTCACGCTGCTTCTCATTCCACCATTCGCATGGCCAACCGTCACCGAGGAGCCAGGGATCGAACCACCAACAGCAGGATTGGTGGACGACCGCTCCACTTCCTGCAGCACACAGACTGCAGACACTGATTTAATAAGTCGAGAGTTGTTAGAACTATGATCAAACCCCTGGTCCATAGCGAATCCCCACGGTAACATTTAGATCAGGGTGGATGCACTCATGTGTTTGGGAAGGACTAGCTAGAACTCCAGAGCTACATTCACACAGTCCAAATGAAAAAGCCACAAAGCCATTTAGAAATTGGTTCTTTTCATGCAAAAATAAATGTCAGTTGTACACCGCCGGTTCAGCTGCTATCACAGGCACAGGTGGTTTAACAAGTTGGACTAGTCGGACGGTGTTTTCTGGAAGGCCGATGGACATTGTTTTCAAAGCTGACAGTCCACAGTCTTTTCCAAGAACAGCAGGCATTTTCATGGATGTCCTGTGAACAAGTTGGGACTTTTTGCAATAAACTCCACGGTGGCATTTTTGCTGACACTTTTTTTATATTTTGTTATAATTTCATATCACATGTACGTTTTCAGTTTAAACTGCTTCTTACAACGTAGTAATTAAAATACATTTCCCCCTGTGATAGCTTCGCTGTAAGTCATTTCCTGTGAGTCATTAGTAGTTCCCTTAGTTTCTCTAACCCTGGTTATTTATACGCTCATCTATCCGCCATGCGAAAGAAAACTGTGCTGGGGCTCGTCACTACTTGAAACTTAACACCAGCTACTGAACATGTGAGAATGTCGTCCAGACAGAAGAAGTTGTAGCCAAAAATACACACACTTTTAATTAAATAAGAATTTTTCTTTACCTTTATGTTGTCAACCTGTTCTAAGGGCTCGATATTTAAAATACTTTTTTTTTTCCTTTTATGCTAGCATTTGATTGATGTTACTTTTTATTTACTCCAGCTGAGATTTATTAAAAAGTCATATAATATAGATTCATATAATAATGTGGCAATAAACAAAATCATATAATATAGATTTTAAATATTCCACTGTCTAATTGTCTAATTGCCCAAAGAAACCTGATCCAAATAGTCGGAAAACAAGTAGGGCAGAGGTTCTTCAGAACCAGCGTCGGATACCCCTTTGCTAATGGCAGCACTCAGTTTCTGGGGGTCCAGGGGGGTCAACATGGTCCCACCCCTTCTACTGACTCCGTCGGCCTTCTCCTGGAGTGGTCTGTGGTTCTGAATGTGGTCTTTACGATCGCCAGAAAACAGCGTGATCTCAGAATACAATGAGCTTCAACGGAGTGGGGCTGTCAGCTATTGTAGCGCACCCCAACCCCCAGCCTGGAAGACAGCTGTGCTGCAGGATCAGTCAAACGGGATTATTCCAAACTGTCTGGACAGTAAGCTGACAAGCGCTCCGTGTACTGGAGAGTTTAAGCAAGACGCAAACAAAGTGTTTTTCTTTCTTTCGTCTTTTTCTCAGAGAGAAAACTCTTGGTTGTTGTGCTGCCTGTAGGCTGTGAAGCTGAGGGCCTCGCTTCAGCAGAGAAATAAAAATACAACTTCACTTATATGTCTGAGCTCTGGGACCAATGAAAAACAGCAGGAAGCAGTTTTATTCCCAGGTCGGGCTCTTGTTCATTTTGTCCTCCTGATGTTACAACATAGAAGATGCTCATAAGGAGGGAAAATTCCTCCGAACTGATTTTGGTTCTACTTTTGGAACCGTTAGGTATGCGAGGCATTTGTGCCCTGCCCTGACTCACCTTGTGACTGGAAGTGCCCTGAGTGTAAACTGGAGCCACTCCTCGGGCTCCTCCCGCTGCAGGACCCTCCGGGACTCTGTGGCACCAGGAGGTCGGTTCTCTCCCAACGCAAACGTCACGCCGGGTCTAGGTCGTCCAGCGGGTGAGAAAACCCGACTTTTCCCCTCCCCGTGTCTGCGCGTCATCAGAACCGTGTCCAGTGGCTTCATGCAGGGGCGGATCTAGAAACGTGTGGTGGGGTGGCCACGCCGGGCACAAACAGGGGGGGCATTTGGAAAAGGACTGTTTTAGGCTCTTTCTCGAAATAATACGGTCTGTGATAATGGGCTAATAATTTGTTTATAAAATGTTTTTCCATAGCCAGAAATGTTAATTTTGTAAGAGGTAAAATCCATCGTTTGCCTGGTGACAACTATTACAAAATTCTATAGTGAACAAATTAAAAATACAAAAAATGTTGCCAGTACGTACATTTTTATTTGTCATGATACAGAAGGAACCACTCCTCTTCACTGGGGTGGCTGGATGGTGGTGGATATGGGCGTGGCCACGTGACCAGGCCCCCCCTGTAGCCCCTTGCTTCGTCCATGCCTCTGGTCCCTCTCTGCTTTCTTCTCCTCCTGTCTGCCATGTCCTAACAGTGCTGTGAGAAATGTCTCATGTTCAAAGGCTTCACAGTCTTCTGTTGTATATTACGGGACTCTGCAGTCTATTGACATTCGAGCAGGCTTGGAAAAATCACTTTTACAAATCAGTCAAATGCATAAGTAGAAACAATGTATATATGGCAACTGCTGGTGAATTTGCCAGTTTAACAGGCTGTTCACAAGGAAATGTTTTTCTACTGGGAAGAGCTGGGGAGCGTCTATGGTCAGTCAGGAAATACTGTAGGTGGGTTTCCAGTGTACGAAAGTCTAATAAGCAAGCAGTAGCCTATCGCAGAAGACAGGAGTATAAAACTTCCAGCTGATTCATTTGAGGTACTGCCCAACTGTCTGCTTAAACTTGGGACAAACTCTGGACATGGAAAAAGCCGGCACCTATGACCACAACGGGTCATGGGTCCACCCTTTGTTGTCTCGCTCCCGAAATCTTGGACCAAGGGTGTGTTCGTGTTTGTAGGCTGTTTCTGGTCACTGAAGGTTATTGTTATTCTTGGTCTTTACTAGGCTTTAGTCTAGCCAGTAACGTTCCTTTTGGTCACATTATGACCCATTCCTGTTTATATTCATGTCTATTGCTGTGATTGTAGTTTAAGTATTTGCAGACGTTATTATCACATTTTCTCTCTCATCCGTATATCTCACATTTCTCAGTCTCACTCCTGATTTATTGCAGTTAAGCATTTTACTTAAACAAATTCTTTTTTTTTTTCCTTTTGATCTGGAATTACTACACCATGACAGGTTTAAGTAGTCCTGCGAGTTACTGTGTGCAATATCTGCAATATTATCTTCCATTCACACAGACACGTATGTTCACTCTAAGGTCAAGTTTTCAAAGCAGCGAACTCACAGGGCGAAACAGAAGGTCACTGCCCCCCAGAAACCGCACACAAAGTCTTCCACAGAACAGGGACCCTCTCCAGACTGAGCCTCTGGTTGAACATGTACGTGACCACCTCACAGAGCTGGTCAGCACAGTTCCTCACTTCCTTGTACACATATACATTAGGAAATCTTAGACCAGATCATCACTAATCTCTTCTTTGTTATTAAAGTAGGAAATCATCATTTTGCAAGACATTTCTCTTAGCTGGACATTTTAGCTGAAAAACTCCTCAACGTAACATCACATGGAAGAGTTTTTCATCATTCTGACGTTGGCATCTGTAGGAGCTCTTTAAAAGCTGCATTGTGTGAGCAGCGAGGTGGCATAATCTGAACTGAAGGTGTCTTTCAAGTGATGTCATCATTTTCAGATAGGTGTTGTAATATAGGGAAATCAGAGCCACGTTTAATGGCATTCATTTACATGTACTACTCAAACTAGAACCAAAAGTAGCAAGTTTAATAAGAAAACAGGTCTGATGGGTCTCAAAGGGTCAAAGGGTCCCTGGGTACTATGTTTTTCTGAGCTCATTTAAGATACACAAAGGCAGAGGAGACAAACCACGTTGCTGGAGAAGTTACCCCTGCTGAATCTCAACTAACACAGAACACATCCATTAGCTGCAACCACCTTCCTTCTCAGGGTCATGGGGGGCCAAAGGCTATCTCAGCTGTCAGTGGACTGAGGCAGGGTCCATCCCAGCAAGGTGTCCAGTGTATCTCGGGGCCAACACAGAGAGACACATACACTGAGAGACAACCATTCACACTCACATTCACTGCAGGTCAACAGAATATAATACAAAGAAGAAGACCCCAGGGTGTGGTGGGGCGCAGCTGACCTCAACCTTATCTTAGAGTTGATTGCTTTTGGTGTTGGATTAAAAAAACTACATTGTTTTGTTTAATTGGAGGCAATTAGATTTGTTTAGTTGGAGTTTTGCCAGGTGAGGGAATCAGAGCTCAGGTGAGGGAATCTGTCCATTATTTGTCGTGCTCTCCATAAATCTAGCCTTTATGGAAGATTGTCAAGAAGAAAGACCTCGTCGAAAGAAACACTGAACATGTCCTGTTGGCAGTTTGCGACGAGCCATGTGGGTGAAATAGCAAACGTGGAAGAAGGTGCCTAAATGCAAAAAGGCCAAACTCTGCCGATTACCCTGAACAGCCAAATACAAGGCAATCTTAGAAGAAGTCCTGTTTGAGTGGAGGTTCACCTTCCAGCACGGCCTTAAAATCTGTGGCGAGACTTGCAAATTGCAGCTCACAGACGCTCTCCATCCAATCCGAAGAGCGTGAATACAAATGCACGCCACACTTTTCAGATATTTATTTGTAAAACATTTTGAAAAACATTTATCATTTTCTTTTCACAAGACTATGACAGGGCATGACTCTCTTGCAAGGCACGATAGTTTTTTCAGTTTAGGGTTTGCCTGATGAACACATGAGGCTTCTGAGCGGTGACACACTTTCTGTTTCATGCTAGTGAAAACGTTATTGTAAGTCACTGTGTTCGTCTTTCTGAAGACTGTATGTTTGTGTATTTTTTCCCAACAACTGTACAACACACAAGAACAGTCTCATATAGCTCAATTTAGCATATTGTCTTAACAAAAATAACAATAGAAATTTTTAAATTTTAATTTTAATTTAGTGAAAATAAATATGAATAAATATAAATATTGTAGCGCCAGCTGGTGGTGTGTGGCAGCTACGGTGGGTTTTAGAGGGAGCTCGAGTGTCGAACCTGGCTGACTGGTGCAGCTAAACCGGACCGGTACTGAAGAAACGGCAAACACCGCACGACTACACGTGGTCTTGGGAGAAACGAGGGGAGCAGTTCTGTCGTTTATTGGCTTTTCCCACAGAAATATCCGGCTCCATTCGAACACAGGCAGAAAAGCCAACAACAACTTGAGCCGGTCACTCCCCCACAACACGCTGACTCACGGTGCCGCCGGCCAACACCACAACCGACAGCCCCACAGCCACAATCACTAACACAATACACCAAAACACAACAACTGTCTGCATTTCCCATCGTCCTTAGCGGCCCGGCCTCTGCTCCATCACTACATCAAATATGTAGCCGGGTCGCTACAATATGTTTGTTTGTTTGGAAAACCGACCTGACGAGCGGAACGTCAGAATAACGGAAGGAAGCGGCCGTCTAGTAACAACGTTACTGGCAGCACTGGACCAAAAAGGGACCGGAAATGTTACAGTAATGCAACGCCGACGATCCACGGCGTAAACACAATACAATGCGGAGATATACTGAACGTAGAAAAATACGGAACTGTGAATGTTTTATCTGGTCAAAAAGGGGACAGAATTGCTAGGCGGACCTCGTGGCGCAACGGTAGCGCGTCTGACTCCAGATCAGAAGGTTGCGTGTTCAAATCACGTCGGGGTCAATTGGCTTTTTATCAATATGGTGATTTCAAGTTCCTGCGATGAATAATCACAAAAGTAAGAACGTTCCGGGCCCGCACTCTTTATATTGGAATAATATGGCAAATTATTATTACCTGGCAACAGGTTGGTAGTTTAGCAAAAGACTAGAAACACAGTCACAGCAAAAATCTAAAAGAAGTAATATTGATAAAAGGAAATGAACAGAATATGTTGAAATGAATGAGAAAATATGTTGCGCTGAGTCATTGTGCACGTGACCACTTCTGTGTTGGAACTTCAAGTGTATTTTGATGCTGCTACGTTTGTCCTCCTACCCTGACCCTGACGTTCTGGACAGTGGTTGCTTGTATGAAATTAAAAACGGGTAAATATTTTGTCAGATTTGTTCCCTTTGGACAGTTGTATATATATACAACACATATATCTAACACAAACACACACACACACACACATATATATATATACATATATATATATAATGTTCCTTCTCCCATTCACCCACCAATGGCGGCAGCTGCCATGCAAGGTGCTCATGTGACCCACCCAGGAAACTGGGGTTCAGTGTCACAAGCAGCCAGGAGCGAGTGTATTTCCCCCTAAAATGGCTGTTAACCGTTTAACGTACATCAAAACATATAGTTAATCCAGGTTTTCTACCCTTTTGTTCTGTAGCCAGCAATAATGTAATATGTCACCTTATGTTTAGAGCTTTATTACAAAATATATTTAAAACAAAAGAATACACATTTACAGATACAAATACAACATGCATCCGTTGTTCCGTCTGTAGTCTATGATCAGTCTAATCTGAGAGCCATGAAATTGTTACGAGGCTAAATTCATCCGTATTCCCAGTCACTTTCATTGAAGCTTTTATAATAATGATGATGATGATGCTAATTGTGGGAACTGTGGATATTCAGTGATGACACTGATGGTGGAAATGATGATGGGACAATGATAATCACTGGTTTTTCTTGGTGTGTTCTAGTTCCATTCACTGTTGAGAGAGAACAGAGAGGAGGCAGAAAATGAGCACAGCATTTCATGATGTTTATGTCCACCCTGAGCCCAGTTCTTCCTTTAAACGAGCTTTTCCTCTAACTGTCACTGCAGGGGATTTGTGGGGTCTTCTTTATAATGCTGTAAGATTTAACTTATTATGTGCAGTTTATGTGAAGATGATTTTGTTGTTTGAACTAAAAGTGAACTGAATTGACCTGAACCTCGTCTTTAGGGGTGTGTCCTCGCAGGACGAATATATCCCACACGCCACTTTGCTTCTAACTTGCTAAAGCCTGTAGTTTTCCCCTGGTCTCACCTCTTTTCCAGCGCATGTGCCACAGATACATCCAAACAATCCGTTGACCATCTGAATGGTACAGAGGACGAGTTCCACGCACGCAGCCACTAGCAAAGTGGAGAACAGCCCCATGTTGAACTGAACCACATTCTTTGGTTCCTTGCACCAATTCCAAATGTCCTTTTCAGTCAGGTAGCTCCCACTACTGCAAAAGGTTTAGAAAGTCGGTGTAAATGTTTGTTTTTTTTACAATATGCTGTAGTACTTGCAAAAACACAGCTATTACAGTATGTTCAGGAAGTCCGACTGTACCTGTTAGCAAAGGGTGCCCCCCATGTTGGAATGGGGTTTAATTCATTACTCCACAGGCACACTGGCCCGTTGGCAAGGCCCAGGGATGCAACACTTAGACTGTACACTGCTCCCAACACACCAGCTGCTGCAAAGCCAATGGACAGGAACATCTGCACAGAGCACACACACACACATCAGTGGTGCATCTTACCCCATAAGTTGACATTGTAATTGGAGATAACAGTTCAGTTAAACGTGACATATTGTGACATCATATGACGAGACTATGCAGTTGCCTTGATATGTTGGAGATCACGTCGTTTCTTGACTTCCACGTAAAACAACGCTTGTTCGTGAGACAAGCCGTAAGCAGTGATGCACTGTGTTTCCTCAAACCTGTCCGTCATGGTTAGGGTGATATTTTTGTCAGACTAACTCTTGTCCACCCCAGTACTAAAGCCAGCAGCTGATTGTATTGTGGCTGATTCATGTATGAATGAAAGAATGTCAGAAAGTGTTTCCCTCTCACGATGAGCTCAGGTGGTCAACTAAGTACCACTCTGAACAGGATGTTGACCGGCTGCGCCTACAATGACACTCAGGTTATATAGAGAGAGAAACGAAAAGTGGACAAACACAGAACCCTGTGGTACTCTGTTAACAACTGTAAGCTACTGTAGTTTGTTAAGAACACATGAACGTTCTCACACCAAGGTTGGAAATGCACTACTGAGACGAAGTAGCAATAACCTGGGCGAGTTTCAAAAATTTTAACCAACGCAGACACACTAGTAATAACAGGAAACATTGTCAGAAGGAAATGTGATGCTTATGTGAGGAAAATAAGGTTGCTAATTATCTGGACCTGTAGATTTGACTCCACCTGAAATCTTGAAATTGCAACTTTCAACACCCCTCACAAATGTCAGTGACAAATTTAAAATAAATCAAATATATTTACTGGATAGTCAGAGAGCTTGTCAGTCAGAAAGACTGAAATAGTCGACCAAATATCCATTATGACAATTCCACATATTGAGCCGCTTAAACATTACAGCTGAAAATGATGCACGGAGGCAGAGCCTTAACGTTGCTGTCCGTCACAGTCCATTGACATTTTGGTGAGACATTTTAGTCATTTGCTGTACACTCACCCCACAGCGGTTGGCGCAGCACTTGTCAGCACTGGTCAGATGGATGTGGATGGCAGGAATGAGGACCTGTCGGCAGAAAGAGGAGGGGGCCGAGAAACAGACAAAATGCAAGATAGCAAAGAATCATGAGAAATCGATAAAGGATGTTTAATTTTTTCATTAAATGACACGAGGAACATGGGACAAAGTGAAAGCATGTTTTTTTTTCCGTCGAATGAGCCTGTATTAAAAGTCACACACAACAACATGTTATCTGCTATTCCGTATGTGAAAAGATTTCAAATAAAAGTGAACTTGATGTGACTCATATCACAAGAGGAACTGGTGTAGACAGGAATGACGTCAAGGGAAGTGACTTGTGATATTTAATTTCCACAAACCTGTGGCAAAATTAACAGACAGGATGACCGTAATTCTTTATATGGTATTATAGTCTCCATAATACAACTCAGCAACAATAACACAAATGTGACCTGCGTATGTGAGTTATCCATGTGCAGAGTGTTAATATGTGATCATGTGCAAAAAATCAATGCAGGCTCATAGTTACGGTTTGGTGGCTCACCTCTTACCTACTGCTATAGATATTATGAAGAGTTATGGATTAGCTAACTGGCAACATCTAGTGGCCATATCGAATGAAACAGTCCCCACAGTTTCATTTGTTGAAGTGATTATTTCGAGTCAGAGTTTTTGTAGGAAGGAGCTAAGGGTGGACAGGTGGTGGGCAAAAAGAAAACAGATACACCAGCACCGGCACAGCGAAACCACTAGACACTCAAAAAACCAAATCTACTCACCATGATTCCTCCTCCTATCAGGCCTCCCATGTATTTGACCTCTGGGGTCAGCATTTCCACTCCCTCACTGGAAGCTGCATACTGTGTTTTAAAGTCAGGGAAGAAGAGTATGATGTTGCAGATGACCGACACTAAAGCCAGGACGTAGAGAGGAACGGCGATAAACTTCGAGCAGGCTCCCGTACACATGGTGGTTCAGGTCCAAAACAGCTACACAAGAAGCCAAGCAAAAATAGATTCTCAATCAAATCTTCCTAGCTAAATCAAGTGCCAAAATGTAACAGGTTTTAACTGTCGTGCGTGGCGTGCAGCTTCGATGTCAGCTGTGAGAAAGGGGGAATTTAGGTCTGTTTAAATTTATATTTTAAGGCTTGAAGGTGGAGGGTTTCAGGGTGGAGCTAGGAGATGAGGACAGTCTGATAACACATCCTTTATGACCCTGATTTGATGTCATGGTCACGCGTGTGTTTCCATGAAAGCCATAAAAGCCATTTGTCTACATTTATTTTTATGGCATATAACTTAATATAAGTAGTTTTTTCTATCTGTCCTACAAATCTGACAGTTTCTCACTTTAATTCAGTTTTGCTTTGTATTGCTTTGTTTCTTCTGGCTTTTGCTGTAAAAACACAAAAAAGACAAATCTGATCTGAGGTGTGGTAAACCTAAAGTTCCACTCAGCTGCCTGCCTTCGGAAACTCGTCAATTTGCAGTAAACATGCGTGTCTGTTCAGTCGTATTCGTGGATTAGGGGACGTTTGAATTAAATTTTTTAAAGGTTGTCATAATAATAAAGAGACGTGAGGCAACAGTGACCTTAAGCGTTGATCACCAAACCAAGAAACATTCTGTCTGGTAATGACAAACCTCTGCATTCCAGCACAAACACTGTTTTCTATCTGTGGACCAGGACGGTGGCAGTGTCGCGATTTGGGCCGCCTCTGGACCTGGAGTGTTTGCCATTATTGACGGAGCTATTTATTTAATATTCCATGTCAACATATCTGTGAACTAAAGCTCAACCCAAAGTGGGCGATGCAATAAGACAAGAACCTCTGAAAACCCAACGTCTGCCAACGAAAAGCTTAGGAGGAAATGTTTCCCGCTGTTGAGGCCTGGTGTGTTGTCTTTTCAGACCCTGATCCAGTTCTCTCTTTCTCAGCTCCGTGTGACGGGTGTTTTATGGGCACACACTCATAAAACACTGATAAACAGCCGTCAGCTTGTACTAACAAGCTTATCAGTGAGTTATTGCTCAATTCAAATGTGCAGAGACAGTGGAAATAGACTCCAACTGATGTTTGTCAGAGCGTGCATCCACCCGCACTCACACCCGTGTCATGTCTCATTATACTTGTGAGGACGCTCATGTACAGCTCGCTTTGTGAAGACACACGTTGATGTGACCAATGCATTTACATTTACATTTAGTCATTTGGCAGAGCTCAGCCCCTCTGCACTGAGCCAAACCTAAGTGTCAGAAGCCCCCATACAACATTGTAAAGACCAGATAAAAAGTCAAACTACAACTAGAACGAGTCCCCAGCCTGGTGTACATGTCTTTAATAGACAAGTGGAATTCCAAGCAGGTGCCCTTCTACAAGAACACAAATCTAACACAATCTTCACATCACCAGGTCTCGGTGAATTGTTCTGATAGTTTTTTTTTATTTCCTGACCTTATCTTGGTTTCTATGAAGGTTAGGCCGTATTTAAAATTAGCTGTGTCTTATGGGTAATAATGATGGCTGCTGAGGAGTCAATGGAGAGCTGCAGAAGAATGAATATAGAGGAGACCAGAGGCTCCACCCACCCATCACATGTCAGTGATGCAGATGTTTCTGTCAGTCCACTGCTTCCAAGGTCACGGCTGAACGTTTACACACAATAAAAGAGCACATGCATTGATAATCAAGCAACTCTGGACTTTAGACTTTAACATCTTACAGCCTCACTGTTGGTTAATCATACGCTTACGGTCTAATAGTCATTAGTATCGAACCCGTCACGGAGCAACATTAGAAGGCCTGGATCCAGACAGCAAATGTGATACGCATCAAAAACATGTACGTGTACAGGAATTTCCAACATATAAAGTAGTATTTATGAAAATGAATGACTTCACATATGCTCACATGAGGAAAACACAGTTTTCCAGAGGCAACTGTAGGGGAAATAATCCAGAGGACAACAAAATAAGAGATTTCATTTTCTATTTTATTTATTTATTAAGTCCATTCCATTAGCATTGTCCTTTTTTGTTTGTGGGTTGTGGTAATTTTCAGTAAAAGGTTAAGTATATGCTTAATTTTAAATAAAAATAAAAATTAAAATAAAATTTTATATCTAAAGTCTAGGAGCAGCTTCATTTCTGAAGCAGCCCCCCCATTCACCTTCCCCCTTTATTATTTCTCATTCCGCCATCACATCTGCCATTTCGAGCTGCCACACGACACTCACGCATTTTATCCTTTAATAAAGCCTTCCGTTTTGCTCTGTTCCGTTTTGATTGTGGATAATGACAGCTGCTCTCATGCTGTTGGTGAACTAAGCCACGCCGTCAATAAAACGGCAGTTCTTCCTTCATGCTGAATCTATCTTGATGGCGTGTGCTTTTCACTAACAGACAACAACAACAAGGTTGATTGCAGCACTTTGTTCCGATACAGGTGCATTCACCTTGAGCCCTAGTGTGACTGTGCGGGGACGCTCTGCTGTGTCAGGTCCGGGGTGACTCTGAAGGAGAGCGAACCTTCTCCTTCCAGGCCACCCCCCCCCCGGCCCTGACGCACCCTCACACTAGCACCGTCCTGCACGACAGCATTTACAGAACTCAGCTGAGCCTTCAACACATTTAACTCCTTGTGTGACTTTGAATAGGATTTACATTATTTTACACTGCTGGAAAGTATTTTCTTGTTTGTTTGGTTTTTTGTAAACTGTCAAAAAACCCAAATTACATCAACTAAATAAAAGCTGGACATTTTCTGCCACACAAGGAGCTTAACGTGAGGTAGTTGCCACTAGTTCTTTTATGTTGACCTGTATGACATCCTTAGCAGATGGGTCAGAGTCACCTTAGTAAGATTATATTCTTGTAAAAAAGGAACATTTTCATGTTAAACTTTAGAGAGCGTTTGTCTCACAATCACAAATTCCAGTGACTGCCAGTAACAAAAAATCCCACAGCATTTTGGATTAAGTTGAGAGCTTTAGTGAGTTACCGTAGTTTAGTCTGAATTAACAAAGGCATGGACAGAGGATGCTCCTAATTCTGCAAGCTGCAGTCTTTCATGTGGAGATTGCATGTCTTCTCTTACTCGTAAGTCGCTTGGGATAAAAGCGCCAAATGACTAAATGTAATTTGCAGGTCAAAAAATGTTGTTCTGGAAATTAATAAATGACATATTTTGTTTGAAAAATAAACCCCAGGTTTCTCGCAATACTACTGAAGACCAAGATGAATCAAGAAATTGCACAAAACCAAATGACCAGAGAACAAAAAGTGGACAAAAATAAATATAATTAATTAAAAATAAAGATGAAAAATTTTTAGACACAATAAAAACAACCAAAAAGACCTACAAAATGATCAGACATAACAAAATGACGCACAAAAGAGGAGAAAAAAAAAGGTAAAGTAAATGTAAAATGACATCTGTCCTGTCTGGGTTGATGGCAGAACAGGGCACATGTGTGAATGAAGATGTGTCTTCATTTTCCTGTCTTTATGCAATACATACAGTGTTACTGTGAAGTTTTGTGCATCTGACTTCACGAAACAAACATAAAACAGGAAGAAAACAGGCACAAGTTCCCTGCTGGGATATTTTACACCGTCGACTCCGTAAGTTCCATTTACAGAAGTTCATCACATGTGGCGTTTCCCCCAAATGATGGATTAGATATCAAAGTGATAGTGGACATTTATGAGGATTTTATTGGTGGACAGAGCGCATTTATTGTCACTGGGTTCATTACTGATTTATGGTGGCGTTATTGTTACATCTCCTGTTTGTGCCTGGCACAACAACTCCAGTGATATGTCACACCCACCCACCTGGGATGACTAAAGCAAAGATAGCAGGCTTTTATTACGCTGAGCATTTATAGAGCGTAAAGAAAATAATCAACTCCCGTGGAAGTCTCCAACTTGTGTTTTTTGCTTTTCCCCAACACTTTTTTGAAAACCATGAAGACGAAAGAACACTGTGAACCAACTCTGTGAATATATTATGAAGTGAATGCGTGTGTGAGCCCAAGGCCATTTCACTAGCACCATCGCGTGTGACCGTTGGTATGACATGTAACGATGTAACGGAACACACACTTCAAAAACATCTATTTTCATCTGATCAGTCCACAGAATAGTCTTGGTGATAATCACGGTGCTTTTGTTCGTAACAGTCAGAGTGGCTTTCACCTCAGAACTTTTAAACCAAAGAATTTTTGTTGCAACTGACTTTAAATGGAGCAAGTGAGGCCTGCAGTTCTTTAGATGTTCCTCTGAGTTGTTTTATAAGCTCACGGATGAGTCACGTTTGTGCCTTTGCAGTAATTTTTAGATTTTCCAAGTTTGCTCCATTTGGGAATAACGGCTTTCACCTTAGAAACGGCCTTGGAACTGTCTCCAGACTGATACATGTCAATTAATTTGTGTTTAAACTGTTCTAAATTTCGTTACATCGCAGCCTGATGTGTTGCTTTACTTTGTCTGACAGCTTCTATTTAAGTGGTCTAGCAGTAATCAGGCCTGGGTGGTGCGAGTGAAATTTAACTTAACTTTCCAAAAAATGTGGTTCATTCATGATTTGGCAGTTTTTGAAGAAACCGTTTATAAACCGCATTTTGTATTTACTTGGATTATGTGTAAAATTAAAATGAGTTTTATGATTCAACCATTTAAGTGGGACAAATACGGTTAACAGAAAATGAATAAAAACCAGGAAGGGCGCAAATATGTTTTTACAGGACTCTACTGGCACCAATAATAAGCAGCAATAGTGGATTTTGCTTTCCTGCCCTAGATTTGGTAAAGAGTTCAGATCACACTGGTCCTCATCGTGTCTGAGTCACAGTATTTAGCTCAGTGACTCACACCAGCAGCTCAAAGGTCCATTGAAGTGTGTGTGTGTTTGTACAAAGTGGCTTCACAGTTTTCACATTTCTTCTCTTCCTTTGCAGACTGAATTTAGAATAGATAAACGTCTCATTTTCCCATCGCCCAAAAGCTCACCACAGTAAAACATTTATTACAAAAAATTAAAATTGATATTTCTGTTACAAAAAGATTACACGCTTTATCCTGTATTGTCCAGAAGATCCCGTCTCCTTCAACTGTTTCTACAAGGATGTAGAAAAGTCAAGAGTCGTGACAACTCGATTTTAAAGCTCATGTAAAGTAACGTCTTTTTTCCCTGTGCAGCTAAATAATTGGCTGGTTACTCCTCTCCGTGAGCTGATTAGCGAGTAATCAAAATGCTGTATGATAAAATTATATAAAGCAGCTCAGTTTAAGTTGTAAAAGTCTGATTAGTTGAAGCACTCCCTTATGTAACCCATCTTCAGACATCATCATCATCATCTCCTGGTGACTCTAAATGGAGGACCATGTCCCGGCACGATGACGTCAGCGGTGCGAAGCGCCTCTCGGCGGCTGACCTCTTGCTTTTCAGCGTTCATACTAAGAGCACGCCAGCTGTCCTCATCTGAGCAGCACTCAAACAAGTCCCCAGCAACGAGCAGTGTGCCCGCGAAGGTTCCCGCCACCTGAACACTGACATCTTGTCCTGTGTGGCCTGGACAAGGAACCACTGAGATCTGTAGGAGAGAGCAGAGAGCTGTGTTCATTTGTTCACACTCAAAGTGCCTGAAATACCAAACCAGAGGAAAAGATGAGGCCAAACGGCAGCTGATGTGTAGCTCACACAGTGTATATCCCAGAAAATAAAGTGCCTAAGCTGCCTTACACCCACTTTCTGTAGAGAAATGATTTTTATTGGATGCCCACTGGGATTAAATAACCAATAACTTTGAATAATACTCCAAACACCTACGAGGGAACTATCTTCCATAAACACATTTGTCCATTCTTCTATACTACAGTGTATACTGAGCATTATAATAATACAGCATGCGTGGTTTTATCCAAACATCAACAGAATAGTGCTGTGATGTGCGGGGACATGAAAGGACAGTTTCTCTCCTTCATAAAGCACCTTGAATTGTAATTCTCACAGGTGTGTCTCACAAATTGCAGTTGTCTGGCTTCATTTGGAACCGACTTGCCAAGTGAGGAGAAGAAAACATGAAGCCCGGATGGATGAAGACTGGCGGATTTTTGTTTAAAAAAAAAAAAGGTGAGTAATTTTAGGGAGCTTTCATAATAACTTTTATAAGCTCTGGACATAAAACACTGAAGACTTTTGCAACTCTAATTTAACTTTGGTCCGTTTTGTTCCTCAGTGACCCCCGGGACCTTGTCCTGGCCTGAGTGAAGTGACTTTGGAGTTTGTGGAGCTCTTCTGCAAACTGGAACAGTTACTGGGGGAACGTGTGGCGACAGTGACTTACATGCTCATCCACACAGTACGCGTGTCCCTCCGCCAGCCCGCTGGGACAGTACGTGTCCCCTTCACTGATGTCCCAGCCCACAATCAGCTTTGCTGCTGGAAACAGGCCCAGGTTCCCGATGTGGTCTGAGTGTCCGTGAGTCCCCACCACCAGGTTTACATCTCCCGGTTCTAGGCCCCTGTCTTTCAGTGACTTCAGGAGAAAGTCCCGGTCCCACGGTCCTCCGGTGTCCACCAGAATCGTCGTGGGCCCCTGTATGAGGGTGATGCTTCCGTCCGCTTTAAACGTGTCTTCTGTCAGAGCGCGACAGTATCCGACTTTGAGGACAGACACGGAGTACGGCTCACCGGGGAAGTCCAGCTGAGACTCGGGCAGAGGGACTGTCCGAAACTGGCCGGAGGAAACTTCGCCACTTGCGGCCATCACGGCAACAGACGGTCCTCACGACAGGAAGTGTCGCGCTTGACAGCCCGGACACGTGCTGATGCTGCCACCTGACGGCCGGCGGACACACGGTTGTGTGCAAAGGTTTGTGTCCCCTAACTGGAAAAAGTTAAAAAGTAACATTTGAAATAATATCTAAGACTAGTACTAGTCGAATGTTCCTTTATCCAAAATAATACGTTAGCTTTTAATAAAAGGGTGACGCTTTTACATCAACTATTATTTTGTTTATACACTTCTTGACCATTTTCTTACTTCTGATGATAAACAAACATTTGCACTAGCTGATTATTCATTGTTATTATTGGGTTTAGGATTAAGTTTGCATTTCCTAAATCTAATATGAAAATAGGACATTTATTATTCTCTTCTTTGACGTACTGTGTAAATTTAAAGTGAGTTTGTGAGCTGCGTTTGAAAAAGAAAACACATTTTGTAAGAAAAACAATAACTTGTTTTAGGCTCTAACTTGTTTTGTCCTGCCATAATTGAATAAATACCAGATGGGAGGGGGTTCCCAGTAACCTCACTTTTTTTCCCTTTTAATTGTTTTTAATAAAAATTGTTGAAGTTTTGTTACAGTTTCATAATTTCCATTGTTATATATACTATAATTTCGAATTCGATAGCGTGGCCATATCCAAGAGGAACCTTTTTATTCGTCGCGGAAACCAGTAGGACTTTTTATGCTGTGACACAACGGCAACGTCACTTACATCTCAACGATGGCGGAAAAAGCGGTGCTGGATCAAGGGTCGTCGTTCATGGATCCTCTGAAAGGCATTTTGGTGGCATATTTCATGCCAGAATCATGTTATGACGAATTCTTTCTCAATTTCAACTTTTTGGACGGTACGTAGCTCACGTTCAGTTTAGAAGCAGTTCCTTGGCGACCGAATATGAAATATGAATGAACTTCCTTAACGTGACATCGTGCAATGAAACGGGGCGCGTGACGTCACTGCTGGTCTGCGTGAAGTCCATAAAAGCGATAATGCGATATGAGTCATGAATTAAATTCCATGACGTTGAAGCCAAGTGCAGTCACAACATATGAGAGAAATGTAAGGAGACAAAGCAACTGTGTGTTCCGCAATGAGTTATTATTATTATTATTATTATTATTATTATTATTAATAAGAACTGACACATCTGTGGCACACAGATGTGTAATAGCAGCCCTGTTTGGGAGTGCTTTGAATTGGAGGAAAAATATTTCACTGGTTCAGCCAGATGTGATGCTAAGCCTGAAAGTGAGTCTGTTCTACTTAGTTTGCTGTAATATGAATAGTGTGTGTGCATGATTTATTTTTTTATCCTTTCTAACCAGTACCATGTCTGAAGATTCTGCTGAGCAAGGGCCTTGGGATCGGCATCATCCTAGGATCAGTGATGGGTAAAACGGTTTATCAATGCTTCTTTGATATCATAGCTCCTTATTGTGCGTAATCAAGACGTTGTAGTTAGTGTGGACTAACTCTCCTTCCTTGTCGCAAAGTGAAACTGCCTCAGATCTTGAAGCTGATGGGAGCGAAGAGCGCTGAGGGGCTGAGCTTCAAATCGGTGCTGATGGAGCTGCTGGCCATCACAGGAACGATGGCCTACAGCATTGCTAACAAGTTCCCCTTCAGGTGGGCCCTTTTCTTGCCGTGCTGTTGTAATCCGTGTGTTGCACTGCACCGTGATTTGGACAAAGTTCCACCTACTTTGGTTTTACAGTTTGAGTAACAAATTGAGTAATGTGCTGAAAATGTCCTCAGTGCCTGGGGCGAGGCTCTGTTCCTCATGCTTCAGACGGTAACCATCGGGTTCCTCATTCAGTACTACGGAGGACGAAGCAGCAGAGGTAGGACTGATCCCTTAGCAAATGTGTGAATGTAAACGAAATGTCCCAGTCAGGGTGAAAGTATTTGTTCTCCCGCAGGTCTCCTGTTTGTGGCTGTGTATTTCAGTCTGCTGGTCCTGCTGCTGTCTCCACTCACTCCCAGGTCTGTGGTTACCACTATGCAGGCTTCTAACATGCCAGCCATCATCATAGGAAGGGTAGGCAAACTCTACAGTATCCTGGGGAGTATTAAAAGACACCGGGGCTTTGACTTTCATACTACTGCCTGAATGATGCTTTTATCACAGCAAAAGGGAAATTAACTTGGGCTACATATCTTTAGTTTGATTTTGAACACCTCTGCAATTTTAAAAGTAGTTTTTACCTTCATGAAGGAGGACTGTCGGATTAGACTGACCTTTGAGCTTTTTAAAATAACTAATTAATTAATTAATTAATACTGCACCAAAATCACCCAGTCTTGGCATCTTACTGGCTGATGTTCAATTCAGTTCAAACCAATTCAATTTTATAGAGTTTTTCACATCATACCGTTTGTGGTTTGCAAACTGCCAAGTGCCATGGTGAGTGTTGTTCAGGGTTTTTTTTGTCAGCTTGCGATTGGACCTAAATTATTTTTCAGCTCTTGTCAACTGAAACAAGCCACATATTAGCCTGACCCCGTCTGCATCCTACTTTTTCCGGCGTTTTGAACCTGCTTTAATGCGGCTTTTCTTATTTTTTAAAAATGAAAAAAAATTCTTAAGCGCATGCAACAAGACGCACAAAAATCAAAACAGCAAAAAATGGAAAACACGCGAAGAAATTCCTTGAAGCTTTTAATTTTCGATCTGGCTACATAGCACCAGCTCACATAAGTCATCCCAAAGCACTTTACATACAGTGGTTTGGTGTTCAGTGGTTTCAGTTCGCAGGAGGAAGAAAAATTCTGGACTATGACTTTTCTGAGATCAGCACGTGTTAAATTCAGGTTTTAATGGTACAAAATCTTTTGTTGACCAACTAAAATTTGAACAAAAGAAATATATATTTTGTCACATATTAACCCGCACTCGGACTATAAGAACATCCTCATGCCTACTGTGAACAATGAGTAGGAGCGCATACAACAATATCCAGGCTGAGAAATAAGATATTTATTTCTTTTAAATTTTAGAAAGATTTTGTACCAATTAAACTTTATTTAAGTGTTTATTCATAGACCTGAACCTGAATGGTGCCTGTAACAATATCCAGGCTGAGAAATAAGATATTTACATTTTGTAAAAGTGCTGATGTTTGCAGTAAAAGTGCTGATGTTTGCTGTTGTGCGTCTTGGGTTGCATGCGCTAAGAATAAAAACTGGCGCTTTTTTGTTTGCACTGACTTCCATCTACAGCGCCCATCTGAGGGCTGCAGAAAAATTCATAGAAAAGCCGCATCTCTGTAAAAGCCACATGGTTCAAAACGTCGGAAAAAAGTAGCGGCTTATGGTCCGGAAAATATGGTAATAAATAATAAATAATAAATAAATAATAAATCATCGCGTCATATCACATGTGCAAAAGTATTTAGAGCCTTTACTTTGTGGAAAAGCCTTTGGCAACAATTACAGCCTCAAGTCTTTTTGTGTATGACGCAATGAGCTCACACACCAGCATTAGGGGACTTTCTGCCATTGTTTTCCGCTCAGTCAGGTTGGATGGGGGCCGTTGGTGAACAGCCATTTTCAGGCCTCTGGCTGGTTCACGGAGTTGTCCCTAAGCCCGTCCAGTGATGTCTTGGCTGTCTGCTTAGGATTCTTGTCACGTTGGAACGTGAACCTTCAGCCAAGTCTGAGGCCCTGGGCGCTGTGGAACAGGTTTTCGTTGAGGAGCACTCTGTACTTTATTCCATTCAGCTTCCCTCAAGCCTTATCACTCTCCCACTCCATGCTGCACCCCCATGGCAACAGCTCTTGGAAGAGTCCTTTTCCATTTGATAATTATAGATGCCACTGTGCTCTGGGCAACGTGCAGTGCAGCAGAATTTATGGCTCGTGGCTTTTGTTCTGATACAGTCCGCTTTGTCAGCTGTGAGCCCTGCTATGGAGAGCTGTGTCTTTCCAAATCGTGAAATCATAGCAATTTACTTTAGCAATGTACTGTATCAATTTATTGTAATTAACTTTAATCATGGCATGGACTAAAAATATCTAAACAACGATGAAGAGAAATGGGAGGCACAAAGGCTAAATTTCAAGTGTTGATGCAAAGGGTTCTGAATAGATATGCCAATGTGAAATTTTTGCTTTACATTTTTCGCTCAGTTGCAGAATTTCTAAAAGTCAGTTTTCACTTTGTCATTAGAGAGGAACTGAGTGTAGGTTAATGAGGATAAAAATGGATTTGAGCAACGGTAGTCTCGGACTAAACGTGAAGGGGGTCTTTTTGAATCTGAAAGCACTTTACATATTGTACCTCGAAAAGAAAGAAATAACATTTTCAAAGAAACAACAGACACACATAAGAAACTGAGCCTAACAGCAGGTGTGTTTTTGTCTCAGCTGATCCAGGCGGCCACTAACTTCCGTAACGGACACACCGGCCAGCTGTCTGCTGTCTCAGTTTTCCTACTGTTTGCCGGATCCCTCGCCCGCATCTTCACTTCATTACAGGCAAGACGAGTGTGTGTTTGTGTGTACAATATTGATATTGATGCAGTTTAGATGTGATCAGTCCTAATCTTCATGTAGGATTTGTATCAGCGGTCGTGCTGTTGTACGTGTGTCCAAGAGCATGCCAAGCAATTACTCTTTAACACTCGAAAGGAATATCACGAACTCTCATATCCTTAAGAAATTAGATGAACATTCAAGTATCATTTGTCCAAGGTCTACATAGGACCAAGTTTTTTAGCACTTCTGGAGCAGCGTCCAGTGTGATCACAGTATTATTCAAAACATTTTAATTTTTTGTAGGAAAAGTTAAGACTTTGCACGTAATATGCTCATTCTCAAATTATGAGCATTACACAATAGTGAGAACTTGACAAATACTAAAGAATGGATGCTCTCACAGTAAATTAAATGAGCACAAATCATATATTCTAACAGTGTGAAACATTTCTATATTGCAAAGATTAGTGCCAGTGGAAATTAGTGCTTCCTCCTCTATCTTTAAAACATCAGCACCAGGAGTTTAGATGTAGGCTTTAGACGTAAAGGTATTTATATGTAATTTTGGAATAAATAGTGGCCACAATCACCGTACGGACAGACACTAAAACCAACACAGAATTTTCTCTACCTGGGTTTGGGTAGTTGTCTGCAGCCTGGTTTAAAACACCGCTCCCCTGGGTAACATGTCATTACTCTGTTGTCTTTGTAGGAAACTGGAGACTCTCTGATGGCCCTCACCTACGTCATATCTTCTGCCTGTAATGGCGTCATCGCTCTGCAGGTTCTCTACTACTGGAACAGCTGCCCAGAACGCAAGAAGAAGAAGAAGAAAAAGAAGAGAGAGTAGGCAAAGGACACAGTGAATCATCAGTGTTAGAGCAGAACCCTTTCTTTCCAACTCTGGATGCTCTCAGAGTGTGTGCTAAACTTGAAAAAGCAAATTGACAAATGAACAACCTGTTCAGAGCCACTGGGAAGCGTGGGCCATTCCCCACTGCCGGAAACTTGACGTAAATGTGGGATGTAACTGGTAGATCTTTAGAGATTTTCCATCGGTTATACTTAGGCCTGATGGTTTTGAATCACACTTGGCTGAGTTTGCAGGTTGTGTTTAGGTTCCAGGCTCCTGCTGTGCACTACACTGTTGTTACATTCCTCTTGATGTGGTTTTCCTCCTGGAAGTCAGGCTATGTTCACACTGGTGTGTTAAAATGCTTGGAAATGGTTTGTGTATTTGGCTGAAACTATTTTTTTTTTTTTTGCTTCTTTATATTTCCCCACATATACTCTGATATTTTAAAATGGTTTTGTATGCATGTGAAAAATCTGTTGTTTTAACAAAGTGTAATTCTACACTAGAGGCCCTGCGGTCCCATGATCCTATCATGAACAGTCACGTTTGTAAATTAGCACAATATGGTGCAGATGTGTGAATATTTCTGTGACGTTCTCCAGGATCCCAAGGCCAACGAAACTTAAAGCTTGAAAACATAACCGCTGTGTTTGTCACAGTCACAGATTCAAAAAGGGAAACAGTTTGAACTCCAGTTTAAGGCGAGATGACCCCTAAACTGAGCTCACTCGATTTGGCCCCTCAGTCCTGATGGGAGTCTTCGTCTGCTGCCCTGCTGTAACGGAGCCTGTTTCTCCTGCGACACCACTACCCTCTGCCTGCGTTTTATGGCACAGCACGCTGTCTATTTTGGATTGAGGTTCAGCAAATGTGTTGACAACTGCCTCTTCTGAGTTACTAGTCAGCGTGTCTGATTCCGAGCCATTCTGTCACAGAAATGGGACATTCTATGAGCTCAGTGACTTCCAAGGACCAAACAAATACATTGCATTAATATACATGTTCCCAAAACGGTTGTTGTTGAGAGCACTTGATGTTTTACAAGTCCTGGATGCAAACTGATGTACAACATGGTGGATCACACACAGGATTTGCGATCAGTTATTTGAATTGAAATGACAAACATGAACATTGGGGGAAGTTTTGGGAACTTTCTGAAGGTCCAACTTTTTAAACACTGGCGATATTGTAGACTTAGAATTGCTTCTAATTATCAAATCATCTTTCCCAAAAAAAAAAAAAAAAAGCAAACAAACGAAAGGAAAAGTTAATTAAACAATTTGCTACGTAAAACTACAATATTCTCTGCTTTTCTTGCAATGATAGGTGAGTTGGTTTTTCTTCCATTGTGTCTAGATTGACAATTTAAAAGTGGGTCGTTAAGTCACCAAAACAGTTAGACCATAATCCCTTTCTTTCAAAAACGTAACCCGAATGAAAAGAAAAAGCAAACACTGTAATCAAAAGCAATTCAAATGTGTTACTATATAAATTCTTATTTTCTGCTGACATTATTGAGCATATGTTAACATATGCATCCACCAAGTCTCAGATACTGATGATACAATAAAATGTCATTAGATAATGTATTTTTGTTTTGTCAAAATGTCTGTTTGCAGTACAAAATCCAGTGTTACAGATTTTTTCTTTTTATGATTGTGCTGGGACACTCTGACAGTACTTGGGTAAGGTCAGGGAAAGATCCAGGTCTGGCTCAATACAGAGTCAATTAAGTCAAGTTACATCTCCACTGTCTTTGTCTAATCTTAAAGTGCTTTTGTTGCCTTAGTAAGATTATTATTCATGCAGGAACAAATGACGCCCGATTACGCAAATCGGAGGTCACTAAAACAAATATTGAATCCGTGTGTAACTTTGCAAAGACAATGTCGGACTCCGTAGTTTTCTCTGGACCCCTGCCAAATCTGATCAGTGATGACATGTATAGCCGCATGTCGTCATTCAACCGCTGGCTGTCTAGGTGGTGTCCAGCAAACGATGTGGGCTACATAGACAACTGGAAAAGTTTTTGGGGAAAACCTAGGCTTATTAGGAGAGACGGCATCCATCCTACTTTGGATGGTGCCTCTCTCTTATCAAAAAATATGGCGGATGTAATTAGACAACCAAAAGTTTGACAGTCCAGAGTTGAGCCTAGGACGCAGAGATCCAGTCCTACACGCCTCTCTGCAGTATCCTTACCACCGTCACCCCCCCACAACTCCCACATTCCTATAGAAACTGTGTCTGTTCCCCGATTAACTAAATTTTACAAACTAAAAATGATCACAAGAGGAGTTAATCATAATAACTTAATAAAAATCAGGACTGCTCCTCTTACTGAACAAAAAACTAAAACAATTAAATGTGGATTATTAAATATCAGATCTCTCTCATCTAAATCTCTGTTAGTAAATGACTTGATAAGCGATCATCATTTCGATTTATTTTGTCTCACTGAAACCTGGTTGCAGAAGGAAGAATATGTCAGTTTAAATGAGTCGAGCCCCCCCAAGTCATATTAACTATCATGTTCCTAGAAGCTCAGGCCGAGGTGGAGGAGTAGCAGCAATCTATCACTCAAGCTTACCGATAGAACCTAGACCTAAACATAGTTATAACTCATTTGAGAGTCTTACTCTGAGACTTTCACACCCAATTTGGAAAACTCAAAATCCACTTCTATTTGTTATTGTGTATCGTCCTCCAGTCCCTTATTCTGAATTTTTGACTGAATTCTCAGATTTTCTAGCCGACTTTAGTGCAGATAAAGTCGTCATAGTGGGCGATTTTAACATTCATGTAGATGCTGACAGTAACTCCCAACACAGCATTTACTTCATTTTATTCAATTGGTTTCTCTCAAATTGTAAATGAACCCACTCATTGTTTTAGATTCACATTGGTTTCTCTCAAAATGATAAATTAATTTCCCCCGTTTTCTAATAACACTTGAATTTAGTTTACACCTTTGCAGTTTTGCTTCAGTAGGTGTTTATCTGAAAACACTGTTGATTATGATCCCGTCATCATTTACTTCAACTGATATTAATGTACTCCTGTATGCAGTTGATTACCTTACTGATAATTATGCAGCATCTTTACGTTCCATACTTGATAGTGTTGCCCCTCTAAAAAAAGAAGGCAGTAATTCTGAACAGTCGATCTCCATGGTATAGCTCGCAAACCCGCAATTTAAAGCAGGCGTCACGAAGACTAGAAAGGAAGTGGCGTTCCACTCATTTCACAAGAATCACGCCTAGCCTGGAAAAAGAGTTTATACTTATACAAATTAGCCTCCGTAAAGCCAGAACAGCTTATTATTCATCACTAATAGAGGAAAACAAGAACAACCCCGGTTTCTTTTCAGCACTGTAGCCAGGCTGACTAAGAGCCATAGTTCAGTTGAGACTAGTATTCCCTCAACGCTATGTAGCAATGACTTCATGACCTTCTTCACAAACAAAATCATAGCTATTAGAAATAAAATTCACCAGACCCTCCCCACAAATACAACAGAATTAGAATCATCAGTAAGGCCTCAGTCCCTTTTAGACTGCCCATTTGCTGAGCCCTATTATGGCATCTAAACCAACAACATGTCTGCTAGACCCTATTCCAGTTAGACTGCTCAAGATGCTCTACCCTTATTAGACACGTTCGTATTAGATATCATTAATCTATCTTTACAAACAGGATATGTACCAAAGGCCTATAAGGTAGCTGTAATCAAACCTTTACTTAAAAACCTAGTCTGATCCAGGTGTTTTAGCCAATTACAGACCAATATCCAATCTCCCCTTTATCTCTAAAATACTTGAAAAAGTAGTTGTAAAGCAATTATGTGACCACCTGCACAGAAACGACTTGTTTGAAGAATTTCAGTCAGGATTTAGAGTTCATCATAGCACAGAAACCGCACTGATTAAAGTCACCAACGATCTTCTTCTGGCTTCAGATAACGGACTTGTCTCTTTACTAGTTCTGTTAGATCTTAGTGCTGCATTTGACACCATTGATCACAGAATGTTATTACAGAGACTAGAACATGTTATTGGAATTAAAGGAACTGCACTAAACTGGTTTAAATCGTATCTATCAGATAGATTGCAATTTGTTCATGTTAATGATGACTCTTACACCTACACAAAAGCTAGTTATGGAGTTCCACAAGGCTCTGTGTTAGGACCAATACTCTTTACTATATATATGTCTCCCCTTGGCAACATTATTAGAAAACACTCTGTAAATTTTCACTGCTACGCTGATGACACGCAGTTATATCTATCTATGAAACCTGATGAAACAAATCAATTAATCAAACTACAAGCATGTTTAAAGGACATAAGGGACTGGATGACGTATAATTTCCTTCTTCTAAACTCAGATAAAACTGAAGTTATTGCATTTGGGCCTAAAAGTCTAAGAAACATGTTTTCTAACCATATCGTTGCTTTAGATGACATGACTCTGGCCCCCAGTAGTACTGCAAGGAATCTCTGAGTAATTTTTGACCAGGATTTGTCATTTACCTCACACATAAAACAAATCTCTAGAACAGCCTTCTTCCATCAACAGAACATTGCTAAAATTAGGAGCATCCTGTCTCAAAGCGATGCTGAAAAAACTGGTTCATGCATTTGTTCCTTCTAGATTGGACTATTGTAATTCTCTACTTTCAGGCTGCCCCAGTAACTCTCTAAAAAGCCTCCAATTAATCCAAAATGCTGCAGCAAGATTACTGACTGGGATTGGTAAGAGAGATCATATTTCACCTTCATTAGCTTCTCTCCATTGGCTTCCAATTAAATGTAGAATAGAATTTAAAACCCTTCTTCTAACCTATAAAGCTTTAAACTGTCAAGCTCCATCATATCTAAAAGATCTCCTTGTACCATATCATCCTACTAGACCACTTCGTTCCAAAAATGCAGGCCTACTTTATGGTTCCCAGAATTTCCAAAAATAGAATGGGAGGCAGAGCCTTTAGCTATCAAGCTCCTCTCCTGTGGAACCAGCTCCCAGTCCAGATTCAGGAAGCAGACACCCTCTCTATTTTTAAGACTAGGCTCAAAACCTTCCTCTTTGATAAAGCTTATAGTTGGTTATAGTCATGCTGCTATAGGCTTAGACTGCTGGGGACTCTGCACTGTGCCACTTTCCTCTTCTCTTCATTCTCTCCTCTCACCCCACATCTATAATGTCACCACTGTATGACATTAACTCTGTGTCTTCTTTGTCCCGTAGTCGTCTCTCTCCCTCTCTTTCCCCCCCTCTCTCTTCCCTGTCACAGGTGTCCCGGATTTGGCGCTGTGTGTCCTCCAGTGTGCAGCTACTGGTCCTACTAACCTGCCCAATGTTTTGTTGCTGCTTTTGTTGCTCTGTTCTTTTCTCTCCCACTTTCCACTCAGCCCAACCGGTCAAGGCAGATGTCCGTCCACCCTGAGCCTGGTTCTGCTGGAGGTTTCTTCCGTTAAAGGGAGTTTTTCCTCTCCACTGTTGCCTATAGCTGCTCAAGGGGCATTTGTTGGGTTTTCTCTAAATGTTTGTATAGTCTTGACTTTATTATGTAAAGTGCCTTGAGATGACCTTGTTGTAAATTGGTGCTATATAAATAAAGTTGAATTGAATTGAATTTATTTCTTCTAAACAGGTCTGACCATATACTCATTACTTTCTGAATGAAGATATAACACCTGTTATGTTCAGAGCCCTTGAGCATCAGTCGTCTCTTAAATCCCTGGCGTCCATCAAGAGATGGAAACGTTGCTGGAATCGCTTGGATAACACAGGCTGGCAAAACAAGAATGTTGTCCCTTCCAAGAGTCTCCTTACAGGATGCATTCTAAAAAATTACGCTACACTGCCAGCCGATTTTGCCCACAAAATGAAATTTTTTGTTACATGTTCAAGTTGCTGTTTTCTCAGCACAAAGCAAATCTCTAAAGCCAATGCTAGAAAGCTTTGTAAGCCTGACATCGTAATACTGTTTGCTCAAAGGTAACACACGTGAGTAACAGTAATGTGCAATAACAAAACCCGACAGGCCTCGTCTTGTAACTTTACCGAAAGTTTGACCTTTCTGGCCTGTACTTTCCAGTTTCTTTTTAGGATCCCGAAGTAACTTTCTAACACTCCTCTATCCATATGTGGTCCAAACAGTGATGATCTGTAACGTATGTTCCCCCTCAGCAGTATAATCCACAACTTCATCTAAGAGAAACTGGCAGCGGTGGAACTCATTGCAGCACAGAGATTCCAGCTTTGTTTCCGTTGGTGCACTTACACTTGCTCCCCGGCTCATTGTGTTTGCCTTTCAGCTTCGAAAGCCTCGTCCTTCTCCATATGTAACTCAACTGTGCTGTGCTCTGGCTCGTACATATAACCACGAATATCAGACTGTGCTAACACACTGTAGAACTCGCTGTCTTCCAAATAATCTATATCAGGCCCTTCGGCCAGTGTCCGTAGCACTTCACCCGAGTTGCTCCCGGTGGGCCAGATGAGCACCTTGCATGGCAGCTATCACCATTTTGTATGTGTGTACGAAATTACTCTAAGTTGCTTTGAATAAAAGTGTCTGCTATATGTAACACTGTAGTCTGTGAGACAAGGGCAGCGGAAAATGAAGTGTTTTACGTTATCTTCAGTTGAACTGGCAGATTGATGCAGTGGCATGCAATTGGAATTTCTCTGTACAGAAAACATAGGAGACACTGTCTTCATTCTAAAATACTATCTGATGGGGTATGATTTTCAATGAGCTTTGTACAACCCCACTGAAAATTGGTGAAGCGTTCCTTTAAGTTTTCAATGCCTGTAATCCTAATACGGTTGTGGAACTGGAATTGTTGAAATAACTATCACTAGCTGAGCTACAGGCACACCTGTGTTCTGCATCATATTTTATTCTATACCACATCATTCACATGTAGTAATGTTATAACTTCAAATGAAAATTTAAAGCATAGTGACCATCAAAAAAACTAGCCTTTAGTGGAATATTTATTGTCATCCGTCGCTCATTCTGCCCCACAGCCATAAGATGTATAGTCACTGCAGTGACACATAATGTTACACACAGTATATTTTAACTTGTGCAATAAACCAGATGTGCAATACTCATCTGTTAAATTTTCCAATGTTAATCTACACATATGCAGATATCCTCAAATTTTAAATGCCTTTTTTGCACAGTTAACAATGCTGTTTTCTTTATTTTCCTTTTTAAGTTAAGTTTAGGTTAAACAAAAAATGCACATTGTTCTGTGCAGATTCTTTGTTCTTTGTCTATGACTGCTAAAACACAAGAACTTCCCCACTGTGGAATAAATAAACTTTTATCTTATTGTGTAAGGAATTAAATAATAAAAGCAAGAACTAGACACTGTGTGGCCAATAATATAAGATCGACTTCAATCCTGCAACGATGAAATTTGGATCATATAATCAGGAGGCCACTCTGAACATACTCTGTAACGACGCGCAGGTTTGAAAGTGGGCGGAGCTATTGCCCAAAGTTAAGGCCTTATATCTAAAAAATATAAATGCTAGAAATTTCAGTTTGGTACACTACTTCGTTTTATCTACTACACGCATGTGGCCATTCACGGAACTCCAATTTTTTCGTTTTTTCAAAACTTTCACTTTTTTTCCAATTCAATTCAACTTTATTTATATAGCGCCAATTTACAAAAAAGTCATCTCAAGGCACTTTACATAATAAAGTCAAGACTATACTAACACTTAGAGAAAACCCATCACATCCCCCTCGAGAAGATACTGGCAACAGTGAACAGGAAAAACTCCCTGGGAAGAAACCTCCAGCAGAACCAGGCTCGAGGTGGGCGGACATCTGCCTTGACCAGTTTCGGTGAGTTGAAATTTCAGAGAGAAAAGAAAAGAGCAACAGCAAAACATTGGGCATGTCAGTAGGACCAGTAGCTCCGCACTGGAAGACACACAGCTCCAAAGCCAGGGACACCTGAGGACAGGGACAGAGAGAGGAAGAAGCACAACTACCAGAGGACACAGAGTTAATGCCAATGGAGACAAGCTAATGAAGGTGAAATATGATCTCTCTTACCAATACCAGTCAGTAATCTTGCTGCAGCATTGTGAATTAACTGAAGGCTTCTAAGGGAGGTCCTGGGGAATCCTGAAATCCTTCCTGAATCTTTAACAACTAAATGTGCAGTTGTCCCAGAATTGACTCTTTGAACTGTTGAACCTGATGTTCCACAGGTTCTGGTGGCTACTGAGACAGTGACAATTCCAAACCAGGCAGAACCTTGCAGCTGTAAGCCGACCCTAACCATCAGCAGCAGAGGACAGGGATCGGTGATAGGGACTGAGTTCATGTTCATTTTTCTTAAACTTCACCCAGTTTTCATTTGATTAAGGAGATATCATTTCGCCTATGAGGGGAGTTTGTGATTGTAGATGTGAATGAATATTACCACGCAGTTTTATTGGGCTCAAAATAAGTCAGTGTAATCCAACAGTCTTGCAGTAAATTCTCCTTCACGAAGGTGATAATGCTCAGTTTGTGTTCAGACTCAGAAGAGTTGATTCAGTATAGAGGCTGTTTTCTGTGCTGTTATTAATGGCAGTTTGGGTAAATGGTGGACAGGAGATTTTCTTATGTAGCCAGTCCTCACTAATATATTGTAGCAAAATCCTTAAATATATTTATTCCTTACCCAAAGAGATTTTGACAATATTAGCTATATTACATACAGTACATTAAACACATATCATCCATCTATGTATATACCAAATGTTTCAGGAGACTAATTTCAGTTGTTTGGCAGCTGTATCACCTGGCTGGTGCACAAGTGACCTAATTGAATATAGCATTAGTCAGTTGCAGTGAGTGACCTAATTTAACAGCAGTACAGTAAGCAGTACTATAATACAATTTAGGAAATAAGTCAGGCTAAACAACGTTGCCCAAATAATAAAAAAATGGATTAAGATAGTTATCTGATCAAAGAATAAGTAATCAAAAGACTGACTAGATATTCAAAGGAAACTTCCTATGCATGCAAAAATAGTAAGATTCGAAGTCCAGTTCAATAACCTGTTAGAAACGCATAGACCAAATTATTTTTGACTAAACTTCAGAATAAGTATTAATTAATGTATTATTATTTTTACACATTTTCAATTCAGCCTATCTGCGCATCAACAGTTTCAATGGCATCATAAAAGGGTTGAGGGGGGGGGCGAGTACATCTGCATTCCTTAATTGGCTTAACATGTTACTGTTTCCTGAAAACTGCCCATCTGCTTCATCTGGCTGTTGTTGCATTGTTCCACTGTCCATGGCACCGCTGCAGTCACCACCACTCTGTGTCTCTGTCTGTGTAGCGACTCCATCCTTCAGGTTTTTAAACATGTCTCTTTCCATCTTGGAATCAGCAGGTGATGAGAGATACTGATACACCTAAAATATTGAAAAGATAACTTTCAGGTTAATATGAAATTAGGTGTTGTGCTACAAAAAGTGAAATCTCCTGTACAATAGTTTTGCAAGTTTGACATACCAAGTCTGTACTTACACAGCTTTGGTAAATCCTGCTCTCAGCTCAACATGTACACTACCTGCACAGGTATAACAAATACTGTATACAATCAGTGTCAACTTTAATTGTGTTATTTTTTTTATTATTAAAAAAATATATATATTTTGTTTCTCTATTGATAGTCTTCATAAGGCAACCATTTAAAGAGATGGAGCTCAGCTGCAGCAGACTATGCTCCAATGCAACTTTTTCAATTCGATTTAAATATAACTTTATTTATATAGTGCCAATTCACAACAAAGTCATGGCTGTGCCTTAAGGTAAGGCACTTTACACAATAAAGTCAAGACTACACAGATATAAAGAAATCCTCTTTTTTTCAAAGCCCTGAGCAACAGTGGAGAGGTAAATCTTCCTTTAACAGAAGAAACCTCCAGCAGGACCAGGGTGGGCGACCATCTGCTTTGACCGGGTTGAGGTGAGTGATAAGTGGAGAAAAGACAAGAGCAACAAGAAGCTGCAAAAAAAAAAAAAACTTTGCGAGATTATTAGGGCCAGTAGCTGCAGCTACAGCTCCAAAAGATGAGAATATCTGCAGAAAGCACAGGAAGGAAGAGGGTTTTAAATTCTATTATAGCTTTTATAGTAATGTAATGAAGTAGAGATATGATCTTTCTTGACAATTCCAGTCTGTGCTCTTATTGCAGTTATTTGAACATCCCAAAAGTAAGGCATTCAATTTGAAAGTAAAAAACAACAAAGAGACGAGTGTTTGGCACAACTTTGCGATAGGATGCTCCTAACTTTGGCAATATTCTGCAGGTGGAATAAGGCTGTTTTAGGGTAGGTTTTTAGGTTCCTCACAATAGCACTGGAAGCCTAAGATATGCCTAAAGTAGCTATAAAGTTAGAGAGCTTATTTCTCATGTTAGGCCCAAATATATCTATACAAAAATACAATTTTGTCTGAATGTAGAAGAAGAAAATTAAAGGATATCCAGGCCTTCAGGTCTTTTAGGCATGCTTGAAGATTGACTAATTACGACCTTCTGGTATCATCTGATGGGTGTTGTCTGCCTATCAATGGAAGCTTGTGTTTCTTGATATGTTGCCTAAAGGCACCATATACAAAGTGAAAAGTACTGGTCCTCATAGAGCCTTGTGGAACTGCATAAATAATTAATGTGAACAGATTTAAACCAATATATAGTGCAGTTTCTTTAATCCCAATTGCATGTTGCAGACTTTGTAATAATGTGTTGTGATCAATAAGTCCACTATCTGAAGCAAAGACCCTGAATATAGGTGTGTGTTCAATCCAAATAAAAATAACTTACAAGGTTGCTCATAGAAAGGTGATTTGGTTGTTTTTCTATATTTCTTGAATTAGAAAGAGTTTAACGCCCAGGCTATTACTTTCATTACTATTAACTCTGGAACCCCTCATGTTTTTTGGGCAAACAGACCTCTGGGGAGGAGGAGATAATTGCCGAAAAATTTTTTTAACATCAACTCCATTTAGGTTCGATCACAGCATTACTACCATAACAAAATAATTAAAAAAATGTAATATAAGGAAAGACAGTTTTGGCAAAGAGTGTCATGCTGAATATTAGTTTGGTAAGAAGAGGTCAGTAGTTTTTAGTTCATGGACCAATAATGCCTTAACTTTTTTCAGATAAAAAAAGAATGTTGTATAGTTTGCTGTAGCCAAAGGCCAACTTTACCTGGACCAGGTGTTTGTGAAGTCTGTTGCAGTTCAGCATGGAAAATTCCTCTGGGAGAGACATCAAGAGGTCCAAAACTATAGCACTCTCTAGAGGCAAAAGACAATATTAAAATTATTGGTTGGTTGAGACTGTTTGCTCTAAGAACAACAAATATAACATTAATAATTAACAATAATAACTCCCTAATAAACATGTGATCAGTCAAAAATAGTTATTTCTTTAATACTGAAATTTAAGCCATTAATTATGACTATTTGCTACTACTCTGTTCATTGCCAACTTTGGGGTAAGCAACCTTGGTCCACAAGTGCCATTGTGCCACTTGTTTTTTTCTTCACCCACTTCTGTCTGACAATTCATCTTTTCTGAAAAGCTACCAATCAACAAATACAGTAAATGAAAAATTAGCTGGGACAGGGTAAATAACTCTTTACACTAACCACTAAGATTCTCAATCATCTAGCTCAAGATTATGCCAAAGATGGTTTTAAGTCATCTTTGTTTTCTTCTCAAATGGTTTTTCTCACATAAAATTTTAATCAGATATTATGGACAGTAATCTAATATCCACCCAGTTGATTTTGTATCCTAAATTAACTATTATTTCATAACCAACCAATAAATCTCAAACATACCCATCTGAGTGAGATGGCAGTCCTCTTCTGGTTTTTGAATCACACTCAAATAGTGATAAATTCTCTCAAAGTCCACCACGCATTCCACTCCCAATGTCCTGGGGCTTTCTTCTGTGATGTTTTTGTTGATGTGACCAAACTTAACATGAAATGGCGTGGCAGAGAGGGAGAATAGGGTCACAGGGGGGGAGAAAGGTCAGCTGGAGATTCCAGAAGAGGCAACAGAATATGTAGCAGAATTTGGGGAATGGGTGAGAGTGGTGACTGAGGAACAAATGGGTGTGTGGAGTCTTACTGAAGTAGAAGTAGTAGAAGAAAAGGTAGATACAGAGGTGATATGCTGCTCTGTGGGATGCTGGGTAGTCTGGATAACCGAGCTGCCATCCCTCTGGGTCTTTACCATTGCTGCATGCATAGAGCTAGGAGTGACCTGTCCCGTGACTAGTTTCACACTCTGAGAAGCAGACTCCGGGCATGTAGAGAGTAGGATATGTTTTTCAGCCTTACCCAGCTGACAGGAGGTAACAGCAAACTGAGAGGTGGAAGTGGCAGCAGGTGTGAGTCCAGCTGTGGTAGGAGGCTTTTGCTCGGGTTGGATTATGCTTTTTGGCACCAGTACTACTTGAGATGCTGCTGATGTTTTTTTGGCTTGATCCATCATTAGTGCTGCAGTCTTAAGGCCCAGAAGAGGAGATTCTGTGTTGTTACTAGGATGCTCACCTAAGGGGGCAAACATTGTTTGTTGTTAAAGATGTAATTATGTAATTTCCATAGAGACATTTGTAGAACCTAGTGCTCCACGCTGGAAAACACACAGCTCCAAAAGTCTAACACCTGCAGAAAGGGTCAGAGAGAGGGACAAAGAGAGGGAGAAAGAAACTATGGGAGAAAGAAGACATAAAGTTGATGTCACACAGTGGCGACAAATAAATCTGCGGTGAGAGGAGATGAAATGAGGAAAAGAGCTAAAGGCTCTGCCTTCCAGTCTACCTTTGGAAATTGTGGGAACCACAAACAGGCCTGCATACTGAGATCAAACAGGTGAATGATGTGGTCCTATAAAGTGTCATGCCACTGAGACCACCTCTATGCCTAGGTAACAGGCAAAAATTATTTTTAATTTTAGTGATATTACATACACGGCCAATTCACTTTTTTTAAAGGATCAGAGAGCCATTATTAATAATGTTGTGCCCAAGTTTCACTGCCTGTCCTACATCAAGAATGAGAATTAGAGACAAGGCCTTATTGTGACTTGCTAAAGGTCCTTTGATTTATGTGTAGTCATGTAGTGTTTATAATGCTGAGGAGTGATATTTGGTTTAACAATATGATTTTATGCCGTTACATTAAGTTCAGTAAACAACAGTAAATTATATTGATGGGGATGTTTAAGTTTGAATCTGATGTATTACACTACCCAATGTAAGTTTCAATTTGTTGGCCTCAACCCTTTCTGATGGTTTCACTGTGGTCATGTTTTGCAGCACAAATAAACACGACCATGCATTGGTCTCTCTTCTCTGCTATTGAGAGTACCCTGTGGTCAAATAGACACAGACATGCTAAAATGGATCCATGTAGCATTAATGTTCACAATGCAGATCACAAAGAGCCATTATTCCCACCTCTGGTGCAGTACACTGAGGTTTTTAGATTTGACAGAAAGTTCAAACAATCCCACGCTCAGTCTCCTAACAATAATCACTGGTCCGTCTGGTGCATCAATACAGCATTATAACAGGCTTCTGAGAAGGATTTCCAGGGCAGTAACAAGGCCCGTCTGATTTTATTTCGTCATTAAGGGGGTTTGACAATCAGAAGAGACTCCACATGGAACGTCTGCACAGATTAACACATAAATCACACATATCAACACATTTTTAGGCTGCTACGTATGTTATGTTGATAACTGTTTAAGTATACGCTGACAATCAACTGAATTTCACAGTTAATCTATGGTTAAGCTAATCAAAGACGCATTATTTTCTTAACAGTGAAACCAAGAGTATTTGGAACAAGTATTGGCCTACAAATATCTCCACTACAAGTACAACTTCAAATCTTTTACTTAAGTAAAAGCATTTAGCAGTTTATAGAAATAGCAAACATAAATTAAGACCATGATCAGTCAAGTACTGTAATCAATTTTCAAAGTACTTGATTAATTTTCTGTTGACTAAAAATGATCTGCCGCACATGATGGATGATACCAATGGTAGTATTTATTACATTTTTAGATTAAGAAATCCTAAATCCATACCTTGAATAGGCAAATGAGGCACTGGCCCAAAAGGAATGGTGCGACCAGCACGGGTGTTTCTATCTGTGGGTGGTCTGTTAACTTGAGGAGGGTCACAGTTCTTCAGTGTACAAGGCTCTGTGGATGACACTCTCAGCATCTGCGGAACATAGAGGAAAGTAGGATAATTAAAATTTAAATCACTATCACTATGGTAGCTTTATGGGTAGAGATGCTGGAGGGCACAACGTACAATGCGGGATCAAATCCTGGTGTGGGAAATCCCAGACTACCTTTAATCTCCAGCCTCCCCACCAGGTGTGTCCCTGAGCAAGACACCCAGCGCCAGCTCCCCAGGCGCCAAGCTGTGGCAGCCCACGCACATTTATAAATATGCAGGAGTAAATCTCACTGTAACATGTATGTGCAAATGTATATGTGATCAATGTGACGACAATAAAGGTTATTCTGCAATCTCTTAATGGCTGACATTGTCCAGTAAAAAAACAAACAAACAAAAAACACTAATTGTATGCACATTGTATTTCAGTGAATATTGAAGTGAACATGGTTGTTTGCAGCTACAGGACAAGCAGAGTGAATGTGAGCTCAATATCCATTCTTATTCTCAGCCACCAGTTCTACTTTTTTGGAGTGAAATAGAGAAATGAATGTGAAATACTTTTTTCTTTTTTCCTAACCAATAAACCACAACATTCAGACCTGGTGTCTTTAATACAAAAATGTTTGTCATAAAAGTATTTTGATCATATAAATTATTATATATAAATAACTATAAGAGTAAAATAGCACTAATACAATGTGCATTATCAAATAAATTTAGTCTTTGTCCTTTATTTGGGAATTTAAAATTACTCATATGATTTAAACTGAACGGCGTTAGATTAACGTGGTCAGACAAACTATGATACAGTTATATAACACTGTATCACTCTATTATATAATCCTCATATTTATTTTATGTGTCAGAGGCTTTGAAATGGCAAATTACATTTGTTACTTCTAGATTGGACTTCTCTATTCTCTACTTTCAGGCTGCTCCAGTAAATCTCAAATGCTTTCAATTAATCCAAAATGCTGCAGAAAAAATACTGACTGTATTGGCAAGAGAGATTCACCCTCATTATTTTATCTCGATTGGCTTCCCTTTAAATGTAGAATTAAATAGAATTTAAAACCCCTTTTCCCTATTCTAAATGGTTAGCTCCATCATATAAAAAAGTACCATATCATCTAAATGGTCAGAATCCAGCTTGTGGTTCCCATTTTAAAACTAGAGCTTTTATCAAAAACCAGGTTTTCCTTTTAAAACTTTAAAACCTTCCTCTTTAAAGCTTATACTTCTGTATAGTTATACTGATATAGGCTTAGACACTTTCTTCCTCTCTTCCCACGTTTATATGTCACCACAGTATGACATTAACTCTGCGTCTTCTCTCTCCTGTAGCTGTGCTACTCTCTCTCTCTGTCCCTGTCTTTAGGTGTAACCAGCTTTGGAGATGTGCGTCTTCCAGTGGGCAGCTACTGGTCCCATCAACCTGCCCATGTTCTGCTTTGTTGCTCTTTTCTCCAGGGGGGATTTGTAGTGTTTCTTTTAATGTCTGTATAGTCTTGACTTTATTATGTAAAGTGCCCTAAGATGACTTTGTTGTAAACTGGTGCCATATAAAAAAGTTAAATTGAACTGAATTGAAAAATTGAAAAAAAAAAAAAAAACACTTGGACCATCTTCTGCTGTTTAAGTTATTGTGAAACAACAATGTTTGAATTTTACACGTGAAAAAGGCCAAAGTCTGTACTGATCTACTACCATCTGTCATTTCAACAAATGTTTTTACTAAAAGAAAATTTTAAGTTGGTAACATAAGTACATGTAAATGCACTGCTTGTCACTAGATTGATAACATTGCTTTGCACAAAAGTCAAAAGTAATGTGACCACAGAGACTAAATGTGCTAATTTCTAAACAGATGGACTGGTCAACTCTTCAGTAAAGTAATAGATAATTTGATAAGTGCATGAAGGGAATTATGCCACATTTTTACAAATATATGTATTTTACATAAATCTTGGGTGTTTGCAGTTATATAAACAGGAACACCACAAATCCTGCAGCCTTAGCAGTATATAAATTGAATGACAATAAACTGTAATTGTTTATACATTAATTATATGAACTGCTTAACTGTTAAGCATTGTCAGCACTATGGAATCTACTACAGGCAGCTGAGAGGTGAGGTTCACCCTAAAAAAGGTCAGATAAAAACCATACTGCTTTTCAGCTGACCCTTCTTAGAACCTCTGTGTTAATATACACTAAATATAAAAAAGTCTGTGGAGGAAAAATATAAAGAGTATGGGTTATGTTTATCAAGTGTAGCATCAAGTGTATTATTCGCTTTTCTTCGAAGAGAATGGTTGACTAAAATTGCACCTGCATCTGCATTATTTTCCTCAAAGTAAGAATCAATGCATGGGGTAAAAACTGCTCACTAAATTCCAGGTGTATGCCCAGGGAAAAATGATTTAGCCCACCACAATCAAAGCATAGGCCTAGAGGGTGAGACTGAGGTAAGCCTAAGGGGCCTCGTTTATACTTTTCCTTCGATACAGGGAAAGAACAAAGTGGACCTACACTCTTTACTCTTGTACGCGTTCCTTTTATATTTGCATGGTAGACATAAGTGTCCACAAGAGGGCAGTGTCGCATTTTACAAAACCGCAATTTCTTGAAAATGAAGAAACAATCCGACAACAGAAAGTAAATTACTGTGTTCCTGCAATTCACAAAACTCAGCATCTATAAAGTCAATTGCTGATTTAAAGGACAAAATGGGACTGATTATCTTTTTCAGACATCTGCAGGAAGCTGATGTGATGAAGTATTTGATAGACATATTATGTCCTGTCCTTTCTCTTTGTTCAATAAATCTATAAATATTTTCAGAGATAACAGGTGATTTCAAGGTCATTTCAAAAACCAAATGGTAAACTGCGAAACTGTTTTACTTATCATTAACCAAATAATTTGTGTCCTATGTGAAGTATAGTATGCTATCAAACACTTTTCCTAATTTCCTTTTTTTTTCGTTTTAGTAAACAAAGAGTCACTAAAGACAACCCATACATACTTACTCATTTTAACCCAAACAAACTGATAAGTGGTGAACCCTTGAACCGTGTCAAATCACATTTTTAATTAAAACAACAAAAATAATTTTATATGTATTTTTGCATTTAGTATGCTAGTCAGTTTTTCTATTGTATTCTCTAAATGGCATAGGTACCAGCGGGGGCTGGGCAGAGCAGAGGGGTCTCCTGCTCTGATTGTACCTGGGAGGGACTGCTTCATGAGGACTGGGCCGCGTGCGAGTGCTTTGGGACGTAGTATGGGCCTAAAGCAGCACCCACTGCTCGTTGAGAAGGGCGAGAACAATACATGCTACTACGTCAAAAGTCTTGAATCTACCACTACTTCTCTTTGGGCTTTTCCCATCAGGTGTCGCCACAGCAAATCATCCTTTTCCACTTCACTCTATCCTGGGCATCTTCCTCTCTGACACCAGCTAACCTCATGTCCTCTGTTAGGACATCCATATATCTCCTCCTTGGTCGTCCTCTTGCCCTCTTGCCTGGCAGCTCCATCTCCAACATCCTTCTACCAATATATTCACTGTCCCTCCTCTGCACATGTCCAAACCATCTCAATCTGGCCTCTCTGACTTTGTTGCTAACACAGGCAACGTGTGCTGTCCCTCTGATGAACTCGTTCCTAATTCTGTCCAACCTTGTCACTCCTAAGGAGAACCTCAACATCTTCATCTCTGCTGCTTCCATCTCTGCCTCTTGTCTCTTTCTCACTGCTACTGTCTCTAACCCATAGAGCAGAGCTGGTCTCACCACTGTCCTGTACACCTTTCCTTTGAGTCTTGCTGACACTCTTCTGTCACACAACACTCCTGACACTTTCCTCCACCCATTCCAACCTGCCTGCACTCGCCTCTTCACCTCTTTTCCACACTCCCCATCACACTGAACTGTTGACCCCAAGTACTTAAACTCCTGCACCTTCTTCACCTCAGCCCCCTGTAACCTCACGCTTCTACCTGGCTCCCTCTCGTTTAGGCACATGTATTCTGTCTTACTACGACTGACCTTCATGCCTCTTCTTTCCAGATCAAACCTCCACCTCTCCAGCTGTTCCTCCACCTGCTCTCTACTCTCACTGCAAATCACAACGTCATCTGCAAACATCATTGTCCAGGGAGATTTCTGTCTGACCTCATCTGTCAACCTGTCCATCAGCACAGCAAACAAGAAGGGACTCAAAGCCGATCCTTGGTGTAGTCCCGCCTCCACCTTGAACTCCTCTGTCTGACCTATGGCACATCTCACCACCGTCATGCTCCTCTCATACATGTCCTGGACTACTCTGACGTACTTCTCTGCCACTCCCGACATCCTCATACAGTAGCACAGCAACTCCCTCGACACCCTGTCATACGCCTTCTCTAGATTCACAAAGACACAATGCAGCTCCTTCTGACCATCTCTGTACTTTTCCATCAACATTCTCAAAACAAAAATGGCGAGCACCACTGACGACACTGAGGGCCCAATCTCCACTACTGTAAACACTCTTTCCCACAGCTTCACTGTGTGGCTCATCAGCTTTATCCCTCTGTAGTTGCTACAGTTCTGCGTGTCACCCTTGTTCTTAAAGATCGGCACCAGAACGCTTCTCCTCCATTCCTCAGGCATCTTCTCACTCTCTAAAATCCTGTTAAACAGACTGGTTAAAAATCCACTGCTGTCTCTCCTAGACACTTCCACACCTCCACAGGTACGTCATCAGGACCAACAGCCTTTCCGCTCTTCATCCTTTTCAGAGCCTTCCTCACCTCATCCTTTCTAATCTGTGCCATGTCCTGCTCCACAACATCCAGATCTTCCTCCCTTCTTTTCCTTTCATTTTCCTCATTCATTAGCTCCTCAAAATACTCCTTCCATCTTCTCTGCAAACTCTCCTGGGTTGTTAGCACCTTTCCCTCTCTGTCTTTAATCACCCTTATCTGTTGCACATCTTTCCCATCTCTATCTCTCTGTCTGGCTATCCTGTACAAGTCCTTCTCTCCTTCCTTTGTGTCTAACCTGTCATACAGCTCAGTTTGGCCTTTGCCACCTCCCTCTACACTCTGCACTGCACTTCCTTGTACTCCTGTCTACTTTCCTCAGTCCTTTCTACATCCTATTTTTCGTGAAAAGTCTCGAATAACAACAAAAAGACCGGATATACATGTAAAGCTGTATTGGAGCCTTTAGCTGTCAGGGGATTTGTTTTGTGGTGTTATGCAGCGGTAATGGTTCTCTCAGGAGTGCCTTTCTCCTGTTGCCTGATAGGTGGCATTGATATTTAAAAGTTACCACCCACATTTAAGCCTCTTTTATGCAAAAAATATTTCATAGTTAAACCAACATAAAAGTTGCGACTACTTTAATTAGTGAGGCAGCTGTGTAGGCTGTTGAGTTTTCAGGTTTAAAAAGTGCCCTGGTGCATTTAGCAGATAACAGAGCATTCAGGACTACACCTTTGCCAGGGTTTCTCACACATGATCCCTGGGATGGTCATCCACCAATCCTACAGTCCTGCGGTTTGCATATTGTGTCACTTCCTATTTCGGGTCTCTGCCGAAGGATTGTTCACTGGTTAATCCTAGCTCTTGTTTTCTAAATTAGTGATTTCTCTGTGTATAAACTATCACTTGGGGCATAAGATTTGTTTATGCAAACACCTGCTCGCCTGAAATAACTTAACAAACTAGCAAACGCTAACTGAACTTAATCGATCTAGCTTCGTTAGCCTAACACCTAGCAATGGCTTCTCCATCTCCTTCTCTCTCTCCTCTGACTTGCTCTGTCTGCCACATGTTTAGTTTCTCCTCGGCCTCCTTTAGTGATAACGGTATTTGTAATAAGTGTAAGGTTATTGCAGCTTTGGTGGCGAGGCTCTCTGAATTGGAAGCACGGCTCCACACCATGACAAACAATCCAGCTAGTCAGGCCCCGGTAGCTGGTGCGGACCAACCTAGCATAGCCACTGTTAGCTGTTCCCCAGCAGTACCTGAGCAGCCGGGAAGCCAGGCCGGCTGGGTGACAGTTCATAAGCGATCTAATGCTAAACAGACACCCCAGGTTCACCACCAGCCAGTTCACATTTCTAATTGCTTCTCCTCACTCAGCGACACACCCGCTGAGGAACAAACTCTGATAATTGGCGACTCCATAGTCAGAAACGTGAAGTTAGAGACTATTGTCATAGTCCAATGTTACCCTGGGGCCAGAGCGGGCGACATCGAATCCTATTTGAAACTCCTGTCTAAGGATAAACGTAGATACAGTAAGATTATTATTCATGCAGGAACAAATGACGCTCGATTACGCAAATCGGAACAGCACTAAATTGGTTTAAATCGTATCTATGAGACAGATTCCAATTTGTTCATGTTAATGATGAATCTTCCAAATACACAAAAGTTAGTTATGGAGTTCCACAAGGCTCTGTATTAGGACCAATACTCTTTACTCTATATATGTCACCCCTTGGCAACATTATTTGAAAACACTAAATTTTCACTGCTACGCTGATGACACACAGTTATATCCATCTATGAAACCTGATGAAACAAATCAACAAACAAATTAATCAAACTACAAGCATGTCTAAAATACATAAGGGACTGGATGACGTATAATTGTCTTCTTCTAAGCTCAGATAAAAGTGAAGTTATTGTATTTGGAACTAAAAGTCTAAGAAACATGTTTTCTAACCATGTTGCTACTTTAGATGACATAACTCTTGCCCCCAGTAGTACTGCAAGGAATCTCGGAGTCATTTTTAACCAGGATTTGTCATTTAGCTCACACATAAAACAAATCTCTTGAACAGCCTTCTTCCACCTAAGGAACATTGCCAAAATTAGGAGCATCCTGTCTCAAAGCGATGCTGAAAAACTGGTCCATGCATTTGTTACTTCTAGATTGGACTACTGTAATTCTCTACTTTCAGGCTGCCCCAGTAACTCTCTAAAAAGCCTCCAATTAATCCAAAATGCTGCAGCAGATTACTGATTGGGATTGGTAAGAGAGATCATATTTCACCTTCATTAGCTTCTCTCCATTGGCTTCCAATTAAATGTAGAACAGAATTTAAAACGCTTCTCCTGTGAGCAGCAAAGGTTCAAAACAAATGCTTAGGCCTTAATTCTTTTCTGAAAAGGACACACATGGTCATTTTTAAGACCCCAAGTTCTTGTTATGTTTTTTGTGTTCTTCCGGCGAAGTTTTTTTCACATGGTATATTAGGCATTCTTTGTTTAATGTTAAAAGCATATGGTTCAAAAAAAAAAAAAAAAAAGGTTTAATGTCGTTTAAAAAAACATAGCCTTAATTTCAAATTAACTGGAAGGATAAAGCCCTGGAAGGTTTTTTTTTTTTTTTTTTTTTTTTTTAAAAGGACTGACAATGGCAATGTTATGTATCCTGTTACTGAAAAGTGATTCAGTCTACCTGAGAGAAAGCAGTGGAAATAGGTTCTTCAAGGGTTCCAGCCACAACAGAAGCCAAGTGTGCCCACACTTCAATAGGCTTTCTGAACTTCTCCTCCGACTTCTTCTTTCTTAGTTCGGAGCATGCACATGAAATTGCTTTGTTCTTCGCATATTCCACCACAGATTGGATCTATAAGGAGAAAGACAGTCAACATATCTTTATGAAAGTACAGTTAAACTTAAGTTCACAGGTTGTTGCTGGTTCAATGTTTCACCAGATGCCAGAAGTTCAATGTTTTTATTAAGTTTTACATTAGTGTTAAATTTGATAAATTGTGTTTTAACTATAAATTAGGCAAAGATTTTAAATGACAAGCTACCTATGAAGTAGCTGGGTTTGGAACAGATATTTAATAAAAAAGTATCAACTTTATTTTTAAATTTTATTCATTATTATTATATTTTTAGGACCCCTTACTGACAAACCAAGAAATAAAAATGTATTTTACAATACCTCTATATCAATGATTTCTCATTATACATTAAATACCAAAAATCTCAAACCATTTATTTTGGTTTTAAAAAATATATAAATAAATAAATAAAACTAGACTATGTTTTCCAACCACCTCCGGTAAGAGAGAACATAAATTATTTAACATAAATTTAACATAAATTATGTAAAACAACACAGCTGTGAGGTAATTTAATTGGCTTTTGTGGCAATTCTTTTTATTATAAGTTCGTTTTGTTGGCTCTAATTAAAGCTAACCAACTCACCCTTTAAATAAGCTTCACATACGTCTACACAAGCTAATGCTCATAACAGTAATTCCGTTTACATGTGCAAGGAACCACATAACATACATTTAACATCTTCGGCTGAGATGAAATCTGTGTAGAGGAGAACTACAATTGATAAAATGGTGGCATTCTTTAAATTGAGTTACTAAAATGGGAATAATTACATTTATCAATAAATGTTTATGAGCATAACTATACAAACATTGATAATTATATTCATAACTATAATTATCAATAATTATATTAAAGTTATATATATAAAAACATGATAATTATAAAATATACATTTTATTCAGTGACAGAAAAGTTAGGACATTATTGCAAGCTATTGTTACTGTGTCACTGTATTTCACTGCGTAAAGTGGAAATAGGGTTACCCATTGGCTAATAACTTTCAGTGTTTATGAAAAAAGGTCTATTAGTTTAAACTGTGTAAGCCTATCAACACTACTAAAACCCAGCAGTACACCTAATGTTGGCCAGGCTTTCAAATTCTGTACTTTTTTAAAATTACATTCTTTGTAAGGATATACTATATATAAATTTATTGGAAGCAAATTTGTGCAAATGAACTTCAATTTTCCTCTCCTGTCATTTCATCCCATAAATCCCCCTTAGGGCTTCGCATTTTTCATTTAACATAACCCTGCTGAAGCCAGTGTCACTTTCACTAGATACATTTAATAGCAACTTGTTCAGTGGTTCACTAATATTTTTACAACTTTTTACATCATCTTATCTTTACAGCCATATTTGCTCATTAGTTAGTTATGTTAAAATCTGTGCCCCAACTACAATCAACAAAATACATCCCACTTTACCTAGATTCATACTGTGCTGTTAAATACAATGATAAAGCATTAGCTGTAAAGGATCTTGTAGCCGTGGGTGGCTGTATTTACATCATCCAACACTGTCAAAATAAATTTGGATTAACTACAGACAAACATGAAAATACACTATACTGCAGAAACTACAGTGTCCCTAGACTAGAAATAATTGTAGTTTTCTACACATGCACATTATTTTTTGTCCATATGCTTGTTTTCGACACGAAAAATGCAGTAATTGGAAAAAATATGTTTTCACATGAAGTAGACTACAATAGTGAAGACTGCTAACTTTGAAATAACACTCACCGTGGTGTAGACAGTTTTTCATTGGATATGAAGACATTTGGCGAAATTCATTCTCAATACATTTGAACAGCGAGAACTAATCTCCACCAGATTTGTTGTGCATTACAGACAAAAATGTTTCCCCACAAGTGTTTTCTTTACCCTACAATCCATGCTACCTTTGCACAAGCTGATGGTTCACAGGGAAACGTCAAACTGAAGTTAAGAACCAAGTGCATGAAGTGAGGCCAATAGGATTACGAAATGTTTTTCTCATTATCTTTATTTCCCTCTTTTTTTGTACTCTAAATATTTTAAACCAACTTCGTGATTTGACTCATTACATGCAGATTGTAATGACTTTATAAACCCCTTAATGACTTTATAAACCCCTTTTATTTACACCTTAGGCTCCTCCTGCATATATGCACAATCGCTAATTTTTATATACCATAAGACATTTATGCATAAAAACAGGAGAGGTTAACAAAATTGGTTTGAAGTGCCAGACAAAACATACAAAAATATGTAACACCTCACTGCATAATTTTACCCCCATAAATTAGGACCTGTTCATCTAATGAGTGGACTCAGGTAAGTATGCAGTTGATCTGAAATATCTAGAAACAACAATTACATTAAATCTCAAAAGTGATCTTTCCAAATTGGATCTGTTTTAATTGTTAATGTTTAATTTTTAAAGATTGGTTAAAAATAAGGTGCCAGAGGCCACGTTGTGTGCTTATTGTCAATGTGAACTAATCTTTCATATGACTTGGGAGTAACGCTTCCTCTCATAAGCTCAGTCCCCAGGACAGAAAACAGAAATGATTCGTTCACGACTCACCCAGCTGTGCAAAAATGTCTTCTTCTTTGAGGGCATTGTTGTTAAATCTGCTTGAAATCCGAGAATTATGATACGAGACAAATAAAAGAGTCATAGCAAAAGTCTTTGTTGGCGCCTGCGGAGTTTTGAACAGGCATCGCTACAGTCGCCTATATTTTTCATTACCATCAGCACCACAGACTCTTGCACATGGAAACCAAAACACACAAGGGGTATTTTGCTTAATTCTCCAAGATACATGCCCCCTAAAACATACAGAAACTATCTGACGTTACCTACCTCTGAAATGGACCGACTGGGCACGTATTTCCTCAGGTAGGCATAGTCGATGTCACCGTTTCCACCGGCGGTTCTGCTTAATCTTTTCAAGGCATTAATGAGTTTCCTCTGCTCGGTTCGACGGAATTTACGATGAGATACTAATTCGGCATCCAGGTTGTGATTTGGTTTAGTTCGAGCACGGGGAGGCGGCTTCATCTTGGCACAAACTGCGGTGTAACGTTAGAAACCAAGCTATGCTAACAACAACCAGATTTGACTAAATGATTGACCTCAAAAAGTTTTCTACTTACAGGAATGAAACTTTACCTTAAGTACATACCAATTATATGATTTCAAAATGAATGTCCAAGAAACTAAACGTCAAAATCCCTACTGCTGTCGCGTCCCTACCGCTGCTGCTGCTGCTGCTGCTGCTTCTTCTTCTTCTTCTTCTTCTTCTTCTTCGGGGCTTTACTGACGGGTGTCTAAAAGAGCTTATAGGTGAATCTATAGTCCACCTACTGGACTGGAGTGTGAGTCAATGGATTAGCAGATTTTTTTAATTAAATATTAAGCAGCAGATATATGGATGTCCTAACAGAGGACATGAGGTTAGCTGGTGTCAGGATAGAGTGAAGTGGAAACGGATGATTCGCTGTGGCGACCCCTGATGGGAAAAGCCGAGAGAGAAGTAGATAAATACACACTATATATACACTGTTTAAGTAATGCTGAGATTGGAAGCCCTAAACAATGTTTGAGATGGTGTCTATTGATTTGTAAGCTGATAGCTAATGCAGAATAATTTTTCATTTATAGAAATATTTTTAATTTTTTAGCATTGAGCTGTATGGGAGCCTTTGCTGCCTTTGACGTGTGTTCCAATTAGTTTGTGTGCTTAAAGCTAATTGTCGTTTATGTTTTCACACATGACAGGCATCAAAGACGTCATTCCATTCACTTCTAAATTGTTCAGGGTTTCCAAACTCAATACTCAGTTTTGCTTTCAGTCACACAACCCTCAGCCCCTTTGTGTTTCTTAAGTAATTCATTAATTATAAAAATAATTTTGTTTCCTGTTTGGCAATTCCTGTTTATTCTATTTTAATTCATGTAAGACTTTAGTTTTTTCTTTAGTTAACACTAACTAAATATTAAACATCAAATCCACTGAGTGTTTTACTCCCTTCTTGTCTCTCTTTAGTAAATACACTGTTGGCAGCAAAAAGAAATTACGATTAAAAGACTGCTCCATGACCTATGCTAAATTGAGTGACCTCCATTGTGAACTTTTGCATGTAGAAAGATCCATGCTGACTACCACGTAAATAACAGATGGTTTGAAACTATTACTCTCGCTTAAGTGTGCTACCTCTGTTAGCAGCCACCATGTTGGCTGCGGTAGGGTTGCTACTGACATTGCCATGTTTAGTGCTGCTATATACAGTGACTGCTGCTGCTCGGTTTAAAACAAAGCAGCTTGAGACCGGCAGCAGTCTACTACATCTGGACAAAAGCGGCACAACAGTCGTTCCTCTAGTGGTGAAGCCCCACTGGTTTACACCCCAGCAGCTGGAGCAGTCAGCAGCAGTCAGCAGCAATCTACTACACCCAGACACAACATTACAAAGATAACACTGTCTGTAGCTGAACAGACAAAGATAATCATCAGCAACTGTTGGCTGATGTCGGCCTGCTTTGCTTCTGTCCTGCATCAAGTTAGTAATTGTGAATAAAGCTCTGCCTCATGCTCTAGAGTTTAAGCTATAAGGTACATACAAGTCATTTAAACGTCAGTCTTTAAATGTTATACATTCAATGTAGAGAGTGTGGTAATTGTTCATAAACAAATACCAATTGTAATTGTAATTGATTTAATATAGCGCGTAACATTCAAAACGCGTCCTTAGTTTTGCTCATGTGGCTTGGTTATGAAGTTACCAACTGAATTATCATGCTGGTCGTTATAGTCATTTATACTGACTAATATAAACTGACAGTTATATACTTTAAATTACAAATACCTTTAATAATGCTTTAAAAAAAGAAAAAATACCAATATTTTCATATTTCTAATAATAATCAGTATGACATAATAATAATAAAAAATAATAGTCAAATGAACTCAATTCAATTCAACTTTATTTATAAAGCCCCAATTTACAACAAAGTTATCTCGAGGCACTTTACATAATAAACACAAGACTATACAGACATGTAGAAAAAACCCAACAAATCTCCCTTGAGCAGCTATAGGCAACAGTGGAGAGGAAAAACTCCCTTTAACGGAAGAAACCTCCAGCAGAACCAGGGTCAGGGTGGACGGACATCTGCCTTGACCGGTTGGGTGAGTGGAAAGTGGGAGAGAAAAAGAACCAGTAAGCAGTTTGACCAGTAACTGCACATTGGAAGACACACATTTCCAAAGCTGGCGATCGTAATGCCTCGACCATTGTACCAGCCCCTAAAAAGCTGAGGATCACAGGACTCAATGACCCATTGCCCTGACTTTTGTGGTCATGAATTCCTTTAAACGCCTCATCTTATCTCACCTCAGGGACATCACATACCCCCTTCTGGACCCCCTCCAATTCGTCTAGAGAGCCAACAGATCTGTAGATATTGTTGTAAACTCGACGCTCCACTTCATCCTTCAGCATCTGGACTCCCGAGGATCCTATGTCAGGATACTGTTTGTGGACTTCAGCTCTGCCTTCAACACAATCGTCTCAGCTCTGCTCAGAGACAAACTATCCAAGCTAAATGTGCCCGACTCCATGTGCCGGTGTATTACAGACTTCCTGATGGACAGATGGTTGTTTGGGGAAGCAGGCTGGGGAAGCAGTTCTCCTACTCAATGACTATCAGCACCTGATCCCCCCAAGGCTGCGTCTCCCTGTATACCAACAGTTGCACATCTGGACATCAGTTTGTTAAACTCCTGAAGTTTGCAGATAACACCACCCTCATCGCCTCATCTCTGATGGAGATGAGTCACCTACAGGAGCGGGATGGACCACCTGGTGTCATGGTGCAGCAAAAACACCCAGGAGCTCAATGCTCTCAATACTGGAGATGATAGTGGATTTCAGCCCCAGCCGAAAGAGACCCAGCCCCTTAATCCCCTGTGACAGTCCGGTGACCCCTGTGGAGTCTTCCCACTTCCTGGGCATCACCATCACCCGGGACCTCAAGTGAGAACAGAATATCAGCTCACCAACAAGGCTCAGCAGAGGCTGTATTTCTTACGGCAGCTTAAGAAGTTACAACTCACTGTGAAGATGCTGGTGAAGATTTACACTGCCATAATTGATTCCATTCTTACATCCCCCATCACAGACTGGTTCGCTGCAACCACAACCAAGGACAAGGCCAAGCGGCAGCGCATCATCCACACTGCTAAGAAGGTGATCAGGTGCAACTTCCCATCTCTTCAGGAGCACGGAGACATGCGGCCAGAATCGCAGCTGACCCTTCTCATCCCAGACATAAACCCCTCTGGTGAGAATCTCTGGTCCATTAAGACCAGGACCTCACGCCACAAGAACAGTTTCTTCCCAACTGCAGTCAGCCTGCTGAACAGTGGCCAAATTTCCCCAAGATATCACCCCCCCAACTTGCAGACAGTCTAACCTTTCAAGTTTTACTACAACCACTTTCGCTTATTTTATTTTTAATGTTATTGTATTATACTAGTTCTATTACTAGTACGTATTTCATATTGTGTCACACCTTTGCATCTTAACCTTTCTTCTTGTAGATTTTGTGTTTGCACCCAACAACAAGCCAAATTCCTAGTACTGTCAAGTGTAATTAACTGTGCCTGGAAATAAACAGACTTCTGATTCTCTAATTCTGATTCTGAATGTTAAAATCGCCCACTATGACGACTTTATCTGCACTAAGCACCAAGTCGGCTATAAAATTCAGAATAAGGGACTGGAGGACGATACACAATAACAAATAGAAGTGGATTTTGAATTTTCCAAATTAGGTGTGAAAGGCTCAGAGTAAAACGCTAAAATGAGTTATAACCATGATTTGGTCTAGGGCGTATTGGTAAGCTTGGGTGATAGCACCACCAGCCTGAGCTTCTAGGAACATGATGATAAATATGACTTGGTGGGGTTGAATCTTTTAAACTGACATATTCTTCCTGCTGCAACCAAAATAAGACAAAATAAACTGAATTGATGATCGTTTATCAAGTAGTTAACTAACAGAGATTTAGATGAGAGAGATCTGATATTTAATAATCCAAACTTAATTGTTTTAGGTTTTTGTTCAGTAAGAGGAGGAGTCCTAACGTGTATTAAGTTAATATGATTAAATCCTCTTGTGATTGTTTGTGGTTTATGAAAATTACCAAAACCAATAGTTGGTTTGGGAACAGACACAGGTTTCTATGGGTATAGGTATTTGGGAGTTGTGGGAGTTGTGGGGGGGTGACAGCAGTAAGGACACTACAGAAAGGCATGTAGGACTGGATTCTCTTCGTCCTAGGCTCAACTCTGGATTGTCAAACTTTAGGTTGTTGTTTAGTGTGACGTATGTGGCATTAGGTTTGTTGGATGCCGTTCCGGGAGCGGATTGGTTGCAGTCTCCACCTGAGGGGTTTAAATCCAGTGTCTCCCAGTCAGACCCGGGACTCTCCTCTCGCCCACTGCCAGACCAACATACTAACTTAGTTTACCTCGTGCCATGAAATCTGTGCTACGGGTGTAGTTAGCCTTTTCTCCTGTTTTGGGTTGGAGAATAGGTCAGTGCATTGTATGATTTGTTTAAATCTATGTTTGATTAGGTAAGAACAGGCTAGCCGGTTTAGCTATTTTTGTTGGTTATTTTTGGCTGGACCTACCCTAAAGTTGTGAACCTGTGTCTAACGAGACGAACAATAAACCTTGTGGGCTTAAGTTTATTTGTTCTGGTGGTTTCTGGGCGCTGGGAAAAGGGGAGTCTCAATTTGTGTTGCGTCCTGGTTTTCCCCTAGGCCGGGGCGTAACACTGTGTAGCCCACATTGTTTGCTAGACACCGCGTGCTAAGCCAGTGGTTGAATGATGACATGCATGTCGCCACTGTTCAGAATTGGCATGGGTCCAGAGAAAACTACCAAGTCCAACACTGTTTTGGCAAAGTTCTACACCGATTCAATATTTTCTTTAATTACCTCAGATTTGCATCATCAGGTGTCATTTACTCCTGCATGAACAAAAACCTTACTGTATATGTGTTTATCCTTAGCCAGGAGTTTCAAATAGGATTCAATGTCACCTGCTCTTGCCCCAGGATAACACTTGACTATGGCCACTGGAGTCTCTAACTTCAGGCTTCAGGTTTGTTCCTCAGCAAGTGTGTCGCTGGCTGGGGAAAATCCATTTGAATCGTAAACCAACTATTAATGAAACCGGGGCGTCTGCTTAGCATTAGATCTCTTACAGACTGTCACCCAGCCAGCCTGACTTCCCGGCTGCTCCGGTACTGCCGGAGGACAGCTAACACTGGCTATGCTAGGCATGATAGGTTGGTCCACGCCGTGCTTTTAATTCCAAGAGCTCTGAAACAGAACCCCACAAATACATGAGTAGTAACAATAAGGGACAGAATCGATAGACTATGTAAATGGTTGAGCCACTAAGATCAATGTAGACATTCCCCTTAAATACCTGATGTGGTAAAAGTTCAATATGAAATGATGTTATAATACTGCAGTAAAAAGAGGTCGAGGAGCAGAAAGGTGCTCAGACTTCAGTAAAAGTCTATCAGACCCACCAAATATTTTTTACACACATATTTTCCCTTTTGACAGGAAGAATTCTGGCAAATGGCTGTGTGGCCTAGCAATACAAATTTTAGTCTTGGTCTTTTGGTCTTGCAATATGAATATTTAAAAAGGAAGTATCACGCCCACATGAATGAGAGTTTTCCTTTATTTAGTTCAAATTTCCATACATTAGCCAGCATTAGCAAAAAAGAAAAAGAAGCTTCAAGTATGCCTTCTTATTTCATTAATATTCCTTCCAAGACAAAAAAAGTAAAATAAACTGAAGGCAAGTTGTGATACAACAAAAATTAAAATCTTTCTACTTGATTAAGAAAGGCCTCTAAGCTAAGGAATAAATTGTGAGCACACAGTGACCTTGGCGAACTTGTAGACCCCCCCCCCAAAAGAAGTCTTATTAGTGTACCACTATTTATGAAAAGCACTTTAAAATAAATTACTTGAATTGAACAATGCAAGCATAAGTTGCATCAACTGCATTTATATCTGATCTTGCTATATTCCTTTATATTGTTAGATCATTATAGCAGTGGGTGGTCATTGTACATGTCACGCAGCTATCAAATTTATATCACCAACATCTCCAAAATCAGCAAAACTGCCACAACTAATCCCTTTAAAATATGAGCGCATTATATTTGTCTTTTATTCTGTTAATTAGAATTGTCTTTGGATTTCTTTATTATGCAAAGTGCTTTGAGATGACTTTGTTGTAAATTGGCTTTAAATAAAGTTGAATTGAATTCAACTGGAAAGGATGAAAATTCAGAACGTACTAGTAACAGAAGAATGTCAAGTTCTGACCCCAAAACTGAACTCTGCTCTTATTCATACAGTGCCATTTTATTCTTGCTGTCGGGAGAAAAACTGACAGATTTAACATTTTCAATTCAGTTACATCGATCCATATCAATGGCAGATGCGTATCAATCTCAAATGGTAATATAATTTTTGTGACATCTGGATTTAGCCATATCTGTTGGAGATACTGTTCTGTTCTTAAGTTTACTTTAATGTTGTACTTATGGCCCTTAATCCTGTTTGTTTTGGTCCATTGCCTGAGTGACAGAAAACAGTGGATTTGAATAATTTTATATGCCTGAGGCAACAATTAGCTAAATATGGAGAATGAAGGATCAATGTTAAAATTTAAACCCAAATTGTATGGTGTTTAAGCCATTTAATCCACAATTTAATCACTTATTTAATTCGCTGTTACTTATGAATTATGAATGATTAACATCTGTTTCAGCTTAGTTCACTTTGAATTGGTATTTCCTAGTGTCCAAACAATATTATATTAATTGATAGGCATAGTTGACCTAACAGCAAATTTAAAGCCAAATTACAACTAATCAAAATCACCATTTATCCACACAAAATTTGTGGTCCTGTTGCTAAAAACACTTTTGTGTGATAACAGATAACTGGTGCCTTTCACTCACAAATTATATTCTTATATACCAACCTGCCATAACATTATTATCACTTACAGGTAAAGTGAATAACACAGAATAGTACATCACAATGGCAGGGGTACAATATTGGGATTAAATTAGGTAGCAAGTAAATGCCGTTCTTTAACGTTAGAAATGTAACTCTTGGAATCAAGTTGTCAACAACTAAGAACATGAGAGCACCGCATGAAAGTGTCTGTACACGTGCTCTGCTGAGAGGTCATCCCAGTTCAACTTACATTGCCTCCATAATACCTTGTTGAAGACACTGAACACATTCTCTGTCCCGAAGAATGCAGATGTCTGTAAAGAGTGACCCTTGTCTTTGAGACGTTTATAACTTTCGATCAAGACTGAAACACAAACTGAAGGTCGCAGCTGAGGCCATCACGCACGTTCTTAGTTTTATCGCATTACCTCAGATACAAGCTGAGCAATTAAGTATGTTACACATGGACCTTTGTTCTAACCATAGATGTAGATGTATACATGCAACACTTGCATCACAGTTACATTACTAACCTGAGGGAAAGCTGTTGTCATCTCCAACTGTCTTACTGGGACCAGGTACACCCCTGCACCGCTGACTGATGTGCCTGGTGTCTGCTCTCCTCTGCTTGTAACTGTATTCCAAGCATTGCAATGATGCTTCATTAAATTCACTCACAGTAAAAAAAAAAAGTTCCAATGTCACAATGTTGAAATCCTTTCAAGTGAAACAGCCACACTTTTAGTGTTAGGCATTTTAACCAAGCTTAACATAGCTGCAAATTAGTGATGCAGTTTATGCTATGCTGTTTCTGTTTGAGTGCAAATACTTCATTTGACAGATCCAGCATGGTTTTGGTACCATGCATAGAGATTCTAAAAGGGTAGACACCAATTGTATGGTCACTAATGCCATGTTGATTCAATGTTTCACTAACCATATTTAGTAAATTTCCAACTCTCTTTTTGATTTTTACGAGGCTGATTCTTACAGTTTCTTCCTGAACCTGGCTGGGTGTTCCTATTAAGGATCTCATCGCTTTTTTTGTACACTTCAATGTAGAGATATGCCACAATAGGAATGCACAGGCACACCTATGCAAACCTGTAAAATTCATCACTGTATTGTGGTGGGCAACAATAAGTCAAGTAGAGTACTTAAATAGTCTGGGCTGAGGCTGGTTCTGTCAAAGTTTAGGGGGGCTAGTATAATTGGTATAGTGGCTGTTTACGCAGTGTTCTAAGGAACTGTGAATAAGGCTTCACCTACGCAAGGGTTCTGGTATAACATTTGGTAAATTACTTTGTGGTTCTCCAGTTGATTCAAGATTTCAACATTCAAAGAACTTTATTGATCCCCTAAAGAATTTGTGACTTTTTTCCTTTATTCCCTGGTAGGATTTCAACCTAAAGCCTTCTAGGTAGCAGCCACAATCAGTAGACTTGTCATCTTGTCATGGTAGTCCTCTGTGCATTCTCCTTATCTTCTAAGAGAAGTCACTGCCTTTCCTTCTTAAAAGGTAATGTTGACACCTTCCTCTTGAGTTGCTCTACCTCTACAGCTGCCAATTTATTGCTCCTCCTGTCAGATGGCTACAAAGCACAGGGTTGGTGGTTTACGGTGCTCACTCCTTCTGGCCACAAAAGATATTGTCCTTGGATGAGACAATGAACCCTCTAATACTAGTGCTATCATGTCACTATTCCAAAAAGAAAAAAAAAAGAATTCTGTCATGTGGTTGCGATGTTTTGGTTGATTGATGTAATCATGTTTGCAAGCAGCAGAAATTAGGGAGCAGTGTTCCCCAAACTTTCTCTCTGAAACCCCCATTATGAGTATCAAGGAAATGCAGACAGCACCAAGCCCACACACAAAAACAAGAAAATATCAACAACTTCTTGTAAGTGTAAATGTATATATATACAGTATAGCTCTGTCCTAAATCTCTCCCAGACCAGTTAACTTAAACACAGGCAATTTGCTGGGGCAGATGCACATCATGTGAACACAGCTTTTGGAATGTACATTATTAAATTAAATTGTTCTAACAATAACAGTTACCTTTTTCCCGTCACACTGGCCACCCTGGCCTGTCTCAGAAGAGACAAAGCCTCACACTGTTCCCTGATCTTTGGCGAGCTCTTAAAAGGGCACAGATGCCAGGTTAGGAACCATACTACTAGTGCACCAAATGTTAATTAATCTGATGCTGAAAATTGAACAAATACCCCATTTCCTGCTGTTTAGCATTCCCAAACACTACAGCCCACCCACTTTTAGAAAAAACAAAAACAAAAAACTCTCCAGTGGGCATAAATAAACTTGGAGCTGAGAGCCACTAACAGGGTAGGGAAGCCACAAACTAGAGAGACACATTCCTGATTTTGGTATTTTCATGTAAAATTGAGAAATCCACATGCAGCTCCTTACAAATATTCACAACATGTTTAACCAGCTCTTTGAATCACAGATTCAGACAAACTCCAAACCTGCTGTACTATGACTTTACTGTCAGTATCCACTGATAATAAAACTGAACATCTCAACCCTTTAAAATTTAAACACACAACACACCCATACACACAATTTTAAGTGTACACTATTTCCTCGAACCCAAACTAAAATCACACACAAACACCCAAGCACACATGCACTCACACACAAGTAAACATACATACACGCACACCCACACACACACAGGTCCGTTCAGGATTCTTAATTTACTATCCTATTTCCAGATAAACATGTTACATGTATCAGTCCCTAGAGCCACATATACACAGAACCAATAATTCAGTTGAAGCAAGTCAAATTCTAGATTCAGTTCTCTCCTATCTAATCCAGGCGCTGCCTTATCTATACTCTCTCACAATGCTGCTGATGTATTATGCCAAGCCCATCTCCTCCAAAACACTCCTGGGTGACTCATCCTCCTGCAAAGGAAACACAAATGTGTCAAAATGGAGAACAGATGAACAGATGAAAAACAGACTCTGCATCTTTCATAAATGCCTTACATGTAGGGCACACGACAGCTTCTGATCATAGCAACAAATGGGCTAATGTTTGATCGCGCTTCAGTGCTACCAAGTGATGATGCTTATTATACCCACATACAGTTTGCTGACTAACCTAAACTTTAGAAATGTGTTCTTAATAAGACTGCACCTACTCTTTTTTTGTCTACTAATCTATTGATTATTGTTTAGATAATAATAACAATTTACAATTTAAAAACAATAATAATTTTAACTGATAAATCTCCACTTTTTTCGATTAATATAACAATCAATTTACTAATAAATAAGAGCATAAAAAATGGTTATACCAGCTATAGTAAAATCTAAAATTAGAATTAATGAATTAGCCAGCAACTGCATGTTATGAGAAATTTTTTTCTTTTATTTTGTCCACCCCATTAAGGGGACTGAGGACTGACTGTATAACCAAATCATCACAGTTCAACGGAAGCACACACACACACACACACAAATAAAAAAAAGCCAGTGGCAACTTCTATTTCACAATTAACAAACTGGGAATCAGTTAACTGGAACTGAGAGGAAGTGAAGCAGGCAATATCTGTAGAACTCTTGAGGAAAATGTAATTTTAAGATTAAGGCATAGCCATGCAAGACTGAATTGTTAATACAGAACATCTATTATATCAGAAGACAAAGAATGAAGGGGGGATTAAGAGGGATTAAGAAGGAAGTTGCTAAAACAGCTAAATGCTTAAGCAAAACAACTACATTTTGTTCAGACAATATTCTGTCTGTGTTTTATGGGAGCAGCCAAAAGCAAGGAAAATAATAGATGCCAAAAACTGAAGCAAGGGTTAAAAAACAAATAAATAAGTAAATAAATGCATTCTCTGTTTTGTATACCTGGGTTTGGGTAACGGGGCACAGCTATGATGTTTGCATTGTGTCATTTGACTCGCTTGTTTCTCTATTTAGCAGTGTGCACAATGATTTGAATTTCAGGCGTTACTTTTGTAAAAGGGGTCGATATGTGACGTGTCACTAAACTGAACCATCCAGATTATCATTGTCACACCCGCCTGTAAATTTTTTTAACCTTTCACCAGTTCTCTCCAGTAGCATAAATGTTAAATGATTTTTAGAAGACAGAGTATTGGTGCAGTATTGTTGCAGTGTTGCTACAAAATAACCACACATGCAGACACCTTGGTTGGAACCCTGTACACCGCCTATACTTGGGAGATTAGGATTACCAGGGCTCATTAATCCCTTGCACCCAGACATTTCTTTCAAACCATGCTTTAATTTTATTTTTTAAATGTTCCATGAAGCAAATACAGTGGTAATAATATGTAATTATGACATTAGACAGTAGAATTAAGACTGAAAACCCCTGGATTGAAGTGGTCAATAAACAGCTGACCAAAACATTATTAGGATAATGTGTGGATAACCAGGTGGTTCTGATGTGCGTACGCAGCACTAGTAGGTTAAATATGTTTAAAACGTGCTAAATGATGTCATTTTCTATTTGCTTTTCTTACAACCCCTCTATGTATCCTATTTACAGTAAACACTGCAGTGTCTCTCCTTAAAGGATAAGTGGGTGAAACCTTAGGGCCCAGGTTACCTCCTGCAGTAGGTCAGACTGTTCGATAGCCTTTAGAACACTCTTCTTAGACGTGTCCTGAATTTCTCCTCCCATCAGGAACTCATCTAGAATAAAGTAGGCCTTCTCAAAATTAAATATGATGTCCAGCTCACACACCTGCAAAAACATACAAGTAAGCAAAGCTTTCTACAATGGATAAATTCTTCAGTTGCTCGGGACTGGTCTTAACTCTGTAACTGATTAGAGATCTAGGACTTACACTGCCAAAATATTTATCCAGGAGCTCTACAAAGCGATGGATGACTTCCAGTGTGATCAGCTCATTGTCCTGCTCTTCAATTGCACAACAGAAATACAGGCTGGCGTACCTGAATGAACACAAACCAAGACAAAAAAAGAAATAAATTGAGTGTTAAAGTGTGACGCCGCCTGTTTTTCCATGGCTGAGCCGAAAACAAAAGTGGAACACCTTTTATAAACAATTTCCAAATGGGAAATCTTGAATACAAAGTCAAAATATTCATATAGCCTTGGGACTATGACACACAGACCAACTGGTGCATCACACTGGTGTGTTACAGCCTTTGTAGTCTGTCATTAGTGTTTCTGTTTGTTGCGGTGCACACTCTTGTTATTTCCAGAATTTATTATTATTATTATGGATTCTTCAGTACGTTATGACACGCATCTAGTCTTAAACGCTTACAGCTAGAAACACTGTACATACTCTATGTTGTTAAAACTTGTTTGGAGATGGTGCCTATTGATTTGTGTGCTGATAGCTGATGCATAGTAATTTATATAAATATTTTAAGTTATTTTTATTTAGCATTGATCTCTACGAGAGCCTTTGATGCTTTTCACATGGAGAGGGTTCCAATTACTTTGTGTGCTGATAGCTAATCTACTGTGAATGCTTTAAGGCATTCACAGTAATGCTGTTGTAATCTTTATTATTATTTTTATTCCGTACGTTTTTTGTCCGCTAACTAGTCCCGCATACTTTGTGCTAGAAACACCATTCAAATTTTAAATGTTTGTCTTCTTTCAGTCTTCACTATTCAGGCATACTTCTGCCTGAGAAACCATTTAAACTTTAAAAAAGTCACAAGACCTTCAGCTATTTTTCTTCCATTCAGCTTTTATTAATGTCTCTTACGGTTTTTTTGGAGATTTTTCCTCTTCCCCATTGTGTGTATTGTACGGAGCCCCTGAAGGGACATGGTCGAAAAATAAATTTATTGGGGAAAAAAAAAATTATCGGTGGAAGAAAAAAAACCCTAAACATTTGTGAGAATGTTTAGGTTTTTTTTTTTCAATAAATTTTTTTTCGACCACGTCCCTTCGGGGGCTCCGTAGTATTGCGTCTTCTAGAGCGGGTGACATCACACGCACTCTAGCTTTTCAGCGACTTTTTTTCAGCTTTTCCGTTACTTTTCCTGATTTCCTTCAGTCACCTTTCAGCCTTCTTTAACAAATTATACATCAGAAGGTAGGTATGTTTGTCTTCTTTCAGGAAATGTAACTCTCACAGCGACAGGTCTTACGGTTCTCTCTCCACGTGGCCAGAAGCGGAGAGAGTGCCCTCTCAAACTCCCACTAAAGCCCATTATAACGGAGCTCCAGAAAAGTCTCCTCAAATCCCAAAGAGGGCCATTATAAAATCGCCGCCACGCCTTCATTTTATTGAGCATCTTCATATAAATTACATCGCCGTGTGCGGTGAAGCCTTCTGACGCTCCAAGTTCGTTCCATTTGTTTGTAAGACTAATACTTTTTCACACTTTTGCAAATTTTGCGAGGCTAACTCTTAGCTCTTCCTGTTAGCACGAAAATGACTAAGCAGACTTGAGACTGTCAGTATCAAGTTAACAGACACAGCTGCTTCTGGTCATGTGATCAGCCTCACAGCTGATTCCAATCACGTTAACTGACACTTCTTACTACTGCTAATACACAGAGGAGATGCACGAACGCACACACACACACAGGAAACAAACTTTCAAAATAAAAGCCTTTGTGATGTTTCTTTTAATTATTTAGCATATATCTGCTAAAATTAGTTTGTGTTGAACTCTACCTACAATTGAGACACACACACACACACACACACACACACACACACCCAGACCACACATTCACTTTCATTATAAAAAGCTTTTTGATGCTTTTTTCACATCTTAAGCATCTACATGCTAAAATTAGTCTGTGGTAAATTCTGAATAAGGGGGTCACACACAGACACACACACACACACACACAGACAGGAAATGGACTTTCAAAATAAGAGCCTGCTTGATTCCTTTAACTTTTTTAGCATTTAAATGCTAAAACGAGTTTGTGCTTTCAGTATGTCTACGGTATTAAGTCAACGTTGCTAATTTGACAATTGTTAGAATTATGTTCATATTTTTAAACAATTAAAATTAGTTCCAACTTTCAATTATTTTTAAGCAGTTCAGCTTCAATTTAGCTTTTGTTCTGCTTGTTTTACATTTTAATTGTAATTTTCAGCAAAAACACTTTTTTCAGCATTACTGGGATAATTTTTCAGCTCTGACGCATTCACAGTGCATTTTCTTCTTGGAAAGGCCTTTTCTAGTTGTTGTTCATGTTTTCACACATAAAAGGCATCAAAGACTCCATTCCACTCGCTTTTACATTGTTCAGGGGTGCATTGTTCGCAGCATTACTCAAAATGTTTTGTAGCAGCTGTTTGCAGCAGCTAGCTTTCAGCAATTTTTCTTCATACAACCTCTATGTATCCTATATACAGTAAACACTGCAGTATCTCTCTGGAAATGCAGCATTCTAGTTTAATTTATTGTTTGTTTTTTTAAGCTGTTCACTTGTGTAAGAGGAAAAGAAACTAGAGGATCTGAGCATGCAGTTTTTGAATTTTGAACCCCAAGGCAAATGGCCGCCGGCTGTGAGCCTGGTTCTGTTGAAGATTTCTTCCGTTAAAGGGAGTTTTTCTTCTCCACTGTTGCCTATGGCTGCTCAAGGGAAATTTGTTGGGTTTACTCTAAATGTCTGCATAGTGTGGACTTAATTGTGTCAAGTGCCTTGAGACTTTGTTTTAAATTGGCGCTATATAAATAAAGTTGTATTGAATGAATAGATATTAAAGTTACAAGTTACAACAGTTCAAGTTGTACTGGCATTGTTAGTCACACTGCTTATTTTCATGCACTGATTTACTAAACGGATCAGAGGGGTCTCTTTCACTGATGAGGCTGACAGCAATTCAGTTATCACATTGGCAAAAAAGCCTTTGACAGGGCCCAGCTAGAGTGATGATGTGGGACACACAGGAAAGACACCTTCAAATCATCTCTGTGAATAGGTGCACTCTTTCTCTGTTCTTATCTACACTGTTGCTTTCTGACACTGTAGTGGGTGCTTTTGGTACTCATGGTACTTTTGTGCCCGAGACTAAAGTACAAAAACATCCATTGGGGCACAAGTCCCTACAGAGCATTGTAACTTGCATTTTAATCCAAATAGCCCAACTTTGTCACAACTTACTTTTGATCTTGAGGTCTATGTGGTGCATTGTTTAAAGTCAAATCATGTCCCACAACACTTTAAATGATGCCCTCATTTAAAGTGCTTAGACATAACATTTTCCAGACGTATTTTCATTAGAACCAAATGTGTCCCAGTGCAAGTTCTCTCAATAAGCACTCTGTAGCTCCAGATATTTTGAACAAATGCTGTAATATGAAAAAATGCCCAGTGAGTCCCAGCCAATAGGCGTTTTAAAAAGATTCTAAATGTAGATAACATTTGGAAACTCTTTGGTGCCCATTCAAAGTAGATTAAAATGAAAAATAGAATTGTACATGTTTAACACTTGCTCTAATAAATGTCAATTTTCAAGTACTTTAAATGGGGATCCTGGGGTTCCTATGTGTCTTCGTATTCAAATGACCACAGCAGCTATATTCTGAAGCCCAGTCAATGCTTTATTATAGTAAGCAAACAAAAAAACCTCTTTCCTTGGCCCAAGTGTGAAATGCAACAAGTATGCTGACCAATCAGTTATATTCATATATATACTACTATACATATATATATACTAGAGGCCCAACTCCACAGTTTATGAAGCTTTCAGCAATCAGGCAGCAATATAACAAAATTTAAAAATGGATCTGAATGCTTTTAAAATTCATTGTTCAGTTACTATTTTTCAGCTAATAACATGAAAAATACTTTAACTTACATTTTTTTTATCTACTTTATTTATCTATTGTAGACAGTAACATTATCAAAACTAAACCCAATGCATTAATGCAGTAAACTACTTTCCTTTGTGAATGTTTACTACTACTTCTCTTTGGGCTTTTCCCATCAGGGGTCGCCACAATGAATCATCCTTTCCACTTACTCTATCCTGGGCATCTTCCTCTCTGACACCAGCTAACCTCATGTCCTCTGTTAGAACATCCATATATCTCCCCCTTGGTCGTCCTCTCGCCCTCTTGCCTGGCAGCTCCATCTCCAACATCCTTCTACCAATATATTCACTATCCCTCCTCTGCACATGTCCAAACCATCTCAATCTGGCCTCTCTGACTTTGTTGCTAATACAGGCAACGTGCGCTGTCCCTCTGATGAACTCGTTCCTAATTCTGTCCAACCTTGTGACTCCTAATGAGAACCTCAACATCTTCAACTCTGCTGCTTCCATCTCTGCCTCTTGTCTCTTTCTCACTGCTACTGTCTCTAACCCATAGAGCAGAGCTGGTCTCACCACTGTCCTGTTCACCTTTCCTTTGAGTCTTGCTGACACTCTTCTGTCACACAACACTCCCGACACTTTCCTCCACCCACTCCAACCCGCCTGCACTCGCCTCTTCACCTCTTTTCCACACTCCCCATCACACTGAACTGTTGACCCCAAGTACTTAAACTCCTGCACCTTCTTCACCTCAGCCCCCTGTAACCTCACGCTTCTACCTGGATCCCTCTCGTTTACACACATGTGTTCTGTCTTCTTACGACTGACTTTCATGCCTCTTCTTTTCAGAGCAAACCTCCACCTCTCCAGCTGTTCCTCCACCTGCTCTCACTGAAAATCACAATGTCATCTGCAAACATCATTGTCCAGGGAGATTTCTGTCTGACCTCATCTGTCAACCTGTCCATCAGCATAGCAAACAAGAAGGAACTCAAAGCCGATCCTTGGTGTAGTCCCACCTCCACCTTGAACTCCTCTGTCTGACCTACTGCACATCTCACCACCGTCATGCTCCTCTCATACATGTCCTGGACTACTCTGACGTACTTCTCTGCCACTCCTGGCAACCTCATACAGTACCACAGCTCCTCCCTTGACACCCTGTCATACGCCTTCTCTAAATCCACAAAGACACAATGAAGCTCCTTCTCAAAGCGAAAATGGCATCAGTGGTGCTCTTACGGGGCATGAAACCATACTGTTGCTCACAAATCTCCACCTCCTTCCTAAGCCTGGCTTCCACTACTCTTTCCCACAGCTTCACTGTGTGGCTCATCAGCTTTATCCCTCTGTAGTTGCTGCAGTTCTGCGTGTCACCTTTGTTCTTAAAGATCGGCACCAGAACGCTTCTCCTCCATGCCTCAGGCATCTTCGCACTCTCTAGAATCCTGTTAAACAGACTGGTTAGAAACTCCATTGTCTCTCCTAGACACTTCCACACCTCCACAGGTACGTCATCAGGACCAACAGCCTTTCTGCTCTTCATCCTTTTCACAGCCTTCCTCACCTCATCCTTTCTAATCTCTGCTATTTTCTGCTCCACAACATCCACATCTTCCTCCCTTCTTTCCCTGTCATTTTCCTCATTCATCAGCTCCTCAAAATACTCCTTCCATCTTCTCTGCACACTCTCCTGGTTTGTTAGCACCTTTCCATCTCTGTCTTTAATCACCCTTATCTGTTGCACATCTTTCCCATCTCTATCTCTCTGTCTGGCTATCCTGTACAAGTCCTTCTCTCCTTCCTTCGTGTTTAACCTGTCATACAGCTCATCGTAAGCTTTCTGTTTGGCCTCTGCTCACCTTCCTCTTCACTCTGCCATGCATTTCCTTGTACTCCTGTCTACTTTCCTCAGTCCTTTTTACATCCCACTTTCTTTTAGCTAACCTCTTCCTCTGGATGCAGTCCTGTACTTCATCATTCCACCAGCAAGTGTCTTTATCTTCTTTCCTCCTTCCAGATGACACACCAAGCACCTTCCTACCCTTTTCCCTGATTACCTCTGCTGTAGTTTCCCAGTCATCTGGAAGCTCTTCCTGACCACCCAAAGCCTGTCTCAACTTCTGCCTAAATTCCTCGCAAGTTTCTTCATTCTTAACCTTCCACCACTTGGTCTTCTTTTCTATCTTTCCTCTCTTCTTCTTCATGACCACTAGAGTCATCTTACACACCACCATGCGGTGCTGTCTGGCTACACTCTCTCCTGCTACCACTTTACAGTCACTAACCTGTGTACTCCTACCTCCAACTCTTGTATGTCACTCTGTGTTCCTCTCTCTTCTGGAAGTAAGTGTTGACTACAGCCATTTCCATCCTCTTGGAAAAAGTCCACCACCATCTGTCCTTCTGGATTCCTTTCCCTTACACCAAACCTGCCCATCACCTCCTCATCACCTCTGTTCCCCTCACCAACACGCCTATTGAAGTCTGCTCCAACAACTACTCTCTTTCCTCTCTGTGTCTATGACCAGACAAATGATGATGCTGTTGCAGATCCTACATTTCTATTTTCATCTGACTCCGGCAATATACCCTTAATCCTAAAAACCCAGGATAATTACTACATGTTTTATCATAAACATCAGGTTAATAAACTATGTGAAATGTTAGCTCTGACACAGCAGACTGATTAGTGCTTTCTGTGTGGAGTTCTCATGTTCTCCCTGTGCTTTTATGGGTTTTCTCCTGGCAAACTCTCTATAGTTTTGAATGGTTGTATGTCTGTGTATAGCCTGTTTCACATATACACTCTGGACAGTGTTGGGAAACCTCAGCTTTGGATATTATCTGGAGTGGCACCTCATATATGTAACACACAGCTGTCTTGGCTAGATTAACGACCTTTCCAAGACGTACCCTGCCTCTTTTCCCATGACATTTACATTTACATTTAGTGATTGGCAGTCGCTTTTATCCAAAGCTACTTAAAGTGAGGAACAGGCAAGCAATAAAATCTAAGTTAAGGAGAATAACATCAAAGAAAAGTGCTATCAAAGAAGTGTTTCGGTTTAATGAGACACAATTGCAGGAAAAAAAGCCACCCCTATAGTACAAGAAAAAGCAGGACGTTTTTTTTTTTTTTTTTGGTTTTTTAAAGGAAGAAACTGAAGAATTATGTTTTCAGCAGTGTTTTAAATGTGGTGAGTGGTGCACAGAGTTTGGCAGCTCATTCAACCACCGTAGGATCAGTGAGCTGAAGTGTGGTGCTGGGTCTACCAGATGTCGATAGCTGGCCGAGCGCTGACCTGAATGAATTAGTTTAAGTAAGCCGGAGCTGTAGAGTTGACCACTCTATGGGCAAGAGACAGAGCTTTGAACTTAATCCTTGCAGCCAGAGCCAGGAAGCCAGAGCAGAGATCTGAAGGGCGGAATGACGTGAGCCTTTTTGGCTGGTTAAAGATGAGGTGTGCTGCCGCATTTTGGATCATCTGCAGGGGTTTGGTCGTGCATGCTGGTAACCCCATCAACAATGCGTTGCAGTAATCAAGATGAGATATGATCAATGCCTGCACGATGAGTTGAGTTGTGTACTCAGAGAGGTAGGGTCTGATCTTCCTGAAGTTGTAGAGAGCAAATCTACACGACCTAGAGGCTGAGGCGATGTGTTCTGTGAAGCTCAGTTAGTCGACAATGATGACCCCCAGATTTCTGGCTGACTTAGCGAGGACAATCACTTCAGATCCAGTGTTGATGCTGATGTTGTGCTGTGTAGACTAGAACCTCAGTCTTGGAGATGTTGAGCTGAAGATGTCTTTCTCTCATCCAAGAAGAGATGTCAGAGAGACAGGCAGAGATGCGTGTTGAGACAGTACAGTTGTCTAGCGGAAAGGACTGGAAGAGCTGATGGAAAAAAGAAGAGGACAGAGAAAAGAGCCCTGTGATACACCAGTGTTTTCCCTGTATATAAACTATTACTTGGGACGTGAGATTTGTTTTACGCAAACACCTGCTCTCCTGCAATAAAAAAAAAAACTAGCTAACGCTAACTAAACTTAATTGATCGTAGCTTTGCTAGCCTAGCACCTAGCAATGGCTTCTCCATCTCCTTCTGTCTCTCCTCTGACTTGTTCAGTGTGCCACATGTTTAATTTTTCCTCTGCCTCCTTTAATGATAATGGTACTTGTAAAAAGTGTAAGGTTATTGCAGTTTTGGAGGCGATGCTCTCAGAATTGGAAGCACGGCTCTGCACCATGAAAAACAATCCAGCTAGTCAGGTTCCGGTAGCTGGTGCCGACCAACCTAGCATACCTAGCATAGCCGCTGTTAGCTGTTCCCAAGCAGTACCCGAGCAGACGGGAAGTCGGCTGGGTGACGGTTCATAAGCGATCTAATGCTAAACAGATGCCCGAGGTTCACCACCAGCCGGTTCACGTTTCTAATCGATTTTCCCCACTCAGCGACACACCCGCAGAGGAACAAACTCTGGTAATTGGCGTCTCTATAGTCAGAAACGTGAAGTTAGAGACGCCAGCGGCCATAGTCAGATGTTATTCTGGGGCCAGAGCGGGCGACATCGAATCATATTTGAAACTCCTGTCTAAGGATAAATGTAGATACAGTAAGATTATTATTCATGCAGGAACAAATGACGCCCGATTACGCAAATCGGAGGTCACTAAAGCTAATATTGAATCAGTGTGTAACTTTGCAAAGACAATGTCGGACTCCGTAGTTTTCTCTGGACCCCTGCCAAATCTGATCAGTGATGACATGTATAGCCGCATGTTGTCACTCAACCGCTGGCTGTCTGGGTGGTGTCCAGCAAACGATGTGGGCTACATAGACAATTGGAAACGATTTTTGGGAAAACTTAGGCTGATTAGGAGAGATGACATCCATCCTACTTTGGATGGTGCCATTGTCTTATCTAAAAATATGGCTAATTTTAGTAGAAAACCACAAGATTGACAGTCCAGAGTTGACCCTAGGATGCAGACATCCAGTCCTACACGCCTCTCTGCAGTATCCTTACCCCCGTCACCCCCCGAAATAATACCCAGAATTCCTATAGAGAGGGTGTCTGTTCCAAAAAACAAGTTTTTTACAAAGAAGCTCAGGCCGAGGTGGAGGAGTAGCAGCAATCTTTCACTCAAGCTTACCAATAAACTTTAGACCTAAACATAGTTCTAACTCATTTGAGAGTCTTACTCTGAGCCTTTAATATCCAATTTGGAAAACTCAAAATCCACTTCTATTTGTTATTGTGTACCCTCCTCCAGTCCCTTATTCTGAATTTTCAGATTTTCTAGCTAATTTAGTGCTTAGTGCAGATGAAGTCGTCATAGTGGGCGATTTTAACATTCATGTAGATGCTGACAGTAACTCCCTCAACACGGCATTTACTTCATTATTAGATTCAATTGGTTTCTCTGAAAATGTAAAAGAACCCACTCATTGTTTTAGTCACACCCTAGACCTGAATTTAATCTAATGGATTATGCAACAGCTAGAAAAAGTTCTCCAATTAGGTGTTTATCTGAAAACACTGAACAAATTTAAGGAAATGATCCCTTCATCATTTATTTCAGCTTGTACCGATATAACTGAGAGTAGCCTCATTGACTGTACTCCTGTACCAGTTGATTACCTGACTGATAATTATGCAGCATCTTTACGTTCTACACTTGATAGTGTTGCCCCTGTAAAAAAGAAGGCAGTAAATCTGAACAGGTGATCTCCAGGTTATAGCTCGCAAACCCGCAATTTAAAGCAGGCGTCACGAAAACTACAAAGGAAGTGGCGTTCCACAAGAATCATGCTTAGCCTGGAAAAAGAGTTTATACTTATACAAATTAGCCTCCGTAAAGCCAGAACAGCATATTATTCATCACTAATAGAGGAAAACAAGAACAACCCCCGGTTTCTTTTCAACACTGTAGCCAGGCTGACTAAGAGCCATAGTTCAATTGAAACTAGTATTCCCTCAACGCTATGCACCAATGACTTCATGACTTTCTTCACAAACAAAATCGTAGCTATTAGAAATAAAATTCACCAGACCCTCCCCACAAATACAACATTAGAATCATCAGTAAGGCCTCAGTCCCTTTTAGACTGCTTTGTGCCCATAGACCTTGCTGAGTTAACTTCACTATTATGGCATGTAAACCAACAACATGTCCGCTAGACCCTATTCCAGTTAGACTGCTCAAAGATGCTCTACCCTTATTAGACACGTTCATATTAGATATCATTAATCTATCTTTACAAACAGGATATGTACCAAAGGCCTATAAGGCAGCTGTAATCAAACCTCTACTTAAAAAACCTTGTCTGGATCCAGGTGTCTTAGCCAATTACAGACCAATATCCAATTTCCCCTTTATTTCTAAAATACTTGAAAAAGCAGTTGCAAAGCAATTATGTGACCACCTGCGCAGAAACGACTTTCAGTCAGAATTTCAGTCAGGATTTAGAGTTCATCATAGCACAGAAACCACACTGATTAAAGTCACCAACGATCTTCTGGCTTCGGATAATGGACTTGTCTCTATACTGGTTCTGTTAGATCTTAGTGCTGCATTTGACACCATTGATCACAGAATATTATTACAGAGACTAGAACATGTAATTGGAATTAAAGGAACTGCACTAAACTGGTTTAAATCTTACCTATCAGATAGATTCCACTTTGTTCATGTTAACAATGACTCTTCCACATACACAAAAGTTAGTTATGGAATTCCACAAGGCTCTGTATTAGGACCAATACTCTTTACTCTATATATGTCTCCCCTTGGCAACATTATTAGAAAACATTCCGTAAATTTTCATTGCTACGCTGATGACACGCAGTTATATCTAGCTATGAAATGTGATGAAGCAAATCAATTAATCAAACTACAAGCATGTCTAAAAGACAAAAGGGACTGGATGACGTATAATTGTCTTCTTCTAAACTCAGATAAAACTGAAGTTATTGCATTTGGGCCTAAAAGTCTAAGAAACATGTTTTGTAACCATATCGTTGCTTTAGATGACATGACTCTTGCCCCCAGTAGTACTGCAAGGAATGTTGGAGTCATTTTTGACCAGGATTTGTCATTTACCTCACACATAAAACAAATCTCTAGAACAGCCTTCTTCCACCTAAGGAACATTGCCAAAATTAGGAGCATCCTCTCTCAAAGCGATGCTGAAAAACTGGTTCATGCATTTGCTACTTCTAGATTGGACTATTGTAATTCTCTACTTTCAGGTTGCCCCAGTAACTCTATAAAAAGCCTCCAATTAATCCAAAATGCTGCAGCAAGATTACTGACTGGGATTGGTAAGAGAGATCATATTTCACCTTCATTAGCTTCTCTTCATTGGCTTTCCCTTAAATGTAGAATAGAATTTAAAACCCTTCTTCTTACCTATAAAGCTCTAAACGGTCAAGCTCCATCATACCTAAAAGATCTCCTTGTACCATATCATCCTACTAGACCACTTCGGTCCCAAAATGCAGGCCTACTTATGGTTCCCAGAATTTCCAAAAATAGAATGGGAGTCGGAGCCTTTAGCTATCAAGCTCCTCTCCTGTGGAACCAGCTCCCAGTCCAGATTCAGGAAGCAGACACCCTCTCTACTTTTAAGACTAGGCTCAAAACCTTCCTCTTTGATAAAGCTTATAGTTAGTTATAGTCATGCTGCTATAGGCTTAGACTGCTGGAGGACTCTGCACTGAGCCAATTTCCTCTTCTCTTCATTCTCTCTTCTCACCCCACATCTATAATGTCACCACTGTAGGACATTAACTGTGTCTTCTTTGTCCTGAAGTCGTCTTTCTCCCTCTCTGTCCAGTCAAGGCAGATGGTTGCCCACCCTTAGGTTAAGGGGAGTTTTTCCTCTCCATTGTTGCCTATGCCTTTCTCAAGGGGGATTTGTTGGGTATTCTTTAAATGTTTGTAAAGTCTTGACTTTATTATGTAAAGTGCCTTGAGATGACCTTGTTGTAAATTGATGCTATATAAATAAAGTTGAATTGAAAAATTATTCAAGAGGATCTGGTGGTTTACAGTGTCAAAGGCTGCCGACAGTTCCAGTAGAATCAAGAGAGAAGAATTACCTGGAGCTTTTGCAGCCCGTAGGGATTCCACAACAGTCAGAAGTGCCGTCTCTGTGGAGTGACCGCTCTTGAAGCCAGACTGATTGACATCGAGGAGGTTGTTCTGGGAAAGAAAGCCTGATAGTTGATTGAAGACTGCTCGTTCCAGGGTCTCGGCCAGAAATGGGAGAAGGGAGACTGGTCTGTAATTCTCCACAAGGGAGGGATCAAGAGAAGGATTCTTCAACAGCGGTGTAATCTGGGCCTGCTTGAACGAGGTAGGAAAGGTGCCTGTTTTGAGAAAAGTGTTGATGATCTGTGTGATGGCTGGTATTAGTGTAGGTGCAGCAGCTTGAAGAAGGGTGGAGTGGATCGGATCCAGAGAGCAGGTGGTCGGGTGATTCGAGAGGAGGAGAGTGGATACGTCGTCCTCTGACAGGGTTGAGAATGTAAAGCACAGTGCGTCGGTTGATGTAGATAGATGGATGTCATCTGGTGGGGGAACTGGGAGCTCATGGCTGGCACCTTGTTAGTGAAGAAGGAGGCAAAGCCGTCGGCTGTGAGACAGGTGGGTGGCGGAGGTGGCAGTGGGTAGAACAGTGACCTAAAAGTGGAGAACAGCTTTTTGGTCTCCATGGTGTTGCTGAGCTTGTCCTGGTAGTATTCAGTTTTTGCCCTAGTGACACTGGATGTAAGCAAATCCTGATTGTCAGAAAGAGCAGATGGAGGCTTGGTTTTGCGCCACCTCTCAGCACCCCTGAGGACAGTGCCATGTTCACGAATCTGGTCAGTTAGCCACGAGTTGGAAGCTGAAGGGGGAGCGGGTCCAGAGGTTATCGGGCAGAGACTGTCTAGGCAAGATGAAAGTGTATTTCAGAGCCTTACAGCTGAGATAGGCTCCAGCCCCTTATGACTCTAATGGGGTGGTGTGCTGGTGTTTAATGCATGTCAAGGAAACTGTCAACTTATCCTGTAGGCTTTGCATAAAAATAAGACATTTTCCGTTTTTTTGGCACGTTCAAGCTGAAAAGATGCATGACATCACACTCACTGCAGTGACTATGTATGATATTGTAATGACATATATTTGATGAGGTAGTTTATGAACATTTGTTTTTACCTTTTATAGACGATCTTGAGATCCCTCCATTCTAGGAAGCTGCACATCTTTGGTTTGCGAGCAAGCACTATCTGCATCAGCTCTCTCACCATCTTCTTCTTGTCACGCTCAGCTGTGGCTGTGTACCACTTCTGAAGTCGTAGTTTGCCTTGCCGGCTAAACAGCAGCATGAAACGCATCTACACAAAGGCAGGGATGAAAACAGTTCAAAACAAGTAAAATAATGAAAACAGGAAAGACTAGAAAATGATCTGCAAAATAAATAACACTTTTCTAACTATTTGTACCCAGAGCACTTTACACTGCAACTCAATTACTTACTCACACATACATACACACCAATGGAAGAGCTGCTATGCAACTGGACTACATTCTAAGTTAAGCAATTAGGTTGGGGTTCAGGGTCTTGCTGAAGGACTTCTGAGCAAGGGATTGAATCACCAACACTGCAATCAATGGACAACACATACACCAATCAGCTACTGTACAACATGAATATAATCTGGTGGTTTTCAGTTTGTAGTAACACGTTCATTATTACAAAGAAAAGCATGAAGAAGGACCATTTATCTAAATCAATCCCTGTACTCACAGAGCTCTGCCCTACATGTTTTCTAACTTTTTTGCATAACCTTTCTGATTACCTAGACCTGCTGTACCTGTTAAATTAGTTTTTTTTTAAAGGATGATTAAAACATTTGAATCAAAACATCTATGCATTAATGTTATTTATTTATTTATTATTGTTGCTGTTTAAACGGTTTCTAAACGAGTAATATGAAAATTCTCGTTTAGAAAAAAAACTTTCAGAAATCAAGAACTTTTAAACATGAAGTTAAGCGCTGATCATGTAAAATGTTCAAGTAAATAGCTTTTTCAGTTATTGCATTTCCAAGTAAATATAAAACTTTAAAGAGACAGATTTAAACTGAACACTGAAAATGAAGCATTGTTTTGTTATTCAGATCTTTTTCTCAAATATTTGGATCATATTTTTCAGTTTTAAACTATAATTTTCACATTCACATTTTTTTTCAAACTTTCAAATCCTAGGTTTCGATATTTTTCATTGTGACCCCATTTCACCTAATAATGTCCAGAATCCAACTTTAAAATTAAGTGTTTAACTCATTAGTACAATTAAGTGAATGTGATGCAAAATAGAGAAGGTGATAAGTAATACTATTTGTAAAATATACAACTGCACAAAACTATGGCACAAGGCCCAGCAGTCTGAATAATTCAAATATCACTAATCCAAAAAGGTTAACTAGGTTTGGAGGCAGAGGACAGAATACAGGTGCTGCTGGCCAGAGAACCCTGTCTAGCTTTTAACTTTTTCAAACTCCAGGAAGTGCACAATGGACCAATCAGCTCCTGGCACTGCCCCCAATCCAAACAATCAGACAGGGCACCTACAACTCACAGACACACAGATCCACACAAACAAAGAGCACTCAATCACTCAAAAACACAGCAAAGGAACACCACCTTAAATGACATACAGACACGTTCATAACAAAGACCCACACTACACCAGGCACCGATTGACAGAAACCAACATTCCCCAGCTCCATGCTGATGTGGAGCAAAAGTCACAGAGGCCATAGCATCTACAAGCAGAGTGGCCTTCATATGCATTGCCTGTGACTCAGTCCTATATCACGGTAACCTGTCACTATATTTCTGCAGACTAGGATGTTGTAAAACAGCATCTGCATGTGGTTTAAATCTGCATGTGCAACACTCCTAGGATGAATTCACTCCATTGTCTCTTTCTTTGGAAAAAGCACAATTGCAAGACATGCACTAACAGTAACAGAGGCTTCTCAAGCTTGCCAGAACACAAATTGATGTCTAACATCGCTAGATATGCTGTTATGCTGGAGTGCACCTACGCTGCTTCACTCTTCTTCAATATGAGCAACAGTATTAAGGAGCTGTAAACATTGACTAAAGCAGACATTGGATGTGCTGGTGATTTTGCAAAACCCTAGAAACTAGTGACAAATGTAATGTCAGAGGAGAGGACGTGAAGTTGTTTGAATCTAAAGACATACCCACATGGCCTAATGGCAAACTAAAAAACTATATTACGCAAATAATTTATTGCCTTATTAACAAATGTGTCTTTTTTATGCTGAATACATACATATATTTACATATATATGTAAATTGTAACTTTATTTGATAAGCACTTTAAAACTATCAGGTTGACCAAAGTCCTGTACAGGCTAAAAACATAAGATGGAAACAGGAATAAAAACAGCTCAAAAAGCATACAATAAAACTACTAAAACAGAGCACAATAAATAATGAATAGATAAAAGTTCATAAAAAGAGCCAGATGAATGAGACTTTGCACTTCCACAAAAAGTACTTTTTAAATAAAGTTTACTTTTATGAGAACCTTTACTTTTTCCAAAAACAGTTTGTATATCATTAATCCCAATAGGTTTAGCAACTTTATGTAGTTTATTTAGTTACAGTCAACAACACAATAAAAAATCTCAAATGTGAAATTAAGTTTGTTATAACATCTTATGGCTACTGCATTCTTGCACAATATATTCATCTAGTTATTGACATAATGTAGAGCAATACATTGTGATATGTATCACATCACATATGATGAGTGACAGAAACAATTTACTACAGATGCTTATAGCTAAATGTCAGTTAGTTTAATCTGAATTGTCCAACAATGTATCACTAAGGTGATAATGTTCAGTTTAGTTTAAAACTGTTTTCATCTGCTATATGATCACTGTGACAGATACTGTTGTAGAACAGTATCATACAGAGAGGTATTTCAGTATAAGCACATATTAATACGCTTTATTAATATAGATGTGGTGAAACAAATAACTAACTACTCACAGTAGAGCTAACCCAACTGAATAACTTTAAACACAACAGCCTCAAAAATGATCAGTTGATTCAGCACATATTAACACACACACAGACACACACAGACAGAGAGAGAGAGAGAGAGAGAGAGAGAGAGAGAGACCAAACCCTAAAATCCTAATAGGCCATGATCCATGACTAACCCATATAGGTCAACCATTACTCTTTAGTCCCCAAAACTCTAAAAACAGACCTCTTTTCTCTTCAGAACTTATTTATCTTATTTGAAGTAGCTGTTGAACAACAGGATATATCAAATTCAGCTGGCTGTTAATATGTAACACACAGTTTACAATCAATATTTGCACAGTATTGTGCTGGTTGGGTCGAGTTGCATCGTGAGTCAAACTCCTTTTTTGTATTAAGGGATTTCATTCACAGAGGCACTGAACTGTCAAACACTTATGCAAAGCAATGAAAAACCCTACTAATTTCATAGTAAAGGAATAGTTTTCTAGCAGCACTAATTTATGGACATGAACACAACAGCAGCACTGGTGACAAAATATAAAACTGCCATTTTGTGCTACTGTGTTTGAATTGAACTTGAGTTCATATTTTTAAGCAGTACTTGAAGTAAAGAATTTTTTGCCCAAATACCTGTATGTTTACTAAAATGTTGAGTTTATGTACTTCTACCACCTAAGTTGACCAATTAAATTCATTATCTTGTACCCATTTTACATTAGTAAAAATAGTCCTATGATCAAACCAAAATAATGACCTCACATCTTATGTCAATAAGACAATAAACAGAGACTTTTGGGCAGGTGTCAGTCAAGAAAGTTCCTGATATTTTCTGTTTTGAGAAAACAAGAACAAGATCCTACCATCAAAACATTGAGAGAATCTGGACAAATCTCTAAAATCAGAGAACAGGCTTGGGAACACTTCTAGAAACTACTGTCTCTGAACACGGTTTGCCATGCAATCCACAAATGCAAGTGTAAGCTGTATCATGCAAAGAAAAGGTATATGTGATCACAGACTGATATGCTGCTGTGTTCTCTGGACCGAAATTATTTAAAATGGTCTGTGGCAAAATGGAAAACTGTTCTATTGTCAGATTAATCATCTTATTTGGTAGTGGCTCAGTTGGTAAGGCAATCATCCATAGACCACAGGGTCAGGCTCGGTCCCTCCCCCATGCCGAAGTGTTCTCGGGCAAGACACTGAACCCCAAGTTGCTCCCGGTAATCTGTACCACATTACTCCGTAAGCAGCTTTGGAAAAAGTGTCTGCCAAATGTAATCCAAATTTGAAATTGCTTTTGGAAACCATGGATGCCTTGTTTCGTGGACTAAAACAGGGCAGGCCATTCAGCTTGTTATCAGTCTACAGTTAAAGAACCTGCCTCTCTGATGGTATGGGGGTGCATTAGCGCCTATGATGTGGCCAGCTTACACATCTGGAAAGGCATCATAAATGCTAAAAAGTACATAAAGGTTTTAGAGCAAAATATACTCCCATCATGACTATGTCTCTTTTAGCGAAAGCCTTGCATATTTTTTGAACTAGCTTGCCTGCAGTGCAGACCATTCACCAATAGAAAACATTTGACATATCATTAAATGAAAAATCTGGCAACAAAGGCCAAGGACTGCTGAGCTGCTAGAATCCTGTATCGGACAGGAATGGAACAATGTTCCTCACCTAAAACTGCAACAACTGGTCTTGTGACTTCCCACACATTTAAAGAAAGTTGTCAAAAGAAGAGGGGATGCTTAACAATGGCAAACATCATCCTCTTAAAACTTTTTGGGGGTGTGTTGCTGCCATTAATTTCTAAATGAGCTATTTTTCATGAAATGATAACATGTCTTTCATCATCTGATCTGTTGTTTATGTTCTACTGTGAATAACATTTGGGTTGATGAGGTTTGCAAATGATTGTATTCCATTTTTATTTACCTCCCACCTTTTTTGGAATTGCAGTTGTATCAAACACATACATATTTAAATTGTAGGCTTTTGCAGTTTTCTCAGACTAACATGATACTGCAATCAAATTAAATTTGCAGCACTAATTTCCAGAACTTAAAGCCATTATGGACCAATAAACTAGCTAGATGCCTTGGTATGGCCAGCTAGTAACAGTCAGGCATGACAAAGTCAGGCTGCTTAGTAAAGCACATGGATTCAGTTGGCAGGAAAGTGATGCGCAAACAGTTTAAAAAATAATACAGATTTCTACAGCGTACAGAATAGAAGTGGATGTCTCAGCACATTCAACCCCAGGTCAAACCAACCCAAAACAAAAAAAGCATCACTGAGCATTTAAATGTTAATGGCTATTACACAATTAAAAGATTAAACAAATATGGTTTCTTTGGAATAGTTGCCAGGAGAAAGTCTTTTCTGTCTAAAAAAAAAAAACTGAGGTTACAAAATTGCATCTGAACAAACCACTAGACTTCTGGTGAAAGGTTCTATGGATCATGGACATGGGATCAAAATGAGTTGTTTAGCTTTTGCGCCCATTGCAATTTTTAGGGAAAAACCAAGATTAGTAGAGTGACATAGAGATTCAATGAAGAGAGTGAGCCCTGTTAGAAAAAAAATAAAGAAATCAAATGGTCTTTTTAGGAAGGACTTTGTATGAACACAAAGGAAATGCACATTTGTCTTGTATGCTCATTCACACTGGATTAACATAACTAACATAAATGAAATTAAATTAATCTGATACAGCAGACTTTTAAACATAAATTTAAAATTAAGTTTTAAACAGAAAGTGTTTAAATTAATTTTATTATAATACAGTTTCTAAACAAACAAAACTGCCTGTTAGGAGAACATCACAGAGTGCTTTAATTGGGGGCCGCAGTAAGACATAAAGGAGAAATTCTGTGCAGCCAATAAACAAATCTTATTAATATTCACTTTGTTTTATGTGACACTTACATTTTATTTACCAACCAAAGGTGCTGCATGAGAAAGTAATACAAACCTCTTTGTGTGTGTGTGCAAAACCTCTTTTATCCTCTTGCAACCAGGCCTGATAAAATTTCTAGGGGAAACACTGGTGCTGTGCACATGCAAATGTCCAAAACCCTTAAAGAATCGAAGCAATGAACCAATATAGATGGCTGGACGCAATAATAATAAGAGTGGGCAACAAGAAGAACAGGCCCAACCTTTTCTACAATAATGTTAGAGATTGATTAAATCATGCAAACAATTACTTCAATTTATTACCACTAAAGTGAAACTGTGAAAAGTTACGTCATTGTAAAACCTCCTGTGATCAAGGGTACTAACTTCTGCACATGACTGTATCTTGGCACAGATGCAGCTCTTTGTAAGCTATCCTCTCCTTAACAATCAGGAAATATGTCAAAACAAGCAATTCTGCATAGTGGAAGACGCAAAGTAACAAAATAAATATTTATTATTATTATTATAGTTTGACTGAACAAAAACATTTACTGTGTATTCTAATCCAATTACTAGTAGTAATCACTACTGTCCAGTGAAACGTTGGCAGGAAGTTAGAAACTGGCAAGTGTCTTTATTGTTGTTAAAGACAGGCATAATTATTACTAGCATCGAATCCGTTGTTATTCATTTGTTAGTGCCATGGTCCGTTTTAACAGCAACCTTGCGGAGTATTAGTAGTTTATATGACACAGGCCATACGCTGATTGTGTCAGAAAGGATCATTCACACCATATGCTGGTATACGGCCTCTTAGCTTCCAGGCAATGTTCACTAAAACCAGGTGAATGTAGAGCGGGCGAAGACTTCCTGAAATTATACACCTTACTACCATTAGCCTAGCACGTACCTACTAGATTTTTAAACGAATAAGACACAATAACTTACCATTTTGAATTGTTCTTCTCGCGCTACGAAGACGTTACAACAAAAAAAGGTAAAGCACAGTTACACCACAGTTAGTATTGGCGGTCCATATCTGTGTCAGAACTACTGAGGTGAACTGTAGGACCCATTCCCTGTACTGAGCAGTCTCCGATGAGCATGCGCACACTCAAGACTTCCCAGCTCCTACTTCTTCGTTGGCGTTGTTGTTGTCGTCGTCGTCGTCTTCTTCTTCTTCTTCTTCTTCTTCTTCTTCTTCTTCTTCTTCTTTTTCTCCGTCTCTTTCTTCTCCTTCCCCTCCTCTTCCCTTTCGTCTTCTTCCGCTTCTTCTTCTTTGGGGTTTTACGACAGCGGGTTGCATTACTGCCTTCTATTGGTCATACATCGTCTCAAAGTCCATTCTGTTTATATTCGTGTTATTAGCGCAGTTATTCTCGAAGAAACATTGCTAAAATCATTGCTCTCCTGCTGTCTCTATTGTCTCCATATTTCTAACTTTAATACCATCTTTCTTGTGTGAAATGTTTTATACTGTCCCTCAACATAAGGTTTAATTAAAGAAAACATTTGGAGCATGTGACCATAAAGAGAGAACCGGATACTATGCCTGCCTGTGCATGATTTAGTGAACCGATTCCTTATCATAACCAGTTTTTTGTTTTTATAAAAACAAAACAAGTAAAAACTAAAAGAGTGGTATGTGCTGTAAAATGTGCAAAGTGATGTAATTGTAATGTGTAAGTACTTTCACTGCTTCTCAGTCCATCTACTTTATTCTCAGTATGTGTAAAATGTATTCCTTTTGTTGCATTATCCCAGTACATATGCCACTGTAGATTTAAACTCGTCCACAATAAGCTTTTACCCTCTGATTCTTACAAACAAATAGTAATTTACATTCTTTACTATTTAACTGCTTCTTTGCCCATTTAACATACTGATAGAGTAACTTGTGTAGAGGCAGGCTTACTCGGGTCCACTGGTCCAACAATTATCCAGTATAGAAGTGATGGAAATACACTTACATTTACTTCTATTCATTTAGGTACATTATGACTGTAGGAACAACAGACGCAGAACGGACACAGTGAACACTATCAGTGGCTCATACAACTTGTACTGGACATGTGGAGAAGGAAAAAAAGAGCTTGAGAGACAGGGCACGGTCCAGATCTGTCTGATGCAGTGATGTCCGACCTCATTTCCCCCGAGTTACAAAATGAAACTAGCCGAGACTTACAGTTAGGTAACCTGATGCAGCTAAGCTATTACTAGTAAGGTGGCTAGCCACTAACCAGAACAGTAACTGTAGTGGCAGATGTGAGAGCACTCATGTCCCATACACAACACGACCCCGAGTGTCTCAAGCTGCAGACAGGATGTCAGGGAGAACAATTCTTTGTCTTTTTGGGGCTATCTCTCACAGGGATAGCTGGTTTGACATGAACAAGACAGAAACAGCAACAATATATGGGCCAATCCCCTTGAGGGTCACTCCCACACACAATGCTGTGCCGAGTCAGTCACACACAAACCCTACATAAAACATAACCAATAACCCCAACATACCTGGACACATTCCCACACCTACATTTACTAACACCACCACACACACCACAACTTATCACCCTAAACACACCAAACTATATACACTACCCGTAATCCCCTGTGGGCCCCGCTCCTGGCCCACTAACCCGTCCGGGCCTCTATACAGCCCCTGCCTCAGAGGGCTCCATCATGCTCTCAAAGGTAGCGTGGACATTGCATAGTCCAAAAGGCATTGGTAATTTCACATTCACTATATTCAGTTAGAAAATAAGGTGACAGAGAGAGGGGTATGGTCTAAAACAAATGTCCCCAGGTGAAGTCAACACTGGAACACTGCAGCTCGCCTTTTTTAATGTCCCACCAGCTTTGTCCAGCAGCACATATCACTCTACCATGCTGCCATAAAACTTGTCCTTCAACCCCACGGTTGTTTGTTTGACCCTGGCTCCTCTGGTCACATGTTGAGTTGTTCTTTAATAAGAGACCGAACCTCAACTTAGTTACTCCTGGTGAGTGTGATTGTCCAAATGGGTGAATGGGTACCAGTCAATTAGAAAAGTTTTATGTAAGTGCAGACCATTTACCGTCAACATTGTCCTCTGAGTTTGCTGTGAAAGAAAATTATGTTTTAAGAGTGGAATCGTTACATAATTTTGTTCCCAGTAGTTTTATATTAATGACAATATATACATTTTTTATTAAATGAGATTCAGAAGTTACATGCTTCTCAAAATACTTGCTGGCCAATAACAATGGGCATTCTTTTATACCCTTCTTCAAAATATAGAACAGACTAAAAAGTAAAAACAAATTTTATTACAAAGTCCTGTGCAGAGCAGAGATAGTTAAAACATTCTTTTGATAAAATGTTTGGTCTGATTAAAGCCCAAAGGAAAAAATGCAGTTATTATAATAAATTCACAAAGTGTAACTTGTAGGTTTCAATAGCTTTTTATTTAATAGTTACGTAGCATCAAAACAAATCTAATTTACTTGATTAAACTTTCCATCTTCCATCAGCTGTCATTTTCTCAGGCTGAAGGGTATGACACATTTAAATGGCAAACTCAAAGTGAAAGTCTTCTATAACGTTAGGTTACCATGGTAACAATGCTCTATGATACATTCTTAATTATTCTTATATATATTCTAAATTCTTATATGTACATATCTCTTTACTTGCGGACCACAGGTTCTGCAGATTTTAGTTTCTCGTGTGACTCAGGAGATGAACCATTTACTGACCATACATTCCCAAGGCTGCAGAAGAACACAGCATTAATAATAATTTTATCCAGCTAACCTGTTAATTCACTTGCATTAAACAGGGCCCTCAATTTAAAAGTCAAAACAAATGAAAGAAAAATGTTTTTACATAATTCACACTTTGTAATACTCCAACAGGTGGTGCTATGCTTCTAATGTTTCTTGCAGGCTTTCAGTAATCACACTAATTATCCATGTAATCTGACACTTATAGTGTCTTGAAAAAAGTATTCATACCTCTGGAAATTTTTCACATTTTGCCACGTTACAAACACAAATGTAAATGTGTTTTATTCAGACTTTGTATGATAGACCAACACGAAGTGGCACATAGTTGTGAAGTAAAAAGAAAATGATAAATAGTTTTGAAATTTCTTTTGCAAATAAATATCTAAAAAGTGTGTTGTGTATTTGTTTTCAGCCCACATTACTCTCATGCCCCTAACATCTAGGGGAACCTATTGCCTTCAGAAGTAACCCTTATAGTAAACCTTTATAGTGTTCACCTGTGTTTAATTTAATCTCACTATAAATACAGCTGTTCTGTGAAGGCCTCAGAGATTTGTTAGCGAACATTTGTGATAAAAACAACTTCATGAAGTCCAAGGAAGTTAGGGAGATCTTTAAAGCAGGGTTACATCAATTGCTTTTCTAGAAAATTAAAGAGGAGCACTTTAAAGTGTGTCTGTATGATGATTGTTCTTTTTCATCTTTTTCTTATTTTTCTTATTTTTTGATTTTTTTTTTGGGGTCACCACAGCGAAACATCTGTCTCCATCTAACTGCATCCTCTTGACTCGCACCAACTACCTTCATGCCTCTCTCTGCATCCATAAATCTCCTCTTTGGTCTTCCTCTAGACCTGCAGCCTAGCAGCACCAACCTCAGAATCTTTCTACCAATATTTTCAGAATGTCGACTCTATACCTGTCCATACCCCCTCAGTCTGGGCTCTTGACTTTATCTCCAAAACATGTAACAAACATGAGCTCTGATGTACTCACTCAAGATCCTATCCATCCTCATCACTCCCAAAGAGAACCTCAGTATCTTAGCTCTGCTACCTCCATCTCTGTCTCCTGTCTTTTTTTCAGTGCCACTGTCTCTAAACCCTACTATATCTCTTGTCTCACAACTGCTCTTAGTTAATTAGCATTTTGTTAAATCATTTATTTAACACGTATAATCATGGGAGGCAGACACACTCTCTTTCCCTCTTCACTTTTTTAAATTATGTTATGTTATACTACAGTTGTTTAAATATTTTTTTCTCATTAATTTACAAATTTCTACGCATAATTTACACACAGACATTTAAAAAAATTAAAACTAAAACATCACATTTACATTATTTATGTATTCCTTTTTTCAGTTTGTTAGTTCATTTGATAGGGACATTGTACATTAATTCATATATCTGTAAATGCAACAGAGTTAGTCCTGGGCATCCATAAGTCCACCACCAGGTCCTTTGTTTTACTGATGTTGAGGTGGAGATAATTGTATTCACACCAGTTAACAAAGCTGTCCACCACCAACTTCTTGAGACCTCCACCCTGAATACATCCTACAACCACAGAGCGATCAGAAAACATGAAGTCTGAGGTATACAGGGTAAAGAGAAAGGAAGATTTAACTGTCCATTGTGGAGCAGCTGTCCTGCAGGTCACAGTGTCCTCCGCCCCCAGTTGAGGCTGACAAATAAACTAGAGGGGGTCCAGAAATGGTTTCACCAGGGGCTGGAGAGGTTAGAGCCACCAGTCTGTAGTCGCTGGTGGCAGTGGGGTGGGCCACTTTCGGTACTGGTGCCAGGCACAATTTTTTCCATCCCACAGGCACCCTCCCAGCTGCAGGCTCAGGCTGAAGATGTGCTGAAGGATGCCACATAACTGTGTGGCACAGGTTTTCAGTGCCATGGGGCTGGCTCTGTCAAGACCTGCTGCATTTGGGTAAAGCCTGCAAAGCTACCTCCTCACCTGCTCTGCAGAGATGGTCATTATGGCAGTGCAGGGTGTCTGAGTCATGCAGAGGTGAGACCTGGGCAGCTGTGTTAAAGCTTCTTGGGGGGTGGATATGAGGAACATCAAATCTGTTGAAAAAGGTGTTAAAATCTACATTCCCCATTGTTATCTGGCTATTGGTCTTACATCCAGTGATGCTCTTCATGTCACTCTAGACTGCTCTGGTAGACTCTGTTCTAGTTTCATTCTGTAAGCCTCCTTCACCTCTTTGATCTTCACAGGCAGACATCTCTTGACCTCCCTCACTGCTGCCCTGAATGATCCCTTCTTCTCGTTCAGGATTACTTTAATGTCTTTGGTGGCCCATGGCCTGTTGTTAGGGAACCAGTGGACTCTTTTGTTGGTACACAGTTACCAAAAAAGAAGTTAATGTAATGTATAACACAGCCTGTCAGTCCATCAATGTCCTCACCTTGTGCATTATGGAGTGTCTTTTAATCCATTTTAACCAAATTAGTATGGATGGAGGCCCACCACCAAAAGTCCTGTAGATGGAAAAAGCCTCTTTCCTTCACGGTGACATGACCAGTTTGAAACAACCTGTTCCTGACATACACGACCAGACCCCCACCTTTCCTCTCTCCACTCTCCTCTCTCCTCCAATCCACTAGCACTGTGCTGAAGCCATCAATACTACTGTATGTCTCAGTGAAGCACATTACACTACACTCTCAAACATATTATCCTTCCTCACCAGTGCAATCAACTGGTCCACCTTCTTCTCCAGAGACCTCATGTTGCCTATAATCAGAGATGGGAGATGTGGCCTGAATTTTCTCACCCTTGCTCGCCTGTTTTCTTTTCCACCTCTCCACTTTTTACCAGCTCTGCAACCTCTCAGTATTTTTGTCTTTTTTTAGTCCGGGATGTTAAAAATCTGTACGAAATTTAAATCTGTGGTGCTGGTTTGCTGCGGTCCAATCAGCTATTTCAACTGTGATCAAACTATATATATATATACTACTAAACGTACTGTATATATACACACATATATATATTACATATAGATGGAAGCAGCAGAGATGAAGACGTTGAGGTTCAACTTAGGAGTGACAATATAACATGTTGTCTGTGAGTTTTTCATTTATTTGTTCTTGTTGTTTTCCTGTTAGTTTCTTGAAATTGTCTGTTGCTTTTATAATTTGTTTGTTGCTAGGGGAACTAAAAAAAAAAGCAAGGGATTGTGAAAAAGCCAGGGGCATCTGTGTCACAGGGGGATACTTCTTGAGAGAACAGATAAATGACTAAGATTTTATAAATAAATTACACTTTCTGGCATTCACTATACAGTTTTTCCATGACAACAGGAGAAACAAGCATGCACAGTTGACTAATGGGGGTGTGGTCTGGGTTACCACATACCACCCACCCACCAGGATGGCTAAACAGGAACTTTCCACATTTATTGGAAACAACACCCTCTCTTTTTCGGCTATTGTTGTAGAGTTCTCAGGTTACTGGAAGTGTGTGGTGTCTACTCATGGGCACAGCGTGACAACTTGATTTGTGCTGACATTTCTGAAGCACTGAACCTTCACTGAAATATAGCTGATGAGACAAATCAGGGGAAAGCTTACTCGGTTAAGGAGCAGATATTTGTCATACTGCTGTGAGGAGTGTTATTTTATGGAGGTGTGTGAAAATGTGGTTTGGGAAAACCAAGAGGCTTCTCAAACAAACGTGAAATATTTTGCTACTTTCTTTTGCCCAGTGGACAAGTTTAAGGTTAGGGTGGTGCTCTTCTGAAATCTGAAAGCAACCATTGCTTCTTGTGTTGTAGATAGTTTCCATACTTTTATACATGTCATTTTTTTACATGATCTTCATAAGTTGCATTTTGCCTTTTATATATGCATGCACAGCCCTCTATGATTCTTTTCTTCCATCATGTTTCAAGTCATTCATGTTTTCCTTTCAATTCATCAGTTATATGTAGCTTTATTTACCAATACTTTGCAACAAAACACATCGTAAAGCAATCCACATGATAAGTAAAATACCTAACAGATTTACAAAAAAAACAAGATTTCAGTATACAGGAAAAGCTGTGACACACCAAGTTGATAAGTGGCATTGGACAGTGTTGGCCTATAGGTGAGTGAGACCACTTGGATTGCCCAACTTAGCGAATCAGCAAAAACTACAATATTCAGAATGCTTGGAATGCTTGTACAACTTGTAACTTATTGACACACACACACACACTACAGAGGTTGTCATGAACTGTCGGAGTGAGTAATAGCAAGTAGTGAATTGTAAACTAATGCTACTTTGTTGACAGTTTATAACTACGTGGCCCTGGGTCACTTTTTATCCCTCTCATAAAAGTACAGAATGTGCAGCGCTACAAGTTTGTCGGCTCTGGTCCCTGCAGTGATCAAAATGTTAAACTGTAAATGGTCTTCACTTATATCGCACTTTTCTACCTTTTGGTACTCAAAGCTTTTCACAATGCTCCTCATTTACCCATCACACACCAATGGTTGAGCTGCACACTTAAACATGTAAATAGAAGAGGAAGGGATGAACCTGTATGAATTAACTGTAGATTGGTGGATGACCTGCTGTACTTCCTGTGCCACAGTCAACCCCATAAAGGGTCTCCACTTATATAGCACTTTTACTAACTTGTGCCCAAAACGCATTACATTGCTCTTCATTAACTGGCCTACAGTCAGAATGGGCGGAACTAGAATGGACTGGTGGACTCAAAAACCAATGGCCAGACAACACAGAACTGGGTAGAAAAGACTTTGATAATACTAGTGTAGCCAGGTGACAATAGCAGTGCAGTTGTGGGGTTTGCCACCAGAGGGCGTAACCCTTTTGGGGGTCACCTGGCGACCACAAGGGATGCTGGGAACACCTGGAGCGGGCAGAAAGCAGGAAGTTGGGATCGATACTGCAACCCTAAAAAACGCTGCGTTCTCCGTGAAATGTTGACTGTTTTGTCAAGGCATATGTGCTGAAAGTGCGACTCAAAGACATTATATCGTTGTGTGATAATCCAGAGTTCTCATTTACAGTTATATGATCGATGTATTTGTCTTGTATTGTTGTTCTTGTGAGAGCGTGGTCTGCCAGGAGTATATGTGGCATCCTGCCCTAAGTTAAACCGTGCCAAGACATGAATGTAAGATGACTGACACGAAGTCTGTGTGCTCCTTGTGTTGTTAGAAGGAGCCTCCACAGTTATTTTTTGATTCTTTTGCACTCTGATAAACCACTGGCGAAGCTGACCAAAGCAATTGGTGTGCACTGTGAGCTGTGCTTCAATGTTTTATTTTATTTATTCATTTATTTTATTGAACAATTTTATTATTCAGATAAAAAAAACCAAAAGACATTGTTGTGTGCTGGGCGATTGTCTTTCACCAGGCCACACTAGTGAAAACTTTGAGCTAGTGGAGTTGAAAGGAACGAGAGCAGGCACTGCAGGCAGGGGTGGCACTGTGTACGAGAGAGAGTGATTAGACTGTGTTCTGGTTGAACAGATGCAATCAATGACAATTTAACAATAAATAGAAAAATGAAGCTGTGTTTGTTTTTATTACAGCACCTCTGAGCCATGCATCTAAAATAAAAATATAAATACCATGGCTGGAAATGGTAAAATTTTTGTAACTGTAATTGCCACAATAAAAAAAATGTGTTGGATTTATTTTTGGGTTAATTAATTCTCAGTCCATATTTATAAATTAAAAGCTAAACTCAATGGCCGCTTACACTTTCCGTCAAAAGTTTTGACACACTTTGTCATTAATAGTTTTCCTTTATTTTCATGAATGTTTACATTGTAGATTCTCACTGAAGGCATCATAACCATGAATGAGTACATATGGAATTACGTAGTGAAGAAAAAAGTGTAAATTAAGTCACGACATGTTCTATAATTTAGATACCTTAAAATAGCCACCCTTTGCTTTCATTACGGATTTTGCACACTCTTGGCATTCTCCCGTTGAGGTTCATGAGCTAGTCACCTGAAAGGGTTTTCACTTCCACAAGTGTGCCTTGTCAGCATTCATTTGTGGAATTTCTTGTCTTAGTGGGGTTGGGAAAATAAAGGAAAAACATTAGAGAGAGAAGGTGTCCTGAAAGAGTTTTTTTTTTTTAGCTGCCGCAAGAAGTACGGTCTCTGCTGAGCCTTCTTGGTGAGGGAGCAGATGTTCTGCTCCCAGTTGAGGCCCTCGGTGATGGTGATGACTCCACAGAGGTCACCAGTCATTTCCACTGTCTTGAAAGCTGTGCTGCACCATGACACCAGGTCAATCTCACTTCTGTAGGCCGATTCATCTCCATCAGAGGTGACGCCAATGAAGATGGTTTCATCTGCAAAATTTTTGTTTAATAGACTGATGTTCAGATTTGCAGCTTTTCGTGTACAAGGAGAATAACAGAGGATAGAGGCTGCAGGCATGGTGGATCCAGTTCAACTTTCAATTCAACTTTGTTTATATAGCGCCAGTTTACAACAAAGTCATCTCAAGGCACTATATATAATAAAGTGAAGACTATACAGACATTTAGAGAAAACCCAACAAATCGCCCTTGAGCAGCTATAGGCAACAGTGGAGAGAAAAAACTTCCTTTAACGGAGGAAACCTCCAGCAGAACCAGGCTCAGGGTGGACGGACGTCTGCCTTGACTTGCTGGGGTGAGTGGAAAGCTTTGGGGGCTCTAGGCCTGTAGTTGGTGACTGCCTGAAGCCCTTTCCAGACAAAGCCAGAGTCACTGCCTAATAATTGCTGTTCGATTCTCTCTCCATGCACAGATTTGGCTCTGCTCACCTCCTTACCCTCTCTGTATTTGTCTTTTTCCCCAATTCTGAATGCAGCCCCTTTCTCTTATCTCAGCTGTTTGAGTTTGGCTGTGAACCAGTTTGTCGTAACTTACCCTGGTGTATGATGGAATGACACTGTACCCACAGAAGCTGATGTAGTACTCATCCAAACTTTTAGTAACAGATCTAGAAACATCCCAATTTGTAAAATCCAACCACTTTGACAAACTGTTTGGGGAAGTTGTGGGAGAGTGGGAGTCAATGGTTTCAGGGAAGTGTCACTAACCACACCAAGAAGCATCTTTTGTCACCCAAGCAACTACAACATGCGGCATTCAGCAGAGGAGGAGAATTGGTGCTCTCTCATTGTGGACAACCAAATAAGTAGGAGGGATTGAGCAGCTCAGTCTTTCTCAGGATGTCCAGATAAACTCAGCCAAATTCAGTAATTTGTCATGATGTAAATTTGCCAATAGTTAAATTTTTTAAGCATTTTGTAACAATAAACTACTAAGTTTAACAATTAAAATTGTTTAAGTCTATTACTTAAGCAGAAAGTTAAACTAGGAACATTTGTAATCATCATCACAGTTACTCAAAAAGTAAAATATGTAATCATCAAAAAGTAACAGATCCTGAAGTCATGTAATGACACATAAAGCAGCACATCAACACATAAAGACATACCTATTGAGACACAATGTATGTGATTATTCTGTGATAATAGATGGTAATAATTAGGGGAACCTGATTGTCAAGTTCGTGGATCACACAACAGTGCTGGGACTCATGTGCCACGATGAAGAATCAACATACAGGTAGAAGGTGAGACATTGGGAGGGCTGGTGCAGAGAGAACAACCTGGTTCGAACATGGACAAAACAAAGGAAACGATTACTGACTTCCGGAAAAGACATCCTGAGTTTTCACTACTCTGCATTAGTGGCTATTGACTGTAAAGGATGGACAGCATCAAGCTTATTGAAGTAAAGATTTCCAATGGCCTCGTCTGGGCAAGAAAATCTACTGTGATAGTGAAAAGGGCCCAGCAGAGACTGCACTTCTTAAGAAAGCTAAAACAGGCTTCACTCTCGATCAACATCTGCACAACATTCTACAGAGAGGTGGTGGAGAGTGTGCTGACACCATGTATGCCTTCATGGTGCTCCAGCTTTACAGTTGCAGAAAAGAACGCCCTGCAGAGAGTGGTGCAGAGACAGAAGGTAATGGACACTCCTTGCCCTCTGTACAGGAACTCTTTCCGAACTGGAATAAGGCAGTGAACACTGCTTAAAGACTCCTCATACCCTTTGAATCGTCTGTTTGAATTGTTGTTATCAGGGAAAAGATATTGTAGCAGGACCGGCAGACTGCCCATCAGCTTCCTACGACAAGCTGTGAGAATGCTGAGCAACAGCAATACTGCTGTATGCATGTCAAAATGACAGTAAAGTTTGATTTGCTTTTATTTGATCTAATAGTATGTTCAAAATCCTCTGTAATAAGGATAATTTCTGATACTTCTAAACTCGACTTGACTTAGTAGTCAAAATCACCTGTAAGAGATTTACCAATCAAACATCACAAACACAGTATGCATTAGGTCATTAGGTATAAAATCAATGTTATGAGTCTATTTTAAAACATTACAAAAATATAAGCTGGGGCAAATGGCAAATTAGTCATGGATATAATGAACATAATTTTCATCATCACCATCATTTTCAAACTAAATAATATCTTTTTCAATTTTCATTAGATTTCAACCAGACTTGGATCAAACATCTTGAAGTCACTTATGGGAACTTTTCATTCAAGTTTCATGAAGCTAATGACATTAGTTAGTACAGATATTGAACTTCTATCAACTTAAAGTCAGTCTCTTCCCATGGTAAAGACGTATGGTTGTATTTATAGTTTTTAAGCCTCTGTTATACATTAAGGTAGGGGTGTAGAAGAGAGTTTATCACTCATGAAAGGATCTCCTGTGTTCAACTTGAGTGGGATCTGAAAAGGAAATAATAATGTTAGAGAGTAAGAGTGTTGATCTTTTACACTTATGAATTTGGGGGCTCTGTGTCCTTGTGCATTTACATATCACAGTTGAAATAATACCAATACCATATTGGTACTAACAGCCCACTTTGAGTCCTGTGCATAGGACTAACTGCTCTTAATGTAGATTTAAAGAATGCCACAGTTATAAAACAATATTCTGAAAATATTCCTTATTCCTGACATTTTATGCTCATTGATCATGTGGCCAATGATAACATAATATTAAAGTTACTGTCAATTGTTTACAGCAGTAAATCACGCAGTGAAACTGTGTTGTCCTACGTGTATCCAGGTAATGTTTGTTCAGCTGCCCCAGAGCAAAAATATGTGATTTAATGCATGGCTAGTTATTAATCATCAAACATACCTGTACCATAGCATTGCTCTCACATTTAGTTTCTTCTCCATGTTTCCAGTTTTGAACAAACTAGACAGTCAGAAAAAAACTGTGTATGGAGATAAAATTAGCTTCATGCCAAAATGGTTGCCAAATGTTTCTATTCAGCAGTATTTAATTTAGTTGAAGACCATGGAGACTCTGGTAGGAATGCTGCTATGATTGCTATCTTGCTCCTTCACATTAAATCTTTTATTATTCAGCACTTTGGTGGTTCTTATTGTGAAGCAGCTTGAGGAAATGTAATCTGTTCTCATTGATAATTAAAATGCTCTTCATTGGAGAAAAACTCTGAACAGGAGCTGATATTTTGGGATTTTGACGGTGTATTGATTTAATGATCATGGGGTAATGTTAGGAGAAACAAACACATTCAGGCTGTGGTAGAACTACTTGTGGTTTGTACTGCAGGATTTCAGATCAGTGCTCAGCACAGTTAAACTAGCCTTTGCTCAAATGCTCAACCCATTTGTCAGTAAAATAGATCAAAATATAAAACAATTGTTGTCAATAAAATATCTGTCCTCATTTAATTAGTAATTTTGTCTGTCAACTATACTACTATTCCCAGCTTCCCACAATCCTAATCTTAAGACTGATGTTGCCACTGTCAACTGTCAATACATTCTCCTAATGTACAATGTGAAAGATGAAGGCAAGAGGACAGTGCTGCTTACAACCACACACAAGGGACCATTAGCATCAAGCAAACATAGCGTTGGTATAATGCTTCCCTGCACAACAGAGAATGACAACCAGACTGCCAACTCCAATGAAGATTCAATTCAATTCAATTCAATTCAACTTTATTTCTATAGCGCCAATTTACAACAAGGTCATCTCAAGGCACTTTACATAATAAAGTCAAGACTATACAAACATTTAGAGAAAACCCAACAAATCCCCCTTGAACAAGCCATAGGCAACAGTGGAGAGAAAAAAACCATGGAACAGAAGTTCTTCCAAGATGCTTTAATAAGTGGGTGGCCCCACTCCCTTTCCATCAACCACAGAGACGTCTTCCTAATAACAGAGACTGTGCTCTAAGTTGTCTGATGTCACTACGAAAGACGCTGTGTTTGATTAAAGTGCACAATGTGATGATATCTCAGTGACATAAGATAATTTACGGAAATTGATTTTTATGTTGATGATGCCCTTTGCTCATTTGCATCTGAAGAAAGGCAACTGATGTTCTGCGCAGGACACTGGATATTGGCTGAGTCAAACATTGGTCCTGGAAAGATAGACACGAATCATACCAAAGTGATTAGTGCATTTCCAGCAGAGGAAAGAGGAAGTGACTCAACCCCTCTGTAGACAATTTACCAGTGCAACAGAGTCTTGGTGTCAGCTGGGACAGATAGGACACTTTCCAGAAGATCAAAAATCATTGACATGGCCTTTAGCCTTGACTTTGGCAAGTCGAAGCTCACCCCACAACCTCAGCTAACAATTCCTAGGTTGGAGCTTTGTGCAGATGTATTGAAATTCATTCTGAAAATGAATGCAGTGCATTTCTACACGGATAGTCTTATTGTGTACACAACAGGACTGGGAGGATTCATGTGTATTTAAACAACCGAGTGCAAATAATTCACCAGTCAACACGGACAGAACAGTGGAGTTATGTACCCTCCGAGCTAAAACCTGCGGATCATGGTTCCCGATCTGTCCTGCTGCTGAGCTTGCAGACACTACATGGCTGACAGGCCCAGTGTTCCTTACCAAATCAGGAAGTCCAGAAATTACTACTGTCGATGAGAGAACACATGATCTAGTGGATACAGAGATTTCAATTCAATTCAATTCAATTCAATTCAACTCAACTTTATTTATATAGCACCAATTTACAACAAGGTCATCTCAAGGCACTTTACATAATAAAGTCAAACAAACATTTAGAGAAAACCCAACAAATCCCCCTTGGGCAGCTATAGGCAACAGTGGAGAGGAAAAACTCCCTTTAACGGAAGAAACCTCCAGCAGAACCAGGCTCAGGGTGGACGGAGATCTGCCTTGACCGTTTGGGCTGAGTGGAAAGTGGAGAGAGAAAAGAACAGAGCAACAAAAGCAACAACCAAACGTTGCCAACGTTGGGCAGGTTAGTAGGACCAGTAGCTGCGCACTGGAAGACACACAGCTCTAAATTTGGGGACACCTGAAGACAGGGACAGAGAGAGGGAGACAGAGAGGGAGAAAGACGACTACGAGACAAAGAAGACACAGAGTTAATGTCATACAGTGGTGACATTATAAATGTGGGGTGAGATGAGAGAATGAAGAGAAGAGGAAATTGGCTCAGTGCAGAGTCCCCCAGCAGTCTAAGCCTATAGCAGCATGACTATAACCAACTATAAGCTTTATCAAAGAGGAAGGTTTTGAGCCTAGTCTTAAAAGTAGAGAGGGTGTCTGCTTCCCGAATCTGGACTGGGAGCTGGTTCCACAGGAGAGGAGCTTGATAGCTAAAGGCTCTGCCTCCCATTCTATTTTTGGAAATTCTGGGAACCACAAGTAGGCCTGCATTTTGGGACCGAAGTGGTCTAGTAGGATGATATGGTACTAGGAGATCTTTTAAATATGATGGAGCTTGACAGTTTAAAGCTTTATAGGTTAGAAGAAGGGTTTTAAATTCTATTCTACATTTAATGGGAAGCCAATGGAGAGAAGCTAATGAAGGTGAAATATGATCTCTCTTACCAATCCCAGTCAGTAATCTTGCTGCAGCATTTTGGATTAATTGGAGGCTTTTTAGAGAGTTACTGGGGCAGCCTGAAAGTAGAGAATTACAGTAGTCCAATCTAGAAGGAACAAATGCATGAACCTGTTTTTCAGCATCGCTTTGGGACAGGATGCTCCTAATTTTGGCAATGTTTACCAGTACTACTGGGGGCCAGAGTCATGTCATCTAAAGTAACGATATGGTTGGAAAACATGTTTCCTTTTAGGGCTTTAGACTTTTAGGGCCAAACACCGGGGGGGAGTGTCTTATTTAGACTTCTATGAGACACTTTGTGTAAATAAAAATTTCTGTCGCACTTGTTTTTGTTTAAATGAAGCGACCTCCCCTGGTTAATGATCTTTTCGTTCATTCATCTTTCATTCAGCTGTGTGCAGCGTACTGTCGACAGCCTGTGGGTACGCGCATGCCCAGTTAGAGAAGGCCGACTGACTATAACCCGGTTACTAAACGCCCATCTAAACGCACGGACCCCAGCCATCCAGCATACAGACTTATCCACCTGCTACCATCTGGCAGATGGTACAAGAGTCTGACTGCAAGCACTGAAAGAACAGCAGGCTGTCAAGCTCCTTAACTCAACATAAATCATCATTCAGATGACTAATGATCAGTAGTATGACTTGATTTGATTTTCCCTTTAATTTATAAAATGCTGTAGAGTAAAATGGCACAAAAATATTTTCAGCAAAGCTTAACATTCTATATTTTTATTATACTTGAAATATTGATTCATAGTTCTCAAGAAAAAAATACTCAATTTTATATGACACAGTGTTGTGAATGAAACTATGCTTTATTATAAGACATACTATATTTTAGCTTTATTTACACAGTGTGTAAAGTCATACACATTAATATGCATTACAGGAACTGTTGAAAATAATTTAGTATCAACAATCCCTGAGCCTTTTTGCATCCATTTTGGAAGCTTGTAGGACCCACAGACTAAATACTAGATAAGATGCAAACAAAACTTCAGCAGCTGGCTTCTTGAACTAGAAAACGCTGCTGCCATAAAATGTAAAATACTACTACAGCAATGTTGAAACAGGCTAATTCCCATTTATTTAACATAATAAACTATCATTTAAGGATTTGCTGGCCATGATGTAAATAGAAATGTGGAGCTGTTCAAGCTTCAGAAAGCTAGGGGGTCTTCCAGAAAGCAGGTTTAAATGAAATTTTCTTCTCACCCCGAATTGATGAAAACCCAAAGTGAAACAATGTGACTTTCAATTAAATTTGAGTCAGTTACATAACTTATGTGATGAGACCTTTCTTAGAGGCTGGAATTATAATTCAATGTTTGAGGTTAAGGAGACTTCACGCAGCTCCAGTGATATGTTGAAAATGTAAGGCCAATTGGTCAGCTCAGGTTTTCAGTCAGAAACAAAGGGTTCAGATGGGACTGTGGAGCATTTGTTGATGGCAGTGCAAGCTTTTCTGCTCTGACTGGTAAATGCCTACTCTCACACTGAAAGAATTTGATGAAACAAAACACTCATCCTTGATAAGCACCAGACGATGACCAAGAATGACATGAGGAAACTGCAGCATTATTCACTCTGCTGAATACACTTCTACATCCAACTTTGGTAAGATATTCTAACAGAACTGTGGCTGATAAATTCTGAAAGTCAGGTTACCCCAACCATGCTGAGCATTTTTAATACTATGTTCTATATATACAAATATAATGTTCAGTAATCAATACTCACTCAGGCACCTATAATTGTGATCATAATACATGTCTGACACTATAGGATGTTTGGATCCCTTGCTTATCTCATGTCCCCTCTGTTAATACTGTACATCCTACAGCTAGGTTTGATCTATATACAGCTCAGTTAATTCTGTCTAAAGCAGCTATCTTTGGATTTTGTCTGACTTATAGACAACATAAGATAAGATAGACGAGTCATCTATCCTTTAGGCTTAAAAATATTATAAGCTAACCATATTATTTTTAGGGGGTATGATTATGTAGACGTTACCTATACCAAGGAACTCAACCTCCTTTTTTAAAAGAACAGCTTTCACAGTAGAATGTCAAATGTACTGACAAATATTAATGAGTAAGTAATTAATGAGAAAGGAGTTTTCCCTGTTTTTAACTGAAGGAAGGCTAAAATTTAAACATTAAATATCAACAGCTAAAAGCAGCACATTTAGTCATGTCAGATCAAGAAGGTCCTTACTGAATAAGAATAACTACTGGCTTCAATAAAAAAAAAATCTTTGTAAGGCTGCTAAGGGACCTAATCCAAATTAATTTGAAAAAAAACTTTGTAAATTCCCATTTACTGTCACATCTTCCAGATGCTTGGTGAGTGGTGGGTTAGGAATGTTGGATGCCATGACCAAAGTAGTTATTCTGATGGATCACCACTAAAATTAGAGTTTAGAGAGTGACTGTGTGAAAGATTAGCTGTATGTGGATGTGTGGAAACTTGCAATTCACACCAGCATTGAGCACATGCAGTGCTCAGGGAACTTCCTGCTTACCCATAAGCTTCAGTTGTTTCTTGCGTAACAGCGAACAAGGGTTTGCAAGGTCTCAGGGTAAGTGCCCACTATTTAACTGAGATGTAAAGATATTTACAACAAATGTTGAGACAGAAGGGAATGGAGAATGTGTGTGACAAGACTGATCACTTCAATAATGTAAAAATGTATACTAGGTTTGAACGTAGCTATGGACAGTATGTTTTTATTCCCCTTTCATGACCCTCTCCTGTTTGTCCAAAAAAACTTTATTTCCATTTAGAATTATTTGTGTTTTATTGTGTGTGAAAGCAGTAGGATAAAACACTAAATGACTTTCCATATGGTTTGCTTTGGGCAAAAGAGACAGACTAACAAGGAAGCCAGGGGAGGAGAAGGGAGAGTGTGCGTTCATGAAAAGGAAACTTGTCCAGACAGCCTCAGATGACATCATCTGACAATAACTCTAGTGTGTGTGGGTGGGAGGTGGAGCTTCAGACCATCCACACTACAATATAAAAAGACTCAAACTAATTTAGCTGTTTAGAGCAACAGTAGAGAAGAATAGTGGAGCATTTTGACAACTGGGACACCGTGTACTACATCTGACACACTCCACCCAGAAGGTAAGAATAACAATCTGTTCTACTATTTAATACCAAAAACTAATAGCATATAAATAAATACAAACAATGGCTATTAAGCATTAAATGGAAAGTAGTAAATAGGATTTGGAAAATGTAATACTCTATTTTGCATAAAACACTATTCCAGATGTAAACAAAGATAACATCATAGACAGATAGTCATGATTTAGAGAATCATATCTCCCTGCATTGTTACATTTTTATTCATAAAATATAACATTTTGAAGAATGCAGCCTCCTTTTCCCCCTAAAGTCAGTTGTTACTGTAAAGTCAGTAATTCTCTTACAAATGTTTTAACAAGAGTGGTCTTTGAATGCATTTTGTGTTAAATATATAAAAAATTGGTTTACAGTTTTGGCCCACATAGAACTGTATGACTGACTGTGTGAAGAATTTTGAGAATATGACTTTAGTTTTGACCAAAGTATGTTATCAGTTGGAAAACTGTAAAGCACAATCCAAAGTTCATGTCAACTAGACATGGTATACTTGGTTGGAAATGTTTCCATACTCGTCCAAGTAGCTTCTCAGTCAGACTGAAGAAGCTGCTTGTGAAATCAGCAGTGGAGGGCAACACCAGAGGAGAAAGACCACAAGTTACAGGTGGTGAATGGAGGAAAAATAGAAAGAAAAAGGGGAAGACGACAAAGAAGAACATGGCATGATGCAGGGCAGAATGAATGATTGACATTGCATACTGTAAATACAAATATATATACATTGTGGGTATTTAATAACTTTATTTTTGGTGTATTTATTTTAGCATACACTTAAATAAACATGACTACATAATATATTTTTCTGGATGTCTTGTTTTTAATAATAATGCTGTGTAGTATTTATGCATTGGCTTTGTGTGTTGTCTGACAGCCATGTTTGTTTTTGACCCCCCAAAAATAGTTTTTAGTTGATTATTTGATTTTTACAGCTTATAGTTTTTGTGAAGGTAGCGTGGCTAGCTTTGTTGTTACTATTTGATAAAAAGAAAGGACATTCAAATTGTTTTTGTCAATTCAGAAAATAAGAATATAAGTAACAGAAATGATACACCATGTTTCCATTCTCTTCCGCGCAATCTTTTCACGTGCATTTTTATTTACGTTACACTGTGCACTGTGCGCATTCAGTTCAAAAAAGCATTATGTATTACATGATGAGTTGTTTTTAAATTATACTACGAGAGTAAAAACTTTGGTGATAAAATTACAAATATTGTGTTTTGTCTTTCTCAGGATGCTTGGTGTTTATATATTCCTGTTGTTCACCATGAGCAAAATGGGGCTGGGCCATCTGCAAGATAAACAGACTGACTTTGGGCTGAAGGTCTTCTTTCACCTAACACAGGATGCGCTGGACAAGAATCTGGCTTTCTCCCCATATGGTACGGCCTCTGTCCTTGCCATGGCTCAGCTTGGTGCTGCCGGACACACTCACAAGGCCCTAACAACTGTTATGGGTTTTTCTTTGCAAGGTGAGTTATACAGGTAGAAAAAGAATAATGTAAGATTCTGTCAAGACATGTGTAAACATAACACCAAACAATAAAATCATACAAAAATATGCCTTTTAAAATCAAAATAAAATAAAATGGGCCAAATTGTGAACTGAATACTTATGAGCAAGGATACAAAAAGCAAAACAAAACAAAACAAAATGTCATGCCACACAAAACACAAAACATATTTTTCTGTCCTGTTTACACGCGCATATGACTGTGTAATACTGCTTCCTACAGGTCAGTTTTTCTCACTGCATACTTTCATCTCCAAGCACCTGAAAGGAACTGACAGTCGTGTTAGAGTAGCCAATGTCATCAGCTAAAATACACTGTTTCCTACCTTTGGGTTTCGCTATGGAGAATTTAGAGGGGAAACATTTTTTTACTCTTGTGTTCTTTATGTTGGATGTTGTATTATCTGTGTCTGTTACTCTGCTTCTGTATACACTATGGCGACAATAGAGTTATTTTTGAGTCATTGAGACACTTTACTTTGGTAATTATAATAATTTATATCTTTTGTTACTTAATTAAAAAAGAATACAGTGGTTTGAGGATAATAAAACAGATACAACATTAGGGTATTATGTAAGGTATTATATATACTAATCAAACTAAATTTAAAATAGCACTAGACAACTAAGAGTCTTCCCTCTCCTTCAGAGCGAGGGATGCCTCGGCAGCAGCGTCTTCTGCAACAAGATCTGTCCAGTGAGAAAGGGTTGAAGATAGCCAGTGGAGTGATGGTCGAGAGGAAGATAAGACTGGGGAAGGGATACAAGCGGGCACTGGGCAAGGCCTTCCAAACCCATCCTCACCAGGTGGACTTCTCTAACCCAGGCCAGGCAGTAACTATCATTAATGCATGGGTCTCCGACCACACTGCAGGTACAGTATTTAATTCATCCAGTTAACAACATGTCATTTGCAAAGCTGTCCAAAGAAAGACTTGCACTTCACCATCAAGTTTTGAGCTCCTTTGCTTTTAAATCCTTTGTTATACGCTTGCCTGTTTTGTCTTTTTTTTTGTAGGTGCCATCCCCCAATTCTTCGCTTCTGATTCTCTCTCTGACGAGACCCGCCTGGTTCTCCTTAATGCTCTCCATTTCCAGGGCCTCTGGAAAGTTCCCTTTGACTCAGAACTTACACAAGAAAGGATGTTCCACTGTGCCAATGGCAGCACACTTCCTGTGCACATGATGAGACTTACAAACCACTTCAACTATGGTAGGCTGACCAGTGCAGTGTTTTTTTTACTTAAACACTAGTTTGATCCCTGGGAATAGACACTGTATTGAATATAAAATGAATCTCTTTCTCATTATTCTACAGGTGAGTTTGTGACTGCTGATGGGGTAGACTATGATGTCATTGAGGTCCCATATGAGGGTGACTCACTCAGCATGCTCCTTGTGTCGCCCTTTGAGCCTGAAGTTCCACTGAGTGTGTTAAGTGCTGATCTTAGCAGTCAGAAGATTCAGCAGTGGAGGGGGGCAATGAAGAAGGTCAAAAGACAGCTGGCCATGCCTAGGTAAGGGAAACAAGATCAGAGTGTACATGAGTAGCAATTATTTTATGACATATAACAGTGTTGTGTAAAAGCACTCAGCAGAAATCTAATTAAAATAGTATTAGATATAAATGTCTAATATATTTAGAAAATTCTAATTGATTTTAGATAGGCAGGTAGACAATGTTTAACCAGCAGATTATGTGACATGTTATCCCCGATGTCTAACAGTTTCTGTGGTCCCCAGTACAGAGCCACCTTTCCTAATCAGTTTATCTAGTTTATAGTTTGACTAACTCTGACGCTGCTGTCCCAGCAGATAGTGGCAAAGATTGCACGAGGTAAAAACTGGTAAAACATATGCAAAAGTTGGCTGCACAGATTAAAGGTCTTGAGCTTCCTCAGGAAGTAGAGTCCAATCAATTTTTTATGCTATTACTCAACCTAAAACCATGTAATTATTTCTTTACTTTTTTTGTATTATTTAATTTTTATTTTATTTTATTTCATTATTCTAAATCTACTGAAATATCTTATATGTCACTGTTTGTTGCCATAATGCTTTTAACCCTTTGATGCACAACATATGCACAACCCTTCTAATGAGTCAAAAATGACCAACATCCATTTCCTAGAATATACAAACTTAGATCTTCTTAGATCTAATTTTTTAAATGAATTCATTTTATATTTGAATATTCTTTCAATATGTTCTTTCAATATAAGCATTCTTTCAATATGCTGTTTTGGACTACTATAAAATATCTTTAAACATCTTTTTTCCAATTTTCTTATTTGATTTTATATTACTTCATCAAGGTTAATGTAAATTAAATGACTTAATACTATAATAATATAAAATACAACACATCACTAGAGCTAGTTACATCTGTAACTGCTTATCCTATTTGGGTCATGGTGAACCAGACCCTATTTCAGCTGACGTCAGGTGAGAGGATGGGTGACATGGGACATTGTTGACCCATGTTTTATTTAAAAAGTAAGAAAAGAAAAATTGAAATAAGCATGTATCAAAAACTAATTAATTGGGGACTACCTAGAGTGCTGAATAACAAAATAAATTTATTGCAAAGATAAAAAAATGAAAACTCAGTTTTGACCTATGTTGTGCATCAAAGGGTTAACGCAATTAATGGCAGCAATTTAAGCATGTTGAACAACTAAAAGTATTGCAGCTATTAAACACGGTAACATAATGCAGATTTTAAATAAATGAGCAGATATTTTACACAAATGTACAAACAACTGAAGCCTGTGTGATCAGAAATTGATAGTTTGGAGTAAAGGAGTTTAGAGTAAAGCTTTTTTGCAGTTATAACAGTAATAACTGGCTACAGTTTTGATGTTGATAAAGTAGACTTTGATTTGATTTGACTTAACTAAAAGTAAAGCTGGCAAAAAGTTTTGGCTAAATGACTAATTGCAATTGATGTTTAGCAGCATGTTAAATGCTGAGTACCAAACTGTTTTGGGGACTTTTTGACTACCTAGAGACCTGGACCTATGGGCTTCTTACACTGCTTACACTCTTCATGGCAACCTACAGTTTGATTGCTTGTGTGTGTTTCTGCAGGTTTACGCTGAACTCTGAAGTGAATCTGAAGACTGCTTTGCTTAACATGGGTCTAAAAGACATGTTCAGCCCGGCTACTGCTGACTTCTCACACATCTCCAGTAAGTTATAGGACGACCACTTTGTTATTTAGTTTGGTTTTGTTGGCTTTATGAAACCACATAAACACATAAAAACATTAAAAGGGAACATATTAGTAAATATTAAAATATTAGAAGAGAACCTTCACAAGCCATATCTAAATTTCTTATGAAAATGTCTTATAAGATATTGATGGTCTTAGATTAGTAGGTTAATATTAAATACAGAGAGACAGGTTTGAGGAAAAAGCCAGTTATTGACAGAGGTTGCATTCAGATTTGTAAGTAAGCTACTTTATGTAAATGTTTTTGATTGACCATTTACTCATTTATAGGTCCTTGCTGGGGATAAAAGCTTAAAGCAGAGGTACAAAAATGGAAAGAGGCACATGCAACCTAAAAAATATTTTAATGTATATAATTTAAATTGCATAGTTAGTTTGATCTCTGAGTCTAATTCTTATTATATTGAACCCATTTTTTAAAAATGTGTGTAGTAGTGCAGTTATTCTCAAAATTGGCCAGGGTGTCTGCAAAGTGATTTTATTGTTTGAAAAAACTGAAAAATTAGCCTTAATAACTTGGTAGTGGTGGCAGTGACTTAAACCATGGCATACAATAAGTCAAACACACTACTAGGATATGTTTCCTAAATGGGAAATGGGAAATCGGGTACTGGCACACATGAAGTGTTGCCATGTGTGCTACAATTAGCCGTGTTTTAATTGTAGCAGCTCAGTGATCTAGCTATAGATAGCTCAACATATACAGTGCTCAAGATGAAAAAAGTTCTTAACCTGACCTCCGTAATCGTAAAGCATCACAAACACCAAGTCAACTAAATTAAGAAAATAGGATGGCAACTAAATTAAATTTGGCTATTTTAATAGCAGCAAGGCGAGACTACAATGTGTCATCTGTTTTCGTTTGTTAGCAAATTAAGGTTTGAAAGCAGCTAAGCTAAAGCACCCACCCAAAATGGCAACATCAGAGCATGCAAGTAATTCCAGTGATATTTACAAAAGGAAAGGCGAGGAATAAAGTGACTGGTTAATCTCGCAACTATTTCAGAACAACTATAGAAAGGATCTTAGTTGGCGGCTTAGCTGTCCGTAAAAAGTAAAAAGCCACACACTATCGGAGAAGAAAGTGTACTTTAAGATTCACAACTGTTTGAGGTTATGCTTGACACCTGCCACCCTGACACGTGTCTTGTTGCCGACAAATTCTCCGACTCAAATAAACGTTAGCACACTCCTCTCTTTCAGAGTTTTTGCTTTAACCAAATGAAGAGATAATTGTTTTAATTAACTGGATGGAAGATCACATACCACCACAGCTAAACCCAGAAAATACCATATTGGTTTCAAAAGGTTATTTGCCTTAAATCTGGGGGGTGTTTGCTCAAGTTGTGTGTGCACGTCTCTGCAGGCGTAAAATACACAGATACTACGTGTTAGTGGGTACCAGTCCACCTTGAGCTCTGTGCGTAGAAATCATTGTGCATAATGTGAAAATATTGTTTTTAAAAAACTTATAACTGGTATTTAATGGTCATAGATAATATAAGTTACAGTCAAATGTTTACAGCAGTAAATCACACAGCCAAACTGGGCTGTCTTACCTGACTCCACATAATGTTTACTCATTTTCCTCTCTGCAAAAACCTGTTACCAAATCCATGGCTGCTTATTGTCCATCAGACAAACCTGGACCATGTACAGACTCTCAAACTTAGTTTCTTCTCCACATTTCCAGTAGTGTGCAATTTACTGCATCAAAAAAAATATTAATTTAACTTAAAGCTAACAGTGTTAGCTGTGGTCCAGTGTATCCCAACAAAAGTTGACGGAAGATTTCAGCTGTCAACATCCAACTGCTGACAGGCTCACAGAGAACAAAGACACTGATTCAGGGTCATGATGGCTGATATTTTGGAAGATTTTGATGGCGTATTGGTTTTAATGATCACAAGCAGGAATGTGAGAAAAAATGTTACCAAATCCATGGCTGGATTATTATCCATCAGACAGACCTGGAACCTGCCCTGGTTCTCAAACTCAGTTTCTTCTCTACATGTCCAGTATTGTAAAAGTCACTGGTTTATTTTATTATTTTGATAGTGTATTGGTTTTAATGATCAAAAGCAGGGATGTTAGGAGAAGAAACAGACACATCGAGGATGTCTTTGTGTTGCAGGAGCAGTTAAACCAGCCCTGTAAATCTCAGCCACATGGTGTTTCTGATTTCCCCTCCGACTACAGCAGAGTATGTGTTGAAAGCACAGAGTGGGTGGGGGATTGAGCACTTCAACTACCGGAGTGCTCAGTTTAAGAGCGTCCCCAGTGAAATTTGTGGCAGTGATAAAAATCTTTCTGTCTGAAGCAATAATGAAGGACCCAGCTATGTGCAGTGTGTTTTAGTGAAACGGTTTGTGTTAGATTTACATCGTGGCTTGTATAAGAGTTAGAGAGGGGTACTTTAAGAAACTGCTCCCTCTAAAGGGGCCCTGGCCTAAAAAGCTTCAGGAACCCTTGTGGCAGAGGGCAGAAACAATATAAGCCAGCCAATCAGTACCCTGAAAAGGTGGAATTGAGCTGCAAATGTACCTAATGACCAGAAACTGATCCCAGAATTCCATGCAATGTTTAAATTATCAATATTCTTCAGTATATGAAACAGTCTACATTTTAAAACATTTTTGAAATGAACAATATTGATACAGTGCATGCATGAAATCTCCAGTTGAATTGTGGTGATTCAGAACATTAGAGGCAACATATTTTTTAAATGTCTGAAAATAATTAGTAATTTGTAAAACTACGATATTGATTCATGATATTTCCTATATTATTACCATAAATTGTTACCTGTTAGAGTTTCCAGAGCTACAGAACCATGCTAAAAACAACCATCAGGTGAATATGCAATCACTCATATTTATGTGTTTCTGCTCTTCAGCTGATGAAAGACTCTGTGTGTCGAAGGCCCTACAGAGAGTAAAGATTGATGTGAATGAGCAAGGAACCAAGGGGGCAGCAGCAACAGGTGAGTTAATTATTTCTCAGTTGAATTTTAATTTATTTATAGTTATAAGTCACAATAAGACATGAAGCACAAATATGGCGAAAAGAAGAGGAAGGAAAAGGAGAGGATACAAACTGTGCATCTATAGTAGCAGAGATATTTCTGAGGCGTAGCCTTCTTAAGATTATTAAAAAGAGGTGTGTGCGACTGAAAGATCTGCCTCCTGTTCTGCTTTTTGAAACACCAGGAACCAAAAGCAGACCTGCATTCTGAGCGCAAAGTATTAAACAGTTGGACAGTTACACTGACGTCTTTTAGATACAATGGACAGGACATTGACCATAAAGGACTTGGGCAAGATAAGATAAACCTTTATTCGTCCCACAATAGGGGAAATCCCCATCTTGCAGCAGCAAGGAATGCTCTATTTCAGATTTTACAAGAATCCATGGAGAGAAGCTAATGAAGAAATATGATTCCTCGTGCTAATTTTGGTCAGTTTCTTCCTGCTGCAGTTTGGATTGAATTAAGGATTTGGTGGAGTTATTGGGGCAACGTAATAGTAGGGAGTTACTGTAGTCCAGTTGAAAAGCGACAAATGCAGGTTTTTAAGTACCTAAGGCCCTACACAGAACACACTGAAGCAGTATGGGGCAGCATTTTAAAATAGTTTTCAATGAGACTGAAATGCTTTGCTTGCTGATTTTGCTTTACCGTGCACCTTGCTTTCCTCTGCTCTGTGTGCCTCATATTTTTGTTGGCAAGCCATGAATCTCTCCAAATTGAACAAACTTCAACTCAAAGCAGAAAAGTACCCAACATTATAAACATTAGCATGTTTTTCATTGTGTAATAAGATTAATTGGGTTGCCTGTCTGGGTGTTTCAAGTAAAAAATAACGATACTGACATTGACCTCTGTTTATTTTTTGTCTCTATTAGCTACCGTCATGTTTTCTCGAATGGCGGTTGAAGAAATCACTTTGGACCGACCTTTTCTCTTCCTAATCCAACACAAAGACACAGGTAATACTATTTTTGGCTGTTACAATGGCTAATCATTTTGGACCAATGTGCCGCTGGGTGTATATATCGCCATGAGTGTCAAAACGTCAAAACCTATGTATCATTACAAGTGATTTTGTGTGTAAGCAATTTTAATTCAGCTGTTTTCCTTCCTGTGTTCAGGTGCTGTTCTGTTTATGGGTCAGTTCAACCAACCTCAGCAACAATAAGCCACCCTGAAGACCTTCATTTCACTGTGTCTGACAACTGCTACTCATTTGCTCAGACAGATGAAAGAAATGAACACCACACCAGATTGGTAGACTGGGACAAAGTAATACATAATGATTCATAATAACAGACACTGAAAACATAACTGGCTGAAACATTCTTTTAAAAGAGATGTTTCTCTGAATGTTTTTGATTGATGAGGCAGACAAGAATATGAAGAAAAGTTTACTATTGTGTGTAACTACATACAATAACAGACGTTTTATGAAATGTTATACCCCTCGATATCATTCTCCATTCACTCTATTACTTTTTAACATTGAATTACAGATGAAATTAAAACTAAAACATAAGAATGATTACATAGATATTCACTCCCTTCAAGTCAGTATTTAGTAGATACACCACAGCATTGAGCCTGTGTGGATAGAGTTTAGTTGGTTATTTTAAATAATCTGCTTTCACTTTCACATGAAAGGTGTATTTGTAGTTCTTTATAAATAAGTCAGATTACTTTGACATTAAAATCAGAATCAACTTTATTCGCCAAGGTTGTACAAGACAAGCAAGGAATTGATTTCGGTCTATCTCTGTCTCTTGGTACTATCTAGTAACAAGAAATATTTACATGAATTATCAGATACATTAAGACAGTAGATTTGTTACAACATATAAACACATGTACACTTATTGCACACTATGTCACATTCACAGGGTTATTGCACTGAGAGTTCAGCTCAGACAAAGCCTGGGGGAAGAAACTGCTTATTTCAATATTTAAAAGATAAAATGCAAAACATCCAGTGGAATTGAATACTGCTGATAGGCACTGTAGAGAGATGATGCTATAGACTGACCCATGGTTGCATGAGTGCCAAAACAGATATTTAGTATTATAATATTTCTAAATCTATTTTTACATTGTTATTTACAATGTTATTTTATTTTCATATTTAATTATTTGCAGATTTGTGAATATGCACTTGTATTTTTGCAGTATTTATATTTATTAAAATATGTTTTTTACAAATTGCTGTCTGGTAGTGTTTAAATTCACTGACCTATTGTTTCCACCAGAAGAAAATCATGATTTCATGATCCTGACCTGATTTCATTTTATTATGCTTTTTTTTTAATACTTCTCTTGAATACAACAAAGATATTGTCCATAAGGTCATCAACCAAAAGACATTCCCCAAAACCACAAACATTCCCAGCTTTTAACGATCTGAGTTCGTTTGAACTTTGCTTTAAACATTATAAATACAAATATCCACCAAGTATCCACCAACACGTAGTTTCTGTGTATTTTCCTTTCACCGACCTGCTAACAAGCCAATTCTTTGGGGCTCATTATTGTTCTGTTTTTATATTTACATTTACATTTAGTCATTAGGCACACACTTTTATTCAAAGCAACTTACAAGTGAGGTACCGGAAAGCAAAAAAAATCTAAGTTAAGAAGAAAAAGATCAATGTATTTTTTAATAAAAAATTTTTAAGTGCGAAGGAAGATACGGAAGTTGAGTTTGAGTTTAAGTAAGCCAGAGCTGTAGAGTTGACCACTCTGTGGGCAAGAAACAGAGGTTTGAACTTAATCCTTTCAGGCTGAAGAGCGGTGTGACGTGAGTCCTTTTTGGCTGGTTAAAAAGGAGGTGTGCTGCCGCATTTTGGATTATCTGCATAGGTTTGGTCATGCAACCCCATCAACTGTGCATTGCAGTAATCAAGACGAGATATGATCAATGCCTGAAAGATGAGTTGGGCTGTGTACTCAGAAAGGTAAGGTCTGATCTTTCTGATGTTGTGGAGAGCAAATCTACACGACCTAGAGACTGAGGCGATGTGCTCCATGAAGCTCAGTTGGTCGTCAGTGATGACCCCCAGATTTCTGGCTGACTTGTCCACAAGGAAAATTACTGCAGATCTAATGTTGGTGCTAATTTTGTGCACGAAAGACTAGAACCTGGGCCTTGGAGATGTTGAGCTGAAGATGTCTTCTCCCATACTGGGAACAAAACCTGTTAGCAGGAAATAGAAAGAGGCCCTGGAGCATATTAGTGTTTACCCAATGCGTGGCGCGAAAAAGGTGAACCTGTTCTGTAGAAAAATTATTTGTTCTTGTGGGTTTTATAAGGTAGGTGAATGACAAGTTATGAAGGCGTCAGCTGAAAGGGGCAGTGGTATTGTCCAGCCTCAGGACTCTCTTTGGCACATTAGAGGGAGACTTTACAGGGGGCACTGTAATTTGTCTGTAGTTTTGTATAAATTAGGTTTTAAATTGTTATGGTTTATAGTTTTTAGTTGTGTTTTCACCCTCTCTGACCCTGCTTCTATCTCTGTGTCTTGTTCTTCTCCTTCTCTGTCTCCCTCTCTCTGTCCCTGTCCTCAGGTGCCCCCGGATTTGGCGCTGTGTGTCCTCCAGTGTGCAGCTACTGGTCCTACTAACCTGCCCAATGTTTTGTTGTTGCTTTTGTTGCTCTGTTCTTTTCTCTCTCCACTTTCCACTCAGCCCAACCGGTCAAGGCAGATGTCCGTCCACCCTGAGCCTGGTTCTGCTGGAGGTTTCTTCCGTTAAAGGGAGTTTTTCCTCTCCGCTGTTGCCTGTAGCTGCTCAAGGGGGATTTGTTGGGTTTTCTCTAAATGTTTGTATAATCTTGACTTTATTATGTAAAGTGCCTTGAGATGACCTTGTTGTAAATTGCTGCTCTATGCCAATCATAGCAAGAGTGTGCGGTGTCTACTTGTTTTCATACACCAGTTTTCTTTAACATGTTTTTAATATAATGTATATATAGTTTGATGTAATGTAATTTATATATGTAGTCCTACTATGTTTTTATTATTGAGGTACTAATGGGTGGTGGCGGTGTACTGAAGTGCATTATATTAGGATGTGTTTCTAGTGTCCTGGCCAACCTGTTTCTTGTAAATTCTACTTTTACAAGGTTATAATGTCTCAGTTCTTTAGTTGAAACAAAAAGTTCAAAATAAAGTTTTTTGTTGAGGTCAAATTAGGTACAAGATTGTATTAAGAGGTGGTTCTAATGTGTGGTGCACCCTTTATAAAATTGATGAGAGGGCCTAAACATTAGATAATTATTATTATTACTAGTAGTAGTAATAATAGTTCATATAGTGTGCCTCAAATAGAACTGTAATCACTCTTTGTCACAATGACTCAAGCTTTTACATGGGGCATTGTAATTTGTGTGTGTGTTGTGTTTGTCCCTTTGTATCCAATCAGGTTTTAAATTGTTATTTAGCATAAAAAAACAAACAAAAACAGACAAAACCAACTCTTGCAATTAGCAATAGAAATTCAATTTTTTTTTACAGTTAAATTTATTACTAACTATTGGTAGATCAAGGGGAGTAGTTTTAAACAAACAGCTGTAAATACTCCACAAAATTTAAGAATAAAGTATAAAAGGCACCGCTGGGATTCGAACCCAGGATCTCCTGTTTACTAGACAGGCGCTTTAACCATCTAAGCCACGGCGCCAACCTCCGCGCGCTCACACTTCATATCAGCATATATCGTTAGTGCCGTATATTGTGAAATGTTAGTGGTATTGGCTCATTAGAGGGAGACTTTACAGGGGGCACTGTCATTTGTCTGTAGTTTTGTATAAATTAGGGTTTAAATTGTTATGGTTTATAGTTTTTAGTTGTGTTTTCACCCTCTCTGACCCTGATTCTCTCTCTGTCCCTGTCTCCAGGTGTCCCCGGATTTGGCGCCGTGTGTCCTCCAGTGCGCAGCTGCTGGTCCCACTAACCTGCCCGATGTTTTGTGGCTCTTTTCTTTTCTGTCTCCGGCAGACGTCCGTCCACCCTGAGCCTGGTTCTGCTGGACGTTTCTTCCACTGTTGCCTATGGCTGCTCAAGGGGGATTTAATAGGCTTTAATAGATACAGTGAGCGAAGTAAAACAGTGACAATGTAAGACTTGGAATCAGACTTCCCTGTACCACCCGCCTCCGTCTGTGTTTAGATCCAGCTTTGCATTTACTCTTAATGAACGTGAACAAAAACATGGCGCACAGTGTTTCCTTTGAGTGTGGAGCCAGTGAGGGTCGCTGTGGTCTCGGTAAATTGAGTATTTTTGATCATTGCAGTAAAACAAAGAAAGCTCTAAAGAGCTCCAGATGATTAAATGATGAAACATTTCACAACTGTAAAACTTTAAATTGTAAAAATATATTTTTTAAAAATTGTATTTGATCATGCATAATGCGATTTATCTTTATACAACTTTGATGTGAACATGTTTGTTTCTCTACTGTGGGGTTTAGAGCAAGATATTCAGCAAAGACACTGTGTGAGTAGATGAATGTCAACTGATTTGATATGACCTAAAGCATTTCAACATGTACATGACATAAAATATGCTGCATGTTAAAAAGCATCAAAAACTGATGTCAACAGTGCTGGAAAGTAACAGCGGTAAATGTTTTTTTTTTTTTTCTTCCAGCCTTTCACATTGCTATAACTCACAGTTACAGTCAGGCCACAGATGCTGCCTGTCCATCTAGGTCTGCTCAAATACAACGAACAGACCTAAAATACTTTGAATAAAGGAAGACAAAAACTGTATTTCTTCTCTGGGGGCTTGAATGGGCTCCAAAGATATCTGTGATTGAAAAGCAGAACTTTGAAGATGATATATTTATAATATTTATTTATATTTGCATTTACAGTTTTGTTAATGCACAGTAAACAGGGTTATCATCTGTTTGGTCACGTGTGTGTGTGTATATATGTGTGTATGTGTGTGTGTGTGTATATGTATATGTGTGTGTGCGTGTGTGTATATCTATATCTATATCTCTATATATATATCTATATATATATCTATATATATCTCTCTCTCTCTCTCTCTCTCTCTCTATATATATATATATATATATATGTATATAATTTATACATCGGAATTACAGAAAGAAGAAGTACAACCTGCCCGACTTGACAACCTTGATGACTGAAACACAATTACATTGAAGATATGGATGAACAAGACATGGCTTTAAAAACATTTGATGATAATATTATTAATATTTGATGATAATATTATTGATGATGATGATAATCATCTAGATAATCTTTTTTTAATATACCACGAGAGCATGGGTATTTTTCTGAAGAAAGTTAAGGTGAATCTGAACAATCTGGTGGCACAAATGAACATGCTAATAGAGGATGGAACCCACCCTGAATGGCTAACAGAAGGACGAACAGTACTGATCGTCAAGGACCCCCAGAAGGGAGCAGTCCCATCCAACTACCGCCCAATAACCTGCCTCTGCACAACATGGAAGCTCCTGTCGGGCATCATAGCGGCTAAGATGACCAGGCACGTGGACCAATACATGACCAAAGCACAGAAAGGAATTGGTAGTAACACCAGAGGAGCCAAGCACCAGCTCCTGGCAGATAAAGTGGTCACCCGAGACTGCAAGACCAGACATACCAACCTGTGCACTGCCTGGATTGACTACAAGAAAGCCTACGACTCGATGCCGCACACATGGATCATGGAATGCTTAGAACTGTACAAGGTCAACAGGACTCTAAGAGCCTTCATCCAGAACTCAATGGGAAGGTGGAAAACAACACTAGAGGCCAACTTCCAGCCAATTGCCCAAGTCAACATCAAGTGCGGCATATACCAAGGAGATGCCCTGTCCCCGCTGCTGTTCTGCATAGGCCTGAACCCCTCAGCCAGATCATCGCCAAGAGTGGTTACGGATATCAACTACGCAATGGAGCAACCGTCAGCCACCTCCTCTACATGGATGACATCAAGCTGTATGCCAGAAGCTTAACGAGACATCGACTCGCTGATACATACCACCAGGATATACAGCCAAGACATCGGAATGTCATTCGGACTGGACAAGTGTGGCCGGATGGTTGCGAGGAGAGGAAAGGTAGTCAGAACTGAGGGGATTGAACTACCAGAAGGCAAGATAGCAGATGTGGAAGACAGCTACAAGTACCTTGGGATCCCGCAGGCAAATGGTAACCACGAAGAGGCCGCAAGGAAAACAGCGACCACCAAGTACCTCCAGAGAGTAAGGCAAGTCCGTAGAAGTCAGCTGAATGGGAAGAACAAGGTCCGGGCAATCAACACCTACGCCCTCCCGGTCATCAGGTACCCAGCTGGCATAATAAGCTGGCCAAAGGAGGAGATGGAAGCCACTGACATCAAGACAAGGAAGCTCCTTACAATGCATGGAGGGTTTCACCCCAAATCCAGCACCCTGAGACTGTACGCTAAGCGCAAGGAAGGAGGCCGAGGACTAGTGAGCGTCAGAGCCACTATCCAGGATGAAACAACTAAGCTCTGTGAATACATCAGGAAGATGGCCCCAAGTGATGACGTGCTTAGTGAATACCTCAGGCAGCAGAAACCAGAGGAGGAGCAAATACAGGAAGAGCAGGATCCATCATGGAAGGACAAACCCCTGCACGGTATGTATCACCGGCAGATAGAAGAAGTGGCTGACATTGAAAAATCCTACCAGTGGCTGGACAAAGCTGGACTGAAAGACAGCACAGAGGCACTAATCCTAGCAGCACAGGAGCAGGCTCTGAGAACAAGATCAATAGAGGCTGGGATCTACCATACCAGGCAAGACCCCAGGTGCAGGCTGTGCAAAGATGCCCTGAGACAATCCAGCACATAACAGCGGGGTGCAAGATGCTAGCAGGCAGGGCATACATGGAACGCCATAACCAAGTGGCTGGCATAGTACACAGGAACATCTGTGCCGATGCACGGACTGGAAGTCCCGAAGTCACGATGGGACACACCTCCAAAGGTGGTTGAGAATGACAGAGCTAAGATCCTGTGGGACTTCCAGATACAGACTGACAAAATGGTAATGGCCAACCAACCGGACATAGTAGTTGTGGACAAACGGGAGAACAAGGCTGTAGTGATAGATGTAGCAATCCCGAGCGATAGCAACATCAGGAAGAAGGAACACGAGAAACTTGAGAAATACCAAGGGCTGAAAGAGGAGATAGAAAAGATGTGGAAGGTGAAGGCACAAGTGGTGCCCGTGGTGATAGGAACCCTGGGGGCTGTGACCCCCAAACTGGGAGAGTGGCTCCAGCAGATCCCAGGAACAACATCTGAGATCTCTGTCCAGAAGAGCGCAGTCCTAGGAACAGCTAAGATACTGCGCAGGACCCTCAAGCTCCCAGGCCTCTGGTAGAGGACCCGAGCTTGAAGGAAGAAGTAAGACCGCCCCCAAAAAAAAGAGAAGGGGCGAGTGGGGAATTTTTTTTTTTTTTTTTTTTTTATATATAGAATGTCCTCATTGTGTTTGTCATCATAAGCAGTAAGTGTTTGACAGAAAATAAAAATTATGAAAGAGATAGAGTAGGGAGTGTTAAACGGAAGGAGAGATTAATGGGTTTGCCCAGTCAGTGTGTTGCTGCAGCAGTAATTAGATAATAGGCCTGCATCAGCAGCACACCATTAGCGATTAGCCTGTGAATGCCATTTCACTGCCTGCTGAATGTAGACCTGTTCATCACTCCTGTATCTTTATGGATCTAATCTGTATATCTGTCTAGTAACTTGAGATCTTGAAAGAATACTTCTAAGAGGTGTGAGATCTGAAATATATGTTAGTGGTATGGTATCCTTATAGAATAAGCAACATTAATTTGGAAGGTGTGTAGAGAGTTTGGCATTGAGACAAGCTTAAATGGAAAACAGACTGCAGTAGTAAAGCTAAAACCTTGATGACTGAAACACAATTACATTGAAGATATGGATGAACAAGACATGGCTTTAAAAACATTTGATTACAATGAACACACACTTTACAGTATAATATTGATCATGATGATGATAATGTTGATCTAGATAATCTTTTTTTAATATACCACGAGAGCATGGGTATTTTTCTGAAGACCAGTTGAAAGTTAAGGTGAATCTGAACAAAATAATTTCAACAATTAATTTTAATAGTAGGATTGTTCTGCCCTCACTGTTACACCTGGGTGCAGTTATGCCGACAGATAACTCCACAACAAGTGACAGGTGTTGTCCCTTTATTTAGAGGTTATCCTTCACAAGTACATTGGGTAAAACTGAAAGAAATAAACACATTTTTCTGTCACTATTAATCACTAATAACTCTTCTTAAGACACTCTGAGAACTAAAAATACTCACAGGTAATGCTTTTCTCAAGCAACAACATCCCTGTGCCATCTCTGTGTATCTGATCTTCTTACTTAGCGCTCCCTTTGAGGTTTTGTTTTAGCTGGTTTCACGCCTGCCCCTTTGCTTGGGTTCTGCTTCACTTTACTTATGTTAATTTCAGTTTTCCCAGTCCTGATTCAAGTTTAGCCTCCTCAGGTATTCTGGTCCTGTCTCATATTTAGTTACGTGCATGTTGTACTGTTACTTCCTGGGGCCCAGGCCAATGTTTATTCTCCTGTCTGGATGGGTTTTATTTTACCTTTCTTGATACCCTGTGTTCCTTAATGAATCAGCTCATAGCTCACACTCCCTTTCTTTGGTTTTCCAGTCTTGTTCATACGTTTGAATTTTTGTCCCACACTCTTGTTATGACTTTGTTTCACTAACGTTGTTTTACCTTCACATATTGTGGTGGGATTCTTTTATTACTGATCCATGTTGTCGTGTTTGTGTTCTAAGACTTTAGTCCTTTAGCACTGTGTTTACACTTGGGTTCATTCCAATATACAACCCATGACAATACAACAGGCATATTTCTGGATTTAAAAAAGCATTTGATATCACTGATCATCAAATATTATTGGAAAATGCGAAAAGATATTGAGTGAGAGGGGTTGCATATGATTGGGTGAGTTATTTAGAAGACAGGAAACAATATGTACATTTCAATGGTGTAGGGGTAAGCTTGCTGACTTGTTCCCAAGGTTTCATGTCATCATATCGAGACTGTTGATCGTTAGTGCTATAAAGTGTCACACTGCAAAGCCTGACGTCCAGTATCTGGGCTATATTATTGGATAAAGATGCAGGACCAGCCAGAGTGTCAGGCCACACACTGAATATGCTTGGTCATTTGCTGACCAACTGTCAGGGGTGTTCAATTCAACTTTATTTATATAGCGCCAATTTACAACAAGGTCATCTCAAGGCACTTTACATAATAAAGTCAAGACTATACAAACATTCAGAGAAAACCCAACAAATCCCCCTTGAGCAGCTATAGGCAACAGTGGAGAGGAAAAACTCCCTTTAACGGAAGAAACCTCCAGCAGAACCAGGCTCAGGGTGGACGGACATCTGCCTTGACCGGTTGGGCTGAGTGGAAAGTGGAGAGAGAAAAGAACAGAGCAACAAAAGCAACAACAAAACATTGAGCAGGTTAATAGGACCAGTAGCTGCGCACTGGAGGACACACAGCGCCAAATTTGGGGACACCTGAAGACAGGGAGAGAGAGAGGGAGACAGAGAGGGAGAAAGACGACTACGGGACAAAGAAGACACAGAGTTCATGTCATACAGTGGTGACATTATAGATGTGGGGTGAGAGGAGAGAATGAAGAGAAAAGGAGGTGGCTCAGTGCAGAGTCCCCCAGCAGTCTAAGCCTATAGCAGCATGACTATAACCAACTATAAGCTTTATCACAAAGGAAGGTTTTGAGCCATCACTTTGAGACAGGATGCTCCTAATTTTGTCAATGTTTCTTAGGTGGAAGAAGGCTGTTCTAGAGATTTGTTTTATGTGTGAGGTAAATGACAAATCCTGGTCAAAAATGACTCAGAGATTCCTTGCAGTACTACTGGGGGCCAGAGTCATGTCATCTAAAGCAACGATATGGTTACAAAACATGTTTCTTAGACTTTTAGGCCCAAATACAATAACGTCAGTTTTATCTGAGTTTAGAAGAAGGAAATTTTACGTCATCCAGTCCCTTTTGTCTTTTAGACATGCTTGTAGTTTGATGAATTTATTTGTTTCATCAGGTTTCATAGATATAACTGCGTGTCATCAGCGTAGCAGTGAAAATTTACAGAGTGTTTTCTAATAATGTTGCCAAGGGGAGACATATATAGAGTAAAGCGTATTGGTCCTAATACAGAGCCTTGCGGAACTCCATAACTAACTTTTGTGTATGTGGAAGATTCATCATTAACATGAACAAATTGGAATCTATCTGATAGGTAAGATTTAAACCAATTTAGTGCAGTTCCTTTAATTCCAATTACACGTTCTAGTCTCTGTAATAATATTCTGTGATCAATGGTGTCAAATGCAGCACTAAGATCTAACAGAACTAGTATAGAGACAAGTCCGTTATCTGAAGCCAGAAGAAGATCGTTGGTCACTTTAATCAGTGCAGTTTCTGTGATTTTTTTTCCTGACTGAAATTCTTCAAACAAGTCATTTCTGTGCAGGTGGTCACATGATTGCTTTACAACTACTTTTTCAAGTATTTTAGAAATAATTGCACTTTATGTAAGCCTGTCACAGATGTTGGGATGCTATTTATCAAGCTCAACAACTTTAATATAATACTGTCCAATAAAAAAGTAAATAAGTTCCTGGGATTAACCACCAGACTCCACACAAAGATTTTGGAGTGTCACACAAACAGCACAGAATGGCAAACAACAAACATTTTCTACTCTCACTCTTTATACAGGAGCACCACAGGGTTGTGTCCTTGGTCCAGCCCTTTTCACCCTATTCACAAATAGCTGCACAAACCTCCAAACATTGAAAATGGCACAAGTACGTCAAGTAGTTTTTGGGTAGTGACTTGACAGAATATACACAGACACACACACACACACACACACACACACACACACACACACATATCTGTGTGTGTGTGTGTGTGTGTGTGTGTGTGTGTGTGTGTGTTCTCTCCTCTTTTTGTTCAAAAGACAATATCCCTATGCTACAGCTTGATAAAGAACTTATTAGGAAAAACAAACAGGGAAATGTATGGTCAGACATTTATTAGATAGAAAGGTTGTGTGCAGCAGTGGAAATGACAGGCAGCAGTGTCTGCACTTTTAGAGCAGACCATATTGATTATGTAATGTACAACCAGCGGTGCTCCTTAATTCTCTCAGGGCTGTTTGCCATTATGCTGAGACAGACACTGTAATGGAGGCACCAAGGGTGGGGTGGGCAGTAAACAAGAGAGGTGGACAGAATGAGATTAATTCTATTTGATAGAAGGAACTCATATGTGTGTTCATATGAGTGCACAGTATTAGATATTTCTGCTGTTTGCCTAAAGAGAACCTAGTAATCAAAGAGCAGATTTTAATCAGATAGAATCACTGAGGATAGTGGGTAAAAACCAAGAATCATCAAAACTGTGCACTTTTAATACATTTTCAGTCTTATTAATGCAATCTTATTTGCTTTTTACCAAGATAAAGATAGAAGAGAATAAATCTCACAAGCTTAAACTTGAAAAGAGAAGAAAAATGAAAGTGAGAAGGTAAAATCAAAGCAATTACAGGTCACCTGTGGCAAGTCCATTGCTGGCAATATTTTTCGCACTGATGACACCATGACTGGCTGAAGGTGTTAGAAATCAGTTTTAGATAGAAATGTAGATGATGTTCACTAATGCCAGACACATTATTAGTCTTAATCTGCTGTTGTATTATGAAACTGAGGTCTGTCTATCTCAACCCTTGCCTCACTTTTTGTGATTGTGCTTTTGTAAAATCCCTTAACATTGTTTTGACAAATTTTATTTATACACCACTATTATAAGGTCATTTGTGCATCGGCTGGTCTTCACTACATCAAATAATTTCAGTGTTAATACTTGGTTTAAGGTTGAAAATAACTATTAAACCCAAACCAAGATGATGTCACAAGCATATCATGAGGCTAAGCATACCACCAGTGAAACAGTATAACTGCATTTAATTTACCAGTGTCGCCTTGGATAAAAGCGTCTGCCAAATAAGTAAATCTAAATGTACCCGTACTCTTAAGAATGACTAATATTTAATCTAGTGAAATAGGAGTTGGGGTTAGCCATTTGCAGTCGGTGTGATAGTAAAGGTACTGCAAGGAGCTAGGGAATTCATTATGTCAATAAGCCACCACCATAACTACATAAAGTGAGTGTGTATGCTGAGTAGAGGAGAGGAGAGAGACGAGATGGGCCAGATTTAAGGCACTTAAGTTGATTAAAATCTCTTGCTTTTACAGTCGCTCCTCTATGCATTCTCTAACCCTTACCTCCCCTTTCCTACTCTTCTCTTCCAAGGAATGCAGCAATACACCACCTATGTTAAACAAATGAAGGAGCATTGCCAATCTTATCTAAGCACATCAGTGTAAATGCCATAAAATAGCTTTATTGTAAATAGTAATTTTCAGATAGACACACGCAACATTCAAACTTCTTCATCATTTCTTCTTTCAATCTACAAACTATCAATTATTACTCCAAAATGGTTTCTGTTTGCTGAACTAAGTAGGTAACACGAATTTCTACACTACTGCACAAGCCTAACAATTACAATAAGGACTTTAATCTTGATTATTTAAAGGCCAATTCCAATTAACACAGTACAGCCATGATACTAACAAAAGGCTCGAAGGAGGGATGAACAGGGAGTATAGCCAAAAGTACTATAAGGATATCTTTTAATATTGATTGCTATTAATAATTATGAATGTGTTTGTATGAATTATTATGAATGCTTATTATTTATTTTTTAATATGAAAGTCGAAATCCTTCCTACGTATCATACTTGGCCAATAAAGCTGATAACACAAAATAATGGGATCTGGAAACTGATAGCTCTGATAGAGTAAACAACACATATAATACAATGATAATAATTACAGTTGTTACAGGCTTACTCTTGTGCAATAGTCCAAAAATGATCAACTCCAATATTATAAAAGACTGAAGGTTTATTGAATTCCAGGTTCCACAGTTGTGCTTATAACACAGTCCACAGATCACGTTGACAAAATTCCACTGAACACAGCTAACACTGGATTCCCACTAACAGTAATATAAACATTGTTTCCTTGACAACTGTTTAGGCAAACTTCAAAGGCAATTGTGCGATGTCATTGATTATGTCAGTGATACCCATACACTTACCTATTTACCTGTGAAAAATCACAGGACAACCATAAATTAGGCTTCAGTACATCACACTTGTATCAGTAGTATCGCAAAAATTTTGAACATCAAATATACTTCTCACTCTGCATATTCAAAGGTGCAATGTTGTTGCAGAATCATCTGATTTCAGAGTACATAATAATAATTAGAATAACTGTCAAAACAAATAGTTGTTAGGTGCAACCCTATGAATTATTTTTTAATTAATCAATAGATTATTTTCCCATTTTTAATAATATATAAGAATATAATGTGTCGCTGTGATTGAGCATAGTCACACCAGACAGAGGTTTTAAGGTAAAACCTAAACGACACAACAGCGACTGGCAGCTATCAGCTGCTGCATCACTCACAGTGATGATGTCAACATGTCTTTGTGTCCACCAGAACCTGTGGAACATTTGGTTAAAGCAGTTAAAAGCAGTTTCAAACGCTGGATGTGCTGCAATTAATGCACTAACGTCCAGCTTTAGGTAGATGTAAGCTAACATGATCATAGCAGTTAGTGTTTAGCCAACAACTAAAGTTTGGGCACAGCTGATATTATCGCTCTTCTGCACGTTTATTGTTCGTTTAACAAGGGTTTGCATCATTTCGTCTTATGCATTGTTAATTTACAGAGCATTTTTACATCGGTACCCGAAAAAGCACTAATGTTGTCCGGTCAAGTTAACTTTACCTGTCTGCTCCCTTTCTGCTGCAGACAGAGACACTTAACTGAGCTCCGCCCTCAATCATACACAGAGATTAGAAACTCCACGAGTTTATTTTCTTATTCGCTTATATGTTCCGATGTTTTACCTTCGCAATCAGTCCTAGAGTTTTACAACCTGCTTTGAACCAGCCTGAACCAGGACTCCTGTGTGTGTTTGGTTCAGTTTTAGTGTGTTTATAATGACTGCAAAGTCACATCTTACTTATATTCAATGTCTGCCTATTACTTATTTTAGATCTTTATTTGGCCCAGGCTCAGTAGGTTGTTGATGATAAACCCCAGATTTCTAGGGACAATCACTGCAGATCCAACATCAAACAGATGTCAGAGAGACAGGAAGAAATGATGAGTGATGAGATGAGACAGTGGAGTCATCTGGTGCTGGTGAAACACAGCAGGAAAAGCTGTGTGTCATCAGCATTTAGTATAGATGCAAAAAAAAGAGTACCCAGAACTGAGCCTTGGGGCGCATTGGTAGGGTAGCTATGAGAGTTCGAAACATGTCTCTGCTAGGATACCTTTAATGTTCATCGAGATAAGTAAGAGAGCCAGGGATTAGAGAGTGCCCAAGTTAGAGAGTGCGGACAGGGTGATATCATGGTTCACAGTGTTAAGGGCTACAGATAGATTAGGTAGAATTAAAACAGGAGACGATCTGAGAGTTGATTAAAGATGTTCAATCAACGTTCAGATGTCTTGGCCAGAGACCGTACCTCACCTCCCTGATCCTTACCGCCTACTGGATTCTGACTTTCCACCAATCACCTCAGGTTCTCACCACTTGGAATCTGAAAGGCTGTGTTTCTGCCAGCTAAGTCTCTAGCAAAACATTTACCTGCTACATGTTTGTTTGCAGTTGTGTTTTATGCTGGAAAATAGCTCAGCCCTTTTACAGCATCTAGGATCTGTTTATGAATAGATTCCTATTTCAACTGTATTTTTCAATCCCCTGTTAGCCAATGTAGCCAACATTAGTTTCTCATGTTTTTGTCACAAAAGCCAAGTACAAGAAATAAAGTTGAACTGAAAATAGAATAAAAGCATTAATGTCCATTTACATGCAGAACTAAAGCCATAGAAAGCAAGATTAAAATTGGTGAAGTTGCCCTTTGAGGAAAAGGTGAACTTTAGTGTTTCTTGAAATGCTTGGCTTCATTGTCACATAGTGTGGAAATTGAGAGTTTCATAAAGTTCTTGGCTTTAAAATCAGTGCTAACACAACCACAGCACTTTGAAGCCTTGTATCATGCCTTTGTTCCCCCCCGACTGGATTACTGTAATGCACTATTTAGGTGTCAGTCAGTCGTTAATCTCTCGACTGCAGCTCATCCAAAAGGCTGCTCCACATCTTTAAATGGCACTTGAACACATGAGCATATTACACCTACTTTAAACCTCTCCACACTGGCTGCCTGTGAATTAAGGATCTATTTTAAACTTCTTTTAAACATATTTCTTTTTAAATGTTTAAATGGTGCTGCCCCATTGTGCCTCTCTGAACTCATGCGTTTATCATTATACCTCGGTCACTCAGATCAGCCGACCTGCTGCTCCTGAGTCTACCAAAAATTAAACGGAAGCTCAGAGGGGACAGAGCTTTTGTGGTGGCAGCTCAGAAACTGTGGAACAAGCTGCCCTTGCACATCAGACAAGCTTCTTCCTTGCCTGTTTTTAAATTGCTTCATAAAGCCCGTTTGTTTTCACTGGCATTTGACACAGTTTGAGGTTTGACATTATTTTATCTGTCTGTTATTTATTGTTATTGGTTTTATACTGATGTGCTGTTTTTATTTATTTCTGTGTGTCAGTTTATTTATGTCAGGCCTCGCCATCCTGAAACAAACTCACCAATCTTCAGATCATCATAAACATTCGTAACTTTACTACTGTGTAGTGTGTTTTCCATATACAAAACCATGACGGCACAATCTGACCATTATTGGACACTGACACATGGGAGGCAGTCAATATGAAGCCCATTGAAATAGTTGAGTTTTGGCTGACAGCCTTATTTTATAAGAAGTTTTGAGGGTTCCCATCTCGCCATTTGCCCCAATGTCAGGTAGACCCTTATTATTTCAAAGGCGTCAAGAATAAAACCTGATCCAGACCTGATCCTGATCAGACAAAATCTCAGACCACATGCACACCTGTAGGTTGCGGATTGGTGCTCCTGTCGTGGAAAATAAAAGTTACTTTGTGTTAATAAATCAGTGAGAGAAGTTCTAATGCCGTTTTATCATTCTTTACTATGGTTCACCCGGGGAGAGCAGTCAGTGGAAACCCAAAGGTATCCGCCTGAGGCTCTGCCCTAGGTGCAGCCTACATAATCATTTATACATGCAAGGGGTTTGTATTTATCCAATCACATAAAGATTATATAAAACACTTCCTAATATGGTAGGAACAAAAGGAGGAATTTAACACTGGGTCAGCATGCTTCATCATCCTGCTTGCAGAAAACCAGGAAGTTCAGGTAGACAACAGTGACTTTGTCTATAGCCTTCTGCTGCACCCTTAAGTGTATTTATATCTATATATACACACACATACATATGCATAGAAAACATATGTTCTTAATATGATTAACAATCATTGAACAAGATACAAAAACATGAATAGAAATTTTCCATTACACTCCACCTCCTTTGGTCCAAATGGCTTCCCTGGGTCAGTCCACATTCTACCTGTTTCTGTGGATTAAAAAAACATCTGAGTCAATTTCCTGCCTGTTTGGGGTTCTTGTTAAGCCCCTGGTATAGGAAAACCTAGGTATAACACAATGCGCTCCCCCACTCACTCCCATTACCAAGCAAAACCAGTGTCTAAAGTCTGCAGCGCCATCTTGTCCAATGGCTCTGTCTGTCTTTCTGATTATGTGTTGGTTGATGCCAGCTGGGCCTGCAAACATGGGTCCTACTCTAAAATCTCTTTGCAACCCTGAAATGAATAAGTGGTTACAAATAATGGATGGATAGAACAGTCAACAGTGAAATGAGTGTTGGCTTATTGGGGCAACTGTGGCGCAGTTGGTATCGCAGTCATCTGCCACAGTTGTTGGTTCAATCCCTGGCTCCTCTGGTCACATGTCAAAGTGTCCTTGGCAAGACACTGAACCCCCACATAGTTGCTCCCAGTGAGCATCAGCCAGCTCCATAGCAGCTCCCCCATCAGTGAGTGTGAATGGGTAGATAAGAAGCAGTGTAAAGCACCTTGAGTACCAACAGGTAGAAAAGCAACATATAAGTGCAGAACATTTATTAGGTACACATAGGTAAAATACAAACTAAGTACAATAGGCTGTGTTTAATCGTCCTTGTTGTTTGCCATTTGCTCAAATGTTGTCTGATGTGTTGGTGTACTGCAACAATGGATTGATCCTGTATGGTGGGCTCATACATGAAAGGAAATATGAGCTTTTGTCAGTCCTTAATTTCTTATTAAACCAACGGGAGAACTCAAATCTTCTCTTAAATGCCACTAAACAAAGGAAATGTCTATTGAATATAGAACACACTAACTAAGGATAGTTAGATAATTAACAAACAGACAAACTACATGGGCTATTTAAGCCACAGAAAAAACAAGATGTCAAAGGGGATAGAGGAATTCTTAAGATCACCTTGTTATATAGTGCCCAGAAAGACTGTAATAGACAGTGGATTCTGGGGTCACAAGGTCTACCAGAAGATACAATAATAGGATTTTATTGCCTCACAAATTGCATGAACAGATAACCAAAATAGAAAAAGAATGGTGACTGTTAACTACATGCACCTGGTTTCTTCATTCAAGTTCTGTTGTCTGTTGCTTCTTGTTGTTCGTTTCTTTTCTCTGTCCACTTTTCATTCAACTTAACTGTTCAGGGCAGGTGGCTGCCCGCCCTGAGCATGCTTCTGTCAAAGCTTCCTTACATTAAAGGAAGTTCCTCTTCACTGACCCTTAGGGCTTGCTCATAGGGGATTTGTTTAGTTTTTTTATGCATATGGTATCTGTAGACTTTATTATGTAAAGTGCCATGAGATGACTTGGTTCTCCAAGACACTTCACCTCTTTTTTCAGGCATGCCCTCATTGTAACAGAATTCAGAACAAGCCATAGATACTCTGCATCAGAGCAGGAAGAACCACGCAGATGGTGGATGTGCAAAGTGACAAGTTGAATAATAGGCATTGTTCTCAAACACCCTCACCTGAAAGGTGAAGCTCATGAACGACTTGTGATCTAGACTTATGGGAATGTGAAAAAAGATGTCATGAAGGTCGACTAATACGAAGACACCCCTTGCCCCTATAGCCTGAAACAAATCCCGTAACCTTAGCATCCAAAGTAGGAGCTTCTGCAAATGCAAAATGGGGCATAACCTGGAGGGAGTAAAAGGAAACATTCTGATTTGGCAGCCGCCTGGAACATTGTGCAGCAGTATTCAAGACATCTGCACAAATTTGGAACTGTTGGCTCTAGCCCAAGATCCCTGCAGGTGTTAAAGTTCATGTACAGCCTCTGGCTTCTGGCAACCCCATCCAATGCCCCCATCCCCTTCTACCGCCCACAAAAGCATAGTCTCAACAGAAAAATAACTGGCCTCAGGACAGAACTTACTAGGGAATATTTGGCAATGTTATTGACTTTGTTAACTACAGCCAGACATGTCAGTCTTATCAAAATTGCATGAGGCAGTGAAAGAGATATCACTAAAACACATTTCTTGAAACGTCCACCTATTTTCTGAAAATCTTAAACACAAATCCAAAAATCTAAATTTTATTTACAAAGCCCAAGACTTTTCTTATTAACACCAAATTATCACTTTAAAACCAGATATCCTATCAAAACCAAACAATGTGTTCAGATCATACACACAGCAAGTAAAATCTATTTACCAGAGAACATTCATTAGTAAACTAATGACTTAAATAATTAAAATAATCTTGAACATAGCATCCAGGGCATGTAGTAACAGATAATGTTTTTTGTAAATGCAATTAGCAAAAAATAACGTAGTCTCAGTGTATGCGCTCAAGTGACAAATAAAGGTTCTTCTTCTTCTTCTAATATCTAATTTGTCATTCTTGTAAAATAAAAGCAAAGCACATTACTGCACAATCACTGCAATTGAGATTCATTCTGCACCATCTTTGTGCAGGGTTTGTCCAGAGGATTTCATCCACGTCATAGTCACAATATTTTCCCTTGTCAGGCAACTGCTTTCGTCATTGTCATGCCATGAACAATGACATGGTCCATAATAGTTGCCTGAATTTCATTAGTAATGTTCTTGGTCTTCTCTTTCCCTTCCTCCATCATTTCTGACTGAGTGAGTTTTTTCTATCTACGTAAATATTGCTTAGTCTACTACTCTTTCGGCTATTCCCTTCAGGGGTCGCCACAGCGAATCATCCTTTTCCACTTCACTCTATCCTGGGCATCTTCTACTCTGACAAAAATAACGTAAATATTGCTTAGTGTTTTACAAAAAGATGTGAGTGATTCATTTAGTAAATCAATTTTGGCAGATGTTCTGAGAAGAGGGTTCAGTGCAGCAGACTTCTTTCTTCTTGCATGTGCACTCTTTTTGCAAGATAGGTTTATATATTTTGAAAAACAAAGTCAAGAATGTAAGTAAAGATAATATTGATAAAATATGGATTGAACAAACAAGCTTATTTGAGACAGTCTATTCTTGGAGTTAAAGGTGGAGAAACAGGTGGAAAAACAAAAGTATTATCAGTCATATTAAGCACACTGAATATTCTTAACTTGACCTCTTCCTGGCCCTTGCTGTTCAGTAAGAATGAATACCTGAGTAAGTGTAAAATAATACATTTCTCCAATTTGTACAGAATTTGCAGTCATCACAAGAACTCTATGAACCTGTCATTATTGACATTGCCTGCCATTCTGCAGCACTTCTACTGGCTTCCGATTACATAGTGCATTCATTACAAAATACTGTTACTTATAAGACCATTCATAACCTCGCACCACTTTGCCGACCTCCTTTATCCGTCTCACTGTCTCTTCTGCTCCCCACAGTACCAAGGGGGAGAACATTCAGTCGCTCTGTCCCCAAATATGGAATTAAGGTTTAGGTTAAGGTTGAGTTATCTTCATTGATCCCACAACGGGGAAATTAACATGTTACACAGCTCCCAGATGTACAAAGCAACAAGAAAGTGCAAGTAATGTGCAAAAGATTAAATCAAAGTCAATTTACAAATGTAAAGGTGGTCTCCCTGAGTGCGCCTTGGCAGCAGGATTTGACCACCTTAAAGAAAACCTGCAGGACAGGCCAATAAACAATAGAAAATAAAAGAAAAAGGAAAACAAAGGAAGGAGCTACTGTAACGGGCAGCTGGTCAGGCAGCGCCATCTTGGAAAAAAAATAAAAAATTCCCTCCCCCTTGACCTTCTAGTGATAATAATAATAAGTAGAAACACTTTTGAACTTCAAGTCCCAGCTCAAAACTTTTGTGTTCAGATGTTTCTACTCTCTATGAGTGGCTAGCCTGCACAGATGTGTCTACAGATGACACTGATGGTTTATCCTGAAATAGTTGTCCATGTTTAATTTTTTTAATATTGTATTTTAGTACCATTTATTGTAATTCTTTTACTTTACTTTTACCTGTTTGGTGTATCTGACTTTTATTGTATCTTATTGTAATTTTTATTTTATCTGTACGGCGACCCTAAGTGTCATAAAAGGAGCCTATAAATAAAATGTGTTATTATTATTATTTATATTTTATCCTCCTGTTTGAACAAATTGTATGCCATCATCTACAGGCTGTCGTTGGCTTTTCTCTTTGCCTTTGTTCATCCTCCACTTGGCAGGGTGTGTCCTGTTCAGTGAGCCGCAGGATCTTAGGTGGGTGTGCTGGACCCACACAACTGTAGTGTTGCTATGCAGGTTCATCCCTTCAAAGGATCTTCTACTGAGACAGTTCAACTCAGCGTCGTGAGTCGATACACATGAGACCTCGCCTTGTGTATTTTTCATTAGTAGCCATTCACTTGTTTCCTCCCATGTTGCAGGTCACCCCACTGATGGTTTAGTCACACTTTCTGCTTCTAAGATATGAAAAGATAAACCTTTATTCCTCCCACATCGGGGAAATTTCCAGTGACAACCCTGCTCGGACCTGTTATTATTAATGGCAGTACAATGTACTAGTGTAACAAATGAAAGTTAATTATAAAAAGTACTCAGTACAATACAGTACATGTGTACGTATTGACAAGTTGTTTATTTACGTAATTGTTATTATTATTACCATTTCTTTTTTACGGGTACAATGCCCTTGACCACTGCTTTTATCCGCATAGTATATTTGTGGTGACACATTTTTTTTCACTATCAATAAATTACAGTGCAGGCAGAGCTTATAAAATCTCTGGCACCATCCGCTCTTTCATTACGTCTGACTGCAGCATCTAGCGCAGGTGTTCTCGCGAGAGGAGACGTCTCCACTATGTTTACACGCCGTATTTATTGGAAGCGGTCCCTCCCCTGCCAGTCCCCGCTCCGTCAAAGGTCGGGCCGGACAAGTGCCGCTTCTGGCAGGAGGCATTACGGACAGACAGCCGGACACTTCTCCTTCAGGAAACATCCGCTCGCTCGCTCTTTGTCCTACCAGCACGTCCAGGAAAGGGAGACGTTCAGCCAGAAGGTCGTCGGCTCGGGTCAGCGTCGAAGCGGGAATAAGGTGAGAGACACGCCGGTTCCGAGCCTGTATTGTAGCGAATTTGAGTCGATGATCCGCCTTGTAGCTGAATGGAAACAGAATTGGAGCTTTAACGAATTCTGACAGTCGCTGTGCATTTGCTTTCGTGAACTGTAGGCTAAACCTATGTAGCTCTGTTTTATCTGTAGCATTACGAGCTCTTTTTTATTCATCGTTGTTACATCAACGGTAGCCATGGTTACCGATCATTTCTCCTGATCCACAGAACCGGTACTGGGTCAGCCTGTGCAACTGTATACGCGGTTCTTCACTAACGGCAGAGCGTCAGGCCGAACTCCATCGAGCGTCCTGTCACTTGCTGGTTCTCTTGCTTGTCTGCACATCCAAACCAGCCCAGAATCGACGGGGTTCATTTGTACTTTGGACTTTGGACCGATGAGCCCGAACAATTCATCGTTTATTTGTTGAGATGTTGGTCGACGCTGCCCTGAAACCAGCCCGCCGGCCTGTAGGAACCGCAAATAAACGCTTCCTTCATTTGGCCTAAGTCATGGAGTCCGTCCGTCCGTCCGTCCGTCCGCGTAGTTAAGCGCGTTCCTGTCGTCGACCGACGGCGGTAAGAAAAAGCTTGATGCGTGAAAATCGATGCGTGGCGCGGCCCAACGACTGCACGCGCGTGTCTCTGCTGCTGCTCTGCTTCACTTAGTGTGAATGTCATATTTCACAAAAACACATACACACAGTTGTAGATTTTTACAGTTTGGTTTCCACGGATGTCAAATAAAGCCTTTGCTAGAAAAAAATAAACATACGTTAAGTATAGTAGTTCAAGTACTGATTATAATATAATAGTAATAGTAATAATAATAATAATAACAACAATAATGCTACATTTTTGTATGACACCCAAAGACTCTAAAGAAGATTTGTACTAAACATATAATTACGTTATAAGCAGGAAACCCTTCATAAATATAATCAGTGTCAAAGGAACATCTGTTCCTCACTGTTTCAAAAACTGCCAGTTTCTAGTAGCTTTTTGTTTACAATTTTGTGAATTGTATTTTGGGAGACGGTTCCACAGGGTCAAGCAATCGAAACAGCTTAGTCACCCCAGGTCCTGTGCTTCATCCTACATAGCATGAATATAGCATCACCTGAACAGAGACTGCAGATAGAGGTGTGGGAGCGGAAAAGGTCAGAAAGGTGAGAGGGCGTCGGGTTATAAAGCAAACTGCAAATAATGAGACTGGGGCTAAATTAAATGCACCAGTGGAGAGTTTTCAAAATGGGATAGTTTGGTTGCAGGAGCGAGGAGTGAGCAGATGAATGGGTCGGTGTTCTGGATGTAGTGGACTTAATTTAGTATTTTAGGGGACGTAATAAAGCTGAATTTGAATGTGAGTAATACAAGTCAAATGGTTTTGGCAGCTGAAAAAGAGAGAGATGCAGAAAAGCAATTTTGATGACATGGGGTCCAAATGAGGGGCTGATGTCTAGAATTACATCTGCATTGCAGATGTTTGAGGAGGGAGTGTTGGTATTTATCTGACTTAAAGTCAGTTAAATAGTAACGGTAGATTGAGTTTAGCTGTTGATATATTTCATTGTGACGTAGAACCGAATGTTACCAGCGTAGCAGAAAAAGCTAAGGCCTTCAGTATAAATGATACTTTTTAGAGAAATCATTAAAGATACCTATAACACTAAGATATTCCTACTATATTTCTAACTGTAGTATTATGTGTTTTCAAATGTTTGTTATTGACTTTGTCAACATAATTATCTAATATTTGCTTTTTCAATATTAGACCATATTGGGCAATTTGGACATGCAAATGATTGTAATAGTCATTTTTTCCTAGCAGAGGCATTTTTATTTATGGTTAACCTCTGTATGTCAATTATTGCATTATAGGAGCTGTGTTTTCTGAAGTTGCAAATGATCTCAGATACTCAAACACCTCTGTGTGTGGTGGCAGATCATATCTCCGACAGTCTCCTGTCTTGCATATTGTATAACAACATTTTTCTGAGTTGCAGCATGTTGGCTGGGGTCAGTAAATACAGTAAATTGAAGAGAAGACAGTCGATTAAGGTGACTGTTTTTGTGTAGATTAAACAAAGTGATTTTTCTCTACTCATTACCTAGTGCTGCAGATCAATGTGGCCTGAATTTATTACTTCTATAGGCCATAAGAGTAAATGCAGTTTTGGCATCTGGCAGCGCACAGTGCTTATCTGCATTCTCAGTGCAATGATTGGCAAGGTTTACTTTGGGTTCTCTTGCCTTCCTAGTTTGACAGGTTGGGATGATTAGAGGGTTAGTTTGGTGAAATTCAATATTTTTCTTATTTTCAACAAATCCCCATAAATACCAAACTTAGAAATTTATGAAATCCTCACATATAACATGATTATGTTCTTACCCTGCGTGACACTTGGCCTCAAGCCCATTTATTACTACTGAATGTGTAAATCTGCAAAAGCCAAAATCTAGTTTTTAAAGTCAATAATTTTCTGAAAATGTTGGCCACTGTAAACTATACTTAAGCTGGAATAAATGGCGGAATTAATAAGGACTGTTTTCAGATTATTTGATGAGAATTCAGTCAGTAACACAGTGTTGGATGGAGTCTAAATAAAACATGGTGTGTGTTTGTGTTTTCATGGTAACGCAGGAGCATCTCATCCACAGCTCACAAGAACACATTTTGGTGTCATATTGTTCCTATCCCACTACAAATGTTTAAGTTATTCTTAAAATAATGGTCAGGTACAATATATTTACAATATTTCTTACAATATGTCTGTGTGTAGTGCAGCAAACCTACAGTTTCTCCTCCATTCTGAAGTTTAAATGAGCAGTTGAGTTATTCAAATAAATATATCTTCCAAATTCATAGCCTATAAAATTTTCTCTTTGTCTTTCCACATATGAACTGCTGGACTCCAGTAGGAGAGTAGGATTTGCTGATGATAGTCTGCTAATTGAGACGTTTATTAATCTAGTCTAGGGAGCGCATACTTTCTGTTAAAGAAAGCAAAACACTCAGATGAACACTTACCAGCAATTTGGAGTTGGCATAACACGCAGGTCTTTGGACTGTAGGAGGAAACAGTAGTACTCCGAGAAAACCCACGCAAGTGTGGGGAGAACATACAAAATCCACACAGAAAAGGCCAGGAAGTAGATTCAAATCAGGGACCTTCTAGCTCTGAGGCAGGAGCAGTAACCACTTCACCACCATGTTGCCCCAGATATGACAAACATTTGTCATGTCGTCATATTGACTGTAAATGTATCCAGGTATGTGTGCATACTGTACATAAAAAGAGTGCTTTAATTTCATATATTTTGAAACAAAAGCCACCTGTCTGGAAACTAAGGCCAATATAAATAAATCCTCTGATGAGTCACAACATTAATACTGCATGATGGTTTTAATAAAAAAACAAACAAAAAAAGTGATGTGGTTTTATGAAAATATCATAAACTAATAATTGCTGATGTATCCTTATGAGCTAACCACCTCTGAGCACACAATTACCAACAGTTGTCTTTGATAAAAAAATTTTTTACTGTACCCCTTTTTTTATATAATTACCATAATCAGTATTGTTTAAAATGCATTGTTTTAAACAATGGGGAGTACTTTAAGTAACACATAATATGCTTAGTACTTTTACTTGAATAAAAGATTTCAAGTGGTGCTTGTGGTGCAGAATTTTTAGGCCAGTAGCTGCACTTTTATTTCGGTATTGGATTGTGTTCTACCACCTCTGCATACAGTCTTTCGCATTTGCGGCTGATGGGGGGTGTGGAGCTGCAGACTGCTCAGAGTGGACATGCTGACATTTGTCTTCCATAACATTATTAGGACCAACAGTGTAATTGTCGGTCAGGGTAGACCGCACAGCCAAACGTTTCATACCTAACTCTGCTTCTGTGAACCATATAGGTGAAAACCTCCTGCTGGAAAAAGCTGACTTGATTGACACACACTTCACTGTACTAAAAATAGCACTTAAACAAGCAAAATAGTTTTGTCAGCAGTTTGTAAAAAAAATAATAATAAAAAAACTGTGCAGTGTTAAAGAGTCAAAAACATTAAATGGAACAGAATATTATCCTAACTTAAGTGAGACAAATAAAATCTGGAAATTAACTTCATTGCACTGCAGCTGAAGCTTCACAGCCAAGTTCAACGGGCAATAATGGCTATTGTCAATAGGGCCAAGGTGGCATTTTGGCCTTGCTACCCATCTGGGTTAACAATCACTTAGTCATTACTTTATTTATTTTTTTTATTTTAGTGTCACATATTTGGTACACAACTGTAAATTTAGAGTTAATGATTTCTAGTAATGATAACATTTGCTAATTAAATTTATAAAAGTAATGGGACCACCTCTAGTCTTATATTAGATGTACATTATATTGTTTACAAAATTGCCATTTTTTTCCTCTGATATCAAAAGATACAGAAATTTCAGCTTGATGTGAAAATAATTATTTGTTCAAAAATGACAGGGTGAGTTGAACATTTAGGGACTTCTAATCAATTTATAAAGGCAAAGATGCTGAAGTAGGGATGTAAACTTCCTAAAATGAGCCCCATCTAATTGCTGATGTATCATCTGTTCCTGAAGTAGCCCCAAATACTAGCTGATGTTTCGTGTTACTGCTTGTTCTTCTGAACCAACCTGCCTTTCATCTATCTTGTTTTTGTACTCTACGGTGCATGATAAATTTTATTAATCTGAGCTTTTTAATGTTTAAATTTGATGACCACATGCACATTTTAGAGTGTCAATAATGAAAATACACCTGATTTAAATTTGGTTCTAACTTTATTTTATTAAGTAGTTGTACAGAACTTTAGATTCTGATAAATGTATAGTGTTTGTCACAGGCTGCCATGATTCTGACTTATCTGTCCAGTGTCATGAGAGACACAAGATTTGCACCTGCCCCCAGTGAAACCAATCCTCCTGTGAACTTCATACACAAATTCCTCAGTCTAATTCGAGAAGTGACGCACTCTCTCCCCCACCCAGTCCCTCCATTCAGTGTCTTACTATGCTCTCCTCCTTTTCTGGGCCTGTTTAAAATCCCTCTCTATACACTATATACTGGCATTTGTACTATCTCGCATTTGTATTTGAGTGGCACTAAAGCCCTTTTCAAAATGGGATACATGAAGTTGCTGCTTTCATCGGTCTGCTAAAGCAATGGCTCTGTCATTCAGACATTGGTCACTTTGATGGTTAAGTTCCTCATTCAGACGTGCTCATAACTGTGACTAAGGGTGAAAGGTTTATAGTGTGGCTCTGGGGTCACGGTTTTCGGTCTGTATGTTTTTGGTAAAGCCTGAGGTAGGTCATTATCATTATTTCAACATGCTTTTTATTTATCTGGCAAAGAAAAACCTTTATACCAGAATAAGAATAAAAGAAATAGTAAAACTTTTAGATTGTCAAACATTTTTTGTCAAATTGTAATTAAAGAAATTTTTTTTCCAATTGGTGCAATGTGCGATGGTGCAATGTGATGCATAATTGATCCTTAATCAATTATTTGTATGATCAAGGACCAGTGTGATGTCACAAACAATCTGCTTAACATGAAGAGTCAACAGTAACCTTCATACTTCAAACTTCTAACATCTAGAAGCCTCTTACAACACAGAGTAGAAAGGACAAGATGTTGATTGAATATTTAATCTATTTATTTCAGGGAAAAGATACATTTTCTTCATAATATTTAAATATATTAAGATTTTAGAACTATTGTTTTAATCAAGACATTATGTATTTAAGGCAAGTAGTTGTGGGTTGTGTGCATTGTGTAAATACAATTGAATGCAATCAATATGTGAATGCAAATAATGTGAAATCTTACACTTTATTAAGTTTTACTATTTATCCTAACAATTTTAGGAAAGAAAATGTGATAAAATCAGACTATTCAGTAATCTTGTCCAATAATCCATTCTTTTGCCATGCACTGTTTTTGTCTTTATTTTGTGGAAAAAAAGTGCTTTTGTAAGATTCAGTCAGGGTGCAGGCAGTATTTTAATTTTTTTTTTCAGTTCAACCAAACTGTGCTAGTCGCCAACAACTTAGCAGCTTAACAACTGAGGGAAGAAGGCTTAAGCTGAAAGTATCACAAATGTAGAAGCAGGTAAAAGGATTTGTTGTTTTTTCTCTCCATGTCTGTATAGTCTTGCCTTTATTATTTAAAGTGCGTTGAGATGATTTCATTGTGATTTGGCGCTATATAAATAAGTTGAATTGAATTAAAAAGGATGTCCATTGTAGTCCTTACAGATACAAAATATATGCTGGTTTATTAATTTAATAAAAGACCTAAGTAAAACAGTTATGTAATATCTTTCTGTTTTTAAAAAATAATGTCTAAAATTGCACTGTGGACTTTTTATAGGGCCAAAATTTTATTCATCAGTGTTTTTGTACAAAACATTCAGTAAGTAAGAAAGCAAGTAAGAAAGTTTCTATTATGTGAATGGCTAATAATTTGTGTAGAGTTCAATTAATTCAATTCAACTTTATTTATATAGCGCCAATTTACAACAAGGTCATCTCAAGGCACTTTACATAATAAAGTCAAGACTATACAAACATTTAGAGAAAACCCAACAAATCCCCCTTGAGCAGCTATAGGCAACAGTGGAGAGGAAAAACTCCCTTTAACGGAAGAAACCTCCAGCAGAACCAGGCTCAGGGTGGACGGCCATCTGCCTTGACCGGTTGGGCAGAGTGGAAAGTGGAGAGAGAAAAGAACAGAGCAACAAAAGCAACAACAAAACATTGAGCAGGTTAATAGGACCAGTAGCTGCACACTGGAGGACACACAGCGCCAAAGCCGGGGACACCTGTGGACAGGGAGAGAGAGAGGGGGACAGAGAAGGAGAAAGACGACTACGGGACAAAGAAGATACAGAGTTAATGTCCTACAGTGGTGACATTATAGATGTGGGGTGAGAGGAGAGAACGAAGAGAAGAGGAAGTGGCTCAGTGCAGAGTCCCCCAGCAGTCTAAGTCTATAGCAGCATGACTATAACCAACTATAAGCTTTATCAAAAAGGAAGGTTTTGAGCCTAGTCTTAAAAGTAGAGAGGGTGTCTGCTTCCCGAATCTGGACTGGGAGCTGGTTCCACAGGAGAGGAGCTTGATAGCTAAAGGCTCTGCCTCCAATTCTACTTTTGGAAATTCTGGGAACCCCAAGTAGGCCTGCATTTTGGGACCAACGTGGTCTAGTAGGATGATATGGTACTAGGAGATCTTTTAGGTAAGATGGAGCTTGACCGTTTAGAGCCTTATAGGTAAGAAGAAGGGTTTTAAATTCTATTCTACATTTAATTGGAAGCCAATGGAGAGAAGCTAATGAAGGTGAAATATGATCTGTCTTACAAATCCCAGTCAGTAATCTTGCTGCAGCATTTTGGATTAATTGGAGGCTTTTTAGAGAGTTACTGGGGCAACCTGAAAGTAGAGAATTACAGTAGTCCAATCTAGAAGGAACAAATGCATGAACCAGTTTACAGCATCGCTTTGGGACAGGATTCTCCTAATTTTGGCAATGTTTCTTAGGTGGAAGAAGGCTGTTCTAGAGATTTGTTTTATGTGTGAGCTAAATGACAAATCCTGGTCAAAAATGACTCAGAGATTCCTTGCAGTACTACTGGGGGGAAAGAGTCATGTCATCTAAAGCAACGATATGGTTAGAAAACATGTTTCTTAGACTTTTAGGCCCAAATACAATGCCATTCTACCATTCTGTGTTAGCTTATCAATGTTCAGCAGTGCCTGCAGACAGTTGTCTCCACCTGTTGTGTTTGAGGTTGCTGTTTATGTTTTGCAATGTATGGTAGTCATACCGACTGGATTAGCATGGAGGAGCTGCAAGGGATGGGGGCAGCTCGGTGTATGTGTGAATGTGTGTTTGTGTGAGTGTCTGTCTGTCAGCATGCCTTATTGATGCTATTTCTGAACACACTCCCTCTCAGTTTCATCATAGAGAATCTATTTTGGTGAAGTATCTCTTTGTCCCTCACATATACAGCACATTCACATTAAAAAAGGATGACAGCATAATCCATGGACTGTCAATAGTACTTCTTGCTTGCCAGTGTGACCAATGAATAAAAAAGATTGATTTTCTAACAGAAGTGTATTATCATCATCATCATCATCATCATCATCATTATTATTGTTATTATTATTATTATTGCATCATAAACAGAGTTTTCAGCATGTCAAAAAAACTTTTTTTCAATAGACACAAGGTTAATTGTATTGCATTTGCATTGTAGTGAAACAAATCTAGGCCATTTGCCAGGTGGGAAGCTTATCCAAAGTAGAATCAACTTTTGCGAAATTGTTAAAAAAAGTCGGAATAAATTAACAAGTTCATGTTGACAGAGTGGACTTTGAGACAGAAAACTTGTGTTACTAACTGGACAAGTGGATTGTCTGATGAAAGACAATGCTTAAAAGCATCATTGTAATCAATCTTGATTCTAAGTGTGCTACTTAAGAACTGTGTCCTCAATTAACAGACTTAGTGAGGAAATATACAAAGTTATCCCTATCAGGTTTCCATTTCAGTCTACAGTTAAGACCAGAACTGTTCCATCATACTGCAGTTGCCTGGTTTCAACTGCCTTGTAAGTTGCTGAAAAAACTTTCTGATGAAAGAAACTGTAAACCTTCAGAAATAATTTACCTAATATGCTGAGGAAATTTGCTTAGTTTTTATTTCAAAAATTTTACTTTAGTTTTGAAGGAAAGTAATGCTTTACCGCTTCAAGAGTATAAGGTATATCTTATCATTACAAGCTTAGAAAATATACATTAGTACCAGCCCTGCTTGAATGCTGAATTTATTGCAATGTATTTACATCTCACAGTCAACAACTACAACTTAAAACTGCACCATCCAACAGTAACACTAGGAATCAGCACATTTCTGCCTGTCTGAAGAAATGTTCGAATTTAACTTTAGGACACTTACAGACTTCCTACTTACTCTGCCATCTCATTCCATTCTTCATCTGATTTCTCTCTCTCTCTTTTATTCTACTCTCTATCACTCCCTTTGTGTAATCCAATTACTTTTTCTCTTCATGTGCCTGTTTGTAGATCTGAGGAAAAGCAGAGCAGACCCTGCCCTAGCTGACTGGAGAAGAAATCACAGCCCTGGCTTCAGGCACACAAACCATCTTTGCCTCCATCATGCAAACCTCTGTTCTTCTCCTCTTCTCTCCAGTTTTCTTCCTGTCTTTCCTTATTGCTACCTCCTCCTCTCAGAGTGAAGGAGACCTCATTGTACAGACACGTACTGGTCGAGTCCGTGGCACTCGCCTGCCGGTACCGGAACGAAATTATGTCACTGCTTTCTTGGCATTCCCTTTGCTGAACCACCACTAGGCAAAAGGCGTTTCCGTCGTGCTGAGCCCAAGCGTCCATGGACAGGGGTGTATGAGGCCAATGCCTACCCCAATGCCTGCTACCAGTTCGTGGACACATCTTTCCCTGGCTTCCAGGGAACTGAGATGTGGAATCCCAACAAGGAGATGAGTGAAGACTGCCTGTACCTCAATGTCTGGGTGCCCTCCTCACCTAGACCACACAATCTCACTGTCATGGTGTGGATCTACGGCGGAGGTACTTGCTTACTCTGTTTAATAAAGTGTACTTGTGTTTTGCTGTATTCTCCTCTGAAGTATCTGATGTTTGATGTATTTTTGATGAATTAGACAGCAATGTTGTGTGTTGTTGGACATTGTGATACAATGAGGTAATACAATACTGTGGTATCTATCAATTTCAGGGTTCTATAGTGGCTCTTCTTCTCTGGATGTGTATGATGGTCGTTACCTAGCTCACAGTGAGACAGTTATTGTGGTTTCTATGAACTACCGGATTGGTGCATTTGGCTTCCTTGCTCTTCATGGCTCCTCTGAGGCTCCTGGCAATGTGGGTATGCTGGACCAAAGAATGGCACTACAGTGGGTACAAGACAACATTATTTTTTTTGGTGGAAACCCGAAACAGGTTAGTTTATTCTAGTTACATATTATTCAAAATGTTTTTACGCAATAAAGTTTTAGCTAAAGTTTTTCTTTGTGCTTTTTGTACCACCTTATACAGGTAACCATCTTTGGTGAGAGTGCTGGTGGGGCTTCAGTAGGATTCCATCTCTTGTCTCCAGACAGCCGGCCTACTTTCACTAGGGCCATTCTTCAGAGTGGCGTGCCCAACTGCCCCTGGGCCTCCGTCAGCCCTGCTGAGGCCCGTAGACGGGCCACAGTGCTGGGGAAACTGGTTGGTTGTAATGGAGGCAATGACACAGAACTGGTGAACTGTCTGCGCAGTAAAACTCCACAGGAGCTCATCGATCAGGAGTGGCAGGTAATGCACTAGTCAGCAATTAGTAGATAGAGTTCGCCTCTTTTTTAGGCTGTAGCACATGGGCAATTTTAGAAGATAATACAAGTTGGTCAGGTTTGCAGTTTTCTTTCATACAGTCTTTACAAAAAACAAATATATAAGACTACCGGTCTAATGCAAGAAAATCAGAGTACCTAGAGAAAACCCACACAAGCATGGAGAAAACATGCAAACTCCACACAGAAAGGCTGCAGCTGGCCGGAGATTTGAATCTGAGACTAGCTCTGGGTGGTGATAGAAAGAACACAAATACAAGTAGATGAAAAATGCTTAGTTTGTAGGATGGCTCAGCCTTATTACATTCACTTTAGTTCAACTTTATTTATATAGTGTCAATTTACAACAAAGTTATATCAAGGCACTTTACATAATAAAGTCAAGACTATAGAGATATTTAGAGAAAACCCAACAAATCCCCCTTGGGCAAACCAATGGAGAGAAGCTGGACAAGGTGAAATATGATTTCTCTTACCAATCCCAGTCAGGAATCTTCTGCAGCATTTTGGATTAATTGAAGGCTTTTTAGAGAGTAACTGAGGCATCCTGAAATTAGAGAAATACAGTTGTCCAATCTAATTTTGGCAATGTTCCATAGGTGGGAGAAGGCTGTTATCAGGTGCTTAACATTTACATGTGATGTATTTGCATATAGCTGAACTCTCATGATTCTCATTGTAGTTCTGGTGGTGCATTGTGCTGAGCATGTTAATTACATGCTCTGCTCCATCTTCCTCCCCTAAACATTAAAAATGATGGCAAATTTTTCAAAAGCTATTCTTGTTTTTTGTGTTTTAACTCTTTCCCCCTTTTAATTTATAATGTCAACACATCAGGTTGTAAACTTACTCTCTGTTTCTGCTGCAATGAAGATTATTATAAACCGCTGAATAACATATTAGGGTTAGGCTTTCTTGTCTTGCAGCTTGGCATCTGAAACACACAGTGGGTGGTACTCAGTAGCATGACTGTATTTTACTGACAATAAGTGGGCAGCTGTTGTTGGCCCATACTTTTGTAGCTGAAAGTGTGAATGCCCTTCTAGTGATAGAATGCAGAGATACCCAGAGGGAGCTCAGAGCCACCCCTCCTTTTCATTGAAAGGACTCCAGAGACCCGGGGCAGACTCAAAAGATGGTGGAGAGATTACCTATCATATCTTGCCTGAGATCGTGTTGGAATCATCCAAAAGGAGCTAGAGAACGTGACGGAGGTGAAGCATGTCTGTCATTACTAAATCTGCTGCTATCGTAACCAACTATAAGCAGTTGAAACTGAACGAATGGATAGATGGTTTAGTTTTTCAAATCTGAGAACAGTCAGGTGCTCATATGAAAACTGACAGCCCCCCTGTTAATACTTGTCTCTAAAAATGTCTGCAAAAAATGGTTCCAAAGTTATTGATGAGGGCACAGTCCTCCATTATAACATATAAAAGACAAAGTGAGGCTCCAAGCTTCCAGATTAGACACAATAAGTGTTTTTGTTATTTGTTGAAGAAGATCCCTTTCTTCGTCTGCTTTTTCAACATTGGCAGTGACACTGAGTGCACAGAATGAGGTCTCTCATTCCACCATCATGGGACTGTTCCGCAAGAGAGCTTTGCTTGGACTCCTTTGCTGTGTTGTAAAGGGACCACCACATGCCGTTTGTTGAGTGCAGTGGGAGAAAGGTATTTTAGACCTGGATAAAGGTGATGAGTTGGCCACTTTGTCGGTGAGAGTAAGAGCTCTGGACCTGATCTGAGCAGTCACTGGACGTATATGTACAGTGGTGGGATTTGTATTTCTGACTGATTAAAAAAATTATACTGCATTTTGCATCATCTGAAGAGACCCTTAGAATGCTGCTGGTAGCACTGTCAGTAGGGTGTATCGGCAATCAAACGCACAAGGAGTTAGCATATTTAAAGGTAGGGTCAGATTTTTTTCATATATTTTCATATTAAATGCATAGTGAGTTAGATAAGTCCTCAATTGGAAATGAAAGAGCTGTGTGTCATCGGCGTAGAAAAAGGTATGTGAACTCATATACACCAGTGATGCAGTACAGATGAAGGAGAAATGGGCTCAAAGCTGACACCTGTGGAAACATTCCCCTACCAAGACATCTTGAAGTTTTGTCAAAGTAGCTAGGACCTGAGCAAGCCTAGAGGTTTACCAGAGATGTCCTAGTCAGAGAGTACAGACAACAAGCAACAGCTGAAAGAGGCTGCAGTAAAAACCTGGAAAAACCTCACAAAAGAAGAATGCAAAAGTTTGGTTATGTCAGTGAGTCACAGGTTTGATGCAGTTCTTACGAGCAAAGGATTTGCAACTAAATGTTTATTCACTTTAACCTATTTTATGTCTATGTCTTCCAATACTTTTGCTCAGAAGGAAACGGGATAAAAATAAAAGAACTGATAAAAGTAGTTATGGTCAAATATCCCTGACAGGTGATTAACGCATAATGATACATTAGCATATATTTTTTCATGATATTTAAATAGAAAATAGAATATTTTTATTTCAAAGCCACCAGCTGGCATTAATGCTAATCAGTGTAAAACATAAGCAAACTACAATGTTGAAGTCTTTTTGTTATTACTTTATTGTATGCCTTGTGCTAAATGCATTTGGTTACATTGACATTGAATTTTGCGATTTCAATTATTAGTTTGTATTGTTTTTCCATGTCATTGGACAGTGACACAGAACAACTAAATGGTACATTTGGGTTTGTCAACCTGTTCTGAGCAGGTTCTGCCATGGTCTGCCCTCTTCCGGTTTTCATTTGTCCCTGTGGTGGATGGCGAGGTTCTGCCCGACACTCCTGAGGCCATGCTCAACTCAGGCAACTTTAAAGATGCTCAGATCCTCCTTGGTGTCAACCAGGATGAGGGCTCTTACTTCCTGCTCTATGGAGCACCGGGCTTCAGCAAGGACAATGAGAGCCTCATCTCCAGAGAGGACTTCCTAGAAGGTGATGCTTGTTTATCTGGAAAAAATAAAAGTATTACTATAATACTATAGCCCATTGTGATATGTGTTGCTGTAGCCCAGTTGGTAAGGCAAGTCGTCCATCGACCACAGGGTCAGTGGCTCGATCCCTAGTCCCAGCTTTCTAAATGTCCAAGTGTCCTTGGGCAAAAGACCAAACCCCCAGTGGTGATGAGCACCCTGCGTGGCTGCCATCACCACTGTGTATGTATGTACCAAATTACTTTGTAAGTTGCTTTGGATAAAAGTGTCTGCCAAATGACTAAATGTAAATAATACCTTGTCAATAGAAGGCCCTTGTACAAAAGTAATGCAAGCCTATTTTAAAATAAAAAAATAGATTGATTATGCAGCCATTAGACTGTTGCCCTGAAATCACCTTGTTTCCTTGTTTTTCTGTGTATTTCTCATTTACATTTGGTCATTTGGCAGAAGCTTTTATCCAAACCGACTTATTAATTAGTTTAATTTGAACAGTTATAAAATTGTAATAGAAAATATTCTTGCATGTGTTTTTTTTTTTAAACAGTAACTGGCACTAGGGATGGGATATATGATTTTCTTTCAGTGAGGCTGTGTTGACAAAACATTATCTTACCCTATCCCCCCTCATCATGTGCGCCATTATTACACAGGGCTGAGTAGAATGGAATGAATTCAGCCAGCTGGGAATCTAGGGAATCTAGCTATTCCACAACATGTGTTATTGCGTGGAGCCTTGGTATTACATTTCCCTGTGCAGGAATAATTCTGGCAGATCTCACAGATGGCATGTGGGAGCAGCTGTACCCCTCATTTTAATAGAGATTAAAAAACTAACCACATGCATGTTTGCAAAACCAACTATTTAATCCTCACTCGAACAGTAAAGGTAATATGTATAATAAAACAAAGTCTCCATTTTGTTAGCTTGTTCATGCGTGCTTTCCAAATGTGCGAACTGAGCAGCTTTTATAGGAGTGAACTGGCACTGTGTTTCAATCTAGTATCTACCTCTAATAATGCATCCATTGTGCTTTCAAATGCATATCTCTTTCAGTCTGCTGCCAACATCTGTGCATACTGCCGTCTTAGCACAATAACATTTTTGGCTGGGCTACTGTGAAAAGCACTGGAAAGAAAAGTTTATCACCAAAGTCTTTCCTGCGGCAGCACAGCTTGCCAGACAATAGCATTTTAAATCATTTTGCCCTTTGTTTCATTGGTTGTCTAAATCTGGTCAGTGAAAACCTGTTACCAAGTGGGCAAATTAAACTTGATGAGATAGATGCCCTGATTTTAGTCTGTGAGCTAGGTAGGCCACTGCCTGGTGAGCTCTCTTAGTGCGTCGCTCTTTACAGTGCTCTCCAACTCTAGCTCTGGACATTCACAATGCATTTAATTTCAATCCTCTGTATCTTTGCCACAGTAAAGCATGGTATTTAAAGTGAAATATGCTCAAAGTGAATCCAGCATCATCAAAGCTGTTCCTAGATTTTTATTTCCAATGTAAGTCCAAACATTCCAAATCTTATTTAGCATATTACACACTGTAATATGTTGTCTTGAAACGTTGTTGAGCACATTTTTGACTTTTAAATTTCTCTCTGCCAGGCGTCAAGCTGAGTGTACCACACGCTAATGATATTGGCCTGGAGGCAGTGGTGTTGCAGTATACTGACTGGATGGATGAGAATAATGGAGTGAAGAACCGTGATGCTATGGACGACATTGTTGGTGATCACAATGTAATTTGCCCACTGGCCCACTTCGCTCGTTCCTATGCCCAGCACCACGCCCTTAAGGCTAACATGGGAGGGGTTGCCTCTGGTGTGATGAACAGTGGAGGAAACTCACAAGGTAAGACGCTGTGTTTGCATGTTCTATTTAAAGCGCTTCTGTTTTACTGTACACTGAATGTTGTAAACATCTTCTGGAATTACACGAAATCATTGCTCAAATGTCACTTGGTAAAATGGCTAAATCTAAAGGTAGTGGTGACAATGCTGTGTTCTTTATTAGACTTTTGTATCACCAACTTCAGTATGGCACTCTTTTCCTCATAGAGCCAGACTATACCTAGCAAATTGTAATTTATAGGACCCATAATCATGATTTAGTGCATTTGTGCAGTTCGTCTTCTCCTTCTAATTCCTTTATCCACAACTATCAGAAATGAAAATTGAACTGAACGGGTTTTAAGGCAAAAACTGACTTCTTACCACAAACTGATCAGTCTCAGAGATGCTCACCAGTATTTTTTTATAGGTCCCAGTCTTTGAGCAAGATCCACGTGTGAGGTAATAAATAATCCAGAAATAATTGATACGTTGATTATTGTAGCAAAATGTTAACAATAAAGAGAGAAAGCAAGAAATAGAGGGGACGTGACATACATTGAAGGATAAATCATTTTCATTAAAAACACAAGTGTGGCTGATGGGTAAGAGGCTACTGTATTAAACAGGTTCAAAAGCTAAAAGCAACCTTATAGCAATAATAATGACTTGTCCTGTATATTCATCAGTATTGAAAGGAACTGGAGGCTATCCTACTTCAACTTTACCTCAGCAAAACCCCTGTCCTGTCAGCACACCCTAATAAGTTGCACCCTTGGGATACTTTACAGGAGACATCTCTTAGCTTTAACCAAACAAGGGCGTCCTACAAGTACCCACCCTTTTATCCCTACAAATTCTTGGAACCTGACTTAAAAAGTTGTAATGGTAAATGTTCTGAACTTATATAGCGCTTGTCTACCTGTTGGTACTCAAAGCGCTTTACTCTACGCCTTATTTACCCATTCATACTCCCAACCACACACACATTCATACACCGATGGGGGAGCTGCTATGCAGCTGGCCAACACTCACCAAAAGCAACCAAGTGGGGGTTCAGTGTCTTGCTCAAGGAAACTGTACATGTGACCGAGAAGCCGAAAATCAAACCAGCAACTCTAGGATAAATGGACGAATGTCCAGTCAGTGCCACCTCCTGAGGAATACTGAAATTTAGCTTCAAGAACTTGTCTCCAAAGCATGCTGATAGCAATCAAAAGACAAGCAGGACCTAAACAAATTCAGTAACGTTTAATTTCACTTAGTTCCAGCTGTTGAAAAGGACTATTATTAGGATGCCCAAAGTTTTGAACGTGAGGAAGTAATTACATGTACATTTTATAATTACATTGTAATCACTTCAATTATATAATGTTTGCTGTAAAGACTGTATGGTATTCTTGAAAAACAAAATGTTAATTTGTCAATAATTTTCACAGAGGTGTCAAACATTTGTATACAAGTGTATATACAGTGTGTCAAACACTATGTAGCCATAGTGTATACAAGAATTTCCCCACTGTGGGATCAATAAAGTCTTATCTTATTATAAAAATCACACTTATTTACACGTCAAATTTAACGTATCACAGCATCTGCAGAAGGTGGTGATTTCAGACTATAATTAAACATATTAACAAAAAAATGTCTTTTTCTACTTGTGCTCCATAAGGAGGGGTCTACCTCTACCTTTTCGACCACAGAGCGTCCAACCTGGCCTGGCCAGAGTGGATGGGTGTCATCCATGGCTACGAGATTGAGTTTGTCTTTGGGTTGCCACTGGAGAAGAGACTTAACTACACATTAGAGGAGGAAAAATTGAGCCGACGGATGATGAGATACTGGGCCAACTTTGCCAGAACTGGGTGAGAAACACAGACTTTAAATAATTGGTCTGCTGTACTTCATCTACTTTTTGTAAAGTTAGCAGAGTCAGAGCCAAGAGGACAAACTTGTTCCTCTTTATTAGTTCAAGGCTCTGCCATGAACTTAACTTTTACAGGGTGATATATTCTCTGTGTTTTAGTTGAAACTGTCAAAAAGTAATAATTCTACTACATGCTACATGGTATTAAGGTCATAGTGTACACTACTGGTCAGAAGTTTTAGAACACCACATTTTTTCTGATTTCATTTTTAATTTAAATTCAAGCAATTCAAGTCCCAACAAATACTCGAAATGGTACAAAAGTAGTGCTCAACTGCAAGAGGTTAAAAACAGATAAGGTTACCCAGGACTAAAAAATAATTTTACAAGAAATTAAACAAGAAATAGGTTAACAACTTATAGTTGTTGTGCAGCATTGGACATTGATCAAGCCTTGGAAGCTGGTGCTACCATTTCCTACAGCTGTCCCAATTTCTCTTGATTACTTTTACTACTTCTTTCTGGATAAAAGTAATGTTGGAACACACTCTGGGACCATACCCTTGTGAGCATTATTTGAACAGTATTTTACTGCAGGACAATTAACCAGACCATCATAACACGTAGTAACAATGTAGTCTTTCTACAGAAACATTGCAAAGAATATCAAGGTGTCAGTGAGTACACTTTCCTTCACCATCAAAAGGTACTAAGAAACTGGGGGAAACTCTGACACAAACAAGTCTGGCAGATTCAAAGCCACGTTTCTGAGAGTCAACAGCTTTCGTGATAAGTGGCTTATAGGACAGCAGTTTCAAGCAGACCTTAATAGTGGTTGTAGTAAGTAAGTCTAAATTTCAACTGTTAACAGAAGACTTTGAGTTGCAGTATTGACTGGTCGTGCTGCAGCAAGAAAGCCATTGCTTGATACTTCAGAATATCAAAAAGAAGCTTGCCTAGACCACAAAACATCACGTGTTATGAACTGATGAATAGAAATTTTAAATCTTTATCATGCAGGATTTTTGTATGTAGGTCGAAGAGTGGTTAAAACCCCATTGAGCTGGTTTGGGATGAACTGGACAGAAAAGTGAAATGCTTTCATTTCAGAGTACAATGAGACATATCTTTTAAAAATTTGGGTGTTGGACATGGTAGTATATTCTGCTTCCTTCACCTGTCCAGAAATGTTTGATCAAAGTGCTGAATTCTGTGCCACTGGCATTGGTGGATGTTAGAAATGTTGCGGATATCAGTTTAAGTAGAGATTCTGAAGATTGCATTCACTTCAGCCCACAATCTGGTCACTGTCTCATTAGTCAGTTTTGGGGGACCCAAGTTGGAGTAATTTCAGGAGGAAGGCATGCAGAGTGCCGCTAGTGTTAGAGAGAATATTTAATTTCGTTAACACTGATGAAGTTTGTTTTTAAATAACCTTGAATGCATACCAATGGATCCCTGAAGGGGGGAAGAGCAATTCAATTACAAATGTAATTGTCTCACACACTGATGTGTGTAAATATCTCTATCAGAGAAGGAAACAGACAGGGCGAACTACTGTTAACTACAAAGTTATTTTCATGCAGTGGTGAAATATAATGCATTTGGACAAGACGGGGTAAGGGGGGAGCCCACCACACTCGGGGGGGTTCCCAGGAGTCTAAGCCTATAGCAGCAAGTAAGATCAGATTCACAGTGACTGTGGAGCTGTAAGATTTATCAAAAAGGAAGGTTTTAAGTCTGGTCTTTAAAGTAGAAGGTGTCTACCCCCTCATTCTGGATTGGGAGCTGGTTTAACAGGAGAGGAGCTTGATAACTAAAGAGTCTGCCTTCCACTCTAATTTTGGAAACTGGGAAAAACAAGTGGCTCTGCATTCTGAGTTTGAAGTGATCCTATCAGATGATATGGTACAATGAGGTCTTTCAGACATGATGGAGCTTGACCGTTAGGACATTGTATATCAGGAAGAGGGTTTTAAATTCTTTTATGGACAATTATTTTGCAGTTTAGCATTAAGAATTGGACTCTCAAGGTGTTAAACTTTTGCTGTCCTCCTCCTGACATTAGAAATCCTAATGTCAACCACGATGGGTTGGTGGACAGCAGGAAGCGCTGGCCTGTGTTTACTGTCAGTGAGCAGAAACATGTTGGCCTCAACACTGAACCAATGAAGATCCACAAAGGTCTCAGGAACCAGATGTGTGCTTTCTGGAACCGTTTTCTGCCACGCCTCCTCAATATCACTGGTAAATATTCTTCTGCATGCTGCACATGCTGTTTCCAGTTCAACTTACACAGTCACATGTTTTAAGGGAACCAATTTATCTTAATGTTTGCTAAGCCTGAAAGAAAGATGTTAAGGTTGGCATAAGTGTATTCTGTATGTGCATACAGAATATGTTTTATCAGGTTTTCACAAACAAAGGCCCGGATAAAACATAAATTAGGTGAATGCAAAGTAGTTTTACAATAATGTAAGTATATTACAAAAGAAACAGGATTTTAGTTAGTAGTTGTGAATTAACAATCAACTACTATTAGTCTTTGCACAACAAGGTGATGTCTGTACATATTGTATATGTAGATTTAAATATTAGTATAATATTTGAAATCATTTACAAATAACAGGACTGATCAGTGAAATGGCTGTATGAAAGGCTGCAACAGTAGCTACCACCCTGATGAATAAATCTATTGTAAAAAAAATGATGTAAAAAATGTATTTAAGATTTGAGCATATTGTAAAAGGTATTTTAAAATTTCCTTTTTAATTTTAGTTTTAAACTAATCTGAGAATTTCCCCCTTGCAAGCAGGGGCCTTTTACTTTTTTAATTTGAAATATCTACAAAAGTATCTTAACACTCACTAACACAAAATAAACTATTTGAATTAATAAGCAAATGGAACAACATACTTACTGTAGGTTTTAGTCTTTCTTCAGACCTTCAGATCTTATATTAGACCCACCATCTTGAGATTTTAACCAACCAAAATAAATAACATGCTTCAGCTGCTGCAGTTTTGCAAAAAACAAGCAAACAAATAAAAATTATTATTATAGCGAAGGTGCAGCTGTCCACAACTCTTCCCATTATGTCTCTGTATTTCCTTTGTCAGACAACATAGATGAGGCAGAACGTCAGTGGAAAGTGGAGTTCCACCGCTGGTCATCCTACATGATGCACTGGAAGAGTCAGTTTGACCACTACAGCAAGCAGGAGCGCTGCACCGACCTCTAGGAGTTGAGAAGGACAGGGAGAAGGGAAGCGGAGAGATAAGGTTATGGCCATTTCCTCCTTAGCTCCTCAGTAGAGTCTAACTTTATTACATTTTTTATGTTTTGTCTTTAGCTACACACAAACACAGGCACACCTGTGTTCTTTATTTATATTATTTATACTATTTATTTATTCATTGTTTTTCCTAAGTTTGTGTGTACAAAGGCGTGTGTGTGTGTGAGTGTATGTGTGTGTGTGTTAAATAAATTTTGGTTAATGGAGGGAACTTATGCCATAATGGAGGAATATTTGAAATACTTGTCAAAACTGTGTCATTACCTCGGGTATGTTTGTGATATGTTGTCTCTACATTACACCACTAACGGTTCACTCATGACTCCCTTGTCTGTGTTATTGTCCCAAACACTAATTTGTTCCCAATTCTTTGCTTCATAGCATATCATATTATTTTTAGGACCCAATGACCCTTTAGTCTTGTTCTTTTACATTACCGCAGTTTAATTTATTTCCCATACCTGTCAAGTTCTTCTTTGCATTGTTTTTATCTGATTTGTTATCATAACCTGAGTTACATGCAAGACATTTGTTGAGTCAAAATATTCCTTGAAAAACGCCCAGTTCTCTAAAATGTCATTAGGAAATACTCTGTGCTGGGTAACGTGACTTACAGTTTTTAATAAGTTTTATATCCTATAGTTATGCTGTGAACAGTAAGATATTTAGCCCAACCTATTAGTGCATAATTCTTATTATCACAATACCCACCTATAATAATATTTCCATTTTTACAATAAATATCAATTATTCCATGTTCAGTTGCTGCATGAAGAGATGAGAATCTTTCAGCCTTTGCCTAACACTTTGATCATGACATCTGTATTTTTTTATAGCAATTACATTTGAAATGATGTATGTGTGTGCATGCATGCGCGCTTGCATGTAAGTCACCCGCTCAGTCTTGCGTACAGCTGTGATGTATAAACGTGTCTGTGTATTTGTAAGGCACTCAAGCTTCTGTTCATTCATTCTCACTCATGTCATCTTACCGTATTTCTGTCCACCACTCTCTTTTCCTCCCCATCATTAATCCATCCTCCCATTCCTCCACGAGCTCCTCTGTCCTCTTGAATTTGTTTTCTCTCTCCATCACTGCCCTGTTTCAGGCCTTCATCCTTTGTGCTGTTCTTGCTTAAATCTAATCTTCTCTACGCTTTTCGTGTCATCTCCGTCTGTATGCAACCTCCACTCACTACCCTGCATGTTGTACTCACTTCCTTTAATATTCCAGTTCCTCTTCTTACTCTTGTGTCATACATGTATCTCCTTTCACCACTTTTAATCCCCTCCTTATTCCACATCTCTGCTTTCTCTTACCATCACACCAAAGCTTCGCCTGTCTCATCTTCCTTATCTCCTCATGCATCACTCTTCCCTTCCACCTCCTCATGCTGTGTCCCTGTCTCATTCCGTCCTCCTGGTTTCTCATTAGTCTAATGGAGGCAGAGTAATTTGCTCAGGAGGATAATGTGACAGAGTGCTGGCGCAGCTTCTGGCCAGCCAACAGAACGTGATAGATGGATGGAAAATCCAAGTAAAAGGCAGAGAGGTGAATAGGAGGAGAGAGAAGGGAGATGGATGGATCAGGCAGAAGGAGGGGTGGTAATGTGATGGAAAGATGTGATTTGAAAGGACAGTCAGATAAATACATCATTACCTAACTTTTGTCTTTAGAAAACTGTGTCCATGTGTGTTGCATTTTACATTAACTGGCACAGATAATACCGACAATATCATAACTGTCAGAAATGTTAAAAATTACTCAAAATGTCACTTGGAAAGGTTCTATATTAAGTTTCATTAAATCACAACAAAGCTTTTACTCTCATGCAGGACTTATATTAATGTTATATTGGTTTACAGTGAAATGTTTAATCTAACACTCACATTTGCAATTATAGGACTGTAAAAAAACACAGGAAGTACTTTAATTGAACAAATTATAGTCAACTTGACATCCAATTTTTGAGTTTTAATCAATGGAAATATGTACTTTCCAAAATCCAATCCAATCTTTGAGAGCACACAAACCAGCTTTTGTGAACTCCTTGGTTTGCAAGTCAGCATTTAAGAGTGAGCACTTTTTTTTATAGTAACAGTATCAATATATTATTAGTATTATATTAATTTTTGTTACAGAATTAATGTATCTAGATGTAACAATGTATTCAATTTTGTCTATGTTAGTCTATGTCTAACTGTGAATTATTGTTATAACAACTAAAACATGCAGTCAATGCCATCGAGATGCTGCAACAATTATACTTATATAGTGTAACATCTTTGTAGCAGGAGGTTTCTTTTCCTCATTCTTCTGCTTATACTTTTAAAAAGAATGTGTGTCCTGCTGCAACTTGCTAGTCAAAACTAGTAATTATTAGAGAAAAAGGGCAGAGCAAACGTAGAAACAAGCAAATATCTAGTTAGAATTGCAAATCTGACCATGCTCTTACAACCCCAGCTTGTGCCCCAGCTTGTGCTCATGAAATCCAGATTTATAACATTTAAAAACTGGCTGGTGTGGTATCAAAGCTTTTGGCTTGGATACATCCTCATCTTATGCAGCCTCTTGCTTTACTGATGCTTTGGGCTATTCCATATAGAGTGCACATAATTCATATTTTGGGAACAAGTTATTTTACTTAAGTATTTATCTTGTTCAAAAAAGTTCATGCACAACTTCATTTTAGTTAAAGAGTTATTTTGCACACAAAATAATACCTTATATGTGAAGTTATTTATGTTGTTTACACGTTAAGTTAAGATCTTTGAAAAATTATAATTGACATCAGAGGTCACAAGATCCGTAAGTTGTATGCACACATTTTGTGATGGGAACAAGATAGTTCACGGTCTCGTGGTCCTGTGTTTACAACATCCATATATTCTACATATTCATTAAAAAATCATGCACTAGATCATTTTGTTGTTACAGGATGTTATGTAAAGCAGATAATTCACTTCAAGCTCTGATTTTTTGGGATCAAGAACTATTTTTCCTTTAAAAGTTATGATAGCTGATTTCCAGCTTTCATCTGATGTACTCAACTAAAGAGAACGTTCTTCCAAGACTCTGGGTACTTTCTAGGAAATATTTACGTTATCATTTACTCAATATGATTTTTGACTTTAAACGCGTTCTATGGAATGCCAAAGAGGTCACAAGCTTTTCTTCTTCACAACCTTCTGGGTTTGATACCTTATTTAATCTTGCTTCATATCACCAGCAGGCGATATCAAACTAATAGGTGCCATTGCAAACAGTATTCAGCTTCATGCACCAGTACATGGGTTCATGTAATGGCACACGGAGCTGCATTCATAAAAATTACCTTTAACGAGTGATATGCAAAATCATTCATAAACATCTGCTAGTTCAACAGTTATGTTAAAGCGATGTAACAAGTATTAAACACAGAATGGCAGGGAAAAAGAAACTAATTGTGACTCAGTACCTTACTCCATTCACCTGAGTATGTTGTAGTCAGTGATTTGTTTTTCTGTTCCTGCCATAGTAGATTGGTGTGTTTGCTATGATCACTGTTCCTGTCCTAACTTCGGCCATTTTTATTTGAAGACTGGTAAGGAATTAAATCAGCTCTTTGATTGGCTGATGGCTGTTCCAGTAAAGCATATGTGTTGGCATGTAAAGCTCCTGTTTACGGATTGGGGCAAAGTAGTCTATCTTTACAATGATCTAAATATTATTAATTATAGGATTGAACCTGTTGTTGAAAACACTGTACACGTGAGGAATGCATGTGTGACTGGCTGCATGAGTGACACCTCCTCCACCTCCTCTCATGCCTTGTGACCCTGCTTCAGCCCCACCTCCTTTCTTTGTCCTCCCATCAAATCCTTGTGCATGCCATGAAGTCGACTAACCAGTTTATCCTACTTAACTTAGACTGTTATTTTCTGTAAACTTTGTACTTTTAAACAAAACTATTATTAAAATAAATAATATATCTCTAATGTTAGGTACCTTTGATGTTAGCAATAACGTAAATATATCAGTAAAGAAATATATTTGATATTTAAATGCAGTGAAAATATTATCTGATAAAATAATAAAAATTGATGAAGGTATGCTTTAAGAGCAATATTATTTTCAGTATAAACAAAAATGAGTGCCATAAATCTTTTTCTTGTATTTATCTTTTGGATTTGTATCAGTCCTCTGGCTCATTGTTGTTTGTTCCAGTCAGTAGTACTACAAGTGTTGAAGGCTTCTGTATCTTCAGTATGTCTCTGTGTATCACAAATGCTGACTTGATTAAGCTATAGCAACATAAAATAAACACATCCTGCTGCTTCTCTCCACCTTGGCATTTTATTGAGTCGTAACATGCAGATGCTTCATCTAGAATCATTCAGAGTTTGTGATTTAGGATTTTAATGCTATGGATCAAGGCCTAAAAGAATCACTGTACAAAAAGACACAAACAGGACATCCCAAATACAATGTACTCTGCTTTAGTTCAATTTTCATATACAGTAGTCTCAGCAGCTGTAACTTTGATGTACAACGTAAATAATGAAAGATCCTGAAATGAGCAACGACATGCAGCTTACTTAGCATCACACTGGTATAAAGCTAGTATAATTCTACATTGAAAATATAAATGCAGAAAGTCATTTCTTACTTCTATGTGGGCTGGAGGCTTGGTTGGTAAAGCATGAGCCCACACATCAGGTATGTCCTTCAGTGAGACACTAGGCTTTAGGTCAACAGGTGCCATCTATGGCAGACCTCTGTTTTTCCAGGGGAATGGGTTGAATGCAAAGCACACATTTCACTTTGTGTAAATGTATATGTTCTCAATGAGAGTTAGACATCTCTTATATATACATACAAACATGCATACATATATACCAGTAGTTCATATTCTCATCTCTTGTTTAGAAAAGATTTTAGATCATAAAAGACAGAAAAAATATGTAAGGTGAAGGCAAAACGTACCTGTGGTGATAGGAATACTGGGGGATGTGACTCCGAAACTGGCAGAGTGGCTCCGGTATATTCCAGGAACAAGAAGAGTGCAGTCCTAGCAACAGCTAAGATACTGCACATTTGAGAGTCTTACTCTGAGACTTTCACACCCAATTTGGAAAACTCAAAATTCACTTCTATTTGTTATTGTGCACCATTCTCCAGTCCCTTAATCTGAATTCTGATTTTCTAGCTGACTTAGTGCTTAATGCAGATAAAGTCGTCATAGTGGGCGATTTTAACATTCATGTAGATGCTGACAGTAACTCCCTCAACACGGTTACTTCGTTATTAGATTCAGTTGGTTTCTCTCAAAATGTAAAAGAACCCACTCATTGTTTTAGTCACAACCTAGACCTTGTCCTTACATACGGCATTGAAATTGCTAAACAGTATTTGCTCATAATTCTTCTCTGACAATTTCCTAATAATATTTGAATTTAGTTTAGACAAAAGTTTTGCTTCAGTAGGTGTTTATCTGAAAACACTGAACAAATTTAAGGAAATGATCCCTTCATCATTTACTTCAACATGTACTGATATAACTGAGAGTAGCCTCATTAACTGTACTCCTGTACAAGTTGATTACCTGGCTGATAATCATGCAGCATCTTTACATTCCATACTTGATAGTGTTGCCCCTCTGAAAAAGAAGGCAGTAATTCTGAACAGGCGATCTCCAGGTTATAACTCGCAAACCCGCAATTTAAAGCAGGCGTCACGAAGACTAGAAAGGAAGTGGCGTTCCACTCATTCACAAGAATCACGCTTAGCCTGGAAAAAGAGTTTATACTTATACAAATTAGCCTCCGTAAAGCCAGAACAGCTTATTATTCATCACTAATACAGGAAAACAAGAACAACCCCCGGTTTCTTTTCAGCACTGTAGCCAGGCTGACTAAGAGCCATAGTTCAGTTGAAACTAGTATTTCCTCAACTCTATGTAGCAATGACTTCATGACCTTCTTCACAAACAAAATTGTAGCTATTAGAAATAAAATTCACCAGACCCTCCCCACAAATACAACAGAATTAGAATCATCAGTAAGTCCTCAGTCCCTTTTAGACTGCTTTGTGCCCATAGACCTTGCTGAGTTAACTACAACTTGTCAGAAACGGTGGCACAAGAATAGTTTGGTGGACTCAAATAACTAATGGCCGGACAACACAGAACTGGTTAGAAAAGATTTTATTGAATTTATCAGAGGAATGCTGGAATGGACCGGAGCAGGCACTGCAGACGGGGGTGGCACTGTGGAAAGCAGGATGCAGACACTAACAGAATGGGGGTGGAAAGTCCTTGATCATAGTCCATCAAAGAACATCAAATCCATAATCCAGATAGAAGGGTCAGAATGAGCAAGCAGGGTCAGGTCCAAATAATCCAACACACAGACGTAACAAACTAGCCAAGTCCAAAATCCAAGAATCCAAGTCCAGAAACAAGCAGAAGAGTGATCACACTAACTTACGGAGCCGGGGTTCAGACAGACAGGGAGGTCCAGGGACGGGTCAGGGTCGTATCAGGTAATCAAATAGTTCAGGTTTCCAAAAGGCTTGAAAGCAGCTTCACCGAGAGATCAGCAGACAATCTGGCAGAGGAGAGAATGCTGCAGGCCTTCTTAAGAAGGGGAGAGCACAGGTGGAAATGATTAGGTAGATTGCAACACGGGAGGGAGAAGGGGGAGCAGTGACAGGAAATGACCAAATAAAGAGAAATGACCAAATAAAGAATCTAAACCAACAAAAAACTGCTCAATGTTTTGTTGTTCTTTTGTTGCTCTGTTCTTTTCTCTCTCCACTTTCCACTCAGCCCAACCGGTCCAGATGTTCCACCCTGAGCCTGGTTCTGCTGGAGGTTTCTTCCGTTAAAGGGAGTTTTTCCTCTCCACTGTTGCCTATAGCTGCTCAAGGGGGATTTGTTGGGTTTTCTCTAAATGTTTGTATAGTCTTGACTTTATTATGTAAAGTGCCTTGAGATGATCTTGTTGTAAATTGGCAACATATAAATAAAGTTGAATTGAATTGAATTGAATATGCACACTTGTGCTGTTTGTACATAAAATTATATAATTCAAACAAAAGAATACTGTACAACGTGAATTCTAAAAGCAACAAAACACTTCACAGTGGAATGTATAACATCAGAGGGCCCGGATCTGTGGATATATACTGTATTAACAGTTGTAGGTCAACAGTTTGCATTATCATTGATTCTGTGTGTGTGTGTGTGTGTATATACACATATGCACATATCTACTACTTCTCTTTGGGCTTTTCCCATCAGGTGTCGCCACAGCGAATCATCCTTTTCCACTTCACTCTATCCTGGACATCTTCCACTCTGACACCAGCTAACCTCATGTCCTCTGTTAGAACATCCATATATCTCCCCCTTGGTCGTCCTCTCGCCCTCTTGCCTGGCAGCTCCATCTCCAACATCCTTCTACCAATATATTCACTATCCCTCCTCTGCACATGTCCAAACCATCTCAGTCCGGCCTCTCTGACTTTGTTGCTAACACAGGCAACGTGCGCTGTCCCTCTGATGAGCTCGTTCCTAATTCTGTCCAACCTTGTCACTCCTAAGGAGAACCTCAACATCTTCAACTCTGCTGCTTCCATCTCTGCCTCTTGTCTCTTTCTCACTGCTACTGTCTCTAACCCATAGAGCAGAGCTGGTCTCACCACTGTCCTGTACACCTTTCCTTTGAGTCTTGCTGACACTCTTCTGTCACACAAATCTCCTGACACTTTCCTCCACCCATTCCAACCCGCCTGCACTTGCCTCTTCACCTCTTTTCCACACTCCCCATCACACTGAACTGTTGACCCCAAGTACTTAAACTCCTGCACCTTCTTCACCTCAGCCCCTGTAACCTCACGCTTCTACCTGGTTCCTCTCATTTACACACATGTATTCTGTCTTACTACGACTGACTTTCATGCCTCTTCTTTCCAGAGCAAACCTCCACCTCTCCAGCTGTTCCTCCACCTGCTCTCACTGCAAATCACAATGTCATCTGCAAACATCATTGTCCAGGGAGATTTCTGTCTGACCTCATCTGTCAACCTGTCCATCAGCATAGCAAACAAGAAGGGACTCAAAGCCAATCCTTGGTGTAGTCCACCTCCACCTTGAACTCCTCTGTCTGACCCACGGCACATCTCACCACCGTCATGCTTCTCTCATACATGTCCTGAACTACTCTGACGTACTTCTCTGCCACTCCCGACATCCTCATACAGTACCACAGCTCCTCCCTCGGCACCCAGTCATACGCCTTCTCTAAATCCACAAAGACACAATGCAGCTCCTTCTGACCATCTCTGTACTTTTCCATCAACAATCTCAAAGCGAAAATGTCATCAGTGGTGCTCTTGCGGGGCATGAAACCATACTGCTGCTCACAAATCTCCACCTCCTTCCTAAGCCTGGCCTCCACTACTCTTTCCCACAGCTTCATTGTGTGGCTCATCAGCTTTATCCCTCTGTAGTTGCTGCAGTTCTGCGTGTCACCCTTGTTCTTGAAGATCGGCACCAGAACGCTTCTCCTCCATTCCTCATAGAATCCTGTTAAACAGACTGGTTAGAAACTCCATTGTCTCTCCTAGACACTTCCACACCTCCACAGGTACGTCATCAGGACCAACAGCCTTTCCGCTCTTCATCCTTTCAGAGCCTTCCTCACCTCATCCTTTCTAATCTCTGCTATTTCCTGCTCCACAACATCCACATCTTCCTCCCTTCTTTCCCTGTCATTTTCCTCATTCATCAGCTCCTCAAAATACTCCTTCCATCTTCTCTGCACACTCTCCTGGCTTGTTAGCACCTTTCCATCTCTGTCTTTAATCACCCTTATCTGTTGCACATCTTTCCCATCCCTATCTCTCTGTCTGTCTATCCTGTACAAGTCCTTCTCTCCTTCCTTCGTGTCTAACCTGTTATACAGCTCAGCTCACACATATGCACATATACAAAATGTTAACAAGGTACAAAAACTTACCTTACAACTGAGAGGTGTTTTGTTAATTGTTAATAAAAGTAACTTACAGATCTGTTTTAATAACATTTTCAAACTAAACACTGACACAAACAATGACACTAAAATGACTAATCAGCTGCATTGGCACAGTAAAAACAAACAAAAAAACCTACTTGACTGTCATGAGTCCACTCCGGTCACTGTTGCCCTGGTTACCTTAGTTTGTTTCTCCGCGTTTTCTATCTTACACTGCTCCTCCCCGTGCTCCTAATCACCTAATTCTGATCACCTGTTGCCTCCCTATCTTAAGCCCCTCTCACCTGTTTCTCATCGCCGGATCAACTTGATTCATTCTCAGACACCCGCTCTTGTTGTGAGCTTCCCTGTTGCCTGACTCCCTCGTCGTCTTGTGTTTTTTGTGAGTAAGAAGATTTTGTTATTTTTGTGGATTTTTTGGTTTTGGGTTTTTGGCTCCCGGGTTTTCTACTTTTTGGGTTTTGTTATGCCCGGTCGAGTTTGCGTTGTTTCCTCTGGTTATTGTTTTTTCCAAGTCTACAACACAAAAGTTTTTCGCTTGTCCTTTTTCGGCTAGCCGCTTTCAGTTGATAGTTTGTTTCTCCTAATTTGTTACTTTGGATTGTTTTCTTCCTGTTGACAACCTTACCTGCTCCTGGCCGATTCCTCTCGAGACTGCCTTCTCCAGCCATCTATACCGCTACCGCTTATCCCTCTGTCGTTTCCTTCGGTCCTGGCCAGCAGCAGTCAACCACCATCACCACAACGCTCAATAAACTTGGTTCTGTGCTTCAATTTCTGCGTCCTCCAGTCTCTTTTCTGGGTCCTCTAAAAATACTAATAGTAGTCGTGATATTGACAGACAGCAGCCCTTTAGCTAATGTTCCACCTCGTGTTTTAAACTCCTATTTTTATACGATTCCGTAGTTGTTGATTGTGGAGCTAAATTACTTTAGTATATTTTGCAATATGAATACTCAATTTATTTCTTGTATTAGGAATCTCCTAACTTAAGCTCTGTAATTGGGACAATATTGACTATATAACTTGTCTGTCTGGCTGAGGGGGTACAAATAACCTAAAATGATAGATATCCAAATACGCTTTTATCAAAATCAGACCTACAGTGACTTACAGTTTGAGTATCCTAGAATAACCTGTATTTTCGTGACTATGATGTAAGGTCCCAAGAGCTCAAGGTCACCGAAAGAGATGACTTTATTATTTTTCTTTTTAACAATTTAAGTTTGAGCCATGTTAAGTTGAAGACCTTTTAAACTGTGCACATTTCCAGACTGTCGTTGTACACATCACACAGCTCCACAATGAACGAGATACTGTACAGGAACAGCAAACACACACCAAACAGCAGTGCTCTGCCTCCTCTCACTAACTCAGCACTGTGATACCAATTTTGCCACTTTCTCACTAGATGTAGCAACCTTTAGTGGACAACTATTGACATATGTAGTTACTTGTTGGTCAGACTTTACCTAATTACTGTTGAGATGATCTCATTTGGCTGTAGCTTTTGCACTATGTTCAGTGTGTAGGACAGAACAACGGCATGTTGTGTAGGAAATGAGCTGCAAATATTCCTAAACTACTTCTTCATTTCTGTAAAATGTAGCTTCCCTTTTCTCTCTGAATCCACAGATTCATTGTCATGTTTAAGTTATACATTTTCATTATATTTCAGTCAATAACAGTTTGCTTGTCAAAAGGTTTTGAAATTCAAGGTGCATTTTGATGCCTGGGGGGCAGCACACTGGTAGAGTTGTTATTCCTGCTACATCACAGCTAGAACGTTATGGGTTCATATCCTGACTGACTGACTTTGGTTGTTTGCACGTTCTCCCCGTGCTTGCATGGGGTTTTCTCCCACAGTCCAACACTTTATGTTAATTGGTGACTCAGGAGAAGTGATTACAGATAATGAAAGGATATATTTCAATTTCTGAGGAATCAGAGAGAAGAGTTAATTTGGCCATAACTACACAAACTTAGATGCTTGACACACTGCAGTTCTAAAGATTAATTAGATAACATTAGTTATTTTTAGGCCTGCATTTTGGGACCGAAGTGGTCTATTACAATGATATTGTACAAGGAGATCTTTCAGGTATGATGGAGCTTGACCGTTTAGAGCTTTATAGGTAAGAAGAAGGGTTTTACATTCTATTCTACATTTAATGGGAAGTTAAGTTAATCGAAGTTCAATAAAATAAATGATAAAATAAAACATTGAAGCACCGCTCACAGTGCACACCAAGTGCTTTGGTCGGCTTCACCACTGGTTTACCAGAGTGCAAAAGAATACAAAGGAATACAAAAATATCTGTGGTGACTCCTTCTTGACAAAACAGTCAACATTTTACGGAGAACACAGCATTTTCTAGCATTGCAGTATCGATCCAGACTTCATGCTTTCTGCCCGCTCCAGGTGTTCCCAGCATCCCTTGTGCTTGTCAGGTTACCCCCAAAAGGGCTACGCCCTCTGGTGGCAAACCCTGCAACCGCACTGCCACTGTCACCTGGCTACACTAATGAAGGTGAAATATGATCTCTCTTACCAATCCCAGTCAGTAATCTTGCTGCAGCATTTTGGATTAATTGAAGGCTTTTCAGAGAGTTACTGGGGCAGCCTGAAAGTAGAGAATTACAGTAGTCCAATCTAGAAGGAACAAATGCATGAACCAGTTTTTCAGAATCGCTTTGAGACAGTAGGCTCCTAATTTTAGCAATGTTCTGTAGGTGGAACAAGGCTGTTCTAGAGATTTGTTTTATACGTGAGCTAATTGACAAATCCTGGCCAAAAATGACTCCGAGATTCCTTGCAGTACTACTGGGGGCAAGAGTTATGTCATCTAAAGTAACAATATGGTTAGAAAACATGTTTCTTAGAATTTTAGGCCCAAATACAATAACTTCAGTTTTATCTGAGTTTAGAAGAAGGAAATTATACGTCATCCAGTCCCTTATGTCTTTTAAACATGCTTGTAATTTGATTAATTGATTTGTTTCATCAGGTTTCATAGATAGATATAACTGCGTGTCATCAGCGTAGCAATGCAAATTTACAGAGTGTTTTCTAATAATGTTGCCAAGGGGAGACATATATAGAGTAAAGAGTATTGGTCCTAACACAGAGCCTTGTGGAACTCCATAACTAACTTAAGTGTATGTGGAAGATTCATCATTAACATGAACAAATTGGAATCTATCTGATAGGTAAGATTTAAACCAGTTTAGTGCTGTTCCTTTAATTCCAATAACATGTTCTAGACTCTGTAATAATATTCTGTGATCAATGGTGTCAAATGCAGCACTAAGATCTAACAGAACTAGTATAGAGACAAGTCCGTTATCTGAAGCCAGGAGAAGATCGTTGGTGACTTTAATCAGTGCGGTTTCTGTGCTATGATGAACTCTAAATCCTGACTGAAATTCTTCAAACAAGTTGTTTCTGTGCAGGTGGTCACATAATTGCTTTACAAGTACTTTTTCAAGTATTTTAGAAATAAAGGGGAGATTGGATATTGGTCTGTAATTGGCTAAGACACCTGGATCCAGACTAGGTTTTTTTAAGTAGAGGTTTGATTACAGCTACCTTATAGGTCTTTGGTACATATCCTGTTTGTAAAGATAGATTAATGATATCTAATATGAACGTGTCTAATAAGGGTAGAGCGTCTTTGAGCAGTCTAACTGGAATAGGGTCTAGCAGACATGTTGTTGGTTTAGATGCCATAATAGTTGAAGTTAACTCAGCAAGGTCTATGGCCACAAAGCAGTCTAAAAGGGACTGAGGCCTTACTGATGATTCTAATTCTGTTGTATTTGTGGGGAGGGTCTGGTGAATTTTATTTCTAATAGCTACGATTTTATTTGTGAAGAAGGTCATGAAGTCATTGCTACATAGCGTTGAGGAAATACTAGTCTCAACTGAACTCTGGCTCTTAGTCAGCCTGGCTACAGTGCTGAAAAGAAACCGGGGGTTGTTCTTGTTTTCCTCTATTAGTGATGAATTAGTGACTATGGCCGCTGGAGTCTCTAACTTCATGTTTCTGACTATAGAGTCGCCAATTACCAGAGTTTTTTCCTCAGCGGGTGTGTCGCTGGAAGCGTGGTGAACCTCGGGCGTTTGTGTAGCATTAGATCTCTTACGAACGTCACCCAGCTGGCCTGGCTTCCTGGCTGCTCGGGCACTGCTGGGGAACATCTAACAGTGGCTATGCTAGGTTGGTCCGCACCAGCTACCGGGGCCTGACTAGCTGGATTGTTTTTCATGGTGCGGAGCCGTGCTTCCAATTCAGAGAGCCTCACCTCCAAAGCCGCAATAGCCTCACACTTATTACAAGTGCCATTATCACTAAAGGAGACAGAGGAAAAACTAAACATGTGAAACACTGAACAAGTCATAGGAGAGACAGAAGGAGACGGAGAAGCCATTTCTAAGTTCTAGGCTAGCGAAGCTATGATCAATTAAGTTCAGTTAGTGTTAGCTAGTTTCTTTTTTTTTGAGAATGCTACTGTTTAAAGACATATTAGGTCTGTCAATCTATTAAAATTTCTATTAACAGTAAATCACTAATTAACCAGACACATTTTAATTGATAGAACTTACTGTAAGGAGAGATTTTTTAAGTTTTCATAAAAAATTGACACATGGTACGGTACCTAATAAACTGACAACTACGTAAAAATGATGTCACATAGACTCAATGAATTATAGTACTAAGATAAATCACTGGCTGCAGTTTAATAATAAAGAACAATAAATCTCTTTAGCTTAGAAATGTGATTCATCAACAGCCTTCCTATGAAAACCCATATAAAGACATTGGATGGAGACCATGGATTGACATTACCATTTTTTCTGCCTGTTTATGCTTGTTCGAAAGGTTTAAATTTCACGTGGCAATAAAGTAATGAAAAGACACTGGAACCTTAATGTCTTAAGTAAGCGGGGATGTCTCCTATCCCTTTGAGAGCTGCAGCTTGACCGTGTTAGTGCAATACAAATCGCAACCTCCGTTCGACACAGTGGAGCACACAGTGGAGAAACTGCAGCATGAACACCACAACCATAACTTTACATCTACTTATCTCATTCGGTAAACTCTGTTAGTGCAAATAAAAAGCTGGGAATGAGAATCAATTGGTATTCACATTTGCACTCTTGAGCCCTGTATCAATGAGGCTATGGGGTCATTGTGACAGAACCTGTATAAGGCAGCCCAAAAATGATGGCATTAAAAGTGACTGTGTGAGTAAGCAAGTTTGAAATGCACAGACGTTTAGTGGGTTTGTTGGGTGTTAATATCAAGCCCGTGTTTACTAGAACACATTTTTCTTCCCATCTGATTTGTGGCTTTATTAGAGTACTGTGTGTACATATACTGTATATAGTTGGTGTATAATGTTTGTGTCTGTGTGTATGTCTCTGTGTTTTAAATACAGTATAAATAAGCACACATAATATAATTACTGGCATGTAGGTGAGGAGAGCTGGTAGTGTGTCTACAATGTCACACCAGCAGCAAAGCAAAAATGAAGTTCGATTGGGGCATATATTCTTTGTTTGATTAATAATCAATAAATTTTCTTTATCTCTGAAAAAATACTCTGCTTCAGTAGGAGCAACTAGACCATTGTGTTGATCCAAACTGACAAAACAGCATCAGGTTGAGGAGGTTGTTACAGTTCCGCGTTTATAACTTATACCACCATCTTGTGTATGAATTGAGTAACTGTTTTAAGTATTTCTATTGACTGTATGGGGATTATATACATATATACATACATTATAAAGATACATATAAAGATACATATCCTGTTATATTAGCTATCATACAGCATGGTTTGTAGGGCTTAGATGGCTTGGCAAGCTTGGCAAGCCATCTAAGCCCTACAAACCATGCAAAGAGTAACAGTAACACACTTTTCAGTGGCATCTTTTTCATTTTCTGATTTCCTTTAAAGGCACAAAAACTATGAAGAGTGTGCAAGGTTCAGAACAATCTTTATAGACTTTAGTTTACTGAAACTGATGACTTTTGCCTTACAATTGAATACCTGCTAAATGTTATTACTGTCACAATATAATATTACTACATGTGTACTGTAGAAATAAAATAGAATAAGCACAGAATTACCAAGCCTAAAACCTTTTAATTTATTATTTATACCTAACAGACCAAAATGTCATTAGCCTGTAATCACTGGAACCATATTCACATGCTGATTCTTTTGATTGCCCAAGGAATTAAAGACAGTTAAGACTTTATTGTTGCATTGGAGTGACATTGAATAGAGTTCAGCTCAGGTGAGCTCTGTCTCAGTGTAATCCCAGGATATGTCTGGGCTGAGCTTAAGGGGTATAATAACCCAACATGAACCAGACTTGAAACAACATCACATTGTAATCATTTAAAAAAGTCGAGAACATAAAATCTAATTGTTTTTAAATGTGAATTCCAACATTCACTGAAGGCTTGATATGCACTTACCTTATCCTCAGCCCAAAATCATGGCAGCTGGATCATTGCTGAAGCACCATTTCAAAGCCCTAGAGAAAATTCAACACACTTTTCTGTCAAACCTTTCAACACTTGTCCCTGTAAGTCTCTAAGCAGAGTGTGCAGCATAACATGTCTGCTGCCGACTGCCAACTGGCCAAAAAATTTGTGGCAGTTAATTGAGCACCTTTTCCATGTACAGTAGCGCAAGGGTATGTGCTATCACATCATATTTTCCATAGACATTGTAGTATTTATCTATTTTAAAAACCGCCCCAATGTACTGTGTCATGCACCCCATGCCTGAATTCTAGCACCCTGCTGGAGAACTTTGTTGTGTAATCAACCTACTGTAAAGCACTAACCATTCAACCTGACGTGCCACATTTTATTTAACCTTTTCTTGGCTATGATCTTCAAAATCTAATCAGTTCATCCTTGAAGAAGTGACCTCAAGGTATTCCTGAAATATCGCATTCACAAATGGAACAAACAAACAAACAGATGGACATATAAAATGATGTACAGATCTATGGGCAACACAAATACATAAGTAATGTTCATTTTTTTATCTACCTGTTTGATTTGTTTTTCTTTGGTCCTCATCTAACTCCCTGCCTAGAAGCTCTGTAGGGGAGAGCTGTAATTTTTCTTGTGCCTCTTTTCTCCTGCTTTTTTCTGTTGTAAGAGAATCAGGTTTATGAAAAATGCATGTTAGAAACACTACTGGGCCCCAGCACAAACACAAACTATTCTACCTATTCATTAGCGTTGGCTGCAAGAAGACATTTATTTTGAAGCCGGCTACAGGAAGTCCCACAGTTGAATCTTGAGTAGGAAACACGTTTTTTTTTTTTTTTTTTTATTAAAATAGCTGAATAGTTTGAGTTCTTTGTTGGTACTTTCGAACCAGCAGCGGATGGATATCTGTGATGACAGTTTTGAACACTTTGGGTAATAGCGCAGATCGAGGTGAAGAAGCGACATGGATGATCTCATTTGCTCCGAGAGGAATATTTTCCACTTTCGGCTGGTTGAGTAAGATGCCAGCGCGGGTAAGGAAGAACCAAGAGGAGCCGAGGAAGAATCCGATCCATGTGGCAAACTTCCAAACTTTCAGAAAAGTTGTTAACAAGCAGAAAGTGGTAGAAAGTATCGTTAACTACAGTTAGTATGATGCGATACACGGTATATGGTTAAAATTTCCGCCAAATGGCCAAAACCTTAAAGGATTTTTAAATAAGTAACTGATCGACGACGGCGAACCTCCTCACCGCAGCTTCACGTTACATTCTGGGGTAAGTGAAACGTATTTACAGAGCAAATGTGTTTCTTTCAGCCTCAATCTGAACACTGACCACTTTCATCTTATGTTGGTTCATATGAGCCAAACCATACTAAAAAAAATAAATCACGGAGGAACAAAAGTTTGAATTTATATTAGGTTTCTTTAATTTTTACTTACCAGCCCAGTGAGTTCTACCGTCCGATGGAAACGCACTCTGTGGTCGAGGCAGGATTGTCGAGTATCTAAAAGTGACTCCGACCAAGCACCACCATGATTTTTATCCACTTTCTCTTCATAGAAATACCTTCCAAACCACGATGTGTTTTGTTCAATAACCTTTTGGGTATACATTTTTCAAGAAGAATTCAAGCCAAGCGCTGTGTAACAGTTATTGCAATACATGACAGGACAGTTTCACACAGAAAATACTCAGTCCTGTAGTTTTGTTTTGTGTGTGTCCTTGTCATTGTCTGTGGCCATTTACTTCACATTTTAACGTGCTAAAAGTCCAAGAAGTAACGTTTTAATGTGGCACATGATGACGCCACAATGGCTCCTGTAGCTGCTGTGCGTCAACGTCCAAAGATCGTTTTATCTGCGGTTACTGAGGATCTTGATAGTTCGGCTGCTAGACAGACACACAACAGATGTAAGTGTCAACGCCGGATTGCAGATGTGAAAAATTGTTGTCACAAGTATTCATTAAAAAGCAAATTTGTCAAGCATGCAAATTCTTCTGCTTTGCAAATACGTGTGGATACTTAAATATATAACTTAATATTATTTAATGTACATGGAATGTGCAGAACGGTTTTTAACAATAATGCAAAGGGCATCAGCCAGTACAGTTAAAAACGATGAGGTGCTGACAGTTGGTCTGCTTTGAGTATGTAGAAAAAGGTAAAATAATATAAAAAAATACTACAGTGTAAATAAAATTGAACCTGAGTGAGTGAGACAGTGTTGTACATATTAAGGTATTACAATATCATATTATATACAGGAAATGATAATAATACCATATTTTTATATCACACTTTTAAGAAATATAGCATTTTGTCAATCTGGGGCAAGATATACCAAATCCATGCTTGACAAACATGGATTTTTATGATTCATAAGGACAATCATTTTTCACCACACATGAGATAATTCACTTCATGCAATCTTTAATAAGTCATTGATTTGCTGCTTCTTCCACCACTGTAGAGATGGAGGGAGAGAAGGAGAGACAGAGGCAGCAGCGGGAGGAGAAAGAGAGTAATGAGGCAGAATGTGACAAGAACCATAACGATGATGCTGACAATGAAGAAGAGCAAGATTCCGAGGATGCTGCGTTGGTGTGGCAGACAAATTACAGCGAGGACAATCTGGGCCTTCCTATCATGCACTGGGAGGCGCTGAGCCTGCGCATTGCTGAGCTAGAGAAGCAAGAAGAGGAGAAGAAGGCAAAGGTCAGAGGTCATAGTCTGGGAGGGGGAAGCGGCGTCAAGACATGAGCCCTTTTTACATACGAACTCTGAACAATGTCCAGATTGTCAGATTCAGACATTTCTCAGAGTTGTTTTTTCACACACATAACATACAGCAGGAGGCTGCTGTGAAGCAATCTCACAGAGACGGGGGCGATCCTAGAGCCTGTTGGGGCCCTAGGCAAAAATGTATGCGTCATAAAGCCACTATGCTCAAGATATGGAAAATACAGTATAATACACACCACACCATGATGCACATAACACACTGACATACAGTAATAGTATTGCTTCATAATATGCTTGTCCAAATTTCTTTGCATCTAAATTTCATAACTTAGCTTGACAGTTAGCTTAGTGGAACATAGCTTTTCTGGGTTTACTACAGAACACGTGTTGTCTGAGTTAGCTGATTACTAGCAGCCTGCTAGCTAAGCTAACAAGTTGATGTGGACACATTTGGCTGCTCTGCTAACTGAGGTAGCTAAGACAACTAATGATAAATGTCAAAGTAAACAAAAGAATCAAGCATACCAGTAGAAATTAGTTATTCAACTGTCTCTTCACCACAATTATGGCTACACTATACTTTTAGTTAATGCTGTTTATTAATATATTTCATCCTGATTATCTCCACTGCTTTCTTTTTTTTTGGTTAGCTGAGTGAAAATGGGGTCCTCTTAGGGGGGTCATTGCAAACTTGGCACAAACTCATTGCTGTACATAGTTGCATGTTGTCAGCCCTCGGGGGGGGGGCCCCTACTGGCCTGCCGTTGCCTGCCTTGCCCAATGGCACAGAGCGCTTCTGCACAGATAGAAACTCGGACATCAGTGAGGGGTGGTGGCTCGTCTGAGTATGCAGGAGGCACAGCATGGTAGAAAACATAGTGTTCTCTTCACAGCAGCTAGAAGCCATGTCATTTTTTTCAGTTATTAAAAAAAACGCAGTGTGTTTTATCCACTCACATTACCTGAGCCTTGTACTGTCTAGCACACAGGATGCGGGTAATGTCTGGCCTGTCTCGGTTGGACGTGTGTGTGTTTTTTTTGTTTTCTTTGTTTCATACAGCTCCCCAGGATAAAGTCTAGAGAATTTCAGGGTGTCGAAACGTGTGAAAGCAGCTTTAGAGATAGAATATTTGCAACAGCACGGGATCAAAAATGATAACTTGTCATGGAACTTGTCTAGCTTTAATAGCACCAATAGGGGGTTTCAGATCTATTGATTTTTATTGAATTAGCCTCAGCACGTTGTGTGTAAAAACACTCATGTCAGAGACAGTTTGTCAAAGTCATGACGTTCAAAACCAAAGTGTTACTAGTGAAGGAGATAAAGCAGCCATACAACTGAGTGATTTAACTCCTGAATGGGCATTAGGCTTTTACGCAATGATTGTAGCATATTAAATTTTTATGGTTTTTCTTTTTTGCTAACACCAGACAGAACCAAAGGGTTCTTCTTATGACTTCTGCACTACGTTGATACCACGTTGCTGTCTTGTCGGGGAAGGATTTTATAACCAAACCATCTTGATTTATATTCTTAACCAGCCTTTACATATGACTTCAATTCAGGGACATTCTTTACTGTCTTCACCCTCAATTTCCATAAAGTTGATTCACATTAAAGGACATAATTATTACATTACTGTTACCTGATGTTGGCTTGCTGTGCAAAAGTTATCATGAACCAAAACACACTAAACTCTATATTGTTATATGGATAAGGGTTGGGATCTTCTTGTTTCATAACTAATTTGATGATTCATTTGTTATTGAGGATATTAATAAGATGGAATGGTTGAAGGGAATCTGAGGTTCAGGTGATGTTCACCAGCTGTTCAGCCTCATTTAACACATAATCCAAGCAAGATTATTATTCATTTTGCGAAAGTGTCCATGAAATCAGTTCTTGAATGAATTAAAACAAAAGCCCACATATGTCAATGTCAATTAGCCTATGGTCTGGCAGTATTATTTGTTATTGTCTATGCAGGAAAACCCCATAAGTTGTTTATGCCCTACAGGGCCACTAAGTGGTCGGACTCAGACTTTATGCAGCTTTTATTAACATCCGATATAACCCCGGGGAGGGTGGTGATGTCTGCAAATTTTAAGAGTTTGACAGACGTATGACTTGAGGTGAAGCTGATGGTGTACAGAAACAGGAGTAGGGGATCACAGCCTTTAGTTTTAGCCCTGTAGTTTTGGAATAAGGCTGTAACATAACAAAATGTGGAAAAGGAAAATCCCTCTGGGTGCATTGTATGTTAAAGTTTAGGGGGGTCAAATACATGTTTGCACAATTCATGTGCAAGGAGGAGGTCTGTGATCCTCCTGTAGATGGACTCAGGAACATTTAGCTGGAAAAGGGCTGTAGTGGGGCTATGATGAAGTTATGAAAATGCAGAGCTTCTATAGTCATTTAGTCCAGCGCACCTTGTTTTTTTTTTCTGTGCACCAATGCTGTGAAAAACATGTCCTATAAGAATCGATAGAGATGTCATTACTCTGTTTTAGGGCTTGGTGATACGGAACAATACTTCAGTGTATTGCCCAGCCATTGTTTTCTCTCTGCTTTAATGCAGTTAGGTCTGTCAGAGCCATGGGGCACTCCATGACATTTTTTGTGTAAACCTGATCCCCATGTACTGCCACTTCCACACTATTTCCTATTAAGAATATAGTCCTTAATTGTAAGGGGCCCAGAATAAATGCCCAGCTCCGACTTAAGCCATACTAAATAGAGATGCAGCTTGTAAATAAAGCCTCAGTGGTTTCTCAGTAGAAGGTTGTGAGGTTTAGACTTGCACAAGTCGCTCACATGTTAAGTTTTGGATGTTGATACGGTGTGTCTTCTGGCTGCCACATTGAGACAGATGCAGTAACTTGTATCAAACCCTTATTAGGATCTGGTTACAATGTTATTGAATCTCAGCAAACCATCGTTTACTACAGTTAAAAAGTTGCTGTTGTAAAACAGCAGTTGCTACTTTTTAGTTTTCCCTATAAATATACAGAGAGCAAAATGTCTTTTTTTCTGTTTGTTTCTTTGCTTTTTAGAGTGGAGTTTCACTGGAACAGAGCAGACAACCAGTCAGGTCGACAGAGGAGAGAAAGAGACGAGCGGAGAGCTGGGAGGAAGGTGAAGACACCTGCAACAGCAACCTGATGGCACTCACCTGCCGGTACACACAGTAAATACTCAACGTTTTTCTCATTTATGCCTTTTCTCTCCCTCTGCCAGCTGCAGTACTAGCCTGCCTTATTTCATGTCCTATAATCCCATCATTTTGTTTTAATCTAGGTACCGTAAATTCTGGACTATAGAGCGCACCTAAATTTAAGCCGCACCCGCTAAAATTTAAAAGAAATATATATTTTGTCACATATAAACCGCATCGGACTATAAGCCGCCAATATCCAGGCTGAGAAATAATATTTACATAGAAAGATGTTAAGATCTGTATGTCTGTTGTATGCGCTCCTACTCATTGTTCACAGTAGGCATGAGGATGTTCTGTGCGCTGTTTTACCGGCTTTACGCTAAAGAGTGCGTTTACGTGTATGTGTGACTGGTATAACACATGTCGAATGTACAGAGCCGACAAAAACAGAAAAGTCATGGTTTTATTAATCTTCCTCCTGTGCACTAAAACCAAGTTGCTTTATTTTTCTTCCTCCTGCGAACTGAAACCACTGAACACCAAACCACTGTCACTTTTTCTTCCTGCGCACTGTTAAAGCACAACTGCGCAACTATTAAGGTCGCTTCATTCTCCCGTGCACTGAAACCACAAATCGCTATTCATCTTCCTCCTGAGCATTGAAACCACTGTCACACTCTATTTCCTTCACGGATAGCCAGATCGATGGCTTCAAATTAAAAGCTGCATCATAGGAATTTCTTCGCGTGTTTTCCATTATGAGGGGGTGAGGGTGTAAAAATATTACCGTATTTTGCTGTTGTGCGTCCTGGGTTGCATGCGCTAAGAATAAAAACTGGCGCTTTTTTGTTTGCACTGACTTCCATCTACAGCGCCCATCTGAGGGCTGCAGAAAAATTCATAGAAAAGCCACATCTCTGTAAAAGCCGCATGGTTCAAAACGTCGGAAAAAAGTAGCGGCTTATGGTCCGGAAAATACGGTAGTTCCTTTTTTCTCCAGCTGTCTTTGTCTGCATGGTCTCTTTGGTACTTCCTCCATACAGCATGACACATATACAGTGCAGCAGTAGGTAATTGTACATTACATTTTAAATTACTTAAACCACTTTTTTGAAAACTGGTACAATATTTAATATCTTTACATTTTCATATCAACAACTGTAATAATGCTACATTCGAAATTAATTACGGCTCAATAGATATACTACAGAAGTTGTTTGTGTCTGTGTCCTTAGTGGTTTTCTTTTTAGAAATTTTAAATTCAACCTTTCTCCTCTTGGTGTCACACCCACAGTATTGCTATCCTGCATCATAGGTCTTATATCGTCTTTTGGTGATCCCAGATATTAAGGACACAGACACAAACAGCTTATGTAGTCAGTCCATTCTGGCTCTTCAGTTCTGGTAAGGGCCTCTTATGTTACTCCTTCTTCCTTGGTTGTCATTTCTTTTCTGGTCTGGATTTGTTTGATTGCTCTGTTTTTAGAATACTTTCTCTCAGGAACACTACTACTGTGAGGCCTAAACGGCTCTCTCAGGTTACCATCCATATATTCATGAGTAGGTTTTCAGGAATGCACTGTCTATGTTCTTTTTTGGCTCTGGGTTATTTTAAAACACTCATGACCCACCCTATTTACATTTGAGTCACAGCCAAATCTCTCTAGATACCAGGTTCCTGCAAATCTGTGAATGAAAAGTTCTGTACTGAGTCCAGTGATCTGACCCATTTGTCACATATCCAGTTAATGTTAATCAGCTGCATTCTCAGTTGTGGAATGCTCATTAATTTAATTAAATTGTCATAAACAGTTTGACATGTTCAATTAAATTCAACTTTATTTATATAGCGCCAATTTACAACAAGGCACTTTACAAAATAAAGTCAAGACTATACAAACATTTAGAGAAAACCCAACAAATCCCCCTTGAGCAGCTATAGGCAACAGTGGAGAGGAAAAACTCCCTTTAACGGAAGAAACCTCCAGCAGAACCAGGCTCAGGGTGGACAGACATCTTCCTTGACCGGTTGGGCTGAGTGGAAAGTGGAGAGAGAAAAGAACAGAGCAACAAAAGCAACAACAAAACATTGGGCAGGTTAATAGGACCAGTAGCTGCACACTGGAGGACACACAGCGCCAAATCCGGGGACACCTGAAGACAGGGAGAGAGAGAGGGAGAAAGAGAGGGAGAGAGACGACTACGGGACAAAGAACACACAGAGTTAATGTCATACAATGGTGACATTATAGATGTGGGGTGAGAGGAGAGAATGAAGAGAAGAGGAAAGTGTCTCAGTGCAGAGTCCCCCAGCAGTCTAAGCCTATAGCAGCATGACTATAACCAACTATAAGCTTTATCAAAAGGAAGGTTTTGAGCCTAGTCTTAAAAATAGAGAGGGTGTCTGCTTCCCGAATCTGGACTGGGAGCTGGTTCCACAGGAGAGGAGCTTGATAGCTAAAGGCTCTGCCTCCCATTCTGTTTTTGGAAATTCTGGGAACCACAAGTAGGCCTGCATTTTGGGACCGAAGTGGTCTAGTAGGATGATATGGTACTAGGAGATCTTTTAGGTAAGATGGAGCTTGACCGTTTAGAGCTTTATAGGTAAGAAGAAGGGTTTTAAAAGCCAATGGAGAGAAGCTAATGAATGGTGAAATATGATCTCTCTTACCAATACCAGAGAATTAGTAGTCCAATCTAGAAGTAACAAATGCATGAACCAGTTTTTCAGCATTGCTTTGAGATAGGATGCTCCTAATTTTGGCAATGTTCCGTAGGTGGAAGAAGGCTGTTCTAGAGATGTTCTGTCATCCTGACCAAAGTCCTTGTTTAATTAGTCCATTTGGCAGCTTTGGCAACTCTTATATCCTTGTCGTGATCTGTGCCTCACCACAACATTATTGTGGATCTTTACAGAGAGGTTTAGAAAATTCATGACTGGGTTTTGTCCAGACATGCAGTGTGAATTGTGCATTTTTAAACTGAACGTACACAAACCAAGATGTTTAGGTTTCTAAACTATACCTAATTAAATCAATTTGCTTCAGTTGCAGTCCAGCCAAGTATAGCCAAGTATATATTTGTTTTTTTAGTATGTTGAGAATTTTTAACATACCACAAATTATAACATAATAAATGACTGTTCATAGATCAGACTTATATTTGTAAGGCATAACATGGACTATTTTAATATACAGTAAATACAATAGTGTACAGTATGTACAGTGAACTGACAATTATCCACATATTTAGTTACATTGAACAGGTAATTGACTTGAGTTAAAGTGTGTGTATGTGGATTAAAAACGCATTTTCGAACAGAAACATTTTCCGCACTTTGGCTGTCCCTGTTTTTTTACACACACAAATGACAACAGTTTCACACAAATTACTCGCATTTAATGCAAAATAATTTTTTTTGTATTCTGTGCACATATTGTTATCATCATTCAGTATATGTATGTCCCATTGTGCCTAAAAATACATTTAGAGAAGAGCAATAAAATAAGCTATTATAGTCTAGGCTAAGTTTCTTAGGGGTTTTTTTAAGCTTGTGTTTAAGCCAACCGGAAGGAATATATGACATGTGTGATATTTCAGTTACATTTGCTCATGCATGTTAGTTGATCTCATTTGGTGAAAACAGTTTAAAATAAAGTAATATTGAGAATGATCTAATTAAAAGAAGAAGAGAAATGGAAGAGAAACTGAAATGTTCATGCCACTAAAGACAGTCAAAGCCAAAATATAGTTTGGTAGTTTGTATTAAATGCCTGTTGATGTTCTAAGCAGAACACAGTATGGTATGAATGTCTAAATGTTTTATAATCTCTAGCCTCCAGACACAGATGAATCTCCAGCTCTGCTTCATTAACAACAGTGAAAGTGAGGAGGAGGAGGAGGAGAAGGAAGAAGCGATCAAGAAAGAAAGCTTAAGCCCCAGGGTAACTTCCCACAACACATAAACATGAAAATAGAATACAACTGATTAGATTTGGTGAGTTAAAAAGGATTTTATCTCATGTAACATAGTTTAAACAGGTGACTACAGAAGCAAAAGACAGAATGTAAGAGGTAACTGTCACATCCTCCTTTTCACCTTATGATTCTCTCTTGTTAAAGAAAGGTGCTGTTCAAGTTTATAAGAATCCTCAGCCTGTTGCAAAGCCAGATGAACCAAAATCCAGAGGCTTCAGGAACACCCTGAGGAACCTACGAGACAGACTGAAAACAGACCATAAAGTAAAGGTAATGGAATTTGGAGCTACACAAGTTGTCATACTGCAGTTAATCAGCCCTTTTGTTTTTCTAAAAACCATTGTCACAGCTTCGTATCTCTCTCGTTGTCTTTTCCCTCCTCCTCCTCTCTTTTAAGGCTGCTGCTTGTAGTGATCCTGTCCTCCAGAAGACCCATTTGGAGCGTAGCGATTTACAAAGCTTCAGTATCAAGGAGCTAAATAGACTTTGTAAATCTCTCAGCCAAACCATACAAGGTACCCACAACAAACACAGTAATAACACTGAGTTTAATCCGAAATCTAGTGTGTAAAAATGATCACTTTGTCTATTTCTCACATGCCCACTTATCATTCAAAGTTGAAATGTTTTATTGTGTTCTTTTATCTATTATCTGTTTGAATTCTATGTATCAAATTGTTTTTATTTTATCTGCTTGTCAGACCTGAGCTCAGAGCTAGTTGGTCGCCTCCAGGTACGGGACCAGCTGAGGACAGAACAGGACGCCCTGCTGCTGGAGGTGCAGGACCTGACATCAGTGTGAACCTAGTGACTACTGAACTTCTGAAGTTCACCCGTTCACTGTGTGGAGGGATTGGTTACATCACAAATATTTGTGCAAGTATATGTGAGAGTGTCACATTGACCTGGTGTGTGCATTTTTAAGATTAAAATAATACAAATCCGCTAAATTTGTCTTTATGTTTGTGCTCTCCCACATTTTAAACATGTTAGGATTTAAAGACATGCACAAACATGCCTCAAATAACTTAGAAATACAGAGGAAAGGGATACATGTGATTATGTTAGACGCTAAAGCAAAGCAATTTATGAGATCCATGTGATCCAAAGACAACTCTCAGATATTAGAGGAAAGATTATTCCACCTCCAGTAGGTGATTTTACAGTGTTGGGTTTCAGAGACTAGCCAGCACTGTACATCTGTACATCAAACTGATAGGATAAAGATGTATCCTATCAGTTTCTGTATTGAACACTTTAAAATGTTTTTCCCTTGTGAAACCCGTTTTTTTAACTTTCATACGTGAGAAGATTAGTACGGGTTTAATTTTCACTGTGGTGAAAGCAATATAGTTGAAGTCTCTTTAATTAGTTCCCACCAAAAAACACTTCCTACAAGGCATTCCACACTGGTTCCAAACCAAAATGTCAGCGTGAAAGATGCACATTAAGTCCAAATTGAACTTGTCCACTTTTTGTACATTATTTTATTTTTGCACAGCTGGACAACAGTAAAGCTATATTGTTTTTCAAGTTTCTCAACAAGAAAGCTTCAGATTCTCCTAATTTAGCTTTGGATCATGGTGTTTGTTTCTTTTCAGAGATGCGTACAGTATTTGAGTTAAATAGACAGACATAATTTTCCTGTCACACATCTTGGCAATTTTGTTTTTGCATTGATCTCAGCTTATGCAGGTGACACATCATTCACTACAAGATGTGTAGAAAAAATTTAGTTGAGCAATCTTGAATTTTATTATATTGTTCATACTGTCCACTGATAATTTAAAGACCATTACGTAAAACATTTTTAACATCTATTTCAGTGGTCAAAACTCAAAGTTTGATTCATTTTCCAGTTATGCCTTCCTGACAACACTGGAGCAGCAATTTGATCAGCAGGTACCTGTTCTGACAAAGTCATTGTATAATAAAAATGTGTTTTTTTCCTGCTTTGTAAATGTGCAGAGGTACTAAATATAAAAAATGTGTTGTTTTTCCCACGAGTTATGTTTTGGATTGTAAAAGTGAAAGGAAACACACTTTGGTACAAAAAAAATGTACAGGGCATCTTTGTCCACAATTACCATACATACAAAAAATAAACATTAAATCTTCTCTGCTTACTTTGATTTAATTGCAGTTATTCATACATTTTAAATAGGTGGGGAATTTTTTTTTAACCACAAGATCTAATGATGCACTCCAGTATGACTCCACTATCCACAGACAAGAATTTTCACCTTTCTGAAAGTTTCAATTTAAAAACTGAGAAATTGTAATGTAAAATTAGAATTCTTGGGCTTAGCTGCTGTATTGGATTGCATTACATTGCACAGGTGTAACTAAAAAAGGGGCTAGTGAGTGTATGTTCTTCAGTAAGACATTCTAATCATTAAGTGTAAAGATGACTACATTAAGAGCAGTAGATGTAGTCATTTTTGTTTGTCCTTTACAGACCACTTTGTACAAGATCTGCTAAAGGGCCTCATCAATTCAATTCAGTGAAATTCAACTTATTTATATAGCGCCAACACATCCCCCTTGAGCAAGCCATAGGCAACATTGGAAAGGGACAACTCCCTTTACTGGAAGAAACCTCCAGCAGAACCAACTGTCTTGGCTGACAGTGGTGACATATAAAAGTGGGATAGGAGAGAGAGGAGGAAAGTGGCTCAGTGCGTCGAGTCCCCCAGCAGTCTAAGCCTATAGCAGCATGACTATAACCAACTATAAGCTTTATCAAAGAGGAATATTTTGTGCCTAGTCATAAATGTAGAGAGAGTGTCTGCTTCCCAAATCTGGACTGGGAGCTGGTTCCACAGTAGAGGAGCTTGATAGCTAAAGGCTCTGCCTCCCCTTCTATTTTTGGAAATTCTGGGAACCACAAGTGGGCCTGCATTCTGAGAATGTAGTGGTTCAATCGAATGATATAGTACTAGGAGATCTAGGTATGATGGAGTTTGACCATTTAGAGCCTTATAGGTGAGGGAAGGGTTTTAAATTCTGTAGGTCAGTTGGTAAGGTTGTCATCAATGGACCCTTGTTGCTTCATGTCTTGCTGCAAGTGTCCTTGGGCAAGACACTGAACCCCAAGTTGCTCCCGGTGAGCCAGATGAGCCCCCTGCAGCCTTCGGCACTGTATATATGTGTGGTCGCTAAAATTTAAAAAATTTTAAACATTCTATACAACATTTAATGGGAAACCAATGGAGAGAAGCTAGTAAAGGTGAAATATGATCTCTCTTGCACCATTTTGGATTAATTACAGGCTTTTAAGGGAGGTAGTGGGACATCCTGAAAGTAGAGCATAACAGTAGTCCAACCTAGATGTAACAAATGCATGGACTAATTTTTCAACATCACTTTAGAACAGGATGCCCATAATTTTGTCAACGTTACATAGGTGGCAAAAAGCTGTTCTAGAGATTAGAGAGAGTTATATGTGACATAAAGGACAAATCGTAGTCTAAAATAACTCTGAGGTTCGTTGAGGATAAAGCCATGTTACTAAAGTAATGCTTCGACTGGATAACATATTTCTTTTTTTTGTCCAAAATACAATAACCTCAAGTTTGTCTGAGTTTGGATGCCAGAAATTGTTGGACATCCAAGCCTATCTTTTTGACATTCTTGAAACTTAATTAATTGATTTGTTTCATCTGTTTTCATAGACAGATATAGCTGGAAGTCTTTGGCATAACAATGGAAATGTGTTTTGTTTTTTTGAGTGTTTTCTAAAAATGTTGGAACACCTGGACCTATGACAGACTGAATGCATTTGCCATGTTGTCATACACATTTGAATGCTTATTGAAATCACCCACTTCAACGACATACAGTATGTTCATATAATGATGCTGGGCGTTCTTTAGCAACATGTTAAGATCTTTAAATGTGACAATTTGATTTATTTTCAGTTGATTTAGTGCCAACAACAAAATATTTCCTAAATTGTTAAATGTTAGTGGTTTAATATAGTTTGTGGGTTCAATTGTGTTAATGTTTTTAATGTTGATGTTAATAAACCCGCATTGATCTGGGGATATTCCATAAAGTGGATTTGGTAAAAACTCAGAAGAGAACAGAAACAGTCATGATTTGATGCTGGACAAGAATTTTTCTTGTCAAAGCATTACAGCAACAAAGATGATGTAGTGGTGGTAACCTACTGGCTGATTTAGTTTCTTCAATTTGATTCAGTTCAAGTTATAATATAATTATGTATATAAAATAATAAAATCAAGACTATACAGATATGTAAAGAAAACCTAAAACATCCAAATTTGGCAGCCAATCCCAGTCAGTAATCTTGCTGCAGCATTTTGGATTAATTGGAGGCTTTTTAGAGAGTTAATGGGGCAGCCTGAAAGTAGAGAATTACAGTAGTCCAATCTAGAAGGAACAAATGCATGGACCAGTTTTTCAGAATCGCTTTGAGACAGGATGCTCCTAATTTTGGCAATGTTCTGTAGGTGGAACAAGGCTGTTCTAGAGATTTGTTTTATGTATGAGGTAAATGACAAATCCTGGTCAAAAATGACTCAGAGATTCCTTGCAGTACTACTGGGGGGCAGAGTTATGTCATCTAAAGTAGCAATATGGTTAGAAAACATGTTTCTTAGACTTTTAGGCCCAAATACAATAACTTCAGTTTTATCTGAGTTTAGAAGAAGGAAATTATACGTCATCCAGTCCCTTATGTCTTTTAAACATGCTTGTAATTTGATTAATTGATTTGTTTCATCAGGTTTCATAGATAGATATAACTGCGTGTCATCAGCGTAGCAATGCAAATTTACAGAGTGTTTTCTAATAATGTTGCCAAGGGGAGACATATATAGAGTAAAGAGTATTGGTCCTAATACAGAGCCTTGTGGAATTCCATAACTAGCTTTTGTGTATGTGGAAGATTCATCATTAACATGAACAAATTGGAATCTATCTGATAGGTAAGATTTAAACCAGTTTAGTGCAGTTCCTTTAATTCCAATTACGTGTTCTAGTCTCTGTAATAATATTCTGTGACCAATGGTGTCAAATGCAGCACTAAGATCTAACAGAACTAGTATAGAGACAAGTCCATTATCTGAAGCCAGAAGAAGATCGTTGGTGACTTTAATCAGTGCGGTTTCTGTGCTATGATGAACTCTAAATCCTGACTGAAATTCTTCAAACAAGTCGTTTCTGCGCAGGTGCTCACATAATTGCTTTACAACTACTTTTTCAAGTATTTTAGAGATAAAGGGGAGATTGGATATTGGTCTGTAATTGGTTAAGACACCTGGATGCAGACTAGGTTTTTTAAGTAGAGTTTGATTACAGCTACCTTATAAGCCTTTGGTACATATCCTGTTTGTAAGGACAGATTAATGATATCTAATACGAACGTGTCTAATAAGGGTAGAGCATCTTTGAGCAGTCTAACTGGAATAGGGTCTAGCAGACATGTTGTTGGTTTAGATTTAGTTAACTCAGCAAGGTCTATGGGCACAAAGCAGTCTAAAAGGGACTGAGGACTTACTGATGATTCTAATTCTGTTGTATTTGTGGGGAGGGTCTGGTGAATTTTATTTCTAATAGCTATGATTTTGTTTGTGAAGAAGGTCATGAAGTCATTGCTACATAGCGTTGAGGAAATACGAGTCTCAACTGAACTATGGCTCTTAGTCAGCCTGGCTACAGTGCTGAAAAGAAACCGGGGGTTGTTCTTGTTTTCCTCTATTAGTGATGAATAATAAGCTGTTCTGGCTTTACGGAGTGCTAATTTGTATAAGTATAAACTCTTTTTCCAGGCTAAGCATGATTCTTGTGAATGAGTGGAACGCCACTTCCTTTCTAGTCTTCGTGACGCCTGCTTTAAATTGCGGGTTTGCGAGCTATACCATGGAGATCGCCTGTTCAGAATTACTGCCTTCTTTTTTAGAGGGACAACACTATCAAGTATGGAACATAAAGATGCTGCATAATTATCAGTAAGGTAATCAACTTGTACAGGAGTACAGTTAATGAGGCTACTCTCAGTTATATTGGTACATGGTGAAGTAAATGATGAAGGTAGAGCAGTTGTCCGCCAATCCTACAGTTGTTGGTTTGATCTCTGGCTCCTCTGGTCACATGTTGAAGTGTCCTTGAGCAAGAAAATGAACCCCCACTTAGTTGCTCATGGTGAGTGTTGGCCCACATCAGTGTATGACTATGTATGTTGTAAGTGCAAATGTGTGAATAAGAAGCAGTCTAGAGCGCTTTGAGTCCCAACAGGCAGAAAAGTGCTTTATAAGTGCAGACTATTTAGCCATATGGTGGCAGGTGGCTCATTCCACAGAGAAACTATTAAATTTCAAAGTTTTTTTGACATCCAGCCTATAGCTGACTGCAGGACTAATCGACACACACAACACTCACACGAGTCATGGAAGGAGGAGGATAGAGTGATACAAATTTCCCCACATTTATTATCTTTGGGTCCAGGCCAAACAGCAGATATGTGATACTTATTTGGAGGAGGTGTACAGAATTTCGGAATTAAAAATAGTTTTATGTTGTTCACAGAAATGAGTTAAGACAAATGAGAGAGTTTGAAAAACAAATTAATTGTATTATTTTTCTTTCAGCAAACAATCAAAACAGGTCCCACATACCCCAAATGTTAATGTGACTAACATCATGTTCATTTGGATTAGGTAGGGTCACCTTGACCATTACCTTAAACGATGAACACTTTTACAGTAAAGGTCGACCTAACTGTCGGCAGGCACTAGCCAAAATTTCAAATATTAAAATGTTTAAAAAGTTTTGATGGTCCTTTGATTTATGACAGTCTCAATATAATACAGTAAGCTTCAAAATTCCTGAGGATGGAGGCTTGTGTGATTTTTGCACTCAGTACGTGAACATTTCCCAGAATGCATTGGAAATGAAGGGTAAAATACTGTACACAGATTATACACCATTGTTGCCATGATGATTTCGTTGACAATCACTGTTTTTGTACAGATAATGAATATAGCAATTTATACTAACATTTATTTAGTATTACTAATCTGAATATAAATGTATAGTATATATAATTGTATAACTGTTTGTGTGTTATTACAGTGATCAGTCTCCTTTGCAAAAACATTTACCTTAGTTCAGCTGGTGATGAAAGAGTCTCAAAGGTGAAGTGGGAAAGAAGAATTGGATGACACACTGCGAGGGTCAGAGGGAGGGACTGAATTACCATAGAAACTGGTTGAACTGTTCAGAGAAGCAGGGGAGAAAGCTGAAGTGGTCCAATTGACAAGGTCATTGATGCAAAAAACGGATTATAGATAACCGTAGTTTTAGCTGCTGATATATAGCTGCACTGTGGTCAAAACCTTTTGGATGATTTTTGTATTTTCTTGTGATTATTCTGATTGTCATCAAATAGGACAGGAGCCATATGGAGTAAAAATCATCGCTGGCGCAGGTAAGCTCTTTGTTTAACAGCAGTTTGTAATTATTTATGAGTTCCCTGCACTTCCCTGTACACAAACGTGAAACTCCTAATTTAGCTCCGAAGACTTAACAGTGGCTATTTTTAGTGCAGAGCATTTACTAAATCGGAAACACAGTTCAACTTGTCATTTCTTGAGTGAATATGAATTCAAAGGCAGATGAAACATCAGACTGGAGTTTGTGCAGCGTAAGGTTTCTCAGAAATCACTGGCTGCTCCTGGAAAAACAACCTCATTTGTATAGGCCTCAGTACAGTCCAGAAAAGAAAAGTGTGCTGTTGTGAAATTAATTTTTAAGAAATGGATGTTTGTATGTTCTCAAAAGCTTTTAAATTAACACAGCTTTACAAATTCCAGGTCCTATAATTCATATACGTGCTGAAGTGTAAGATAGTAATTTAAAAAAAGATTTTAAATTTGAACATTTACTCACCTAGTCTCTTCATCAGCACTAAAAACTGAGTGAGAAGAGAATGTGGACTTTACCTTTACCAACCATTAATGTAGCAATTATACAGACAAGCAAGTTTATTAATAACATTTACATATACATATATATTCCCAGGAAACTAGTTTGACTGGACAATCTGATGATGACAATACTAGCATGATTGGCAGTTTTAACTCCTTAATTACAAATGTTTATAGTCTATTTTACATTTGCAATGAATACTTCGAAATGCACTCCGAATGTTTGGCTGCATTCATCACCATGGTTGGCAAAATGGTGATGTAAGTCTTGATCTGCAGCTGTTTGTGTAGATTCTTTCTGTGAAAATGAAATCTGCATTTACATGTTTTTCAAAACTAGTTTACATTTGGCTTTGTACAGTATCATGTTTTTTTTAAACAGAAAGTAATTGTAAAACATGTTTTCCCTGAACACAATGAAAATGCTCATATACTATATTTGTATATATAAGCAGCTTGGTACTGTTTTTTGCATGTGACCCTGTGCATGTCAATTGTTCACAAAATATTAATGAGTGAGAGCAGAGTGGCACGATGAAAGAAAACTTTTTTACACACAGTTGTGTGTGTGTGTGTGTACAGTATGTATATGTGTATTACTAAATGATGCTTTAGCCTGTATTCATCGAAAGAAGTTGGTTTCCATAGTTAAACATGACATTTGTAAGAGCAAACACATTTATGCTTTAGTGTTCGAAATAGGAGCTTAGTTTTGTGTTTTCACGACAAAGCCTGCTACTTACAAATCCGCATCGGTAAACATTGTTTATTGTTGATTGTATGATTAGCTGTAAAAAACAAACTCTTAGTTTTATTACTTAATAGGCCACTACATGCAAAAGATGACAAAAATGTGTGTAGAAGATAAAAGAGAGAAGCACAGCATTTTTGTTACGCACCCTGTGTCCCTGACAGCTTGCATCCAAATCTACTCATGAAGCAACACTGACCAGAGGCAACTAACTACCACAGGCACCTAATTTAGCAGAATTCTTAACCACACCTCCTGTCAGCATAATTGACGAACAACTAACATTTACAACTCTGCTAAACAAATCACATAATCCTAGGCATTAACTGTCAATCAGTTCCTCAGTTCACAGTGTGAATCACAAAGTTTTAGCAGCTGCATCTGTGCAATATAGTTACTGTGATACCAAACATGAAGACACACTTAACAAGGTGTCGGCTGGAACTGCTGACCTTTAGCTCTTGGGAAACCTAGATTAACACAGTTAGTCGAGTTAAAGGAAGACAGGAAATGATTCATTACCCACTTATTTTTGTCAAAGTAGTATTAAGTGGACATGCAACACAATTTTCTTTATTTTAATTACTAATACCATATGACAATGTTACAAAAGAAAAACTGAAGACATACTTGGCATTCAATGTCATCAAATTAAATGCCAAGTCTATTTACAGTTTTGCATCAAACAAAAGAAAAGCCTCCAAATTCTGAAAGGGCTGTAATTGTGTTCTACTGTTAACACGAAATGGGAACGCTTGACACATTACCCTTATTTACTTGAACTCTATAGTGAAGCACAAGCATAACTTGTGGCTCGCTAACTTAACACTTGCACCTGCAGGTGCATTAATACTCTATATGCTGATCATTTTAACTGAGACAGTGTTTCCAAAGAGAATCATCTTTGGCTCAAAAATGTTAAAGCTTTATTTTATGCCACTCTTCATGTGACATAAAATTATTAAGGGTGTTTAATTAATTAATTAAGCATTTGAACTGAAATGAGAGCAAGAGCAATGTATTGTACAGCGGCATAGAGACAATTGGGGCAAGTGTGGTTACTTATTGCTGAGTTAATGGGGTGAGAAGAGACTGAATCAGCAGCATACCCTTGTACACAGGAAGGCAAACAAGCACTAAGAGTCAGCAGCAGACAACAGGAGGTCAAACACATTGTGCAAAGACCCTGGTCGAAAATCAAATAATGGGGCGGGTGTATGATTTGAAGCATCACCTCTTGCCATTCCTACCCTTCAACAGGAACCAAGAAAACAAATGCAGACCATTTTCATTAGGTAAAATAAGGAAATAAATCAAATTGTTAGAGTGTGGATATTTATGAGGTACCATTTGCCATGCAGACAATCTTAGTTTGCTGTGTTTTTAATGTCACTGAACACAAAGGATAGTTGAGACCATAATGGCTAAATCAGTTTATGAATGTGTGTGAATGTGAGTGCAAATTGGTAAATAAAAAGCAGCGTAAAGAGTATGGTTTCTTACTTAAGCATAAACAATAATAGTTAAATATAATGAAAAAGTTACATTAATCAATCCACATATTAAATAAAAAATGATCTATATTACATTTACTGTAGCTGAAGGCTCATAATAACACTAACAATGTATACATCTAATTAAATAATTTATCCTTCACAGAAAATGAAATACATTACATGAACATTATATATATATATATATATATATATATATATATATATATATAACACTAATATTACATGAACTTTAATTCAATAGTTGACATCTAAACATTTTATATTTTACACTGTTTTCAAACGTTTTATAAAAGGTTATAACCTTTTATAAAACTTTTTTTACAACTTTTTTACACATTGTTCACTTAAATTTAACAGTAGTAGCACCTTGTTTGACTATCTACAATTAAACCAAGTTTACTTAATGCTTTTATTTAGCATAAATTAGACATCAGGAAACATGGTGGTGAAGTGGTTAGTTCTACCATGTCACAGCTAGAAGGTTTCCTCCAAAGACGTGCATTTTAGGTTAATTGGTGACCCTAAATTTGGGCATATACTTGACTATAAGTGCGAGTGGATGTCTGTCTGTGTATGTCTCTCTGTGTTGGTCCTGAAATGGACTGGTGACCTTTTTAAGATGTAATTTTCTCTTGCCCAGTTACAGCTATTACAGACTTCAGCCACCTGCAAAACCCTGAAAAGGCGAAGTGGTTACAATAATGGATGAATGCATCACTGGAAATATATTTTGTTACATTAAAATCTGATTTCTACTGAGATAATGGATTGAAGGAGTTATAATATCAAAGTTCTGTGCTCTGTGTTTTTACACTTTAGAACAAGTTTTAAATTAATAATTTGTAGGCCGTTAAGAAAGTGATAAGTGAGAAATTTTAACCAGATACTAAAACATCAGTTAGCTCTTTTTTGTACAAAAGCCACTACAGCAGTACTTATTGCACGGCAAAATTTTTGTTAATCCTAAATCACTGCAGATAGTTAACTTATTTGTCTCTTTATCTATAGGTAAACACCCACTGAAGAATCTGAAATCATCTGAAAGTATATTGTAAAGGATCAAAGTAAATTACCATTAAATGAGTCTAAGGATGACAGAGCAGAGGACTGGCAGAAACCCAAATGCAGAAGTCACAGCCGTCTTCAACTTCTCCTTCACATGAAAATTATCCAGTTCCTCACAATGTCATCCAGACGTGGAGTTCCTCCTAACATCAGTGTTTCAGTGCTCCACGACTTTGTCACCTCCTATTCACCCTCTTCCTCTCCCTCCACTGCCCTCCCATCTCCATCTTGCAGCATAGATGAGTCCTACAAGTACATATTCCTCCCTATTTGTTACTCTTTTACATTCCTCTTCAGCATCTCCCTTAATTCTGTCATCCTCTACCGTTCCCTTTGCCGGACCAAGCGCTGGAATGCATCTCTGATCTACATGGTCAACCTGGCCTCCACAGACTTTATGTATGGCCTGTCATTGCCATTCCTTGTGGCTAGTTACATCATGCGTGACTCCTGGATTTTCGGGGACTTCATGTGCCGCTTGGTTCGTTTTCTTTTCTACTTCAACCTCTACTGCTCCATCTTCTTCCTCACTTGCATCTCTGTCCACAGGTACCTTGGTATTTGCCACCCAATGAAAGTAATCACGCTGGAGACTAAGAAGGCCGTCAAGTGCACTTGCATTGTGGTTTGGATTGTAGTTTTTGCTCTGACCTGCCCAATATTTCGGTTTGCGCAGACAGGTCATGTGACAAGATTGGCTGGGCTTGGCAGCAATTCAAGCACTACTAACAACCCAAGCCATGATATATCACTGATGAATGCTAATGCCAGCTATGGAGGGATCATCGAGGAGTACCAAAACTGTTGGGATGATGCCATAGATAAGGAGTTCCCTGATTACGTACCTTATGGCATCATACTCCACTTGCTAGGCTTTTTCGTGCCTTTTTCCATAATTGCTTGGTGTTACTCTCACGTTGTTCTAACCATATTTCGGACTCTACATACTCTGCCCTCGTCCCACAAAGGTCCAGAGGGGGAGGATGTAAAGGAGCAGAGAGAAAAGAAAGAAGAGGTGCTGCATCATTTGGAAGGGAAAGAAGAGGGAGCAATGGCCTGTTGAGAGTAGTTGGAAGGGATGAAGGGATTTCCATTTTCCTTGGTGCCCACTCCCCCTATGCCAATCGCAGACGTAAATCTATAAAGACCATTATCACCATCACCCTCCTCTTTGCATTGTGTTTTTTCCCTTTCCATGTTACTAGAACCATCTTCCTCCTGCTGAAAGTGACTAATAGAGTCCCCTGTCACACCATGACCATGGTTTCCATGTGCTATAAGATCACACGGCCTTTGGCGTCATTTAATGCATGGCTCAATGCCCTTCTTTACTTCTTGACAAAAGACAAGGGGGGAGCTAACTGCTGTCAGGCGGTTAACACTAACACCCAACAACATAGGGGTCTTCTGTTGCCATTGAGAATGATGGGAAAAGGAGACGATGTAGAGGAGGGATGGGTAGAAGACAAAATTGATAACAGAGAGAATAAAGCATTTCACAACAGCCTGTCATACGTGAACAGGGGAAAAGTGAGATATATAGTTGAATGAATGTCATGAGAAACTGAGAAAGAATATTTAACATGCACTAGAGCTTATACTAAAAATGTAAAACAAACTATTACTTGAGGGATGTTTATTTTCAGTGATTTTTACTGGATTGGTGGCCTTTACAAGTCATATTTTAAAAACTAACTTATACAACATGAAGGCAAATGGAAAACATATTGCCATATGGTTAAACAGGGTGTATTGTCAATTTATAATGTGTTCTACATATGAAAAGCTGAACTGCAATCACAAGTATGTTTGAAACAAATGGCTGCATCTGTGGAATATGTACATGTATTTAATCTCTCCATGTGGCATTTATGGTGTTACACTTTGTTGTTTATGCATTAAGACACAAAACTATTCCTGTGAAGAATGAAACCCAGAGCCTTTAATGACCCTGTGATGGCACCTTTCACACAGAGCTGCTCTCTGGCCAAATAATGTGCGTCAGGTGGTGCAGCTCAGCTCTAGCTCAATGTTGATGACATGAACCAACTACAGCATTCGTGGATTGACAAGTACTAATGCCCACTGAATGATGTTGCTTTGTGTCTTCTAAAAGCAATAAAAAAATAAATCCTCTTTGCTCAACATCGCCACTGGCTGAGTGACCACCTGTGTTTCCTATGCTATGGGCTGACCACGGCTGTAAGTAGTCTCCGAAACAGAGCGGGTGAATTGATAAATAAATTAGAGCAGTCAAATTATGGACGTGAAGTACCAACAATAGATTACGGTAATGTGATGTGTCTATGCTGTGCTGATATGATAACATTCACTTTATTGACTGTATTGAGTTTTGCTCAAATATCACTCTATAAGCTGTTTCAACTGGGTTTTATGTTTAATACACAGTCCATTTAATCAATACTCATCAACTAATGTATCAATGACCAAACACTTCTGTTAATATTTGTTCCTCTCCACAATCCCCTAGCGTTTGCTCAAGTGGGATTTTTGGGTTTAATTCTGTAAGGTCAAGTTCCAATTTAGTGTGTAAACAACTCTACGAATTTGTCAAAAGATAGCTTTGGAATTACAGGAATTAATAGGAATTCAATCAAGTGATTACTGTGTAGTTCTTTAACAAATATTTCTTCCAAAACTTTGTGGGATCTTGTTGACCTGCATCAAACAATTTGTCACTTTTTAACTTAAGTATGGACTAAAGCTCTTTTTCATTCTTCACAAAACTTTAGTAATTGTTTGTATGTGTTGCTAAGCGACACCATAAGTCCATTTAAAGACAGACTGATAGGCATGCACTTTTATCCACATTTGTGTGATTGATTTTGTAAGCCTTCTTTTTTTGCAGATGTTTCACTTCCATCTTTGAACCAGCTTAAAATATGTTTGACACTTAACTGTTGTGATGGCATGTGTGAACTGGTGGGTAGAAATGCACCCTGAACCATAACAACTGTGAAGATGATCTTTCACCACCTCTGTAATCCATCTGTTCAGAAAAATATTCAAATTTTCAATGATGCTTTCTCCCAAACTTGAATACTTTTTGTATTTTTCTACTATTCAGCATTTAAAAGCCTGCACATTTTTCACAGTATTGTAGTAGGAAATTAAACCTTTTCCAGAATAGATGAGCTCTTATTTAATCACAGCTCTCGATTTATGTTCTATGCCAGATAATAGCCCATTAATAAAGGGCATTGTCAATGTTGTTTTATCATTTTGGTGTCAACATTGTTATTGGTCATGTTATTATTGTATGTTTTTTATTGTCCATACTTAGCATGCGTATATTAGTGCAGCTTACACTGTTCTAATTTTGTTGTAAATACGAAACACCTTGATGCACTCCTTAATGCACAATAAATTATAAGTTAAATTGAAATTTTGGACAAGTTTCAATTTTATGATAGCCCTGGAGGAAATGCTAGAGATCAACATGGATCGTTTTTATTCAACCTTTCAGTAGACAGTACCTATAGGAAAACCTATATAGTAATCTGAATCCAGACCCTCGTCTTGCTACAAAACGTTACATTTTGGTGCAGCTGATAGTTCAGTTTAAACCTAGAAGCCCAAAAAGCCTTCTACAAACTAAATTATTGTTAACATTAAAAGCTAACATAATGCCTTGCTGTTTGCTATGCACATATTCAGAGCTCAGCTGCCTCATTCTGATTTTCAGGGCTGTGGACATTTTGGGCTGCAGGCTCAAGCAGTAAATGTTTATTAGAAGAACACATTAAAGCTTGATTGCTTGACACCTGTACATATACAGTACAATGAAATTTGTGCTCTGCATTTAAACCATCTCCCTGGGGGAAAAAATACTTACGTAGAGGATTATACATTTTATTTATGTATTTATTTCAAGGGCATGCTCTTATATTCATACTAAACAGATATTAATGTCTTTAATAACTACGGCAGTGAATGCTTTATAAAAGTACTATAGACCTGTATCTTGATGGCTTCTCTAACTAGTCTCTTTTTAAACAGTCCCTTTGTTTTTAAGGACTACCTGCAGGCAGATTTATACTTTTGATACATTTTTTCGATTTCTTAATGATGAATTATCTGTACTCCAAGAGATATTTAATGACAGAAATTAAGGAAATGTGTATCTATCCCAATTTCTGCTTGTCTTTAATCTTTTCAGAAAGAATTAGAATGGAACATTTATGGAACATGCACTCAGGTGATATTCATTTAACTCACTTTCTTTTCAGTTTTACACAGAAGAGTCTGTTTTGTAATTCAAATACAATGTAAATCCAAGGTGATTTAATGTTGTAAAAAATAAAGGTAAAAATTAAAAATTTAAATTTTAGGGGAGTGATTCTTTATTCTTTATTCTTTATTATTTTGTAGCTTCACAAAAACCACAATAGATTACAGGAGAGAACATATAACTCTGCACAGTGAGCTAACAGTCACTTCTTGGAACAGGTTATTTCTGGTTATTATATTTGTGATTTGTAATCTATGCAAAAACAACTTTTTAAGTTTAATTTTTAAATCTACCCTTTTTCTTTTTCAGAAATATTCACTGAACCTGTATAATCTGCATTGAAAGTACTGAAGATAATTATGATCTGATATTATTGGAACCAACAACATTTTATGTTATGGCTGATGTTGTATGTATGTAGGCTTTATGTGTCAGCCCTGAGGTAGATTAGAGACCTGTCCAGGGTATACCCCGCCTTCTGGGCAATGACAGCTGTGATAGGCAACCTGCAACCAGCAACCCTGCGGTTCATTAAAAGAACAAGCAATTTAGATAATGGATGGATAGATGGAAGGTTACTTCTGAAATTTATTGGGAAATGCTTTGCTTCTGTTTTGTTTGTTAGTGCTTAATAAGACCTTTTAATGTTTTTACAATTAGAAAGAAGGATGCAATGCTAATATACTGTACTATTCTATTGGAATATGTAATATTAACCAAACAAACATATTGTTATCTGGGATTGTGGACTGAATAGACCCTCCCAAGTAACCAAGATGAAGGGTGGATACTATGGTAGTGACCATAGCAACCAAAATCTTATTTTGAGCTATCAGGAAAGTACAAGAAAACATTCAGAACAGTTCAGCTTCTCCTTCACATGATGGTTATCCAGTTCCTCAGAATGTCATCCAGACATGGAGTTCCTCCTAAGATCCATGTTTCAGTGCTCCATGACTTTGACCACCCTTTCTCTTCAGTCACTTCAATCACATTTGGCACTATGGCACTAACATGGGTTTACACAGATATTTTTTTCCACAGCATTTTCAATTACTTTGTTAAGGAACATAACAGCAGCAGGTTGGTGTCAATCTGAGGCTTTGCATTTTACTCTAAACAGGTGTTGTTGTTTTTTTACCTATAATCAGTGTACACAGTGTCTACAGAGCTTCAGTTCAATGGGGGGCAGCTCCAGAGATGGTACAACCTCAAAATCACAATCCCTTTTTGTGTTGCGCCAGCAAAGAAAGGACAAATAACAAACCCAGATCAGGGAATCATAGCTTTCTACTGGTAATGGACAACTCCAGCCAGTTGTTTATGTAGACAGGTGCCTGACCATGCATGGCTGAAAAAGCGATTACCAGAATACCAGAACTGCATTCTAAATTTTATTGTTAACCAGTGTCAGTAAATCAAATTGAGATCAGACGACTGCAGCATTTTAAACAGGTAAGTGAGTAAGGGAAGGGAAGGGACCTAGAGAAGTCTCAGTGATGCACGTTTGGAAAAAAAATGGTATAAAATAGGTCAAAGTCTTACCCATAATCTTGCCTACTTTTGTTTGGAAACCTTAGCTGGTAGAAACAAAAACAAACCAGACGCTTTACATGCTGTTAAAGGCTGAAAGCCTGATTCAGGTAGAATTCAATTACAAAAGTTACACACAAAAAATAACCCTCCAGTTTTTTACAGTTGACACAAATGTAATATAAAACTCTGTTACAACTGTGTAAATAGGTAAAAAAAACAAAAAAAAAACAAAGGAAGAACCCTAAGGGACACAGCTGAGTTTTTAAAGTCACTACAAAACTCCAGGTTGAAAGTAGGCAAGAACTCATGTCATCCATAAACAGCAACCCCTGCCTGAGTCTTTCAGCCAGGATATGGCGGCTGATCGTATCAACAGCAGCACTAACATCTAATAGTATTTAGGCCATTATCACTCATCACTGTGATTCAGAGGCCATTTGTATCTAAACTTGTAATAAGAGACGTTTAGGTTGAGGTTGATTGCATGTGCATGTTTTAGGCATAAACCTAAGTGCCTTTTTATAAAGGAATACAATTTAGCTGAATTGTAATTAATAATTAATTGATAGCGTGCAGTGCATAAATTAGTGCGCGACCACCTAACAACATTAGTGAGAATATGCAGGATGTTTCAAATCCACCTCATGACCGGTAGAGGGAGCTGACTGTAAAGCATCAGAGGGCTTTTTTCTTGGCATTTCACTATCGATCTTTGTTGTATTACAGCACCTTATATTCCTGCATGATCTAATTTAGTTAACTTATATACTTACACACAGTGAAATGTACACAGGAATATAGTCAGCTGAGTGCATTATGTTGCACAGATTATTGTCAATACATTAAATATTTGCAATTCAATTTAAACTACTGAGTGAAATATGCATGCAGTGATTCTGTAGATATTTGTAATAAAGTTAAGTTGCAAGGAAAGTGTTTTTGTCTTGCAATATGAATACTGGCATGTTCCTTAACTTCCCGAGCCTGGCATGTGTCTTAGCTAAACACTCTGATGCAATACAGAGGAAAAACAGGAAAATTCCAGAAAGGTCTGAAGATTATGTCCGGTTTGATCCCAGAAAGTTATGAGGTGACAGTAAACCGCATAGTAAAAGCTATCCCCGTTTACAAATGTATGATGTGTATTGTGTGTATTCATGTGTTTTAATAAATGGTAATTAGTTTGTGTATATATTTGTGTCTAATATAGTTTAATGCAAACATATAAAAAATGTTTTTACATATATTTAGGCTACTTAAAATAGTTATATAAGTTATATATATTTTAGAACTCATTGTGTAGTCTAATTTTGTTTACTGATGTGTGGACATGTATAATAATAAAATTAACATTGTATCATCCAGGTCTACAGTAGTGGATAATTTAGTTTATCAAAGTTCCATTCACATTTATAGGTTACTTGTGTTTTTGTTTTTTGTTTTTTGCATAAGAATTACACCTTAGTCACTTTATTGGGACCAAAGAAAAGCATAACAAAACAGTAATTTCAATAATACAATTATATTGGGCAAGGGCCCTACTGTTTAGCAATTTTTTGTTAATCAGCGATTACATCTTGTGATATGTTAATTTCACGTTTAAAGAACTTTTTGTAGTAAAAGTCATTCGGCTAACAGTGTGTGCAGACGCCGAGGTATGCGCGCGCACGGCGCCGGGAGACACTGCCCTCTTTGACCGGTTAGAAATTCAAAACATAACCGCCCTGCACAATGTCCCGTCCTGCACCGCGGCCTAGAAAAGCTTCTGCCGGTTATTTTAATTTAACATTAAAAATAAATAAAAATCACAGGAGCAAATTATTCAAAAACAACAGCACGGGACGACTGCACTAGTCGCCAGGCACATTTTGATGCAGGAGAAATATTGATTCTCCCGCGAATGAATTTCTATTTATTTATTTTTTTTTGAGCGTGTGGATGTGACGGCTGCGCGGGGAGCCGAGGAGCAGAGCTGTTGGCGCCACTTTCAAATCCTCCACTCACACAGAATGAGAGTCCGGCTTCAAATACATTTACACACCACGTCATTTCGCTTTTCCATAATTTGCTTAAGTCGAGGAGTATTTCAGCAGCCTTTTCCTTTTGGACATGTTTGCCCCTCTGAAGGTAAGCAATCACTCATTCAATACTTTATAACACTGGATTTTTACGGAGGCGACAACAGACTCATTTCTGATTGAATTAACTCCTCCGGTTAAGGACACGCTGCCTCCGGCACATGCACCTTTGGCACATCGCTAGTGAAACGGCCCCTTTGCGGCTTTGGGAACGTTCCGTTCCCGGGGAGACGCCGTGGAATCGCCCGCTCTGCTTGACACAAAGGCCGTAAACAAAGCTTCGGTTTCCACGACTCGTCCGGTTCTACGGCGCGTCGGTTTGAACGTTCTTAATGGTAAATCGGTTCAGGTTGGAGAAATGTGTTTCTGTAACTTAACGTAATGATAAGTTAATGTTAACGGAGTAAGCTCAGGTTAAGAACGGGGACACTCCCCCAGTTACAGCCCCCTCCCCAAAGACCCCAGCCCACTCTGGCAATACGCTTCAAAATAAGTTCGACGTTTGCCGGGTTTCAAAAGAGACGTTCCGTTCGGATCATTGTAGGTCCGAACGGAACCTCGGGTTTCTAAAGTCAGCAGCTCATTTCATTGTTCCCTGACTGAACACACCTTGACATATTTCATATTAGTCCTTTAGATAAAAGCTTCTAACACGCCGCCGTTATCGTGACAATATAAATGTAAAGTGTCACTCTGGCACATGTCGTCCTTTTTATGCGATATCTAAAATCTAGATTCACCTCGCATGTGCTTGGAAACATGCCTCAGTGTATAATGTTAATCAACGTGGCTGACCTAGTTTTTATATTGCAGTGGAATATTCTAGCAAACATAATTAGTAATAGTGTAGTATAATCTCACAACATAAATATCATATCATTTACAAAAATGTGTAGTCTAACATGTAAGCTTTTGGCAGTTGCAAAAATAATATTGATTGCAGAAATAAATTAAGTCATTTGTGTCTCTTCCCCAGACTGCCTGTCAGTGAGCATTGGTTTAGTAATGCTTCCAGCTTTCAGCATATTCAGTCTCACTGTTGGGTGAAAGACAAGCTGCATAGGCAATAACTCCATATTTCCTGTCTGACAAACATAATTTCAATTGTGAGTGTTAGAATTATAATTTGGTGCAATCAGTTTACATAGACTAAACACGTTCTGTCCATAATCAGTTGCTCTATTGATTGGTATTTTTAATTAATGAATTTAATAAAGTCCAAAAGTATTACAAATGCCTAAGCAGTGAAACACTGCTATAAATAGTCAATTAAAAAATGATTGATTAAAAGGATCTGTCTGCACGTATGAAATTACTGTGCTGAGAGTGAAATATAGCATCCAAATAGCCTCAAAAATCACAGGAACTTTCTGAAACATACTCCAGTATAAAATATCCAATTACATTTTACATTGCTTGGGAATATATTGATAAACTCAAATCAAATCAGTAGGTTTATCCATGTTGCAGTATTCACTCTTACAGCCATTGTGATATATGTGTATGTAGCATAAACAAATTAAGTGTTTTGAAACTAATGCCAATTCCTGATTTTTGATAAGCCACCCAGCAGGACACTTTCTTCACTATCATAAATGAGAAAATATTTTCCTCGTACAAAAAGCTTTTTTTTTTTTTTTTTTTTTTTTTTTTTTTTTACTTCAGAAATGTACTTTTCGAATCTCCATCAGTTCATAAAGGTCAAGACAATGGTTGGTCAATTTGTAGTGCACAGTAAGAACTACAACAATTAAAACAATAAAATAACTAAACTAAATTTAAATTTAACACTGACTTGAGTATACAGGTCAAACCCTTAAGTGACATTTATGTTAGTTTGTGATGACAGCAATGTTTTTGTCAGAATACAGGCTGTACATGAAATTTTGTGATGAGGTTTTATGTATACAGTTATAAAAACCACGCATAGCACTGGCCAGTTTTGATGTCTTTAGTGGCTCGCTTTATTTACACCCTGAAGCCTCATGGCACAGGTTACTGCTTTAGTGAGATCATTTATGCTGATAGGAGACCTAATTCATCTTGTGTTAATTTGAGCATTTTTACAAAGTCACTGTTCAGCCAACAAGCAGACGGCACAGACGTCTTTATATGCACAGTTTTTTTTTCTGTGTGTACGCACGCATGTACAGAACAGAAAGGGGTGGGCAGTGCCTTGGTTTCCTCCTGGTAAAGCAGAGTCGTTTGAGAGCAGCACTTTCAGCATTCTGAGGGCCAGCCTCCATCCCACCGACTCCCCGTCTCGTGTTCAAAATATATGAGAAAATACAGGAGCGGCAGACAAACCTGAGCACAGACATCAGTGCAATTATTAAAATATTTCTAAATGAATGGCACTCCACCTGTGGCTCTGCTCAACTCTTTTCCCTCGAAACGTCTGCCTGTTGCTCTCGTTTCACTCCTTGTTGTAGCTGTGGTCTATGGTTTTTATTGTACAACTTTACCTTTGAAAGTGAATTTCCTTAACCCTGTGTGTGAACGCGTAGTGCTTCCTCTCAGAGCCACACTTTCTTCATTTTATTTCCCTCCCTCTTCTCCTCTCTGTCTCCTCAGTCTTGTTCTCTCAGTCTGACAGCTGAGCAGCTTGGCAGGCGTACAGCTCCGCTCTCGGCACGCCGCAGCAGCCCCCTTGCCTTCCACAAATTAATTTTTTACTCCTAATGGTAACACCAATGGACTCCTCCTTTCATACCTGTCTCACACACACTTAAAAGAACAGCCTGATTTTTTTTCAGATTTTTCTGCAACCCAAAAAATGTTGATTTGTATTGTAGAAAGTGATGGCTGGGGAAAAAGGCTGCAGCCCTGTAGGTTTTTATGCCTACTGAGCCTCCTCACTGTCTCAGTTTGCGTAGCTGGGGCTCCAGCGAGGCAGCAGGCAGCACTGACGAGGACTGGGACACATACACTTACATAGCTAGGAGGTGAAGATGTGAAGGGCCAAGAAGGAAGGAAGAGGGGAACACTGAGTTTTTGGAGGGTCAATTTTGGGGGCTGGGACCAGAACCCCCTAACCCCCCCTGACACCCCCTCTCTTACTAGGAACAGAAGCAGGAGCAACCAAAAAGCCATAACAGGCCATTTTTTTACTCTCTCCCTGTCACTTTAGCAGTCTGGTTATATTCCCATTGATGTGTTGTGGGGGGGTGTGTGTGTGTGTGTGTGTGTGTGTGTGTGCGCATGTTATAGTAATATTTTTAGGCCCGCTGTACTGCGATCATTTTGATTTGAATGCCTTTGTCAACCTGTATCCTAAATGCTGTTTCTCTGCAAGTGTTTATTTCTTTTTATTTAAAATGTTTAATTTTATATGATTTCTGAGGATTAGTTGTAAACTGGTGGATAGTTGGTGTTGGCTTCTTGACACTGGCCTTTTGATTAGAGCATCCTCCAACTGAGGAGAGGGTAGGTGAGGTGTACTTTTCTTCATATAACTACCAGTGTTCGTAGTCAGTGGTTAAGGCTTGTTAGCCCTTCCATCATTTTGTCTATGAACTCAACAGCAGATGGTAAGTGAATCTTTTTTTCTGTGAAGCATTTAAAATGGCTTCTGTTGCCGTGAATGGAGAGAGCAGCAGGACACAGAGAGGAGCTTTTCTCAGCCCTGCATTGCCTCTCTCTCTCTCTCTCTCTCTTTCTTCTTTTCTCCCCACCACAGTTTTAGTTGTGTCTTTTTTTCTTCTCCCACTCACCCCCTCCTCATCTACCTCTTTCTTTCTGTTCCATGTTTTTTTTTTTTTTTTTTTTTTTTTTTTTTTATTCTTTGAATGAGTTTGGGACTAACAGTTGTCCGTCGCTGCTCTCCCTGCTGACCTCTTGTTTCAAATCCAGCCACATTCCTGTGACTGTGTGGTCATATGGTTCTATAATGCATCATGGTAGCAGTCTAGGAGGCTAAGCATGAATAATTTTGCTTTTTCCACTCCATCAAGTTTATTTTTATCTTAAGTGCTGACGAATATTTTTTTTACTTTTAATGCAAATTTATTCATGAAAATTTACAAAATTTAATTTGTGGCAGATCATTTAATGCATATGGGCATTTTTCATTATTATTATCGTTTAAAAGGAACAGTTCTGAAAGGACAGCTGTTTGGGTGTGGTGCTCATAGGCTACAATTCCTTCCTTTCTCCTGCCCTCCAGCTTTATTTCAGTTTTTCAGACATAAACCACAAAAACTCACTGAGGTTGGTTTTCAGTTACATGGTAAATGCCCTGCATAGTAATACATTTATTTTAGTGTGGAAACAATAGTAATTTAATTGGTTAGTCAGTTGACAGAAATTTAATCCGAAACAAATATGATAATTGATTAAAAGGAACAGTTGTTGAATTCTAGCGGTTCTTCACTCATGTCACTGTATTTGAACATGATGGGTTTTGGTCAGCTGAGATGTAACTTTTAATTTTCAAATAAAATGGAGATTTTTCCATTATTTTCTGACATTTTAAGCACCAATCAATTAATTTAATATTAAAAAAACAATCATCTATTTCCAGTCTAATGCAGCACTGCTGTTTTGTAGTTACAGCCTATTTATATTTTTGTTTAATGATGAAATAATTATTTGATTAATGGATAACAGGTCTAAAGTAAATTGACCAATTATGTATTATTAATCAAAATTGGATTGGAAAAGGCAGACATTTAATTAATTAAATAAAGGACTTTAACCTAATGGTTTGTTTTTTTGTTTTTTCAATAGTTTTTTTACAGAAAAATAAAAAAGTCTAAACTGGCTCATGTTACTACAGTTTTAGCTACTAATATTTAATCTAATCGACCAGTTCCTTCTCAATCTTATTTATTAGTAACAAAAGGTGAACAGCTTCAACATGGTTAGATGTCTAGTTGCTATGACTGCTTTTCTTTGGTAATGTGGTGTTAATACGGCTTGTCAAGGTGATCAGTCAGTTTCAAAACTACAAACAAATCTTGTAAAATCAGATACATTTTTGGGCTTGTTTGTGTTTTTGAAAATGATAATTTTATATTGATTATTTTGTACTGTTGAATAGGGAAATAATGTCCTCATTAGCAGGGGAGGAAAAAACCTTTTCCAGAATTCAGAGTTTCACTCACACTGTTCTAAGCAGGTGGCTTTTAGTTTTGTCACAAGGCAGAATGCAGTGATATTTTGTAGAATTCGCAGATCTTTCATTTAATAGTATAACTTTTTGTTTTGTTTTGAAATGTTCACTTAAAATAACATAGTACTAATACAATAGTGTTTCTATTAAAAAACTGTCATGCAGGTTAATGTAAACCAAAACGAGTAATTTTTTATCAGTAAATAACTCTTGGAAGGTGGGGAGGAAAAGTTATTGTTATAAACAAATGCAGTTTGTCTTTTAGTCTAAGTGTGAGACAGGCACAGTAATCTTTATTTTACATTTTTTCACAGCTTTTGATAGAGCAGCAGCAGTATTACTCTTCTCTTTTTTTCAATTTCTTTCTCTTTTGTGTTTGTATTAAATTCCCTTTACAACCAACCATTACATTCAAAAACTATTATAGAGGTTGTCATCTTTTTCAGAATAACAAGATTAATTCTGCCAACTGCACCTGGTGTGGCTGTAGATAAATGCTATCACAATATATATACTATAATATATATATACTATAATACATGTATGTAAATGTTAAGGGATGATTTATTTTTAAAAAACAACTGATTAATCATATTTAAATGAAAAAAGAGGTTAAAAATTCCCTGCTATGTCTTTGAGTGTTAAAAACTGATGTGTTTTTCCCCTGAGTGTGTGCAATCTGCTGCAGTAAATCTGATGCTCTCAGTTTCCAGGGTGCGCTCTAGCAGCACATCATGTTTTGCAGATACGTACTGAATCACTCCAAATCATGATGTGCTGCCACTGTGAGCTCTGGGATTCCCAACAAAACACTGGTAATTGCTCTCACTTACACTGAGCACATCTTACACTCAAGACTACAACAACACACTTTGTTGCTTCTTGTTATGTGTCCTGTTCAGTAATATGTATGGCACATCAGAGTATGGTTCATGTTTTACATAATGTTCTAGAGAAAATGTGTTTACTATAGTATTGCACTGGCACAATTTAATACATTTTTTAACAAAATCCCACATAAATTCAGATGGTGTGTTTGCAGTCTTTTTTTTTCCCTCTTACTTTAACGATAACCCATGATGTAATTAGTCATGAAGTGAAGCGCGTTTACTGTTCTCTTATTCTAAAGTACCCACAGTACCGTATGCTACTACCTTTATAGGGGCTAACAACAGGGAAATAATTAAATTAAGGGCAACAGAATTCTTTGTTTCAGTCAAATTGGCCACCTCACAGACAACCTACTATGGGAAACTGGTAACAGTGTTTGTGAGGTGAAAGTTTCTTAGAGATACTACAGAGTCCACCGGGGGCTGTTGTGGTATCCCAGAGAAAGTACTACATTACATTATGGTATCAATATATTAATTGAAAACATCTAACAGAATTATAATCTGAAGAAAACATACTACCATATGGAAAACAATATCGTAATCAAAACACTTCATTCTATATCCCTATCTTTTAATCTAAAGGCTAGTCTAAAGTGTATGTAATATTTTATCTTTACTATTACTGCATCACAACATTTTTGGACACTCAAATACAACAGAATGTGACATCACTTCCTGCCAATACAGTAACTCACTTAACATTAACTCAAGAGCACATAGAATTAATATGTGCATAAACATGAAAAACTCTTTGGTTGTCCTAAGCCAATTCATATTCATAATCATGAAATATAGAATAGAGTTTCTTCTATACTAGTGGAATGTACACTGATCAAAACACACTGCATCACAACTTGTATTGGGCTGTTTGCCTGCAGAATGGCCAGTGCCCATGCTGCCCTCTGTTCACCACAACATTAAAACCATCAAGTGTATTTCATGCTGTGGCTAATTAGTGTATATATTTTTTTCAATAATTGCTTTTATATTTGCCCTGTTGCCATCAGCGGTGTTTACCAGCCTGTGCTAAAAAAATTGTTTGTTTATGTTGTCAGGTGGAAGCATCCCTGTAAGATGTTGACTGGCAAACCTTGACCCTGAGTGCAGTTCTCTTCAGTCATCACTAAAGATGAATCCAATTCTACCTTCACATATTTACATATCTGATAATATTTCTATAGAGAGTGCGTGTTTTGGCAAAAATAAATTTCAAATACTGAAATGTGGTGTTCTAGTGAACACTACAGGTAAAAGTGCAGTTCATGTGTTTATGCAATTATCTAACTCGTATAGGATTTTGGCTGATAGCTTAAATGTTAGTCTTAAAATCTTATTATTTTTCTCTTTTTTATATAAATATTTTATTTTGTTCTGAAGTTAGGTGGAAGCACTTCTAAACGCACTGTAAAGCCCCCACCTTAGTTACTAACTAGTAACTAAGATGCAATGAATTAAGAAAAACTGTGGAAATATTTTGTGGAAGGAATATATTGTGTTGAATATATTGAGCAATATTGCTGTAGTGATGTTTTTCAGAATACACTGACACTGAAATTTGTAGTCCTACAGAGCGTTCTTCACAACTGTTTGATTTGCGTGTTGCTGCCAGCAGTCAGTGTCTCAGGCTATAGCAGCACATCATTACTGGTATTTCTCCTTTCTGCATTGCCAGTATGACATGTGCTGCTCCTGTCAGTCACACACTCCTCTTCATACCCGTCTTTCTGTAACAATGGAAAGATGTATTTGCATCTAGATGTTTTTTTTACTTGTACGTCCAGTATATAATATCTGTACAGGGTAATGGGTGCTTGAAGGATTCATATTTGGATGATGTCAGATAAACCATTAATAAAATAACTATAATTTTAAAAAAATGTCACTACTTGCATATTTTATTCATGTCTTAATACTGCACCTATAAAGGCGCATTTCACAGAGGCTGTAGAGACCAGCTGCCAAAGTCAGTTTCAGAGTTAGATTTCACTTGAGGAAATCTGGGCCAAATGAGAAGAAGACAGCACAATGAATGTGCTGATATTTTATTTTGATCTCTAGCAGTGAATTTTGATCTTTGAGGACAATATGAAGTAGATTAAATCAGTAGTACAATCTACAAATGGCAGCTTCCATAAACACAGGCTCACAGAAAACCACTGGCAGGAATGCAGAGATGTTCAGTTGTAAAGGCTTTGAGTGAGGCATTTTTCTCAACTAGTCAGAATATCATGGACTTATCAGTAAGTTCTGGGTTATTGTAACTTGAACATTTTTTAAAAAGAGCATGGAGACAGATGGCTGGGCACTTGGACTGACTTTTCAAATTGCTTTCTTCAATTTACTAAAGATACTGAAAATGAAGTCAGACTTGAATTATGTTTTCGGTGTTACATGTAAGTATTACAACTGGATGAGTATAAAATTATAGAAACAATTGTCTGACACAAAAGGTGGCATGATCCCATTACAAACACATGCAGTAATGTCAGAAATACCTGACGTTAAATGTGTAAACACAAAACCAAAAGCAACATCATATTCAATATTAAGAGAAAAGTTTACAGACTCAAACCTGTGGCATTTCAGTGTAAATTAAGATTTTGTATGCAACTCGAACTTCTTCGTGGTTTAAACACACCTATACTGATATTAGTATTACTTTGTCTCAACAACATTTATGAACAGCAGTCATGTTTATTGAGTGATCGGTGATCAACATATAAAGTCCTTTCAAATTAAGATGACAAGAAAGGCTGGTCTAATAAACTCTTAAACATAAAAGACAAATTGGTCACCGTATAAAACAGCAACAAAGTATGTACTTCAAGCACAGACACAAAATCATCTCATTACAAAAGACAATGAAATCTTCTGTGCCGAAAGTGAACTGAACAAAGAAACAAACTTTTAGAACCACTTACTAGCGTGTTTCATCCATGTGACCTTTCAGGATGTAACACTACAAAAAAGAAAAAAAAATCTAGACTTTAAATGGGTATTAAAAAAAGAATCCAAGCTGTTGGCTCAAATGAGATTCGGCTACTTTATTATATCAGTGTTAAAAAATGTATCGTTTCAGCACAAAGACATCTTTCATCTTAAATTAGATAATTATGCAGTTTTCTAAAAAGAACAGCACACTGCTCAGTATTATTTAGTTTAACCTTAATAAAATAAAAAGAGGTAAGTGTATGTACTTTAGCGGAGTTTTGCTGAGACATTACGAGGAAGGAAGTTTCAACAATTCAGTTTAAAAATATACTAGAACCAATAACAAATTTCCCCCACATCTGTGCTAAATACACAATACTCTTACTTCTCTTGTGGTAACATCTGCTAATACAGTTCTCTGCAAAATGTGGCAAGACTTAATTTGTAATGCAATTAAATTGTAGTTTTTACTGGTATCGGCTTAAATCACCGTTTCTGGCAGTGCCAGTTATGATGTGTTGTTGATGCAGCCGAGCTGTTGTATCATGTTTCCTTTTCTGGCTTATCAACACCGGATGTATGAATCTTGAAGCCTTACTACATAAAATTGTTAAATGTGTTGCAGTAAAATTATCCTATTACATTTCTAAAAGTGCCAACAATCTCATTATAGTGGGATGTGTTAAAATCCTTCATGACTCCAACACATTTTCAATACTGCAATATTTACTCTAATGTTGGTGCTTAGCATTATCTAAATCAAAGACGTTCAGTTTATTACAACTCGTTTTCATACTTTTTCCAACTGATTCTATGTAATTCACAGGAAAAGAATGGTTAACGGGACAGCAGAGGAAGGTCACTTGGATTCATGATGAGACTAGAGTCCAGGTTCAGGTTATCTAAAGAGACACAAAAAACACATTTGTACAACTGCATTAAATAAGAAGGCTGGAGTTATTGTGTTTCGGACAACAACAACAGTTCAATTCTATGGCAGTAGATATGATCGAAAGGATGATGAACTGCTTCCATAGCCACACAAAATGTCAATAGCTTCAAGTTACAATTTTTAACAATGCTGCTTTTGTTATTTGAACTGTCAAATCTAATAGGACAAGACTGAATATCATGAAATGTTTTAGCAGAAGTGACACAAAAGCAAACTTGACCTAAAGAACAAAGGGCACTCATTTTAGGATGACAATGTGCACATTTTGGACAGAGAAGACAAATGAGAGAGGAATCTGTGAAGCCATTTATGTTCACATGGAGAATCCTCACAGTCTGAGACACAACCTGTCTCCCACTTTTCATAATGCCCCTTCATCCATCCCCACACACATGAATATTACCTTGATCAAAGTTGTTCAGTTTTTTGGAGTTGGATCCCTCACCTAGTTCCTCAATATCCACAAGATCACTATTGACGTCTGAGTCATTCAGAGCACTGAGGGTCACATCTACACACACAGAAAGATTAAATTAAAAATGAAAGAAAATAGATGTGTCTACCATTACAGTATACACTGATCGGAGAAAACATTAACACTAGTAATAACAATAATATGCATGCATGCATGTAATAACAATGTATGCATGCGTAGGGTCAGCAAGGCAACTCTGAGCAGTCTGCAATTATACAGCCCCATAAACAGCCAAAATATGATACACTCTCTGCAGAGGTAGTACTAGTGCACTAACTCAATACTCAAATAAAAGTGCAAGTATTGGCTTGGAGAAATTCCCCATTACAAGTACCACATCAAATCCTTTACTCAAGTCGAAATACTTAGGAAATTACCCACATTTCAGTACTAAAGTAAAAGTCCTCCAATAACAAAACAATGTAATGTAACAATGTAATTAAAGTATTAAATATTATAAATATGTTACAAAGGTAAGAAATTAATATAAAATAAAGATCGTTGTTGCTACAGGTAGAGCTGATTTTATTGTTGTGCAAAAGTTAGGACCCACCCTTTTAATTTAATGTTTTTAGCATTTAAGTCAAAACATAACAAAAATCATCTGATTGTAGCAGGTCTTGATATTGAGCAAATTACACCTAAGATGAACAACAACACGTAACTTTTTTTAATATAAAACTGTAGGAAAAAAAAAAAACATGCTGGAGCTTTTCCTAGCTGTCACAGGCAAGAGGCAGGGACACTTTGAATAGGCTGCCAATCATCTCAGTGTCTACACAGAGAGACAAGCATTTACATTTAGACTAAACAACTGACATAACATGTATGTCTTTGGACTGTTGGCGAAGGTCGGCCAGGGACGTCAACCTGCAGCCTGTAACCATTCTAACACCTTGCTGTTGTTGTTATCTTTATAATTCCCAACCAATCTGGAGTTCACTGTTCTACAGTGAGACTGGACATCCCAGCACATTCACCACAGTGTGAGAGCTGCATCTCAGGCCCCACAGGCCCCACTGAGCACTTTAACTGTTAAAGGAAAAGCCTTAACTGATTGAACTTGCAACTTGCTTCTTTTAGTTCTAGTTTGAGTAGTACATGTAAATAAATGCAATTAAACTTGCCTCTGATTTACTACAATTGTTCTACTTTTAGCTGAAAAATGCCTCAAGATGATGATTTTTGGCCTTATTGCACTGGGCAGTGTTTAGAAAAAATTAACACAGTATTTCAGCAGAAACATGTCATCTGTACTGCACAGCAGTGGAGGTGTGAGGACCTGGACACCTTGCGGTTGACCATGAACTCTTCTCTAATGTGATGCCATCTGTCCAACAGCTAAAGAGGGGTGAAGATTAAATCATGCAACACTTCAATGATCTGAACTGTCTGAAAAATGAAAGAATTGAGGTTTTATAATGGTCTCGTCAAAGCCATTGATTTAAAATAGAGCGTACTAACACATTACTCTGTGTGCTGAAAGATAGTCAACCCATTATGATACATTCTTTGTTTTATTCATTACTGAATTCACTACATTTGTTTTTAAATGAAAAAACATATTTTCATATTAGGGTTGTGTTACAGCTGTAACTGATCACTGTAAATATTATAGTTCTTATTGATGTCTTACATTTCATAAACCTGAGCATTGAAGAATGATATTTTGAGTTTTAAATATGTAAACGGTAACAGTTCTAAAGACATTATTTTAAAGAAAAAGTGTGTGGATTCTTCTAAAAGATGAACATGAACAGTACAAATAAAAGAATCTGCAGAATTCATCTTTGGTAATGTATCTCTAAAGTCACCTGCAGTCTTCGGTTTCTTCAGAGGGAGCTGGCTGGAGGGAGGACCCTGTAGTCCTGATGCCACAACAACCTGAGCTGTCGGCACAGAGATGATAGTTGGAGTGCCCTGTGTTGCCACAGCAACAGTAGCTGTGGATTTCTTGATGACCTTCTTAGGCCCGTCAGAGGAGGCAGGCAGGGCTCCTTCTTCACCCGGCTTCCTCTTCACTGTACTCTTTATTTGACTGCTAGAGGTAAGATAAGTAATCACAGAAATGCAAACAGTAACTAAAAGCACAGTAAATAGTAACAGTCACCAACCTACTGATGTAATGTGTGGTTCTCCAAGGACACATATTTGGATGACTTTACTCAAAAATGTATTTCTTACAATAAATATAGTGTATGAAAACGTGTGTTTTAAAAAAAGTGGGACATTTTTCTCTCTGTTAAATTCAAAGTAACAAAATAAAACTGCAAATCACATCTTTCGTGCGATAAACTGAGTAACATATTTTTGTAAGCATGCATTATTGTACACATTATTGTTAAAACACTACTAATATTTTCCGCTACATAAGACATTTAATATCTACATGTGCTTGGCCCCTAACAAACCTTTGCCTGTACAGAATCTGAAACTGATGCCACTGAACTTCGGGTCATCATGGGTTAACAGTCATCCTCATATATGCTATATTATGAGAATTCTGCACCTTTTGTGTTGGTGAGCTGGAGTCTCATTTGAAAGTCTGATTTTATTTGGCTAAAATGTCTCTAAGTCATCCCAAACAAAGATTGTGAGCGGCTAGCGGCTTACACAGAAAAAGGATGGATAGATGCAGCTGACTAGTCAATCATTTTATTGGCTAGTACATATTAACAGACTTACTGACTGTCCCATATACACTCATTAGGTACACCTGCATAACCTAATGCAATAGATCTGCCATTAATTCTACTTTTACATCCATCTGCCTAGAGGAACTCTGTACAGAACATCACCACACCTGTAAGCCTCTCTGTTAGGTGTAAATGTGGATGTATGTGTGCGTCTTACCCTGGAGGACTGAACTCTGCCACTGGATGAAGCTGCATAGTGAGTTCTCCTAGTTTGGTGAAGGCAGCTCCAGCAGCAGAAAAGATTTCCCCAACCTGTGAGACACACACACACACACACACACACACACACACAAGTGTGCAACATGGCCTGGTTTCACTTACTGACTTGGTGTCTTTGATAAAAGAAAAATGAGAGTAGGATTTCATATGAAATGAGAATAAACAGGTGGTAGAAATGAATACTTGTTAACTACATGGCCACATGCCATTCCAACACCATTAATGTGCTGTTATAATGAACCCCAATCTTCAATGTTCATTCTTCCCTCCAGATGCAGAGATTTTCTGTGAGGGCCAGTCAAGCTCCTCCACTGCAAACTGGAAAACATCTATGGAGCTGGCAGAGCGGGGACATTACTGGACTATAAATATTATGGAGTGCTTAAATTAAATCCGGACAATCATGTGTCCAGCGGCGACCATCCAGTGTTGTACACATAAGTGAAATCATCACACTTCCAGAATTCTCAGACTAACTTCTGTGAATTCTGTGTGCAACTCTCGCGAGCAGCAACGGGAAAGTAAAGCAGAATATTAGCTATTTCGAGCCCGCTAGCTGTTGGATTCCGGTTCGGTCTCGGTGATGTGAATGAAGCACTTACTTTGGTGGAAGCTGAGGTCATTTTGCTGATGTCTGCGGTATCATGAAAGACGCCGGGTTAATAAGTAAGACTCAGTGAAACCTTCGAATGGACGGAATCGCTACTGCGATGCTATCAATGGAGCTAAGCACCTGATGTAGCAGAGAAGCAAAAATCTGCTCCTCCACCGCCTTTAGTGTCGATGACTGCGGGAGTTCGGCGACATTTGAACAGGGTGGTACACGATATCCCAGCCGGGTGAATTATAGCACCAGAGGAGACACGGGGTCCGGTCCGCTCGCCCCTGCGTCCACCGTACTGCTACTACTGCCGCGTTCAGGGACTGCTCGTATTATTCGCGTTCATTTGATTCTGTGACCTGCTTTTAAGATACACCCGTCCACATTTCAGTAGAAACAGTCTCTTGTTTTTTTGTGGGTTTGGTTTTTTTTTTTTTATCGAAATGGGTCCGTCTACGAAGTAAAATTCTTGTTGTATTCTTGATATTTCACATGACGTAATGTGGTTTCACAAGCGTCTTTCCTTGAAGGACTTTTCTATTTGCGGTGTTGTACATGTGTATCGACACGTTCCACGTGGACGGGGCAGGAAAAGAAACCCGCATCTCTTGGTTTTTTTTTTTTTTTTTTAAGAAGACGTTCATTGAAAGTTGTGGACGCCGCCCCCGTACTTTTTTTTTTTCTTGGTTTTATTTTTTTTTTTTTTTACGAAGACGTTCATTGAAAGTTGTGGACGCCGCCCGCTTCGTTTTTCCTTTTCTCTCTGAAGAGACAAACTATGAAAGAGGAAGCCCGAGATTTTCAAAGTAAAGGCACGGAGTGCGGTGGGTTGTAGGGACATTTTACAGAACATGTCTTTGTTGGGTCGTTGAGTGCGTAATATTGTAGAGTTTGTCTGTGCAGCGAACACAGAACCCAGAACATCAGACGTCAACGTTTTGCTACACTACATTACAGAGGAAAACATTGTAATCAGCTGAACTATCCAAGTATTTTTGAACAACTTTGAGTTTTTCACTGGTCTGTCTATATAAAGTATCTTACAATTAGCTTCACTATTTCTCATTCTCATTTTTATATAAAGGTGATGCATACACAATAATTAATTCTTATCCAGTTATCTTCATATAGAATAAGTAGATTGTTGGAACTTAATTTTAATGTCAAAACGTATGTGCTTTTACTTTTTCAAAGACATGAACTAACCTCAAAGTTTTAGTTTCGCGTCAGAGTCAAAGCCTAGAAGCTTGACTATTTTTTTTGAGCAGCTGTAGCCAGTCTTTTTATGATATATAAATTAATATACATAAAATATTTTTCGTTGTTGATTCGTTGCCTGTATGTTTTCTAGGTCTTCTCAGTCCCATCACCACACACAGGAACCTCCATCTTGTTCACCTCTCCGGGGTTAACAAAAAATAGTTAAGACTCCTCAATCAGTATTGCAACACATTCACTCAGAAGTCATCATGTTAGAAATAAAGACCATGAGAACATCAATTTAATTTCACTGAGGAGATGGAGTGTCAGTCTCCTCAGATGCTGTGGTTGGAGACCATTGTCATTGTTCTGCAGTGCAGAAAACTGAAACACAACCGGGGCCGTCATCATCGGTTTTACCAAACAGTAAATAAAAATTAATTGTACAAATCTACGGGGCACACAGATCCTAAGGTCATTCTTTAAGAAACTGTGCAGCAATCAACATAGACTGCATACAGGGTAACAGCAAACTAACTAATCTGCACAACTATGTTCATATAGATATAACCCCAGTTTTTTATTGGGCAATGGTTTATGTTGATTAACAGTTAACAACCTTTAACATGCCCAGTAGTTTATACTGCAACTTATAAAAAAATATGCAATCTTTATATTAAATGGTGCCATTCTTTTGTTGATTAGTTTTGTATTAATCAGAGAAATGAAGAAATTCATAGAATTCAGTTAAATTTTACCTTTGTGCCTCATCCTGCACTGTTATAGATAAATAGAAGATAAATGCCAGCCTATCAATACTTTCTTTTCAAGTCAGAGGTTTGTACATTTAGTAATATATCCTGCACTTGCTGCTTATTGCACTTCTGGTTAGACATAAACTGCATTTCGTTGCCTTGTACTTGTACATGTGTAATTTGTCTAATTATTTGTCATTAGGCACAACCATACAATCTAATATGATGTAATACAGCAGATCTTGAGGAAAAATGCATTTCTGGCTATACAACATTTTGGAGATTGGATGGAAAGTGTCCGTGAACTGACATCTTCAGGTTTGTTTTATGGGGTTTAAGTCTGGGCACTGGCTGGGCCACTGAAAGACAGTTAGAGACATGTCCTGAAAATACTCAAAATCTTGGCTGTTGGTTCATGTCAGTATCAGGTCAGTTTACTGAATTTGGCTACATTAATCCTTCATTCTGTTCTGACCAGTCTGCCTGTCTCCGCTGGAGAAATACCAATTAGCATGGTGCTACCCCCAGCACTGTGCTTTTGGTGTATTACTTGCTTACAAAGGAGCTGCCGTATACCTTTTTATATTTTATTTTCTCTCAAGTTTTAATTGTGTTTATTAGCTTGCTGTCACTCCAGCAAGTTCTCCCATCTCTGCAGAGAACGTCTAAAGAGAGTGACCATTGTGTTCTATATTACCTTCCTGATCAAGGCCTCTTTGACTAGGGTATCTCTGGTAGAGGTCTGGCCTGGCTGAGACTTTACGTACCTGGACGAACCTTCAAGGTAACTTGGTAGGGGCAGGTAGTATTCAGAGTTCCTTTTGCTGTGCCATAAGGCTCAGTTCTTGGTGGTGAAAGGAAGAGGGAGAGCTGGTGGCTGACCAGAGTGTAGGGATGCACATCAATAAGCTTGAAGTGCAGTGTGGCATGTATATATTTATCTAAACTAAGCCCTATTAGTTCAGTTTCCTGAAAGTAGTCTGCAGTTAAAGAGAAATCTCAAGATAGGGTTAGGATAAACCTGACCATACTTCAGATTCTCACAGCAAGGTGTGTAGACAGACAGACAGACAGAGAAAGAAATGAAGGGAGAAAGCAAACAAGAAAGATGTGTCCATAAAAACTATTTTACCACTTTCAGAACCAGACACCCTGAAATAGTCTGTATAGATCAGATTACAAATAACCACTGCATAAAGCTGGTACAACAACATTTAAAAAGATGACTGCAGCTTTGACAAGACAAATGTTTTAAAAAAGCAGTATAGAGACCCTCAGTATTCTATGAAGAAACAAAACAAATGTATATGTGATCAATGTGACTAAAATAAAGGTTCTTCTTCTTCAAAAGTAAATGTCATGCAATGGTGACATGTACTGTAAATGCGTGAGGGGAGGAGGAGGGGAGGGGATGGAGGGTTTCCCTAACAGTCCAAGTATATAGTAGTATAATTAAGAGCTGGTTTAGAGTAACTGACTCAACTCCAACGATACACTTGAGCGAAAAGAAACACCTAGTCCTAAAACTAGTGTCCACCTCTAGAATCCCCACTGGGAGATGGCTCAATAGTAGAGGAGCTTGATAGCTAAAGGCTCTGCCCCCATTCTATTTTTGGAAATACTAAGTAGCATAACGTAGCTCTGCACTCTGAAAGCAAAGTGCTCTTTTGGGCGAATACAGTACTATGAGGTTTTTAAGATTCAATGAAATTTGAGCTTCAAGGGCTTTGAATGTAAGAAAGAGGATTTTAAAGTGTTTTCTGAATTTATGGAGAGTCCATTGAGGGAAGCTAATGAAGGACAAATGTGATCCCTCTTGTTAACTCCAATATGGGCAATATTTGCACTACAGCATTTTTGACTAAGTTGAGGGTTGTTTAGAAGTTACTCATTAAATGTAATTTTAAATTGGAAATAAATAAAGTATATTGTATAGTATATTGTAGCTTAACAACTTAAAGTTATTTCTACAAACATTTTCAGTGTTGAGAGGTTTTGTGGGATTTGTTCACTTATTGGTAGGCTGTAAAATATGTTAACACACATAGTTTGGTGTCCCCTCAGCAAAGACCCTTTACAAAAATGGAGTTTTAGTGTCAGAGAAGGATGATGCGAGGTTCATCAAAAGTGAACCCTCAGAAAAACATTGTCAGTGAACAGTTTGTCTCTGTATCCACAAAGGTAAGTTAAATCTTTACTACGAAAAGACACAACAACATATCCACAAAATCAAGAACTCCTTAACTCTCTCTGAGCCCAATTTAATTTATTATTGACTGAGGTTAGATGGAAAAATGTCTGTATTCTGATGAGTTAAATTTTGAAATTATTTTTTAATCATGCATTTACATGGATGATAAAAAATTTGGACTATCATGAAGTATGAAATATGACAAACGGGGCCCTGACCTCTTGGGATAAAACCCTACAACAAGCAATAAAATAGGGAATAATGACTTTCATATCATATGCTCAAAAAGGAGAGGTGATGTGACAGTGGCAAACATAACCTTTTACCAACTTTTTCAAAATATATTGGTGGTAGCAAAATCGTAATGAACAAATGTTCATTAGATTTGAGTTGTTTTCTTTGTTTTAATCAAAAGTAGTTCGATCCCGAAATGTCTATATAAGATAAGGAAAATTAGAAGTGGTTCACAAACTTTGATGCAATAATGTTCATTAAAACGCACAATATGTGTTTGACAGAATATATTTTCTCAGAGAACTGCTAGTAAACATTATCTGTTGCAACACCAGTGTGCCACCTCCTGGACTGACAAGCTCAGAGCATCCCTCAGCATTTGGCCAATATATTTAGACGTTCACCTGTTCAGAAGTCACTTTACACTGCCAAACCAAAAGCTTTAGCGAAGAAATGGGACACGGTGTTGGATCACATTAGTGTTTGGCATCTCCATTCTGACACCTTCAAGAATTCTAAATATGTTTCTGTTGGTTCTAGTTTTGGTAGTACATTTACCTAAATGCCATTAAACTTCCCTCTAACTTCCCTACATTAAAATATCTGTCTATGTCTAGCTGAAAAATGCCTCCAGATAACATCACTTGGAGGAACCTTTACTTTAGAAAAGGGCATCTTGTTGCTCACAACGTGCAGTTTGTAATCATGGTCAGCCTGCTTTTCATTTGAGCTCCTAATGATGAAAAAAGGATTGTGCTACTTTAGATGACATGACTCTGGCCCCCAGTAGTACTGCAAGGAATCTCGGAGTCATTTTTAACCAGGATTTGTCATTTAGCTCACACATAAAACAAATCTCTAGAACAGCCTTCTTCCACCTAAGAAACATTGACAAAATTAGGAGCATCCTGTCTCAAAGCGATGCTGAAAAACTGGTTCATGCATTTGCTACTTCTAGATTGGACTACTGTAATTCTCTACTTTCAGGCTGCCCCAGTAACTCTCTAAAAAGCCTCCAATTAATCCAAAATGCTGCAGCAAGATTACTGACTGGGATTGGTAAGAGAGATCATATTTCACCTTCATTAGCTTCTCTCCATTGGCTTCCAATTAAATGTAGAATAGAATTTAAAACCCGTCTTCTAACCTATAAAGCTTTAAACGGCCAAGCCCCATCATATCTAAAAGATCTCCTAGTACCATATCATCCTACTAGACCACTTCGGTCCCAAAATGCAGGCCTACTTGTGGTTCCCAGAATTTCCAAAAATAGAATGGGAGGCAGAGCCTTTAGCTATCAAGCTCCTCTCCTGTGGAACCAGCTCCCAGTCCAGATTCGGGAAGCAGACACCCTCTCTACTTTTAAGACTAGGCTCAAAACCTTCCTCTTCCTCTATAGTTGGTTATAGTCATGCTGCTATAGGCTTAGACTGCTGGGGGACTCTGCATTGAGCCACTTTCCTCTTCTCTTCATTCTCTCCTCTCACCGCACATCTATAATGTCACCACTGTATGACATTAACTCTGTATCTTCTTTGTCCCGTAGTCGTCTCTCTCCCTCTCTGTCTCCCTCTCTCTGTCCCTGTCTTCAGGTGTCCCCGGATTTGGGGCTGTGTGTCCTCCAGTGTGCAGCTACTGGTCCTACTAACCTGCTCAATGTTTTGTTGTTGCTTTTGTTGCTCTGTTCTTTTCTCTCTCCACTTTCCACTCAGCCCAACCGGTCAAGGCAGATGTCCGTCCACCCTGAGCCTGGTTCTGCTGGAGGTTTCTTCCGTTAAAGGGAGTTTTTCCTCTCCACTGTTGCCTATAGCTGCTCAAGGGGCATTTGTTGGGTTTTCTCTAAATGTTTGTATAGTCTTGACTTTATTATGTAAAGTGCCTTGAGATGACTTTGTTATAATAAAAAATAACAAGGCGCTATATACATAAAGTTGAATTGAATTGCCATATGGAGCATTAATGTACATTTACACTCGAAACCAAAGCAAGTTGAAAATTGGTGACATATTTTAAGATGAGAGTAATTCTTCTCTAATCTCAAGTGCTTATTGGGTTACAGTAGTAAGCAAGCACAGTAGTAAAAACTAACTAGTATATTATGGTTGCATTCTGTTGTTCTTTAAAACATTTAAATGTTGTAAAATTAAATGTTGACTGGCTCTCTCGTACTAACTGTACAGTACTGTAAAAGATGTATTTTCTTCTTGTTACTATCCGTCTGTGTTTGGAATGTCAGAAAACTGTCTTATATCAAATTGTTCTTTCTTTCAGCTTTTTTCCTCTGCAGTGTAGCTGTCCTGCAGCTGCTGACTGATAACAGTCATCCTGCCCACTGGCAGCCCACTGAAGCATGAGCTGAGGGTTTATCAAGTGCTAATCTGTAGTCTGTTGTGCTGCCTTTAACTGAAAGCATCATTAGCACATTTTTAAAAACATTATTATATCAGTGATGTCTGTTTAAGCAGTGGTAAATTCATCTTGTGATTTTGTTATGAACAAAGGCAGAAAGAGTGTGGATCATGTGGCTGCAGGCACATGAAGTTGTCATGCTATGATCTGTCATCTAAAGTTTGGTCAAAATTGGATCACACAACAGGACAATGATCAGAAGCATAACAGTAAATCTACATGAGAATTTTCTTATTTCTTCCTTCAAGCTCGGGTCCTCTACCAGAGGCCTGGGAGCTTGAGGGTCCTGCAGCAGTATCTTAGCTGTTCCTAGGACTGCGCTCTTCTGGACAGAGATCTCAGATGTTGTTCCTGGGATCTGCTGGAGCCACTCTCCCAGTTTGGGGTCACAGCCCCCAGGGTTCCTATCACCACGGGCACCACTTGTGCCTTCACCTTCCACATCTTTTCTATCTCCTCTTTCAGCCCTTGGTATTTCTCAAGTTTCTCGTGTTCCTTCTTCCTGATGTTGAGCTCGGGATTGCTACATCTATCACTACAGCCTTGTTCTCCTGTTTGTCCACAACTACTATGTCCGGTTGGTTGGCCATTACCAGTTTGTCAGTCTGTATCTGGAAGTCCCACAGGATCTTAGCTCTGACATTCTCAACCACCTTTGGAGGTGTGTCCCATCGTGACTTCGGGACTTCCAGTTCGGCACAGATGTTCCTGTGTACTATGCCAGCCACTTGGTTATGGCGTTCCATGTATGCCCTGCCTGCTAGCATCTTGCACCCCGCTGTTATGTGCTGGATTGTCTCAGGGCATTTTTGCACAGCCTGCACCTGGGGTCTTGCCTGGTATGGTAGATCCCAGCCTCTATTGATCTTGTACTCAGAGCCTGCTCCTGTGCTGCTAGGATTAGTGCCTCTGTGCTGTCTTTCAGTCCAGCTTTGTCCAGCCACTGGTAGGATTTTTCAATGTCAGCCACTTCTTCTATCTGCTGGTGATACATACCGTGCAGGGGTTTGTCCTTCCATGATGGATCCTGCTCTTCCTGTCCTTGCTCCTCCTCTGGTTTCTGCTGCCTGAGGTATTCAGCACGTCATCACTTGGGGCCATCTTCCTGATGTATTCACGGAGCTTAGTTGTTTCATCCTGGATAGTGGCTCTGACGCTCACTAGTCCTCGGCCTCCTTCCTTGCGCTTAGCGTACAGTCTCAGGGTGCTGGATTTGGGGTGAAACCCTCCATGCATTGTAAGGAGCTTCCTTGTCTTGATGTCAGTGGCTTCCATCTCCTCCTTTGGCCAGCTTATTATGCCAGCTGGGTACCTGATGGCCGGGAGGGCGTAGGTGTTGATCGCCGGACCTTGTTCTTCCCATTCAGCTGACTTCTCAGGACTTGCCTTACTCTCTGGAGGTACTTGGTGGTCGCTGCTTTCCTTGCGGCCTCACAGTACAATCCCCTCAGTTCTGACTACTTTTCCTCTCCTCGCAACCATCCGGCCACACTTGTCCAGTCCGAATGACATTCCGATGTCTTGGCTGTATATCCTGGTGGTATGTATCAGTGAGTCGATCTTCTGGCATACAGCTTGATGTCATCCATGTAGAGGAGGTGGCTGAATCCCGCTATTGGCGATGATCTGGAAGCGGGGACAGGGCATCTCCTTGGTATATGCCGCACTTGATGTTGACTTGGGCATATACATGTACATATATATATGTACATGTATATATACATATATATGTACATGTGTATGTATGTATGTATATATATATATATATATATATATGTGTGTGTATATATGTATATATATATATATATATATATATATATATAGTACTTGCATTTATAATTTAATGTGTTTTATTGCTCAGTAGTCAAATTTTTGAGGTGCTAACATGCACTGGTCCAAATTGAAGCCATACTGGTAGAACTTTTCACACTGTTAGTGAAACAGAAAACACAAAACTGTAAAACATTTTTTATTACTTTCAAAATGCATTCCATCTTGTTTATTTTATGGAGACTGTATTGACCAGGGGACTAGACTATGGCAGACTACATTTAGTGTCGCCTGGGAAGAAAAGCTTTAATCGGGCTGCTGCAGTAGGCAGCGACTTCAATTTAGGGTACTTCTCCCACCACCTTATTCATCATTCCTCTGACCAACTGGAGAATTCTTTTTAGCATGACATTAGCAGGTGTATGATTTTCAACCCCACCAATGCATACCCCCTCTCCAGGTGATGAAGGAGACCTGAGGCCTTTCACAGTAAGGAGCTTTTTTGTTCTTTGTTACGATACATACAGAATACATATTGTCTGTTAATGTTCCTTGCCAAAAAGAATAAGAAAAGAATATACAAGCAAGGATCTTTCAAGCTGTTAGTAGTAAGCAGATGGGTGAGTTAGCTTTAACTACCATGAGCTTTTCCCATATGCTTTAATTTTACTCAAATTTTATTAGTTTTTCTCAATTGCTAAGACACTATTCTCAAAATGGCTAAAGCCTGAATACAAATGCTTAACTGCACAACCATCCTCACAGACTGTAAACTTCCAAGTCAAGACCCAACTTTGCACATAATCATGTAATGTCACATCAAAACCAAACTTTTTCTTCAAACATCAGACTACAGCCATCAAAAACAAAATAGCCGGTAGAATAAATGTAAGACTACTACTACTACTATTGCTATGATTAATTAGACAACCTTTTAACATGACAACACAATGACACAACACGTGTATTCTTAATGTTTAATTTCTCAATGTACTTTAGTAATTTGAAGTGAAATTAAGTGAAAATGCAAATTAACTCCAAAAATGTGCAGCTGATGAAGAGTAATTAATACAGTAAAATAATTTTCTATGTACTGTATTTACCATTAAACCATTTAAGACATTTCACCGATAATTTTATTCAAAGCTACTTACAAGTTACAATTCTGGACAACATAAGCATTTTGTTATACAGTTCATGCCCAAAAAACTTTAATATGTCGAGTGATGGAGCCAGAAATCAATCTACCAGCCCTGTAGAACCCAGCTGCTAATCCACAGGTACCCCAGAAAAACTCTGTTGTGGGTCAGGCCAGAGATTCTCATGAACATCACAGGCAGTATTAGATCTGTCAAGCACTGATGAAAAAGCTCTGATGTGAGTAATTTACCATCTTTATACTGTCACAACACATGTAGCTATTTATCCTGTTCTAAATATTGTGTGAACAGTTTTAACTATGTGTGATGACTTGGGTTAACATTGTGCTTTCTCAATGAGCACAAAGTTCATCCACTGAACCTGCTGAATACATTGCAGTTTAAACAAAAAAGTATTTCGCCTTTATAGATTTAGAAATTTAAAATATTGAATCAAATCTTGCATGAAGTAGCCTATTAGTATTTCTATATAGTGATGCTGTTTTCTATGCGACTGGGCAGTAGGAACAGGTACTGCAGCTCCAGTCCTTCATTCTGACTTATGATGTTGCGCTCAATCTCCTTCAGCTCTGCTCTGAACCTGTCAATCAGCTTTACGGCCGGCCCCTCAGTGAAGTATTTCTCTGTGTACTGGCCCAAAGGGATCTAGACAGAAGAGAACAGAAAGCTGCTGAAATAGAGCTATCATACAGGTGTAGTTGATGAAGAGTTGCTGTGAGACAAATACCTACACAGACAACGTACAGGACAAAAGTTGCATGACATGCAATGTTTGATGTGCATCATGCAATATGCAATATGCAATATACAAGCTAATATTTAACAGATTTAATTTTGTTGTTTTACATGCTACCACGACAAGCAGAGTAAGTAATCACCGAATGTTTACTTAATGCTTTTGACATTCAATTGTCCAAGTTAAGTTATATGAACTTGCGGTATTTATTACTGTCATTTGTCACCGGAGCTCTGCCTCAGTGTGGGTGGTAATTGCTCTAAGAATCAGAAAAGTGTCCCAGCCTTAGGAAGCATAGCCAAGAGGAAGAAACTTTCTCTCTGGGGATGATGTGTTAATATTTTTGCTTTGTATGGTGTGGATTATGCAATTTGTTGACTGTTTATTTAATTTTGGTGTACATAAAAACCATCCCAATCCACTGAGATTTTTGTTTACTGATGACTGTAAATATTTCTTTGACATATATTGTACGCTAATAAGGCTTTGGATGTAAACTGGCAAAAGGCCCCAACCTTACTCATTTTATGTGTCTCTGATTATTTGTATGTCTGGCTTAATATATTTAATTTTGTTATTCTTTGTCATTTTAGGGTCATTGTCTATTTGTGGTTATTATCAAACAGTTGGGTTTCTGAGCCTGTGCCCAGTAGGCAAATACATTAAGACTTTCTTTCATTTATGTTTCATTTTTGTGAAACATCAACTGATGTCCCTGAGGTGAAATTTTCATTAAAAATATTACATGTTATTTTTTTTTCACAGCTGACACACTGACAGACAACATTTTGGAGATGTGTTTAGCTGCAAAAATTACTACTTTCAGACTTTATTTACTGTTGCCATTGCAGAACTACAGCTGAATACTGTAGTTCTGCAATGGCAGACTGGGGTTGACTCACTGCATCCGGTTGTGCTCGACCCAGATGCCAGGTGATGGCCATCTGGACACAGGACTGGCTGACATCAGGAAGGGTGGCCATAATCATTTCCATGGTAACAGCATCCTTTTCTGTTGGTGGGGGTTGTCTCATGGTGCAGGGGGTGTTGGGGACCCATGCACACCAGTCAAACTAAAAACAACAGCAGAAAATTTATCAGTAATATTTGAAAATGTGAAGGGTTCACAACTTACTGTTAAAAATAATTAAAAAGCTGTTTCTAGGTTTCACAACATTGTAACTGTTTTGAAAGTGAATAAGTTTAAAACTACAAAGGCCAGTTCAGAGACAACACATCGGTGTTTGTTTGGGTTTAAGTATGGTCAACATGGTGTTCCACAGACGAGCACATCAATAGTTTTGATGCAGATAATGAAAAGAGTATACAATGTTGATGTGTTTTTTTACTAATGTCGTCATACTGTATAATGTACTGAATTACATTCACTTTCACTATTGTCTGTTAAAATAATAGGAAACACAAATCTCATTTTGGAGGTTCAAGGCTCTGATCTTAAGCAACGATTGTTCTGTAGTTACAGCGTGTTCAGTGAGTGTGTTCGCTCAAGACCTGTCCATTGTTAGTAGCAGCATGCTGGGCTGTACTGGTGAAGATGACCACTGCCAGCAGGGTAGACAGTTCTTCTACTGTGCTCAGTTTACTGTGTAGACCTGAAATTTATCCAAGATGGTGGATACATATGAAGCTTACTGTAAATGAATATATTAATTCAATTTTTTAATATTTCCTCCGGGTACTCCAGTTTCCTCCCACATTCCAAAGGCATGCATGTTAGGGTAATTGGTGACTCTAAATTGCTCATAGGTGTGAATGTGAGTGTAAATGGTTGACTGTCTGTGTATGTCTCTCTGTGGCCCTGAGATAGACTATCAACATGTCCAGGGTGTACCCTGCCTGAGGACAGCTGGGATAGACTCCTGGATGGATGGTAATATAATAGATCTATATTGTGTTAAAATACAGCAAAAAAATTCTTAGCGCACATAAAGTTTTTATTGCTCTGTTTTTGAAACAGCATTTTTTTATGTTTTCATCTTCATCTCATCTTATCATAAAGACTGAATGTGGTCACATACTCCCCCTAAATTAAAAACTGTCCATTTCTGTTTTGGGCAACACAATGGTGGAGTGCTGCCGCATAACAGCTAGAAGGTGGTGGTTCAAATCTACCTGCATGTTCTGACCTTTCTGTGTGGTTGATTAATGTTCATACTTACTTACATAGCTTAGGACAGTCTGGTTAGCTATTTCCTCCTGCTTCTAGCCTTTAGGGCAGCTAGACTAACCACATCCAGCCCTGTACTTACCAAAAGCATCTGAACAATCTATCTGAAAAACCAATTTGTCCACCACAGTATTTCACTAAATATGGAACAACTCAATTTGTAAACAAGTATGTTGGCCGACTGTGGAGCAGGAGGTACTGGGTCATCCACCAGTCCTACAGTTGTTGGTCCAATCCCTGGCCCCCTTCGGTCACATGTTGAAGTACCAGAGCGTTGAACCAGACACTGCACCCCAACTTAGTTGGTCTTGGTGAGTGTAGGCCAGCTGCATAGCAGCTCCCCAAATTGGGGTATGATTGTGAGCGTGCGTGAGAAGTGTAAAATGCTTTGAGTACTAATCGGTAGAAAAGCCCTATTTTCAGACCATTTACCACTTGTATACTAAATATGCTTAATCTGGGATATGTTTAGGATGAAAAGAATTTTAATGACTGACCAAAGCTGGGTAGTTCTGTGAACCCCTCCTGTGTTATGTCTGTGATCCAGGCTTGGAGCTCCTGGTCCTCCTGTACATCCTGATCTGACTCATAGTACAGGTCCACCATACCTGAGACAAAACTTAAAGCGAGAGCTACAATTATTTATTCCTCCTAGTACCACATATGGGCCGTATTGATGTTCTCAGTCACACAATTAATTCCCTGAAATGAAATGTGTATGTGAACTATAAAGAGATCATGAAAAAGATTTGAGATTTTGACATGTCATTGACTCTTGCAATGAGGCTTTTAATCTCTGAGAGAAAAACTAAACCAAACTCTTGTTTCTGACTGTGGTTGTATTGTGTTCGGCCAGACGGCAGAGGTGTGGTGTGCACTGTCTACCTGTGTATGGCCTCCCACAGTGTTAGACTGTGATCTCTGTAGAAATAGTTTTGGAGATTGAACACTTCTCTGTCAGTAAAGTCATTGTGGGGGATAAGGGAGCGGTAGGTCAGCAGTTTGTACTCTCTCTGAGCCAGAATCAAAAGACCATCACCGCCAGTAGATACAACCTACAAACAAGAATGACCAACACAAGGAAGACGATCACCGTTATTGTTAGCAAAAGAGTTTGTGTTTTTCTTTTCCTTTATATAAGATTAATATTGTGGCTATGATGAAGTGGAGGGACTGTTAATGCAACTGTCCCTGGTCAGGTATATCAAGTTCATTAAAAAAAGCTTAAATAAATGCAGTTTCAGAGTTTCACACCCGTTTGAAGATGCCATCAGGAGAGATGAGCTGAGTGCGCCCCCTGCTGTTGATCTCAAGAGTGTAACGCAGGTGAGGAGTCAGGAGCTGCAGCAGAAAAGATGCAAAACTTTTCAAGGTAAAACATGTAAAACCACCAATAATACCTTCAGTTCTCAAATAAAAGCAAACTACTTGTATAACGTATGCAATACTAAATAACAGTGGCACAAATAATTTTATTTCCACCAATGTGTCAACTTTAATGAAAACATACAATGATTTGGAAATCTCTTGATTTCTTATTCACACTAAAAACATAAATAACAACACAATAATCGTATCATTTTGCAAGTGACAGTGTACCATTTCTTGGAAAACATTAGCTCATTTTAAACTGGATGGTAGAAACCTTAAAAAAGTTGGAAGAGGGTGATGTTTACCATTGTGTAGCATCTCCTTTTCTGTTAACAACTATCTGTAAACCTCTGGGAAGTGAGGGGACCAGTTGCCTGAGAGGAATGTTGTCCCATTCTTGTCTGATGCAGGATTCTAACCACCAACAGTCCTGGGCCTTTGTTTGATTTTTAATTTGATGATGTGCCAAATATTTTCTATTGGTGAAAGGTCTAGATTGCAGGCAGGTGAATTTAGCACCTGGACTCTTGTGATGGATGCAGCATGTGGTTTAACATTGTCTTGCTGAATTATGCAAGGCCTTCCCTGAAAGAGACATTGTCTGTATGGGAGTATATGTTGTTCTAAAACGTTGTACTTTGTACTTTTCAGCATTGATAGTGCCTTTTCAGATGTGTAAGCTGCCAAGATCATAAACACTAATGCACCCCCACACCATTAGAGGCAGGCTCTTGAACTTTCCACTGATCGATGGCTTTTGATGATATTGTATATTGTAGGCCAGTTAACCTAATTAGTTCTACTGCATTTGTTTTTGATTTACTGCAATTAATTTTCCAGCCTTTTGTTCTCCCTCTTCAAATTTTTTGAGCTAATGTTTTTCATGAATGGTAAAATGTCTCAGTTTCCACATCTGGTATGTTGTTTATGTTCTATTGTGAATAAAGTATGGGTTGACCATATGATTCTGTTTTTATTTACGTCTCACACATCCTCCCAACTTTTTTGAAATCGGTGCTGTAATTGACATGTTAAGTACTATGCTGTGTGTCTGAATAAATTTTATGCTGCCAACAATTAAACCAAACACATCCTGGAGATGTTTAAAGGTGGTTATTTCACAGGGATAATGGAAATAATTATTGAATGGCAACAACCTTTATGTTAAAATAAGTAGGTGTTAATGCACATTAAGTTTCAATAGGTTAGTTTCACACCTACCATTTACTGAAATGTACACATTTCAATCAGAATTATATGCAGGTCTGGATTAAACTCCTACAGTTGTGAATGGTTAGATTAGTGTGGTAGTGTACCTTATATATAGGGTGTACAGCAGGCAGCTGTCTCAGAGTAGCCACGCAAAACACCTCTATTACAAGATGAGTCCTAAGCAGGTGAGACAGCAACTGGAACACCTGAAACTCGGAATGACGCACCCACATTTTAGCCAATAGCCAGGCCAACGGCTGGTCTTTGGGCAGGAATATGGGGGAGTTCAGCCCTGGAGTCTGATCTAGCTGAGGATGAAGAAGAGAAACCATCAATTAAATGCATTTTTTGGAAATACATATTTTTACCTTGGATATCCTTAAATTATTATTTTTCTCCTTTACGAGACCTACTCAGGTGTCACTGTACATGTGGAATTTCTCTTTCTACAAGTACAGGACAGGTGTGTAGCAATACTATATGACTTACCTGTATAGCAATAGGTATGAGTCCCTCATCTGGATGTTGGTACAGAAGGCAAAGTGGAGCAGCAATGTACTGAGGTTTACCCTTGATTGTGTTGCTGGGAACCCCCTCCATGATGGCATAGTCTATCAAGTAGATGTTCCCTGCCTGAACAGAAAAGAAGCACAACATTAAGAAGAGGAGAATAGAGTATGAAATAAGTTTTAAGCCATTAAAACTTCAACAAATTATAGGTTTTCTATAAACATTATTCAGTGACGCCATTTAACAGGCCTATAATCCCTCTTAGCTCTTTCTTACAGAGGTCAAACATCAAATTCCAGGTCATGTATCTGCAGCCACCCTCAAACACAAGCCATTTATTATAGAATTTAACTCACTGATTTTATAAAACACAGTCACAGGTTGTTAACGTTTTTAGCTCACAAATTACAGTTTTACATTATATTTATGGTTAAATAATTAGACTCCAGTGGCCCTCACCTCAGTTATCATGGGTTGATAAGAAGTTTTTAATTATGTAGTATTTAACTTAACCAAGGAGGGTATTTAAATTTTTTAGAAGGAGTTGGATAAGGTAAGAGAAATCAGTCTTGCTGGGAGATCAGTTAAAATTTAAAAGAATTATAGTCTGTTGATATTATAATTTCTGCAGACCAAACTTAGAAAAACTACCTTTAAAAATTAAAAACTGGCCCATCAGAGATTATATTTTGTGAATATGCCATTGCAAAGAAAGTTGTTGTGTGCAAACTTTGTCTCTTACACTTTGGTTTGACACGCTGTTGTTTGTTAAAGTAAAACAATTACTAGAAAGAAAAGAGAAGACTGAAAAAAGGAGGATTTGACCTTTGACCCTAAAAATGGTATTTTTGAGGATCAAGACTGGGTCAAGGTTAGAATTCCGTTTTGGTTAGGGTAAGGGTTAGGCTTGGGCATTCAGTTGTGAGGGGTAGGGTTAGGGTAAAGGAATAGGGACTGCATTATGTCAATGAGTGTCCTCACAAGTATAGAGGTACAAACATGTGTGTGTGAATAAGTGAATAAGAAGCACTTGAAATGCATTATGTAACTGAATACCATAACACTGTCACATGGAAGCCTTTACAAATTGTGTGGTGTATTCATGTCGTGTATTTCCTGACCTTGAGTTCTTTGGTCAGATTGGTCCTGGTAGTCATGGAGCTCTGCACCATGTCTGGTGTGACAGGGAAGTTTTCTGGCAGCTTCCTGCACTTCTTTATCATCCTTGGGTTAGAGCCATTCAAACACTGATAGCCAAAGAACCAGTCTTCCTTCCAGTGCTCCATACAGTATTCTGATACAAACATAAATGTGCATAACCCGCTGTACTTGATAATCAGTTACAGGATTTGTGGTTATAAGAGTTATTATATTTCTTGCACTGAACCCCTGAGGTTTGCCATAACATATAGGGCCACTTCATTCAGTTCTTCTGTCAACTTTCTCACAAAGAAGAAATTCATTTAAATTTTTAATTTAACTTTATTTACTGTATATAGCGCCAATTTAAAACAAAGTCATCTCAAGGCACTTTACATAATAAAGTCAAGACTATACAGACATTGACACAGGTCAGCAACCAACAACAACTACAGCTGTTAATAGAAGCGTTGTGAGAGCTCTGAATAAAAACTGAAAAACAACAGTGAGATCACCAACAACCCCCACAGAGAAAGAGTGAAGGTCTCACAATCCAACACTTGAAGTATGAGCAGAAATACAAAGGTTATGTTGCAGGAATATGAGGGCTATGTTTTTAGTATTGGCAAAAAAGTACCGAGCTGATTGATACAAAGTTTTATGGACTGTCCCTCTGTGATGTGTGGTTTATCCAAGAGTGAATCAGGAATTTTGACTGCATCTTTCTCTCAGCTACAACATGTAGTGGGTCCAGCTCCCCCTCCAGAACAGAGCCGATCCTCCTAAATCATTTGTTCAGTCTCTTATAGTGACAATGACCCGTCACTGGTCTGTCACTTTAAGAGACCACCCATGCCAACATGCTTCATGCTACTGCCCATCATGTCACATCATAGACGACACCAGCCACCACAGACTGAAACCACCATCAGAAACAAGCTTGTCCTGTCTCCTGTTTCCGTGCCCCAAAAAGTCAAAGCATGACAAAGCTTCAGTGTCTTGTTCAAGGACAGTTCAACACATGACCAGAGAAGCCAGGGATTGAACCAGCGACTGTACACACTACCTACTGCACCACAGTGGCCCCAAATGTTGTCAGACTTGCCATTTCCGATGATTAAATACCACCATGGCTCCACCACCATTAGAGATCTTGTTTTTCATGCATTCATTTTGGCATGGTCATGATCTGCTTACACATACTGTATTTTTATGCCTATGCCTCTGTGCCAGTAACAGTTGCAGCTAACGGCATTATATACTTTCAAGTCGTCCTCTCGTCCTAGTTATGTGAAATTATATCTCAGAAATGCCTTCAAATGTCTTCAAATTTAGCAAACAGGACTTACCTGGACTTACAAATAAAGTAATGAGAATATAAATCTGAACAGACACACATGTAAATCAGCGCTTGATTCAGGACAATTTTAACTTTTTTTGTGAAACAGGATTTTAGGATGATTCGCTGTGGCCCCAATAAAGTCAATCTTGACCTGCCTGCCAAGATCTGCATTCATTGCTCAGAGCATGGACAGCCAAAGCAAAACCATTAGGACTGATGATAAAACAAATCAATTAATCAAACTACAAGCATGTCTAAAAGACATAAGGGACTGGATGACTTATAATTTCCTTTTCCTAAAATCAGATAAAACAGTTCATTGTTACTTTAGATGACAGTTTAGACTGCAAGGGACTCTAAAACAAATCTCTAGAACAGCCTTCTTCCACTAAGAAACATTGCCACTGTCGATGCTGAAAAACTGGTTCATGCATTCTTCTAGATTGGACTCTGTAATTCTCTACTTTCACCCCAGTAACATCTCAAATCCAAAATGTCACCACTTTATGACATTTAACATATTTCTTCATTCTTCTTTTGTCCATTAAATGTAGAATAGAATTTAAAACCCTTCTTCTTACCTATAAAGCTTTAAACGGTCAAGCTCCATCATACCTCTCTAGTACCATATCATCCTACTAGACCACTTCGGTTCCAAATTCTGGGAACCTCTCTGTCCCTGTCTTCAGGTGTCCCTGGATTTGGAGCTTTTAAGTGCTCAAAACCTTCCTCTTTGTAAAGCTTATAGTTGGTTCCAGTGCTCAGCTACTGGGGACTCTGGTCCTCATTCTCTCCTCTAACTATAATGCCTGTATGACATTAACTCTGTATCTTCTTTTTGTCTTTGTTGCTTTTGTTGCGGATTTCTGTTCTCCAGTTTCTCTGTCCACAATGTTTTGTTGTTTTTTGTTGCTCAGCCCAACCTGCCCAACCGGCCAAGGCAGATGTCCGTCCACCCTGAGCCTGGTTCTGCTGGAGGTTTCTTCCGCTAAAGGGAGTTTTTCCTCTCCACTGTTGCCTATAGCTGCTCAAGGGGGATTTGTTGGGTTTCCTCTAAATGTTTTTATAGTCTGGACTTTATTATGTAAAGTGCCTTGAGATGACCTTGCTGTAAATTGGCGCTATATAAATAAAGTTGAATTGAATTAATAGATATTAAATTGTGTTTTTCAGTTTATTTGTGTATTATTTACATACCAGCTATAGGGCTTCTCAACTTCCAGAAGATCCGTTTGAAATCATCCAGGTCAGACCAGGACTTTCCAAACCTGATGGCCAGCTTCTTCAGAGACAGCTCCAGCAAGCTAATGAGAAAGAATTGTGCACATGTTCGTGACATTTATCATGTTGTTGGTATACAGACCTTTTTTTCTATTCTTTATTTGAAAAAAAGACATTGTCATGCTTCATTTAACCTTCTAAGAATATGAAGGAGGAATAAGGAGCTTCACCACTGATCCTGCACTATATGAATAAGTTCTTAATTACCTGAACCATACCGACTCTCCACAGACCTGATACCATGGTTACACTGTAGGGAACCAAAAATCCTGCCACCGCAACGTTATTCATTTATAAGAACTGAGGATTTTGTGTGTGTGTGTGTGTGTGTGCACCACCTACGCATACTGTAGAGAATGCTCAAAGTCGCTCCTTTTCTCATTTTCAAAGCGGGCATCTTGAGGTAAATCTGCTTCCGTCTTAGCATCAATACATCTGGGAATTCCTGGGGCCCACTGTACCCATCTGACACAGAAACCATATGAGGATAAAATTAACACAAAACTTTCACTTTGGAGTGGAGCTCTGTTTTTGTGTTGTGATTGGGTTGTTGTGATGGTGTTGGACCTGTAGGTCTTCTGTCTCTCTTGCAGCTCTGTCCTCCTATGTGTCAGCAGCTGAGATATGGAGTCTTCCATCAGAGTCTTAGCTACAGAGACACAAAAGTTCACACGTTTCAAGGATTTCAGGGAGTTGCAGAGAAGTAAAACTTGCTGACCAGTAGAATCAATTTTCAATAAGGGGGAAACATTTTATGATTTGTAGTTTGCTGTTAATATTTTGGAGTGAACAGTTAGAGGTAAAGTCCCAAAAATTTGGTTTTTGCTGTGTTGTTACAATGTTATAATTTTCCGAGTAAGAAATGGAGCTGAGTGGCTGATGCAGCTGTTTAGTTACAGTAGTCGTTGATTTCCCCGTCAGAAAAATCTTACCCAGAATTCATAGCACATTAGTCTTAAAGAGCGCCAATAGCATCATGCAACATCTATCAAAAGTCAGATTATTAACCTTAATCGCAATACATAATGTGAGTTCCCAAACAATGTCCAGCTGTGCTGTAATGACAATGACTTCTGTGTTTATTTGCACCTACAGTAACAAATAGTATTAAATATGCATATGCAATATAAATTGTATTAAATATGCATTTTATTTTCATGTATTTCATGATGAAGATTTGGATACCATGTTAATACAGGCGTAATTGAGGTAAGGATAAAAAAAGAGAGCTGTAGTGATAAAGGTCAGCAATTCTTTATTCCAAGTCTCAAGTGTCTTTATGTTGCGGAGTGTAAAGTTGGGCTAACCGAGGGGAAATGTCCCAGTCTTTGGCTCCAGGGGAAAAGACAATGGCTGTAAACACTGTGTCTCTCTCCAGGCTTGACCACAAACATGTTTTGTACGTACATAGTTGCTATAAAGTATATTGCAGCACCAAACATGCTCAAAGGCACTTCAATCCCAGTATGTCTGTAGCTGACCAGTAGAGATGGACTGTGAATGGCTAAAATTCCTACCTGTGCCCTCTCTTATCTCCACCTTGACATTTCCAACTAGCCAGCGGTAACAGGGAAAAGTCAGAACTTGTTCTTCACCTGGAGGCTCCACTGTGACAAACCGACAAAACCAATTATCTTCCACCCAGTACCTCTGTTTCTCCAGTCTGACCAGAAGTATGGAGCCTAAAGGGGAGGGACTGGTCACTTTGTACTGGTCCACCTGATACACAGATAGATGGAGAAAGAAAAACATAAGTGCTGCCTGGTTTTGAAGCAATCAAGCAAACACAGATATTATATCACTACTGCATTCAATGTGTTCTAAGACCTCCTTGTACAAAGAGACTGATCAGCCACTTATATACATCTTGCTAGTAATGACTTAGGCCCCGTTTTAAATTTGAGAACTGCCTTAATTCTTCATAGGATAATTACAACACCAGGTGTTGATTCTGGTCCATTTTGAGATGATAGCATCTAACAGTTATTTTTTGGACCCACATCCAGGTTGTGAATCTTCCGATCAACCACATTTTACTTTATTGGACTCATGGTGGTTGTGACTGTAGAGGCTATCTGAGTATGGTAAACTCATTGTCATGTTCAACAAATATGTTTCATATGACGGTAAATTGTGCTCATAAAGGAAGAATATGGTTAGTATACAACAATACTCTGTACAATAGGCTACAACAATAGGCTGCAGAGATTAAATAATGGTCAACTGATACTAAGGGCCCAAAGGGTTATGAAAACATGCCCCTGACCATCACCACCATCAGGAACCTGAATTGTTGATAAATGTCATTAAGGATTCATGTTTTCATCATGTTTATGACAAATTCGCAACCACCAAATGTTCCAGCAGAAGTGGCGACCATGCAAATTTTCTTAATCATATTTTGGTGGCAAATTTTGTTTAACCATTGCAAATTGTAGCCTTAGTTTCCTTTTTGTGGCACTCAGTGTGGTCTTCTGCTGCCTATCTGCTTTAAGGTTCAATGTGTATCCAGAGATAGTTTCTGTATAAATTTGCTGCTTTTATTTGCATGCTTGAAATTTACTTTTTTGCTCACCAGTCACTCCGGAGAGTGTTTTTACAAATATACTAGCCATTCAGATAAGTCATGTTTTATATGATATAAGTGTGGTACAAATTACAACCCTTTTAAATGTAAATGACCACTGTATACACCCAATTTAAGACAACATAAAATGCATCACTACAAGTCATTATAAAATATGTACTGCTATAAATCAGTAATAATTTTGTTGGCTTGATCATCAACCAAGCATTCTATGCAGAGACAGACAATATATCTAGAAAGAGAGCAAACAATATGAGGAAACACTATAGCTTAACTTCACATCCACTCTTTAAGTGTAAATACATTGCTGAGAAGAAATGGATATTCCTACTCTGGGTCACTTGCACAGTTGAGCACAGGCTCAACAGGCTCAACAGGTGTCTACAGGTGTCTACATGCCTGTGCATGCAATGAGTGAGTTGCTGCCATATGATTAGTTCAATAAATATTTGTGTTATGGAGCAGTTGAACAGGTGTACCTAATATTATTACAATATATTATTATTGGCCAGTAAGTGTAGGAGCACAAATTGGAACAGCAAAGCTTAGGTATGGGGGATGCAGTTGCTGGGTTTCAGATGTGGTGACGATCCCAGCAAATCCCAAACACCAGTGTTGCACCACTCCTGTTTTCACTCTACTCTAACTTCTGTTATAACTCAGGAAGCTGCCCACTCCAAAGGTTTTCTAATGAATCCGTCTCACCAAGTATTTACTTTATTTTAGCTTAGTGAACATAAAAATGTCTGCATCTTGTCAAAATGTAGAAGCACAAGAGTGAGGACACTCCTCATTTAAAATCCTTTTAGAAATTTCACATTAAGCCCTTTACTCACAGCTCCTCGACAAAAGTCCAGTCCGGGGTTGTCCAAAAGGGTGCGCTCACTCTCCCCTTTCTCACCAACCAAGGTCACATAGATGTAATTATTGGTGCCTGAATATTCAGATGTACCCGTTGCCACAGTTACAGTGTACACTTCCATCTATAGACATAAACACACACACAGAGACAGAGAGAGTGAGGAATAGTTAATGAATAACTAACTATCAGTGTCTTGTTAAAGGAGACTTTAACTCTGACATCAAACCAACAACCTTGGGATTCGAGGGCAACTGCTCCACCTCCTATACCACAGCCACCCGCTTTTTGTCTTTTGTGTCTCTTTAGACAGAAGAGTCATGGTCCTGGAAACCCTTCCAAATGAACTGCACTTGTTCAGTCTGCTAATTTATTACGCTCAGTGAAGCCTGTAAGATTTTTTTTCTCTGCGAGCATTGCACATTCACCCCATTGACCTTGCAGTGAATGTGCTGGGATGTCCTATCCTGGAAACATTAACAACTGTCTTGAATGTTTTCCACTTGTGAATAATATTTCCTTCATGGAAATGGTTTGGATATGGAAAAACTTCCCCTCTTAAATCTGATAGAACCTGTAAAGGGATATAACTGCCCACACATTGTCAACTAAATAACAGCAAGGTTAAAAGAGTTATGTGTTGTGGATCAGATTGTTATTTTACACAAAAAAACACAGAATTAAAAGAGGGGTGCTAATTTTTCCATATCCATCCATCTGTTACCACCTATCCTGTTTAGGTTCATGGGGGGCTGGAGCTTATCTCTGGAACGGTCTTAAATGCCAACACAGAGACACATACAAAGACAGACAACCATTCATACTCACCTATACACGCAATTTCGAGTCACCAAATAACCTAACATGCATGTCTTTGGGCAGTGGGAGGAAACTGGGGTACGTGGAGGAAACCCAAACCCCCCAAAATGCCAAACACTACATAAAATATTTTGCATTCCCTAGTAAAATATTTATTTAATTTATGCACTTCTGCACCTTCTTACAGAAAATAATACTCCAGTTCCCAGCCTGCAATCAGCTTTGTGGCAACAGTTGGGCTGTTACTCTTTCCTGTTAACAAATAGTAATATTGAAACATTTGTGGGCAAGTAACAAAGTTCATTTACACAAGTTCAAGTATTTGTCCCCTGTGGGCCTCTAAATGCAGATGTTGCCGTTTTGTGGCAAGCATGCCCATTTTTCTGCCAGGTTTCTGATTAATTGCTTTATTAAACTTTATCGTAACATTTATCAGTGAAGGGTAAATGCAGTTTGCAGCACAAATAAAATTATTTCATAATAAATAATTTCTCCTTTTACAACGTTTAGTTTCACTTATGCGCATTACCAGGGTACATGTCTTCTGGATACGTTAGTAAACTAAGGTTTTTATGTGCTTTTGTCCTTGAATCTGTACACAAACCAAAGAATACATGATATTTTAGATTTTTGCACAAATAAATCTGCACTAGATGAAATATTAGTACTTTTGTTTATTGAGTTACTGTCACTCCCTAACTGCTGTCAATTCACTGTTGATCCTCAAGTCTACTAATTTAGCATAGCAGAGTATGTCCCTATCACAAGCATGTTTTTCCTAACACCCAGTCAAATGCAACATCTGCTCATACAAAACTACTCTGTCTCATAAAAAACATTAATTATTATTATTAATGTTATTACTACAATTAAATAGGAATAAAACTCTTCATGAAAACAATAGCTGTAGTTGTTACACATTTTTTGAAGTTAGCCATGTGCTGAGATGAGTTTACTTTCCTGGTAACAATTTGAATATTATTCAAAGAAACCAAATATGTAAACCACTCTGATGCAAATGTGCTGATGAAACAACAGACATGACAGCTCACACAGCTGTGACAGGACGTGACAAAGTCTGCATCATGAGCCAGAGTTCACATCACTGCAGCTTGTACCTGAGGTTTTGACACTATGCAAGTCCTTCTTCATTAAAGATTAATATAAATAGTAATAACAAAAAATAATTTAACAATGTTCAGTTACAGACATAACTTATTGTACCACCTTAACATGTTAAAGGCAGCTTGCCTTTAATCTGACAGGAACTGAGAGAGTGTGTGAGATACGCACAAGCTTCCAAATGTGCCCTTACGTACTGAAAATTCCCTGCTGGTGATATACATTCCTGAACCCAGCTGAGAAGGAGGAGGGGTCTGTCGAGGGGACGACATGATGAAATCAATGCCATACATAAATTTGTATCTACTGCGGTTGTCCCCAATCCTCAGTTATTGGCTCAGTTCTCAGCGTCATTTGCTCCTGCATGAATAATAATCTTACTATATATACACGTCTATCCTTAGTCAGGACTTTCAAATAGGATTCAATGTCACCCACTCTGGCCCCAGGAGAACAACTATGGCCGCTGGACTCTCTAACTTCAGGTTTCTGACTATAGAGTCGCTTATTATCAGAGTTTGTTCCTCAGCTGGGGAAAATCATTTAGAGGTGGTGAACCTCGGGCGTTTGCTTAGCATTAGATCTCTTACGAGGTATCACCCAGCAGGTGTTTCAAATTTACCTGTGACCACAGTAGCTGGTGACTGACTTACGAAAGTGTCGGATGTCGCTCATAGTTACAGACAAGCCGTTGGTAAGTAAGTTCTAGTTGTTATGGAAGGAAATCACGTATTTAGGTAAAATAAGAGCAAATCAGTGAACAGTCCTTCAGCAGAGACCTGAAACAGGAAGTGACACAATACGCTCAGCGCAGGAGTCGAATAGCAGTGGATGGGGGAAGGAGAAAAAAAAGCAGTAGATGAAATTCTTGACAGATGAATATCTGCTGTTCTGTGAGCCAGCTTATCTCCACAATCTCCTGAGTCATTTGGAACAAATTTCTACAGAAAAACACTTATGTAACAGACAACGTTACACACTGTAGCTGTAAGTCAGCGGGGGGATGTTTATTTTGGCTGGGGAGCATCCAAAGGGGAATGACACTGCGTACGCTGACACACACCCCCATGCACACATCCTCAACAAGGAAAGTACAGCTGAAAAAAATCCTAGAGGAAAAACTAATATATACGGGAACAAAATAACAGCTCCAAATATATTTATTTATAAATTAACAATAATCTAACACTTTGATTTAAAGCAGCATAGTTGATGTAACACCTAACATCTTGTCCAAACATCTTTTTTTTGAGCTATGGCAAATGGTCTGCACTTATTTAGCACTTCTCTACCTGTTGTTACTCAAAGCGCTTCTTATTTACCCGTTCACAATCACACTCACACTCACACACAGATGGGGAAACACTCACCAGGAGCAACTAAGTGGGGTTCAGTATCTTGCTCAAGGACACTTTGACTGGGGTAGCAAACCAACAACTGTAGGATTGGCCAATGACCCCACAACCTGCTGCGCCACAGTCACCTATAGTAATATTTAACCTTTCCTGAGGACATAAAGAAGAAGACAAACACTCACCTTATTCCACACTTTTGTGTATTTCCTTGTCTCTGTTGGTATTTTTGCACTTCCCTCTTTGTTCTTCTTCCCTGCGTGTCTAATTTCTTTTCTGTTTCTCTGATCAAAATTGCCACAGGTCTCCGTTTTATTTTTAAAAGTTACCTGTTCTGCTTTGCATTTCAAATTACAAAAATATGTTTCTCTTTCTCTGTGCTCAGTTTGAATGTTTCAGACGACTCTCTACAATAACTCCCCTTCTCTTCTTCCCTCTACTTCCTCCTACATTCCCATCAATAACTCCTTTGTGTAGTCTCACCTCACACACACACGCAAACCTAAACACACAGAGTTTCAAAAGGGAAGTTGAGTCATAATCAGGGTTGCATAGAATTACACAGCAGTGTGTCAACAGCAAGTGTAAAATCACATTAGGTAAAGTTGAACACGTTTTAAGTGATTGTTAAGAAGCTTCTGAGAAGTTTCTTGTTCCAGATGTAATTGTGAAACAAACAAAAAAAAAACACATGACCTTAAGAAATCTGTTAGATGACTTATATATACATATATACATACATACATACATACATACATACATACACATACATACATACATACATATACATATATTTATTATTATTATTTTATTTATTTTTTTCATCTTTTGACTTTCAGGGAAGATTACATTTTAGACTGCTGTAGAAGATTTCTCATACTATAGCCCAGCTCTCAACATTATCTTAAAAAACTGACTGGATAGTTGCCCTGTGCAGCTAATATGAATATGTAAAGGGTAAAAACAAGCAAAAGAGTTGAAGCAGTCTTTTTGTTGAAATGTTTAAGCTCAATCTGAGACTGGCAGCAGATGATAAAATCTAAATTTTCTCCATCAAAATACATTTTGAAAAAATGCTGTGTTTATGTGTTTGTTACAAGTAACAAAAGCTAGAGAAAGATTGTAGTTAGGGCTGATAAACATGAAAATGTAACTAGTCTGTTATACTTCCATTCATCACCCTAACCTCTTTACCTATAAAGTTGTAGTATAATGGATACAGTACTTTTTTTCCTTAGTACTGAATGTTTTTGAATCATGCAGTTTGTGTTTGTTTCTTCTGCATTCAAAATTGATTTGGGGTTCAATGTCTTGCTCAAGGAGACTGTGGTCCCAGTCCCAGGGTTGTTGGTGTGATTTGTGGCACCTCCCATTACTTGTCAAGGCAGGGGTGTCCAAAGTTTTTTTTGGTGAGGGCCAAATACAGAAAAATAAGCAAAGGCCCGGGGGACACACAAGAGTTGACATATTGACACATGATTACTGTGTGTATTTCTAACTCACCTATAATGTGAAGAACATTGCTCTCAGTGGGAGCAGTGATGCTGTCCTTTGGATTGATGGATGGCTGGGATGTCAGGAGAAAGTTCAGTGGTTGAGACACGAAGGACTTCACAGAGATGGCTATCAGTCATTCTGGATCTCACTCTGCTTTTGTTCTGATTTAACAGAGAAAATGTTTGTTCACATATGTATGTTGAGCAGAATAGGCTCATCATTCTTTTTGCGTGGCGTCTCATCAGAGGGAGCTTGGCATGATCCAAACTCTGATAGAAGTCAGGGAGGGAGAGAATCATCACATTGCATTTCAATCAGTTTTAACTGCAGACTCTCCTCCACTTCTTCTGCATCCACCAGGAAGGGGGTCGAGAACAGCTTGATTTGTTTTTCAATGACAGAAAAATCTTGAAAACGCTGGTCGAATTCTGTCACGAGAGATGTAATTACAGAAGCATATTTCTCCTTTTTAGCAGAAAGGTCTGCCTTTGGAAAAGCAGACTAGATTTCAGACAGCGCAGGGAAGTGTGCGGCATTAAAGCTTCGTGGGCGGAGCTTTACACAGAAGAATTTCGTGTGCGCTTACAGGTGTGACACCAGCTGTTCTTTGCCTTGTAGGTTCTTGTTCAGTGTATTCAGATGATGAGAGAGATCAACTAAAAATGTCAGGTCTGCCAGCCACAGAGGGTCACTCAGTTCATGAAGAGGTCGGCCCTTCTCTTTCAAAAACTTGTCGATTTCTGATCTCAGCGAATAAATGTGGTAGAGCACATCCCCGTATTCAGCATCCACGTCAGATAAGAAAGCTTGAAGTCCTCTAGCTCGAATTACGTTGACAGTTTTTACAACAGTGTTCATCACATCTGAGCTGGACAGTCTTGGTGGATTATCCAGGGCATCCTAACAGCCTCACCTCCGCTCTCTTTCACCTGGACGCCGTCATGGCCGGAGCTCCATCCGTTGTTACCCCACAGAGCTGGTCCCATTTAAGCCCCATCTTTTCAACTGCCTCTGACACAGCGTCAAAAATATTTCCACCCGTCGTTGTGCCTTTTAGGCTCGTCATATCAAGCAGCTCCTCCGTACAGCAAAAATTATCATCGACTCCCCGCAAAAAAATGAAAAGCTGTGCGGTGTCTGTGGCTGTGTGCTATCGAGCAACAATCAAAAGCACAAGTTTTCTCTCTCAGCTGAAGTTTCAGGTGAGCTGACAAGTCCTCGGTCCTCTCACCGCTGTATTTCTGGATGAGCTCACGTTGTTGAAATCCTGCACTTTTTCCGGCCACATTACTTCTGTGACTGTGATGAGGCACTGCTTTATGAAATCACGGTTTGCCATGCTGGGCAATAAGTTGTGCGACTTCATAGCTTGCTGCTGTGGCGTTTTCCTCTATTTTGTTAGCACGAAAGTTGAGCTTGCAGGCTAGCTGCCATTTGCTAGAATTTCTGTGCTCGTTCGGAACCTGTAGCTCTGATGCTTGGTCTCACAGTGCCGACGGACATTATACTCTTTCATCATGGCAACATCTTCATTGCAAATCAAACAGACACACTTTCCGTTGATTTCTTTAAAGAAATATTCATTTTCCCACCGTGTTTGAAATCTTCTACACTCACTTGCTATCTTGCATTTTTTCGGTGCTGCCATTTCTGGTGACTCGTGGTAAATATTTTTCTTTGCTTAATTTTGTTTAGTGGACAAGCACCTTTTCTGTGACTGGCTCCATCTAGTGTTGAAACTGAGAAGCGCAACAGAGTTGAGCTCAAGCGCCATGTGCGGGCCATATTCAACTATATTTTGAGAATTTGCTGAAGTTTGACACCTTGTGGACACCTTGGACACCCCTGTGTCAAGGTGTCCACGAGCAAGACACTGCAACCTAACGCAGTTAATCCGGTGGAGTGCAGACCAGCTCCCCCACCACATACTGGAACAACCAAGTTTTAGGGCGCAAGAGCACGTACGTTTGTATCAGCGCGTCACACTGATGCAGACAGCAGTTGTCTCATAAACAAAGTAGAACTTACTGTACTTAAGTACATTTAATTATGGCTACTTTCACTTCTTACTCCACTACTTTTCTAATCAAAGTTGCGTTACACATTACAATCACATGACTTTATATATTTCATAATAAATAACATTTTCTTTTCTTATGAAAACAAGTTACAGTCGACACAGGAATCGCTTCATTAAACTGAAGACTTATCTGACACATATGCAGTACTCAGTGTTGTGCTGAGTTTGGCCTATCTACTGACATCTGATGCTTCTTAACAGGACCAAAGTTTCCCAGAGCAGGTAATAAAGATGAACTGAAATTAAATTATTACGTTTACACAGGTAAGGTATCACATAACATAACGTTAAACATCCTTGACTCGGATGCAATCTGTGTGCAGGAGAGATATAAGCGATAAAATTCATAATTTGTACACCGATAAATGTAATTGGATGTAATTACATTTATCAAGCATTTCACATGAAAATATTGAGACATAATAAAATACAGCAACTTGGCTAATTGTCCTGTTTTTATTAACACTTATTCTTGTACCTAAACATATACAGTCATTTTATTTATCAACAAAGAAGTTCAAAATAGTCCTGCAAACCATTGTTACTCTGTCAATGCGTGATAAACAGGAATACCCGTTTGCTAAGTACTTCCGGGTTCCGTAAAAAAAAGGTCAACAAGGAAGCACAGGAAACCATGAAATGAATCTTTAGAAAACATTTGTTAAAAAATATTTATCACAAATATCTGCTTTTAACTTCACTGTTATTGCAAATTATTAAGAGTATAATACATGGGTATAAAGATTGTTCAGTCTGCCCATTGTTGGGGGGGCATTACGCAAGAGCAGCTTGTTGTTGAGAGGGAACGTGTATGTCTTCTGTGGCTTGGTATGTAATCACTGTTTTTGCCAGTTGGACTTACAAAAACTAGAAGTTACAAAATTGAGGCATGGGCTGCCTGAAACTATTTAAGGGAAGGATGAATGCAACTGGTGTAATCAGGACTAAATGTTGCTGTGTCTTCAATATTAGTGTCTGACAGATATATGTGAACTTACCCTTAGGAGGATTTTTTATATATATATCTCTAGGTTCCCTGTTGCACTTGTTCTCTACATTTTGGCTCTTTCCTTAATTTCTCTTTTCCAAAATAAATTTAGCACTGAGAAAAAAAACTTAAAATATAAAAAATCAACATATTTACTGCTAAATTTTGCAAACTTGGCTTTGAATCTCCTTGTATGCCATTTCAGCTTAAAGTAATTACAGGTTAGCATAATAATGCACTTTAACTCATAAAATTTTATCAGTAGAAATAACAAAATAATCAAGAGGTCATATAAAATTAACTATCTTCTGATAAGAATTTTTTATATTTGTACAAGTTGAATGTGCATGTCCCATGTATGAATTTGGATAGTCCAGGTTTTTTCTGTGTGGCAGCTTTAAAAATCATGTTTAAGTTTCAGTTCTATAATAAGTAGGGGTGAGGGGTAAATGGTAATTTTGTACACACCAAGGTTGAGTGTCTAAAACAAGTCTAGAATTGAAATGCTGCAAAGGCATTAAGACCTCACAACTCCAAAAAAATGAATGCTACTGATCCGGCTACAGAGGCTCTACGCAAACAAGAAAATATCACGTTATTTCATTGAACATAATAGCATAGCAAAGTGTAAGTTTCATTTATGTCCATTGGTGCCCAGGTTTATAATTTCGATTTCTTTTTACCTACAACATTTGACATATTGCTGAAACATACTAGAAAACAGCAAAGTAAACAAAGACAATCATTATTACTTTCAGTCTATGGTGTACAGAATTTTCCCACGTAGTGTAAAGCTTCCTTTTTTTTTGATGCGTCTGTCTAGCCAGGAATTAAATCAAAGTTAAGAAAAAAAACAGCAGGACCACTTTATGTTTGAGGTTTTTACTTTTTTTTTATAACAAAGCGTATGACAGTGAAGACAAAACATAAGGAGCATAAAAAGTACTGATAAACCCAAGATAACCACTTCAAACACTAACTGTAAGATAACACAATAACGAAGGCTTGTGTTCTGTGTTAGGGAACTTCACCTCCCAGCTAAGCAGCTGTACTTGGTTCTGTAGAAATTTTAATGTTTCTTTTAGCATGAAAAACAAAAGTTTGTGCCAAATACCACCTGGTATTATCCTTTTCTCATACCTTCCCACACTCAACACGGTGTAGCTGAAGTTGGTAACAAAGTTAAAAGAAAGGGAGTTGTTGTATGAATCAACTAAAATGGAAACGTTACTAATCATACAGTATCCTTGCAGTATCCGCTGTATCCATGATAACTTATTTCACATAAGTTCAGATTGGCAAATGTTTACGAGCCCTTTGATCCAGAGGCACCATCTTCATCATCAGGTGGACAGGCAACAAAATCAGCCAGCATGGAGGCCATGGCATCATCATCCATCTGACAGAGAGACACAGAGAGAGAAGGAAAGACAACTGCTTAAACACGCTCTTAAAGCTGTAGACCACTATATCTATAATACTTCGGGTAAATCCGGAAACACATTATCTCCATTTTTGTCCATTGAGGCTTTAACTAACTTAAACGTTCTGCCCTACACTGCAGCTTTGTATAAACTGGCCCAGAGTGTTTAACTGTAAAAGCGCTGGCCTGTAATTTGTTAAACCGGAACAAGTCAGAAATAAACGCTGATAATACTTATGGACTGTTTAATGTTTTCATACAGAAGAAAGAATATTGTGTCACAGTTGTTACCCCGCTCGTCCAACAATCCTACAGTTGTTGGTTCGATCCCCGGCTCCTCTGGTCACGTGTTGAAGAGTTCTTGAGCAAGACACTGAACTCCCATTTAGTTGCTCCCGGTGAGCGTCGGCCAGCTGCATAGCAGCTCGCCCATCGGTGTATGAATGTGTGTGACTGAGTGTGAATGTGTAGATAAGAAGCAGTGTAAAGTGCTTTGAGAACCAACAGGTCGAAAAGTACAGACCATTTAACAGATTTTGTATTCACAGTTGCAATGGATCTGAACAAATACCTGTCACCAAGACTGTAGGCTTTGAATAAGACTTGTTAACTTATGCACTGTCATTTCTTCTTCACTAGTTTCTTTGTGCAGCCTGTTTGGCTGTGCTCCATTCATGACCAGTAAGAAAAGATTTATCCGTTTTGGTGCTTAACTTTGAAAAGAGGTAAATGGAGAAACAGCCTAGAGAAACACCCAGTGCAAGTTTTTATGTAACATGGATTAATGTAATCACAGCCCCTACTCAAATACGAAGTCAAAAATCTACACCGTTTACACAGTCACTAGAATGAGAATGATTTTGTTTTCCACGTTTGTTTTATAATTCCGTTGTTGACACTGTACCTCTGTACTATATATGAGTTGAATGGTACGCATTAATAAAAGGTATGCACACATAAATATGTAAAAAGAAACAATGTAAATCGACTTACAAGCTACTTCAAAAATATTGGAACAGCAAAGCGAATTCATTGGCTTTTGCTGTACACTGATGACATTTAAGTTTATGATCAAAAACAGATACCCTCGTACAGAATTTAAGCTTTTACTTAATATTTACGCTTTGATACGGTAAGCGTAGTAGATAGCACCTTCTGTAGCAGATTACCCAACTTTCATCCCTTCCAACAGTATTTGAATATGAAACTGTCTGGGACCATCATGTATCTCCTGTGATATTTACAAAAAAAAAAAAAAACTAAATATAAAACTAAAATATAAATAATAACGAAAACCAGTGGATTCTCTATAAGAGAAAAGCAAGCTGTTTTTAAATGGGGAAAAACTACAGGAGGGATTGTGCAAACCCTGGGAATAGCCAAAACAACAATTTGAAATGTCCTGAAAATCAAAGAAACCCTGGTGTACTGTGCAACTTACACAGAGAGGTGATAAAAGTTCTGGAACAAAGAACTCTGCACACAGTTGAAGATGAACCTCTATTAAAATGAGAGAAAGGACTGACTCATCATATAAACCATAGAAGCTTGTCTGTGAAGCACAGTAGAGGTTGTGTGACTGCATGTCTGCATTATTGATATACCCCATGACAACAGCAAGAGAGTTAATTCTAAGACGTACAGCCGGGGTATTATCACAAATGTAAACAAAAATATGGCTTTAAAATATCTAAACTAAAAAAAATAATTTAACATAAACAAAAATGGAAATAAACGGTCTTGTTTCTGATGGTGGGCTCCACACACAAGTTCTTCCATTGGTTGGCTTTCCACCCAAGTCTCATTTATTGTCAAGGTACCCCAAGTGATGGCCTTTTAGTTAGATGAGTGTTGGGTTTCTCTTTAAGGAAACTTTGACTAGCAAAAAGGATGAAAATTGAGTGTTATTTACTTCACAAAAGCACCTACATTACACCTAACAAAACTGTTACAGAAATCTGTTTAATTTTGATTTGGCAACTACTAAAACTATTTAGATTAAACCCCGTAGTAACACAGTAATGTGAGTGGGTCATTGTCTTGCTGCATTGTGAAGTTGCTCTTATTTATAAAAGGTTAATTCCACTCAGCAATAGTGGAGGGAGACTAATTACACTAGGGTACCATGCTATAAAAGCCATCAAATAAAAGCAAAAATGATTAAATATCCACCTAGTCTAGAGATAAACAAATGAACTGGTCTTGTTCCAATACTTTTGAAGGGGACAGCACATGGAACCATTGCCCATACCAACAATGGCTATAGTGTTTTGCCGGCAGCTGTTCTTCCCTGAATGGTGCAACTGACAGTCGTCTCTTCCCGTAGTCGTCTCTCTCCCTCTCTGTCTCCCTCTCTCTGTCCCTGTCCTCAGGTGTCCCGGATTTGGCGCTGTGTGTCCTCCAGTGTGCAGCTACTGGTCCTATTAACCTGCTCAATGTTTTGTTGTTGCTTTTGTTGCTCTGTTCTTTTCTCTCTCCACTTTCCACTCAGCCCAACCGGTCAAGGCAGATGGCCGTCCACCCTGAGCCTGGTTCTGCTGGAGGTTTCTTCCGCTAAAGGGAGTTCTTCCTCTCCACTGTTGCCTATAGCTGCCCAAGGGGGGTTTGTTGGGTTTTCTCTACATTTTTGTATAGTCTTGACTTTATTATGTAAAGTGCCCTGAGATGACCTTGTTGTAAATTGGCGCTATATAAATAAAGTTGAATTGAATTGAACTGATAGGTGAGAGAAAATTCACATTTTGCAGTGAGCACAGAGGATGTCCTTTTGAAAGGACAGTCCCATTTAATTGGTATACAAATGAGACAAAAGGTGACTAAGAATCAGCTGTGAATTGTTACCTTTTTCTTCTCAGGGCTTTGTCCCGCCTCTTCCTCCCTCTTCCTCTTCACTCCTTTCCCCTCCTCAACATCACTCACTGCCCCACCTTCTGCTTCTGTCTCCTGTTCGTCTTCTTGAATTTTGTCTCTTTTCTCACCATCTGTCTCTGCTCGCTCTTCATTATTGATATCTGTTTCAAAGCTGGGTTCAGGATCTGCAGCTGCTGAGTCTTCTTGTTGAACAGCTACTGGCTGTTCCTCCTGATGACTAGGTGGCTGGTAATCACTCACACTGGTTTCCTGTGTAGCTTCATCCCCTGATTCCTATAGAGTTAACATGGTCAAGTTTAGTTGGAGGTTCCATTCCTTGTGACAGCAAAGTTTTAATATCAGCTTTATCAAATATAGGGCAAATATAGGACCGTTGAGAATTAATAGAAATACTCAGCACCCTTTTCCGTAAACAGATTTCTTGACCTCTAAGAGCTTTAAGTCCTCATACTGAGTTAGGAAAAAAAAAAAAAGAAAAGAGAAAAACACTAATTATATGCCCCTGTTTATTCTCTTCAATTTTCTTAACTAATCAGAATGTTTTCAAAACCCTGAGAATATGCCCATAACAAGATTGTAGGCAGCAAAGGTGGACTCGATTTTCTTTCCGTTCTAAACTGTTCTGTTTAACATGACGTAGTCAGTCAAGCCATTTGTATTGTTGACACTTAAAAATTGTCAAATCTAAAAATAATAGTAAAAAAAACATAGCAGAAGCAACAACAGGAAAAACACTGCACTAACCAGACGTTTCAAGTATTTTACCACAATACGAATATTTAACGGACACCAGGCATTCTGAAATTACCCTAACAGCCTCTCATGGTTACTAGCATCAAACCCCACATGTATTCAATGTTATAACATAACAAAGACAGTACCAATGTGATCCATAGAGCATCTATTGTGAAGAAATGTGAAAAAAAAATTAAAGACAACATATAAGTTGCTGAGCAACCAGCAAGTTCACTAAAAAACACGAGGGAGACAAGTAAATACCTGCACTCCAAACATGACTAGAGTGAGCTGAAATCTCTTTTTAAAGAAATTTGGGGGCGTTTGAATTGAAGGCCCATTGGTTTTAACTCAAACTAGACAAACTTTTGTGATTACAATATTATTGCTCAAGTCAAAACAAAAAAAATTCCTTATGACTAAACATCACCTAAATACTCTAAATTCATGAGGGTGGTTCAGAGGGGAGGTCTGAAAACTGTGCTGACTACCTGTCGATTGTGATTGCTTGTGTGGTCTTCTAAGGTGCCTGTTGGTTCAGACGCACTGGCTCCTTGCTCCCATGAGCTGGCCTCCTGCACCATTTCTCCTCTAGCTTCCCCTCCCTCTTCCTCAGTCTCATCCCTCTCTTCAAGGGTGCCTCCAGTGACACACAGAATCTGTGGCATGGTAGGGTCGTCCATTCTTTCACTTTCATCCTCATCTCTCTCTCCCTCACGTGCCTCCTCCAGGACTCCGATGCTCTCCACTTCTTGTACTTTTATCCTGTCTTCTCCAAACCTTGCTCTATTCGTTTGAACCTCCTCTATCCCTCCTTCAGCATCTCCCTCCATACTGAATCCAGCTACGCCTACTTCATTTACTGCTGCCTGGAGCGCCTTTCCATCTTCTATGCCCACCTCTCCTGGCTTTTCCTCTGCTCCCTCGAGTGGGGGTATGTCACCATCCTCATCCTCTTCTTCCTCTTCCTCCTCCAGCTCTTCTCCCTCTTCTTCATCATAATCCTCATAGTCCTCTCCATCATAAAATTCATCGTCAGCAAAATCGCTAACTTCCTCCTCCTCGTCTTCTTCATCCATTCCTTCCTCTTCCTCCTCCAGCTCCTCATCATCCTCCATGTCCTCCTCCTCTTCCTCCTCGTCATCTGTGCTGTTGATATTGATTACAGCTGAATCTTCATTGTTGGCAGGTGGTGGAGGCTGGTGCTGATGGAGGTGTCGCCCCTGCTGACTAATTTGATTCGGAAGGTGGTGCATCTGGAGTGGCAGACCTATGGAGCTGGGTTGGCCTGGTGTGGAGGGCTGCATCAGCATCTGCTGCAGCTGGGGCCTGCCAGGCAATGAGTCCCCAAGACTGCCAGGTGCAGGCGGGAGTGTGCTGGAGTTTAAAGGTGGAACCAGGGAGACCACTGAGGTACTGGACGGAGGAAATGAGTTCATGGGGGTTGTGGAAGTGGTGATGAGGGGGGAGGAGGTAGTGAGGTCATTGGAAAGTGAAACGCCATCTATTGTGCTTGCTGCTGCTGTGGTGGGGACCATGGTGACAGTTTCTGCTCCTGGTAATGCGACTGTATTACCTGTTGCAGCAGAGGTAATGTTCTGAGAGTTCGCGACTGCTGTGTCATCCTGCTGGTTTTCCATGCTGAGCATCCCAGGAGGAACAATGACCACGCTGTCATCAGAATCACTAGCTAGAGAGATCTCAACATCCTCTGCTTCCTCTTTGTCATAAGCGGACAAACACAGGTCTCTGCCCTTCTGGAGGACCAAGACCTGCTGGATCAGGCTGGTGATGTGTGCGCGGGGAGAGGATCATGTCTCCTGGGGTAGGCGCCTGGCCCTGCAGCCCCGGAACCAGAGAGAGGTGGTTCTCTAGAGAGCCCAGCAAGGATGCATGACCCAAGCCCAGGGAGTGGCGGGTGGGAAAAGAAGAACCAGAAGAGGGGCCTCCTAGGAGGGTTGGCAAAGTGAGTCCAGGCGCAGGTCCCTGAGAGGAAGGAACACCTGGAGCAGTAGGGTTGGGTTTTAGGGTGAGGGATGGTAATGGGAGGGCAATGGAGGGGGTGCGTGGGTGGAGGAGGGAGTTGCAGATGGTCAGGGCCTCAGTGCAGAATGCAGAGACCTGAGAGGAGAAGGAGACAGGAGCAGACAGTCATTAAAAACTGACAAGCAATTCACAAGCAAACTAACATGTAACCTAAAACCAATCACTGGTATCGTATCAGGACAACACTAGTAGGTGACAATCCGTTCATATTACGTATTATGGCTTAAATACAAATCATTAGAACACCTAGAGGAATGTTGACTGTCTGTTATGAATGTTGCAATGAATAATAAAACTGCTGTACATTGTTCTTCTGTCTAATAACTCCCTTGCATTTATTAATCTGATACTCAAAACAATAAACTCAGCACATTCTATTTCCGATTGCAGTCACCTTCAGGGTATGGTCGGTACGTCCATTACTGAGAATAGACACAGCACAGGTCAAAGGTGGGGGCCAGAAGGGTGATGGGACCAGGACTAGCGCCAGCAGTAACCTGAAAACCCATACAAATGTCTTTGTTAAAACATGAAAGACAAATTTAAAGATTTTTTACTTAGTGGTCAAGTGTGTTGTAAAAATAAAGCTAAAAAAAAAATAATAACAATAATAATAGTGCTACACAGTAGAAAGTAAAAAACTTCCAGAATGACATAGACTGGCCACCTGACCTTAATCTAGTATGGTGAGTATGCATTTCATTTGCTAAGAATGCTTCAGACATTTGTTCAAAATGTAAGTTTTTTAATGTTGGTAGACAATTTAAAAGTCTACAGGTTCTTTTAAATTCACCGTTATTATAATAATAAACACATTGATAATAGTAGTAATTCATTTATATGGCATCAGTCAAGCAAACAAAATGTCGCAATGCTTGAATACAATCAAGTGGAAGAATTAACCACATAAAAACCGAAGTTACTAATGACGTGCGCTTCCATACCATCCATCCTTAACACGATGCAAATAGAGCAGTACCTGTATAGCTCTCGTCGTGAGAGGGCACTACTGTACTGCCCACTGATACCACCTGATTCACACGCAGTGTTGCTGCTGGTCTGTTGCTGCTGCAGGCGTACGCATAGTGGCAGCACCACGTCATGGAGACGCTGGGAGAAAAACCAAAACAGAGCAGAAAATCATAGACTTGAAAACAGAGAATAAGCTGACCATTCCTCAGTTGAACAAGTGGCTTCATCACCATCACTGAAGAAAGAAGTAGGCACTTCATCACAGTCTGATAATAAAATAACCAAATAGCAGCTGTCAATTCTATCACATGGTGCAATAAGTTACTTCCGCTCTGTTATCTGCTGTAGGATTAACTGAAATACTTTAGCAGGTGAAATGCTAATTCTTACATGTTGATCAAGTAATAAAAGGATTTTCAATGTTGTCCATTAAATTATAGGAATGCCACAACACCATTACCTTGTGTATATCATCCTTTAGCAGAGTACCACTTGTGAGAATAATTTGTCTCAGGGCTGTAAAAAAGAAAATGCTTGCATGATTACATCAGACTCATAGACCAGTTCCAAAAGATACATTCGGGGTGAGGCAGCATCTGACCTCTGAGGGCTGAAAGGCAGGTATCCTGATTGGCCAGAAGGTCTCCTTTCCTCTGGAGTGACGGCGCAACTGCATCAGCTATGACTAAAGGTTTTGTCCTCCGAGGGCCTGGTTTTCCCCCAGGAACTACATCAGCTGACAAACCTGCCCGTAGCTGGAGAAAGGACCGCAAAGAGACAACTGAAGAGTTAGACACACTTCGTTGCTTGTGTACTCCTGCTACAAACTACTGGCTATCCCAAGGTTGCAAGGCAAGTCTATAGACATCTACCGTCTGCAAAAATACTTGGTACTAAAATAGATTCAAAATATTAAATCGGATTAACTAACCTTGACAGACTCTGCCCCTGGTGTGATGTCACCAAGTAGGTGACTAAAAAGGAGCTCTGAATGGCCTGGGCTTCCCTCAAGAATGCTAGCAGAAGCTCCAGCTACCTGCACCCAGAGCTCTAGAGTTCTGTACACCGACACCCGCACTGAACTGTGGAATATTATATATAGATTATACATACAAACATATATTCACATACACACACACACACACACACACACACACACACACACACACACACACACACACACACACACACACACACACACACACACACACACACACACACACACACACACACACACACACACACACACACACACACACACACACACACACACACACACACACACACACACACACAAAGACGGACATGCTCACAGTTTTAGCTAAAATGTTCGTTCTGAATCAAGTAGCAAGAGTTGTACTCTAATGGATTAAGGAAAACAGAAAACACTTTTAGTTAGTTAATCTAATTAAAATTAAAGAAAGAAATTAAAGAAAAAAAGAAAAAAATATTTAGATTTTCATTAGGTAGTTGCAATTGAAATTTGCCCTAAAACTATAAAATCCAGCAGGTTTGGGGTCTACAGTTTTAATTTTTAACTTAATGGTTTACACCGGTAAAGTTGGTTTGTTTTAGTAAATGTAAATAAAAATATTCTAAAGCCATACCTGTATGCTCTCTGCTGTCCCAGGCTGGTTTCATGTGGAGGTGTCCAGGCAGACAGGGTTTGAGAGAACAGCCTCTGCAATACTGCAGCATACTGAACCATACCACTTTGTACACTACAAAATACAGAGAACACTGTCAGCGACTCACAATCATCAACGCCTACACTTTCATCTTGAAAAGAATTTACTCATCACATCGTACACATTTTCTTAAGACTAAATAACTAGTGAACAAGGGCACTGATCTACAAACAAAACAAGTCTGAATCTGTGTGTGTGTGTCATTACTCACACTGTGATGAGAGCTGATAGAACCTCCAGTGTGTTGATGTGTATGATGGGCAGTATTAGAATCCTCACACTTCCATCTCCTGTTAAATTCTGACAAAGAGAAAGCCCAATATAACTAAATGAGAATCATTTACATGCATGTATAAACATTTATACTGACTACACACCACCTCTCTTCATTAATAATTGGTGTGTATGTATTTGTGTGTGCTCACTATGCTCTTGAGGTTGACAGCAAGGGCTCGGCACACCAGATTGATTACTGGTCTGACGGGCAAGCGGACAGCTGAGGCTGGATCCACTCTGAAGGACAGATAGAAGAGCAGAACATAGTATACTCCTACGATCTTGAGACTGTCACCTCTAAAATCGCTTTACTTCTCCCATTTTCTTGAAAGAACACTGAATGTACTGTACTGCTGCTATAAAAACTAGCCATTTACAAACACATAATTGTCATTTTGCTTCTCAATTTACATCAAGTAACCTGTAATGACATAGAAAAAAAATTAAATGAATGAAAATGAAATTTGTCATTTCCAAAAGCATTCACACACTTAGTGGTAGGCACTGCTAAATTGGAGTCTAGTCCAATGTGCTTTTTTTCCTACAGTCTACCTGTGGACTAGACTGAACCAAAAAAAATAATATTTACAATAATATTAATTATTATTATAATACCGTTATTATTATCACACCTACAGGGAAGCATGATGGGAATGTTAATGTGCAGTTGGTGGGCACAGCTGTTGTAAACCTTCCCGATCCCACACACATTGTTGAATGTCTCTTTTTGTAAAATGTTCATAAAATTGTATTTTCTGACTAAATAAATATAAATCCTTATGAATGCCAGGAGTGCATGTCCTGGGAACATGGTGAAAGTAAATGAGTGCCTGTTCAAATAACATTCTAGGATTCCATGCATGATGCATTTACACTCCCCTCCAAAAGTGTTGAATTCATTTTGCTGTAAAAATTTGGGTGTACAGAAGATAGAAAATCAAACAGAGCCACTCTGCAAACATTCCATGTTTGTCATGGCTTCTTCTGGGATGGGCTCATTCATCTTCATTTATGATGTAACACATGATGGCAGTAACAAAATGAAGCCTACAAAAAGATTCTGTCTGACAATTTAAAGTAAGATGCAACCAAACCAAATGGAAGATAATTTATCATGCAGAAAGATAACACATACAGAGTTCTTCTGGGGCAAGAAGTGGAAGGTTTTAAACAGGCCATGTCAGTCACCAGACTTAAAACCTATAGAGGTTGCATTTCACCTGCTAAACAGGAGACTGAAGAGAGTAGCACCCCAGAACAAACAACAACTGAAAGGATTGCAACTAAATATTGGGACATTTTCACTTTATTCTATTTTAAGTCTATGTGTAATTTCCTATGTTGAATCAGTTAAAATACAATAGGTAGTTTACAGTTAGAAAACCTTCTCCAAGTAGGTTTAATATGTTGCCAGGACAAAGTAGCTCAATATGGAAGAACCAAAATCTGTGATGGATAACACACTAACTGATCAGAAAATTTGTGGATCCATTTACAAAGAGCAGAATGGGAACAGAGTTACCTTGATATTGTGGAAAATAAATGCCATATAGATTTCAGTGCAAGACATTCTACTATGGCAGGTGATTTGGGCAGAAATTCAAGATAAAACTATTATAAAACTATTATAATGTCTATGCCTAAAAACCACAAAATATAAACAGTAAGTTTTTTAGTGGCTTGAATGAACTGAAAATTGGTATTAATTGTAAGTGTGTGTTGTACCTGAGTGTATGCTTCAGGGCCAGGCAGACAGCTGTGTATCTGTGCTGAAGCTGCAGCAGTAGCAAGGGATCTGACTGGTCGAGATGAGGAAAGGCCAGGTCCACCCCTGGACCTTCATATTGGACTGTTCCATCTGTAACAGCAAATAGCAGCCACCATAGTACAAAATGCTAACAGAAAGATTTTTAAGTTTTACGTACAATAAATTATATTGTGGGTGAATGCGTCAGTTGTGCTAATAAGTTGATCTCTCTTAGTTACCAATATTGCCTTTAAAAGGCACAGCGAATAGGACTAACTTTCTAAATTTCACTGAAGCCCCTGTGCTAGTTGCACACTTACACAGATCAGGCGTAACATTATGAACACCAGTTCAATTCAATCCAATCCAATACAGCAGCTGTGCAATGAATTCTCTTTTTACAAGGTTATTATTTGTCAGTTTTGAGGTTGAAAATGTAAAAATGGTAAAAATTCTATTATGTGTTTATTATCGAGGTGAAAGCGGGAGTCCTACTGGACTGAATGTCTACTAATGGACTGGAGTCCCACCCCCGAGACATCTCGCGAGAACTGTATAATCCTTTATGGCACTGCATAGCTCGATGGCCAAACCATGCAAAATACATTCATGCTATAGATCCTCCGGTATACTCTGCATAGCTAATACACATGGTAATGTGGTACAAAGGAGACATATGAGGAAATAAAAATAAGAAAAAGAGAGAGCAGAGTAAGAATAAATATTAGACCGGGCTCTACTTGTTGGCAAGAATTAAAAGTAAGATCTGCATGTATTCATGGTTATACAATAGTAGCTGTGTTCTTTAGCTTTTCACTCACATTTCACTTTCTGTCAAGAAGTTACCATCGCATTGCTGTCCGTATTATGTTTCGACGTAGCAATAATTATAACTATAATTATAACTAATACCTGCAGTATTGGGGCAACTATGGTGCAGTAGGTACTACTGATGTAATTGTATAATAACAATCAATTTGTTTATGCTAATTACCTATTAAGTACCAACAGGCAGAAAAGTGCTATATAGGTGCAGAGCCTTTACTGTAACAAATCATTCATCGGCAAACCAAAGAAACAATTCCTGCATATTCAAGTGGAAACAATAAATGATGGCTTTGCAGTGACATCCAACCAGCCATGACTGAAAAGTGTACCTGTTTCTGAACTGTTGTAGATCTGAGCCAGCAGGCTATTGGCTGAGGCCACTAAGCAGTGAATGTGATTGGTCCAGCCTTCAGTTCTACCAGCACTCACTCCTCTTTCCAAAAGGCCACCCAGACAGGGCAAACGCCCATAACACTGACAAGCCATCTGATAGAACCATAATAGCAGTCAAACAAAGAAAAAACGTGTTAAGTTTTTGCAGAAAACCTGACTTTTCATGGGGTTTTTTTTGTTACATATACATATATTTAACAAAAGGAAATGTTAATCACTAATTATTTTGTAAAGCAAGTATGCAATGTTTTATGTTGCTAGTGCAGTTACTGCTATCATGGGTGGAAGTCTGAGAAAAACAGAGATAAAAAAAAGTATATATCCATTTGTCAAGAGATATTAGATCATAAAAATGACAAACCTCCTGTGTTTTCTTGTTTGTACTGTCCATTTTTGAGAGAAAATAGGCTCCCAGTTTGTCCTAAAAGAAAAAAACAGTTAAGTTTTTTCTCAAAGGATTGACATAAAACCATAGTTGTGCTTCTCCCTCTCTGTACCTTTCTGCAGGTATTCCTGACTTTGGAGCTGTGTCTTTTGACCAGTGCGCAGCTACTTGTCCTATCAACCTGCCCAATGTTTTGTTGTTGATGTTTTCTTTTCTCTCTCCACTCACCCGCCGCCCACCTTGACCCTGGTTCTGCTGGAAGTTTCTTTCTGTTGCATAGCTCAAGCGGGATTTGTTGGGTTTGCTCTAGATATCTGTACAGTCTTGATTTTATTATGCAACGCGCCTTCATATTACAATGTTGTGAAGTGGTGCTATATAATTAAAGTAGACTTAAAACACATCTGAGTAAGTTTATTTAAAACTAACAAAGACAAACTTTCAAGATGGAGGTGAAATTCCTTTATTTCTGTCTTTTATGTCTCTGTTCTGAGTGCATTACCCGAAGGGACCCACAGGCTCTGGGATAGTAGGTCATACAGGCCATCATCCCCTCCATGGCTACCATCTCACACTGAGAACACAAGAGCAAGATGATAAATTGTGTTCATCTGGTTAGTGTACAGGTACATCTCAGAAAATTTAAATACAGCAAAAAAGCAAAACTCCCGATATTTCAAGCTTTTTTTTGTTTTAGATTATAGCTTACAGCTCATGAAAATCCAAATCCAGCACCTCAATATGAATATTAAATATTTAGAGTTTCAGCAACTTTCTAATCCTTACACTACAAATATTTTGTATAGCATTAATACCCATCACAAGGAGGAACAGTATGCAGACTGTCGGTCACGCGTAAATTAGTGCCGTGTTGAACAGAACACGTACAGGTCCAACCTAGTAAGTCTTGTCACATTAATGAAAGTGCATATTTGAAAGGGGCTTATAGCTAATTTTACATACTGCAAACACATGTTGTTTGAAAATAGTTTAGGGGGATGTTTTTTTTTCTCGAGGGACTAGGGACTAGATACTTTTTAGGATAGTAGGAAAAATGCTTTTTCAGAGCAGCGAATGGGTAAATATGAAGCAGTGTAAAGCGCTTTAGTACCAACAGGTAGAAGAGTGCTATATAATACCATTTAGATTATAAAGCACATTGAAGCAAGGTTAACCTCTGTCACTGATGTTCATTTAATTGTATAATATCGATCAATTTCTTTTAAGCTAATTTGAAACACCCTAAAATACTATTGTGTAAGAGTGCAATATAAATTAAACTGGCTTGACTTTTATCCATGCCCTGGAACATACAGACCACTTCAAACTTCTACCAGAAAGACCATATCCCATTTTGGGTTTACAAGGGAGTTTGTATGAAAAGTGACTTTTAACACCATCTGTATCTGTATGTATGTTCTTCAATGGCTGCACCAATAAATATCCAACCCATGTTGTTTCTGCATTTATCTCTGTCCACGTTAAAATGCAGACAAATTATACTCATGCTGAATACTTATGGCAGCCAAGGCAGCTACAAGTCTTTTTTTGACTGTCTAGACAGTCAAGTACAACTGCTAGTCAGAGTAAAATGCCACACTACTGCCACAAACTGTTTGGAGACCAGTATCACAGTGTTATTACAGGAGATCAGTTTTTATTCTAACACACTACCATGTTAAGCCTGTAGTCTCAGATAGAAAACTCCAGACTGGCTTGCCCTGTTTATAGGAGATAACTACATGGACAAGGAACACAGAAAGGAAAAGGTAATGTAGACTTAACGTCACCTGGATATAGTTTTCCAGAGCCACCATATACCGTAAATTCTGGACTATAGAGCGCACCTAAATTTAAGCCGCGCCCGCTAAAATTTAAAAGAAATATATATTTTGTCACATATAAACCGCATCGGACTATAAGCCGCCAATATCCAGGCTGAGAAATAATATCTGTTGTATGCGCTCCTACTCATTGTTCACAGTAGGCATGAGGATGTTCTGTGCGCTGTTTTACCGGCATTACGGTAAAGAGTGCGTTACGCGTATGTGTGGCTGGTATAACACATGTCGAATGTACAGAGCCGACAAAAACGTCCTTGTTATAAATAAACGGCTTGTTCCATAGCGAAAGGAGAAGACGTCTCTTATTCTTCACGAATTACGCAGGAGTTGCTGTGCTCAACAAAAGATTTTGTACCATAAGTCTTTATTCATACACCTGAACCTGAATGGTGCCTGTAACACGGCAGTAAAAGTGCTGATGTTTGCTGTTGTGCGTCTTGGGTTGCATGCGCTAAGAATAAAAACTGGCGCTTATTTGTTTGCACTGACTTCCATCTACAGCGCCCATCTGAGGGCTGCAGAAAAATTCATAGAAAAGCCGCATCTCTGTAAAAGCCGCATGGTTCAAAACGTCGGAAAAAAGTAGCGGCTTATGGTCCGGAAAATACGGTATGTATATAAGGTCCTTCATTTAATATAGTGTGGCCAAATATTAGAACCAGCTCTTAACATACGGCAAGTCCATCAACCACTGACTCCAAAAATAATGACATAATAGAATTATCACCAGCCTGACAGTTTCTGGATATTTTTAAAATGAAAAAAATATAACCCTGTAAAAGTAGAACCTATTACAGAGCTGCTATGTTAGATTGCATTAGATTGTACAGATGTACTTAATTTGTGGCTAATATGGTTTATGTGTGTGTGTGCAAGAGAGACATATTTCACAAATAAAAGAATGTGTCATTTGAAATAAATTTATCTGCAATGGTCTCCTCCAGTTACAAATACACACACACTTTTTTTGAGTCAGCTATTGTAAATGGTCTGCACTTATTTAGCACTTTTCTACCTGTCGGTACTCAAACCCCCTTTTTATTTACCCATTTACAATCACAATCACACACTGATGGGGGAGCTTCTATGCAGCTGGCCAATTCTCACCAGGAGCAGCTAAGTGGGGGTTCAGTGTCTAGCTCAAGGACACTTTGACACGTCACTGCAGAACCGGGATCGAACAAACAACTGTAGGATTGGTGGACAATCGACAAACCTAAAAAGTGCCCTAGACCCTGAAAAAAACAAAACATCCCCACAACAGGATGCTAGCACCTCCATCCTTAGAATCTGTAGTTTTGGTGTTTGTTGGACACCATACATACAGATTTTAAGGATGTCGCATTTTGCATTGAGTCCAAAGAGATAAGTTTTGGTCTCATCTGACCATATCACCTTTTCTTAATTTCGCCTAAGAATCTTCCAGGTGGTCTTTGGCAAAAGTTAAACAAGACGTAACGTGTCCTTTCCCGAGGAAGTCATTTTTGGAAATCCTTGCAAACAAAGCAGTCTTGTGGTGCAAAGCAAAATGTTTGCTATAAGTTGGACGAGAAGAGCGAACCACAAACCTCAAACACTATGGTTGGCAGAAAGCCACTATATCACTGATGATGTTATCGAGGGTAAAGGTTTATCTTACAGAATAATTAGCAAGATCCTATCCATAGGTTAATGCTGTACACATAATGTTTTCTGCCATCAACTAAAGCTGCTTTCACACAATAACTTTCAGACCTTATCCTAGGGAGCTACATACTAGAAGTCAAAAGTAAGACGGCCCAGACATAACTCGGAGTTTATTCCCTAAGTCCAGGTAATGGGCATGAGCCTGCGTGCAGGTTGAGCATAGTGCTCTAGCCAGAATTATAGGGAGGTTTTAAAGCTAAAACAATGGCATGTTAACAGCTTCAGGAGACTGCCATAGCTGCTTTTTCTTTGGGTTTGATATTCTGTACGGTACAATAATGTTTGCTACAATGTTGTGTTTCTTGCATGATCTGGAGTGACACAACCTCTCACTAAAATCAAGCAATACTTTTCACCTGGAGAACACTACTGACACTGACAATCTCTTACTGTGTTACATTTATGAAATGGGGACTCTGGGGAATGACTGAAGTGGATTCTTCAGAGTTCATAGACGAATGGACTTACGTGAGTCATTGTTTCAGGACTATTTAGTATTGCTGTTACGTGGTATATAAGAACTAGGTCACCAAGGTGCCCAAAATAAATTATTTAATGTAGCTTCAGAGATTGTTTTGTAGTTCTGTTGTCAGGTGGGAATTCTGTCAAAAATGTTTTTGGTCCCCTGCAAAAAAAAACAACTTTTATTACATTCATACGGCCTTGATCCCTTACCTCTGCCTTTAGGGCTAGCAGAGATGTCAGAAATCCTAGGATGGAGTTGAGCCCAACCTCTCTGGCTAGCTCTGCTAGCTGAGAAGAGTACTGCAGCAAATCCTTCAGAATGTGCACTGCAAGCTGGATGGTCTGAACTGGAGCCTGAGACTAAAAGAAAGAATTCACAGACCCACGGGAGAGAGGACAAATGTGAAAAGTGGACTCCAGGTGCATATATTCAGGAGGCAGACCAACCAATTTAGACAACTTAAACTTAAAGGAGCGTGTGTTTGTGTTTGCCTTCTACCTGTATAACCTGCTGCAGCGAGCGCAACCAGCTAATGCAGTGCTGCTGGAATAGATCACTGGAGCTGTCCTTAACCAGCATGGAGAGCAGACAGAGACCCTCGAACCTGAGCGCAGACACACAAAGGGCTTTTTAAACAATACTACGACCTAAACGTTCACCTCGTCCCAGCACCTTTTCGTAAAGGGAAAAAGTTGCACTCTAGTATTCGTGGAGTCTTATTCTAGTTTTGATCACTTTTGGCTAGCTTACGTGATTTTAAGACTTTCAGGCCCTTATTCAATTTTTAGACTGAGTATAATTATAATAATATTAATATAATGCCGAAATAGGCAAAAACAATAAATCAGAACAGTGTCATCATTGGTAGAAATACTGTGAGAAATACTGTCACACCTGGTCTTGCTTGAGCTCAGTTTGGCGTTGCTGAAGCCCACGAGACCCCCAACGGTACTCGCCCCCTGCAGAAACAAACACGTGTGTTATCCGACAGAACAAACAAACGCGTTTAACGACTGTAACAAGTCAGACTCGAATCATCTGCAGGTGTGAACAACAAAGCCTGTAACAACTGCAGTTCAGCGACAGCAGGCTAATAGCTGACTAGCTTGCGAGCTAATATCCTACTTCTGGGCGGGCTATACCTGTGTCGAGAACACCCCATGCTCTCTATAGTTAGCGAGCAGAGCAGGTAAATACTCTGGACGTTGTTCTTTCAGAACCGACACCAAACCCTCGGTTAGTCGCATAGCTGCTGGGCCATGCAGCCAAGCCGATGTAGCCATCTTTCCTCGCTGCCAAGCTGACGTCACAACTGTGCGACTAGCTGACGTAAATTTGATGAGCTCTTTGTTGTTGTGCGGTTCCATCTTACTTGCAAGTGTCGGTAGGTTGGACCGAACCAAGCCGCTGTCTGCACCGTCCAGAGTGGTCAGAAATATATTGTATGCGATTGTCGAGCAGCCCTCGTTTCCTGGCTGCCGATGGCTAATGAACGGCTCAGAGCTCTGGAGGAGGTGGAGAAGGAGATAGGGATGATCCTGCAGTGTGCCGGTAAGGCTACAATACACTTACAATATATATTTCAACGACGAAATTCTGCCGTGGCATAATTTAGACCGGTTTTATGCTTTTATTGTTCTAGTTCATTGCCAGTGACGTAGTTGCTTATGAATGATATCGTAACGCACAGCACTATTAAAAACTATACAGGCTCATTTAACATGTGCATCAATGAGGATCAGAAAACTGAGCCAGATAAACTAGACTTTATTATGGGCATCTCCTTGAAACCATTCCTACAGTACTACAGTGCTTATAAAAAGTATTCAGGCCCTTTGGGTCTTGCAGCTTTAGTTTTTTTACAACGTTGAATCATGGTGATTTTAGATTTACTTTTTTCCAAAAATGTGCAAAAGGGAGACTGTTGTCAATATGATAACAGGTCTCTAGAAAGTATAATAAATATACTAAAAACCTAACAGAAAATAAGTGGTTGTGTAAACCTCCTTAAAGTGGTTCACCTAAATCATCACAGCAAATTGGTTTTCAAAGTCACACGATTAGTTACAAGAAGATCAACTGAGTGGATGTGTTTTAAAGACACCAGTGGCTCCTACTAAGGAGTTTCTGGTCCTGACAATTTCAGCTTCTTAAATCTCTCTTTGATTAACAGAAAAAGAATCCAAACTTCTGTGTCGCAATTCATTCATTCAAAGAAGAGTGAGCTCTTGTTTATTTATGAAGCTGAAAAATAAAGAAACACAGCAATGATACATGAGCACAGTTATCTCTGAAGAATCACACTAATAATTAGATGGTGGTTTACATCAAAAACATAATGTACCATGAGACTGATTGATATGTACTGTGCTGTAGAACTGATCCAGAACACAATAAAAAAAAGAACTAGTAAAATAACTATTAAGGGCAGAACAGACAGTTTTCGTTCCCTAAATGGAAAAAAACATGTAGCTTAAAGTAAAACTACATGTTTAGCACATGGTAAATTCATAATGTGATTTTGTCTTTGTCACATCAGGTTGTGAAATAATAGGTTGTTGTATGCTTACCCTGACAGGTAATATCGTTCTGGAGCTCTCTAAAGACAAACATAACGGTAGCCATCTAGACAGACAGCTTGTCCAGTTCCAAAACTCTGTCAACCGAGTGGAGAGTGAATTGAGTTCCCAGATTCGCTACCTCACACAGGTCAGTCACACAGCAGTAGTAGTTGATTGGGTGTGTATGTTTATTCGTGTGGGAGACAACAGAGCTGGCTAGACACTGAATAATATCTGTGCATATTACTGTGAAAGCTCAGTTGGTTTGATTTACATAGAAAAGTAGACAGTACTATAACCAAATTAGATCTTTCTTGTATAAATATAATTTAGCTTTTGAATTTATTTTTGGGACTTTTTGTTTCTCAGTATTTATTCGGACTTTAATAGAATATACAAATCATAAGTCAGCTTCACATATACAAGCACTGCTATATTAAAAGATACAGTAATTCTTTAGATTATACTCTTTATACTTTTTCAAATTATATGGGCTGTCAGATCAAAGTGTATTGCATGGGATTATGGGATTTTCATCTTTCAAGGCAATTAGAATAGTTACATTTATGTGTGTCGGTTTCAATTGTTTTTCAAAGTTAAAGTCTACAGAAAAAAAAAAGAAAGAGAGAAAATGACAGAAAACATAAGTGAAATGTCCAGCATGAAGCACTTTTTTTTTATTAGACACTTTAAATATTAAGTAGTTGATTATACCTGCCTGTAACATTATGTGGATTTTATTAAATGTTTATTGTATTACTCTTTTTGCTGTTTCAAAATAACTGGATTATTTGGATGAAATTAAAGCACCCAAATATTTTGTATAAATTAGGAGCATCCTGTCTCAAAGTCATGCTGAAATATATATATATATAAAATACTAAGCCCTACAGAACTAGAGGCTGCTGAACTGAAAGCAAAGAGTTCCTCTTGATCCGCATTTAAAAAAGTTAACATGCCAAATCTACCTACAAAATGTACAAGGCTGTTGTGCCTGAAATTATATAAAAAAAACAAGACAAAACTTTTTTATGTGCTTTGATTTAACTGTATTTAAGTCCTGGGACAATATAATAAAAGAACTTACACACTAAGTTTGCAAGGCACAAAGGACAACTTGGTTCACAGTGCATGAGCAATGGGGTAAATAAACTAAGATGTTGTTTGGATGGTTTACAACATAACTTTTCCACATTTAAATGGGGAAAAGCTAATTGGGAAATTAAACACAAGTACATTCGGTCTTAAATCAGAGCAGTGTAGTAGTGGTGGTGGTGGTGGTAGCAGATATTTGCTGCTTAACAGTAGGCTTTACTTTATTAAATTTACTAGGCTAAAATAAAATATCAATAATCTGTATAACCTTAGACAGGTAGAGTGTGTAGTTAGATAGTAGACAGGCAGTCAGATCTTTACAAGTGGATTCCAAGTAAGATGGAGGCCATGAACTATGGTACACTAATCCTTCTATTATATCAGGTAGTATAAATGATGTACATGCTTATCAAATCTGCAGTTTGGTTTCCAACACTGCACAGATCAGTGCCAGGTGATATTCCAATCATTGACAATCTTCTATCAAATACAAAATGTTGCTTTTGGAGCACAGAGCAATATGAAATCAACCTGGAACCAAAGTCAAAACCAATGTCTTTGCCAACATGAATCAATCTACAGATCAATTGTAATGTATGCTATGATTATTCAGTCATAACAAACATGTGCTAGGCTACCTTTGCTATGTATCTGTGGCACTGAACAGTTCAATAAGAAGTCATCATATATCAAAATTATATTTATTAACATTCGAGTTTACATGAAGTTGGATCAGATCACAGTAAACCTCATCATGTTCCTGAAGGCTGCATTATGCCTATTTTCTAAATGACTTTTGTATGATGATTCTATCTATTTTCTCTATAAAATTATTTGTTAAACAGATTAGGAAAATTGCATACAAACAACACATTTCCTAACGAGCTGCGTATGATTGTGCAACAGTAGTATCAAATCATTTCAATTTTAAAGATATAACAGACACGACACCTCGCTCATTGTTTCCATCCGGTGGCTAAAAAGAACGACTGTTTCAACTTTTTAAGTATTAGGGTGGTCTAACAGAATGACCCTTTACTTCCAAGTCAAATCTATGACGTAACAGTCTGCGCTCGCTAAAGTTAACAGCTGAGGGCTGTCAGACGTGACAAAAGTGAATGCGAGCGATCTGGAATGTTGTGAGCGTCAGAATCCTCTCTGCTCGCTGGAATCTTCTGTTACACTCACAAATTTGTTCTCCCTTGCTCTCAAACACTGACTTACAAAGCTATGAGCTCTCAAAATTGGGTTTGGGTGCTCTCTTTCAAACTTTTAGCAGTGATATACTTCCATACTGTGTTGTCTTTCAGCCCAGCTGAGGGATTCACTAAGCACTTCATCACCTGAGGCCTTCTTCCTGATGTGTTCATGGAGTCGTTTTAACCTGAATAGTGGCTCTGATGCTCACTAATCCTCAGCTTTCTTCTTTCCGCTTAGCGTATAGTCTCAGGATGCTGGATTTGGGGTGAAACCCATGAAATGTAAGGAGTTTCATCATCTTGATGTGAGTGGCTTCCATCAACTCCTTTGGCCAGCTTATTATACCAGCGGGGTACCTGATGACCTGGAAGGCGTAGGTGCTGATCGCCCGGACTTTGTTATTCCCGTTTAGCTGACTTTTCAGGACTTGCCTTACTCTTTGGAGGTACTTGGTGGTTTCTGTTTTCCTTGCAGCCCCTTTGTGGTTACCATTTCCCTCCGGGATCCCAAGATATTTATCCTCTGTGTCTGCTATCTTGCCTTCTGGTATTACAATCCCCTTAGTTCTGACTACCTTTCCTCTCTTTGCTACCATCCGACCACACTTATACAGTCCAAATGACATCCCGGTGTCTTGGCTGTATATCCTGGTGGTATGTGTCAGCGAGTTGATGTTTCGTTCGCTCGTGGCATACAGCTTGATGTCATCCATTTAAAGGAGGGCTGATGGTTGTGCCATTCCGTAGTCAGTATCTGTAACCATCACCTCTTGGTGATGATCTGGCTGAGGGGGTTCAGGCCTATGCAGAACAGCAGCGGGGACAGAGCATGCCCTTGGTATATGCCGCACTTGATGTTGACTCGTGCAATTGCCTTGAGGTTGGCCTCTAGGGTTGTTTTTCACTTCCCCATTAAGTTCTGGATGAAGGCTCCTAAAGTGGATCTAGTATAGTTCAAAGCATTCTATGGTCCATGTGTAATGCTCCCTTCTGGGGGTCCTTCAGGATCAGGACTGTTATATAACAATTATAATTAATTGTAATTATTATAAATATATATATACACACACACACACATATAACTCTGTAGGCTGTAATCTAAGGCTTTACCAAAATGTTATATATCCCATTTAGGCAGCAGAATGCAGTTAATTCTCCATCCTTCTGCAGGTAGCTACTGGTCAACCCCATGAAGGCTCCACTTATTCAGCCAGGAAGGACTGTCAGATGGCTCTGAACAGAGCAGAGTACACCAAGGTCAAACTCGGAGAGCTGGGACGGACCTGTGAAGTGATGCTGGAGCAGCAGCAGCAGCAGCAGCAGCAGACATGAGAGTCCAGTGGAATTGTGATCACTGACTGGGCTTGCAGTACCATCTCATTGTGATGCCCAATGTTTTTTAGCCACAACTACCTGTACTAGATTCTTTTGGTCATTATTACAAATAATGGAGGACAAGAAATGCAAAGCAAAAGGGGAAGACCATTTTATATGCAAGAACTCTGATTTTCTATTTAGTGTCTGTTGCATTTTGGGATGTATTTCGTTGCCTTCTTTGTGGCCTGCTATGCATCACTTCTGCTCCTCATCGGCCAAGAACCTTAATACGAAATGATTCAACATAAACCCCAAATATTGAGCCATGGCTTCAGTCCCTTTCAATTAAAGTGATTTTCCGCCTGTATTTAACAGTCCCTCTGGGAGTCTGTGGGCCTTTTTGTGATTTTTGCAGCCTAAAACACCTGTTTTAATTGCAGCTTTTCTTTAAAAATGACATTTTATGTTACTATATTTTGATAATGTTTTCTTCTTGGCCAAATTCAAATGTTCAGAATTCACAGGGATTGTTTGAATAATTGTTGCGATCACACCATCACAAATTTCCAGAGGCACTGATTTATACAGCTAATATGACCTTTTCTACACCACTTTAACCCAAGCTCAGTAGATCAAATGTGGTCACCTTCTATTTTAGAGGTTTATTTTCACCAAGAAGGTACTGTGAAGCTACTGTTTTTGTGGTTCAACAACAAAATAAATGTTTAAGTTACAATGCTTAGTAGTTGTACATTTTATTTAAACAATACAAAAACATAATTAAGCTCTTAATTTAATTTGATATTGTGAAGTTTATGAATTTCAGGTTTGATTAAAATATGCAAAACATATTCAATGTCCAAAAAGTCAAAATAGTCTTTAGGCAAAATCACTACTTACATATCAGTGGACATATTGGATCAAATATGTATTTTAAGAAAAATAAGCACAGCGTGAACTATAACTAAGGAGACACGTGCACATAGGTTGACATTCTATCCAAGAGATACAACATCAAAGAGACCAAAAACTGTAAGATGGTGGCAGGGGACACTGTAGCTTGACATATGTTGGTCTGTAGGGTGACTTTGGAGGTGAGATGGTAAAAAGTGAGAACTGTAAAAAATCCATGATAGAAACAGAGTAGAAAACCTTAGTGTTTAGAAAGAAGGTGGTGAGGGAGACAGGAAGGTATGACAGATAAAGAGAGACAAAGAGACTTGTTTCAGGAAAGAGGATAGAGGCAGTCAGAAAAAGAAAATAAGACATAAGGATAGTAAAGTAGACAAATATATAAGGAGATGTAAAAAGCAAATAATGAAATGTATGAGATAATTGTTAAAGTAACAAAGGAGAAAAGGACTGGTATCCACTGGCCGGACAGAGCAGGAAGGGATGCAGATGACGCAGATGCAAAAATAAAATTTTCAAGCACATTTTTCAAGTGTAACATACTTTGTTCAAATTAGGTTAGAAACACAATCAGAACACAGTGATGATAAAACATGCACTTCTGCTGCTGCCACATTCCAAACGACAGCTGAGTTCAGTCTACAGCTGAAACCTACCCAGGTGACCTGTGTTTGGCTCATTAGCAAGCAGATAAGGAATTGGCTTGTGAATGTTTTTTTTGGGGGGGTGGATCCAAGAGGACAGGTTGATGGAGAGAGAACAGTGGCAGGGACAGGACGAAGAGGAAGATGAGGAAGACCAAGAGCTGTGGTCTCTGATGAGATAAGGGCCACAATTGTTGACCATGTGGTGAATCATGGGCAGTTGCATCAATATTCAAATAATGAACTACATGTTACAATACAATATGTTTACATTTAACTTCTACTGTCATTTTAAAAATATATATAGACTGTTTTGTGTTGTTACTGTGTGTAGGATTAAAAGGTTCCCTCCTACAGGAAGGAAAGGTAGATATTTTTTAAAGATTTCAGTTTTATGGAAACAATGCCATAAAACTGAAAGGAATTTAGGACAGACTGGCCAGGGAGGAGTAAAATTATAATGTGTGCAGCCTTCTCCAATGATGGTTTTCTTTTGTACAAATCTCTCATTGGTCCCTGCCACACAGAGAGGCTAATTACTTCTTTGGATGACCTCCATATCAATTTGTGCCAGTACGGGAGAGAGGTCAAACACAACATTCGATGTGCGGGATAAAGTGGTGTTCCACCACTCTGAGGTCCCTGACTGGTTTGCTGCAAATCCTTTTCTACATACTTGCTCTTCCTGGTCCCTATAGGTGAGTTTTTCTCTGCATGGAGGTGGAAGGTCTATGATCACTCTTCACATGACGGGCCGTCCAAGCTTGACAACATGAATGCATGGTGTGTAGAGATTTCTCCTGAAGCCTGCCAGGGTTGGATTACACAATCTAAAATATTCTTCCCAAGCTGCGTTGCCAAAGATGACAAAGATGTGATGTTGACATAAAAAATATGGCCAAATCCAGAAGGGAGGGTACAATATAAAATCATTTAGTACACACAATAAAGTGCAAAGATGTTATTCTATAATAAAATACTGATTTATACTCAAACTTTAAAGATAACATATCTATAATGTGAGGACCTCTGTTGTTAGTGTTTAGTATTTCAGTGTTCTAAGAGTTTCAGAATTGGACAATGCTTGTTGAACTGAAAAAAAAACGTAATGCTGTTTTGAATCTGACAATTATAATGGAAATTACTTTAAAGCAGCATATCAAAAAATATAGTGGAAGCAAAATACAATCTGTGCAGCTTAAATGTAGTTTAGTATAGTTTCAACATAAAATATCAGATTTACCATACATATACATAACTCACAAAGGAAAAAAATCCAAAAACCAAGAACCTTTTTTTTTTACAACAAAGTATTTACAAACAGCGACAAATGATGACTTGTCCAGCAGAGGCATTTTAGGAAAATTGACTATTTATTGAATGTGACAATTCAAAGAAGAAATCTACAAATGGGTACAAAAATATACTGTCCAGTGGTTTTATGGCAGATTTTCTAGCTGACTGACTTACGTACAATATCAAATTATAGATTTACACAGAACTATTTGCATACTTTGAATAAAGAATAAGATTTTAGTATCCATACACACTATAAAAAATAATATTGTGTAGCAATAATAACAGGATTTATTCAAGATGTATCACTAATGTCATTTGTTTGGCATGTATTTCTGCCAATATGCTATTAAAACCTGCACACATCAAGTGCTGCAGCTAAACCCTTTACAAATGGACACAATAGTCCTATAATATGTTAATAAGTAAGTTTTTCATATTTTTCAAAACTTACAAACTAAGTTTCTTTAACACAACGTGTATACCTGAGCATGCACAGAATAACTGATAAATGGTGCAATAAAAAATAGAGGGAGACACAGGAGGGTGGTCCTCAGAGGTATGGCACATGCTTTTCTTCTTCTTGGGCTCTGGAGTTGAGGCTTGCTGTAACCCAACACATACACAAATAATCCCTCATGCCAAGCTAGAGGAGTTAACAAAAGGGGTCCTTGTCATCCTTCATCCCTGCTAACCGCAGTCGAGCAAAGTCTTCGAACACAAATTCATCACCTTGAGAGGGAGTACTAAAAAAAGACAAACACATCTTATCAATATCTTGATGAATAAAAACATGTTAAAACCCAAATAGGCTATATTAATGCATTAGTCTGGGTTACAGTAGTTATGTTGACTATTGCCATATCACACCCCTTTTCCCCCTCTTGGTCTGAGAGACACACAGAGACAGAGCAAAGGCAGATGTAGTTAGGAACTAATAAAAAAATGCCAAGGATGTGCAGAAAAACTGCAGGTTGAAATTTGATACTTTCAGTTCTGTGCTTTAGAAATCTGCAGCTGGCATAGGACAGGAGCCCTGAGCTGAGTGAAAACAGAGACTGCAGGAGTAAGTGTGTAGGAGTTTAGAGCTGAAAACACACATATCATGTCTTAAAATACATTCCCTAACCTCTTATTGTAACCTTAACCATCACAACTAAATGTGTGACCTCAACCCATCTAACCTGAACCCTAAAGATGTTACCCCCAAACAAAATCTGATACATCAAAATATGATTTAACTGAGAGTAGCCTCATTAACTGTACTCCTGTACAAGTTCAATAACTGACTGATAATTCTGCAGCATCATTACGTTCCATACTCGATACTGTTGCCCCTCTAAAAAAGAAGGCATTAAATCTGAACAGGTGATCTCCATGGTATAGCTCGCAAACCCGCAATTTAAAGCAGGAGTTACGAAAACTACAAAGGAAGTGGCGTTCCACAAGAATCATGCTTAGCCTGGAAAAAGAGTTTATACTTATACAAATTAGCCAGAACAGCATATTATTCATCACTAATAGTGGAAAACAAGAACAACCCCCGGTTTCTTTTCAGCACTGTAGCCAGGCTGACTAAGAGCCATAGTTCAGTTGAGACTAGTTTTCCCTCAATGCTATGTAGCAATGACTTCATGACCTTCTTCACAAACAAAATCATAGCTATTAGAAATAAAATTCACCAGACCCTCCCCACAAATACAACAGAATTAGAATCATCAGTAAGTCCTCAGTCCCTTTTGGACTGCTTTGTGCCCATAGACCTTGCTGAGTTAACTTCAACTATTATGGCATCTAAACCAACAACATGTCTGCTAGACCCTATTCCAGTTAGACTGCTCAAAGATGCTCTACCCTTATTAGACACGTTCGTATTAGATATCATTAATCTATCCTTACAAACAGGATATGTACCAAAGGCCTATAAGGTAGCTGTAATCAAACTCTACTTAAAAAACCTAGTCTGGATCCAGGTGTCAATTAGAGACCAATATCCAATCTCCCCTTTAATTCTAAAACACTTGAAAAAACAAAGCAATTATGTGACCACCTGTGCAGAAACATCTGTTTAAAGACATTCAGTCAGGATTTAGAGTTCATCATAGCACAGAAACCGCACTGATTAAAGTCACCAACGATCTTCTTCTGGCTTCAGATAACGGACTTGTCTCTATACTAGTTCTGCTAGATCTTAGTGCTGCATTTGACACCATTGATCACAGAATATTATTACAGAGTCTAGAACATGTTATTGGAATTAAAGGAACAGCACTAAATTGGTTTAAATCGTATCTATCAGATAGATTCCAATTTGTTCATGTTAATGATGAATCTTCCACACACACAAAAGCTAGTTATGGAGTTCCACAAGGCTCTATGTTAGGACCAATACTCTTTACTCTATATATGTCTCCCCTTGGCAACATTATTAGAAAACACTCTGATGACACGCAGTTATATCTATCTATCTACAAGCATGTCTAAAAGACACAAAGGACTGGATAACGTATAATTTCCTTCTCCTAAACTCAGATGAAACTGAAGTTTGGGCCTAAAAGTCTAAGAGACATGTTTTCTAACCATATTGCTACTTTAGATGACATGACTCTTGCCCCCAGTAGTACTGCAAGGAATCTCGGAGTCATTTTTGACCAGGATTTGTCATTTACCTCACACATAAAACAAATCTCTAGAACAGCCTTCTTCCATCAACAGAACATTGCTAAAATTAGGAGCATCCTGTCTCAAAGCGATGCTGAAAAACTGGTTCATGCATTTTTTACTTCTAGATTGGACTATTGTAATTCTCTACTTTCAGGTTGCCCCAGTAACTCTCTAAAAAGCCTTCAATCAATCCAAAATGATGCAGCAAGATTACTGACTGGGATTGGTAAGAGAGATCATATTTCACCTTCATTAGCTTCTCTCCATTGGCTTCCAATTAAATGCAGAATAGAATTTAAAACCCTTCTTCTTACCTATAAGGCTCTAAACTGTCAAGCTCCATCATATCTAAAAGATCTCCTTGTACCATATCATCCTACTAGACCACTTCGGTCCCAAAATGCAGGCCTACTTGGGGTTCCCAGAATTTCCAAAAGTAGAATTGGAGGCAGAGCCTTTAGCTATCAAGCTCCTCTCCTGTGGAACCAGCTCCCAGTCCAGATTTGGGAAGCAGACACCCTCTCTACTTTTAAGACTAGGCTCAAAACCTTCCTTTTTGATAAAGCTTATAGTTGGTTATAGTCATGCTGCTATAGGCTTAGACTGCTGGGGGACTCTACACTGAGCCACTTCCTCTTCTCTTCATTCTCTCCTCTCACCCCACATCTATAATGTCACCACTGTATGACATGAACTCTATGTCTTCTTTGTCCCGTAGTCGTCTCGCTCCCTCTCTTTCCCCCTCTCTCTCTCCCTGTCCACAGGTGTCCCCCGATTTGGCGCTGTGTGTCCTCCAGTGTGCAGCTACTGGTCCTATTAACCTGCTCAATGTTTTGTTGTTGCTTTTGTCGTTCTGTTCTTTTCTCTCTCCACTTTCCACTCAGCCCAACCGGTCAAGGCAGATGTCCGCCCACCCTGAGCCTGGTTCTGCTGTAGGTTTCTTCCGTTAAAGGGAGTGTTTCCTCTCCACTGTTGCCTATGGCTTGCTCAATGGGGCTTTTCTCTAAATGTTTGTATAGTCTTGACTTTATATAATAAAGTGCCCTAAGATGACTTTGTTGTAAATTGACGCTATATAAATAAAGTTGAATTGAATTAAAATCACCCTACAATAATGGTACTGAAGCGTAATTTGTCCACCCAACCATAGAAATTTATTTATCCACACTTACTTCATGTCGAACTCGATGAGGTTTGTATCTACATCAGCCTCTGAAACAAGTGGGGAAAAACAAAGTCACATTAAGTATAAAAATAAAACTAATCTTTTTAGCTACTTTTTAGTTTTACCATTATTAGGTAAGGATTTTAAAAGTGTGTCCTATGCATTAACCATATTGTAAAGGAATAAATCTGTTACATTAATGTAGTGACCAAGAAAGTCCTCATAAATGAAAGTAATTTGCAAACTTTGACAGTGAAGATTTGGTTTAGGGTTTATGTGCCCTGAAGTGAGGAAACAACTTTGAGACAATGTTTCCTACCTGACTGTGATTGGGAGTAGGAGTGGTCTGTAGGTTTTGGATGCATCAACACAAAAGGGAGCTCCACTGCTACATCCCTACAAACAAAGACACAGTTTTTAATTTGAAATTGTTTATTAGTTAAATTATAAGCAATGTAATACCTAAAGAGAGTACAACACTAATTCACCATTGATGTCAGTTTGGTAATTTTTTTTTACAACCTCAATCCTTAAAACGTTGTGAGAATGTCTAAAATGTAAAGAAAAAACAGACTCCAGTGATTTCCAGATCCCATCAGTCCATATTTTATTCACAATAGAACATAAACATCATATCAGACATGAAAAAGACATTTTATAATTTCATAGAAAAGACTTTCATTGAAAAGTTAGCCGTTGTTTAATGACAGCAATACATCTCAGAAAAGCTGGAGGAGGGGCATGAAAAGGCTGAAAAAGTAGATGCTGCCAATCGAAACCAAATGGAGGAGACTTTGACAACTAATTAGGTTAAATGGCAACGGGTCAGTAAAATAACTGGGTATAATAGAAGCATTTAAGAGAGGCAGAGCCTCAAATTTGAAGATCGGAAAAGGTTCAACAATCTGCGACAAACTGCCTCTCATAATGATGGAATAATTTCAGAAAATTTTTTGATGTAAATGTAAAATTGTGAATACTTTGAAGACCCCATCATCTACAATATATATCATCAAAAGATTCAGAAAACGAAGTGTAATCCCTGTGTGCAAGGGACAAGGCCAAAGGTCAAAACTGGATGCGTATGATGTTTGGGCCCTTACGGAGCACTGCGTTAAAAACAGGCACGATTCTCAACAGGATCATTGCATTGGCTCGGGACAACTTATAGAAATGACTGTCTGTGAACATGGTTTGCCATACAATCCACAAATGTCAGTTAAATCTGTATTATGCAAAGAAGAAGCCATATGTGAACACGATCCAGAATTTCCAGAGTTCTCTGGCAAAATAGAAAAATGTTCTGTGGTCAGATAAATTTAAATTGGAAACTGTTTTTGAAAACCATGGATGCACTGTCCTGCAGACTAAAGAGGACAGGGACCATCCAGCTTTTTAATCAAGAGCCTGCATCTGTGAGGGTGTGGGGGTAGATTAGTGCTCATGACTTGGGCAGCTTAGACATCTAGAGAAGCACCATCAATGCTGAAAACTTCATAGAGGTTTTAGAGCAACAAATGCTCCCATCCGGACAACGTCTCTTCACACACACACACACACACATATATGTGTGTGTGTGTGTGTGTGTGTGGACTTCTATACACAAGTCCACAAATTTGTCCTATCAAAACCCTACATTAGCCACATAAATCATACTGGTAAATGTAACAGCACCACATACTGTTAAGTCACAACAATCTTAGATCATCATGATTATCTGATTACAAGATCTACAAGCAGCTTCTAAGCTGTGTAACTATGTCCTTATATAGTTTTCTTTGGCATCTAAATAAAGTCAACAGACTTTCACTATGACTGAAATATGAGTGTATAATCATCTTTCGTCACAACTATCTCTTTAGCCCAGAAACTACCGTGTGTACACCCACCCTCCACGGGACACCACCAGTTTGACCTTAACTTTGTAAGACACCAGGATCCCCATCATCTCCTTGTTGGTCCCTTCTTTTATTCTGTAACACACAAGACATTCAAAACAAGCAGAACTGTGAATGTACATGCATGGTCGTCATCGATGTATCCATGACTTTGTGGACTTATATAGTTATGTTTTTGTATCATATGTGCTGGTGTATACTATGTGTGTATGTGTGTGCATGTGTGTACATGGTGCTGGAAGCCAGGTTAGTGTCTTCATGCTTTAACTTTCCATCCAAGGCCAGACCCCTCTTTTCTTTGTTGGTACCCAGCATGGGCGTCAGGGTGTAGACATGGCAGGAGGTGGAACTGGGAGAAACCTGGTCACTGAGTGTGGGGTAAAAAAGGCCAAGGAGAGAATGGCAAGACAGCAAGGAACATGTGACAGTAAAAAATTGAGTAAAAATAATAGTTTTGCCTGTTGTTGGGTGGTGCATCCGAATAGTTTGTTGTAAGTTTTAAAAACAAAGCAAGACATTAATTCAGGAAGCAGACACCATTAACATTTATCTTTGATAAAGCTTATAGTTAGTTATAGTCCTGCTGCTATAGGCTTAGACTGCTTGGGGAGCAACCGCTGATGCAATGAGAAACTTTCCTCCTCTAAGCCCACATTTATATATCATCATTGTGTTACATTAACTCTGTGTCAACCTGCCCATGTTCTGCTGTTTCCTCTCTCCACTTTCCACCCACCCCAACCAGTCAAGGCAGACGTCCGCCCACCCTGAGCCTGGTTCTGCTGGAGGTTTCTTCCGTTAAATGGAGTTTTTCCTCTCCAGGCAATGTGTCTTTCAGGGGAAGGCCTTGCATATTTGAGATCCGTTGGGTTTTCTCTAATTATCTTTATAGTCTTGACTTTATTATGTAAAGAGTGCCTTGAAATGATGATTTCATTTGGCGATATACTGTTTACTAACATCAAGTTGCACTGGAAAAAAATAGCTGAATTCAGGAGCCGCACTGTATAAATGGTACTTCAAGAAAACAGTAATATAAGAAAGTTTTGAATGAGTGTTCAATTCTGTCTGTATGTAAATATTAGTATTATCTGCATACAATTGCAAGTCTACAATAAAACAGTTCTTACTGTGTTAAAATTACAGGCCCAGTTTGTGAAAAAATAGAAAGATTTGTTTATTTCATGCCAGCAACAGCATCACAAAATTTACAACATGGGCATATTTCTCACAGTGTTGCATCACCTCTTCTTTTAACACACTGTGTTTGGGAATTGAGGAAGTCTTGATTCTTGAGTTTTTTTAATTTTAGCTGCTCAACAATTTTATTCTTTGTCAGTGGGTGACAGGTCTGGACCACAGTCAGTTAAACGCCTGGATTAAACATTAAACATCCTTTGTTCGTCACTGGACACATACAAGGTACATCCCCCTGGGGACCTTCCACATTTAACCCATCCCCCTGGGGGGAGCGGTGAGCTGCCATAGGCACCCGGGGAGCTTAAGTTTAAGTGTCTTGCTCAGGGACACACCTGTTTTGCCCTCCAGTGTCTCTACCCATTGAGCTACCAGGCCTTTCAGATCACTCAAGATTGTCACACACAGTTACTAACAGTAACCAGAGAACACAACCATGCACAATGCATGAATAAAACAACCATATAAACATTGTATTGCTGATATAAAGACCTTCCCTGACAAAAATGCCATCTGGATGACAGCATATGAAACTCCAAAGCTTGTATACTGTGTATTTTGTTCAGCACTAGTGGCGCCTTCATGGATGCTGGCTTTTGAAATGTGCACTGACAATAAGTCAGATTTCCTCTCTTCTTTAGCATGGAGGACACAGCATTTCCCTTTTCCACTTTACTGCAGTTCATTTTAAATGGGCTGGGACTCAGAGAAAGTAGCAGAGTCGTAGTCTGTTCTATATCTGGTTGATTGTTAGCATGGTGGTTCCTTGCATACAGAGAATGCTCTAGTTTTTCTGAGTTGTTTAATAATATTAAACTATTTAATCATAGATCCCCAAATTCTTTGCAATTTCATTTTAAGTACGGTTACACTTAATTTTTAAAAACACACACTTTTTTATAATTTTCCAATTCATTGATGATAAATTTTCCTGCCCCTGTCTCAACTTTTAAATGGGTTGCTGGCATCCAATTCAATACGAGTACATATTCTTTATCAACAATTACATTTTTCATTTTTAACATTTAAAATGTTTACTTTGTATTATTTACACTATCAAAATACGTTTTAAATGACTTATAATTAATAACAAGATATAACAGGACCTGCAACTGATCCACCTAATTTTGACAGGCAAGCTGAGATGGACAATGTTCCCATAATTTCCATGGTGGTGTAACACTACCAAACTTATTACAAAGTATGCGTAAACCCAGAACCTGAATTTTAATTTTCAATAGAAAAGTCAAACTAATACAGCAAAGAATGAAAAGGAAAATATTGTTTTAGATAGAAAGCACAGAAGAAGAAACAACGACACAGTGGGAGGTACTCACTCTGCTTCTACCTGGGCTACTGGACATTTAAAGTGGGCAGTGGAGAATAGGCAGATATCTGCAAACTGACGAACTGAGAGGAGGAAAGGAAAATTATATTAGTATACTGTATATACTAGCTGCCATTTTAGGGGCTATGGCATCTGGGAGCAAGTGGTTCTCCCATTCAAACATGGGGATTGAACCTCTCTGCAACCTGCTGATTCAAAGCTGACCTCATACTGTACCATGGGACAACAGTCACAGGATGCATAACGTACCTTGGTGGCTAAAAACACCAGCTTCAAACAACCAGTACCTTTACATGTGGCTGGCTTTCTGCTACAAGCTGATTTGTGAAATGTCTGAGAGACCAGTTTTTTTTTTCCATTTGGGTAGATTAAACTAACCCTGACAGATTTCTCACCAAAAAAAGGAAATTCTTAGCCACTCACATCATTAACCACCTCAAATCTAATTTATGCAAAGATGTGATTAGAAGGATTTGGCAGATAGCAAAAAAGATGTGGCCGGGTCTGCTGTGCGCTGTTTGTGACAACAGCATAGTGTGGACAAGCTGCTGGGTGTTTTAAGTCTTCCAGAAGTCAAAGCTTCTTTAATGACTGACATGAAGCAACAATAAGTGAAACAAGAGTGTGAGTGTGTAAGAGCAATGAACTTACCAGAAATCTTCACATTCTTGACAGTTTTGGTTGAATTGTTGGTGACATGGACATTAACACTGATGGGCTCACCATGATAGTACAGCTGAAGAGAGATAGAGACTTAGCTGTGTGTGTGTGTGTGTGTGTGTGTGTGTCATTCTAATTATATAGCACATCACAGTGTACATGTCTTTATTGTCTTGTGTGGACACATTTTTTCAATGCCACTGATGTGGGGACATCTTGCTTGGTCCACACAACTTTAAAGGACTTTTTGAGGGTCAAGACTGGGTTTTAGTGTCAGGGTTAGAATTGGGTTTAGGTTAGAGTTAGGGTTAGGCATTCAGTTTTAATGGTTAGGCTTAAGGTAAGGGGCTAGGAATTGCATTATGTCAAGTGTCCTCAGAAGTATAGAGGGACATAAGAGTGTGTGTGTGTGTTCCTGTAGATGCTACTTAGTGAGGACCAAATTTCCTTTTTGTAACAACAGAGCGAGGACATTTTTGTGAAGTGAGGACATGTTGGCCGGTCCTCACTAATTTGGACCATAAAATAGGGATTTTTGAGGGTCAAGACTGGATTCTAGGGTAAGGGTTAGAAATAGGTTAGGGCAAGGGTTAGGGTCAGGCATTCAGTTGCGATGGTTAGGGTAAGGGGCTAGGGATTGCATTACATCAAGGGGTGTTGTAACAAGGATACAGGTACAAACATGTGTGTTTGTGTATGTTTTACCTCCTTATCCAGTGACGCTTCTAAGTGTAGAGCTCTATCAGACATCAAGAAGCTCCGGCTGGTCTCAACCATTGGATGTGGACCGGGCTTCTCTGGTGCAAACTGTATCTTCGAATCGCTAGATTCAGAGAGTTCCTACATAAATCCACACACGAACCAGGTTTGTTTACACGTGCTGTGGTCAATTTTTTACTATAAGGATATTGTAGTCTCAGGGGGCTCACCTTTGATGCATCTTTTCCTCCATAGTCTTTGCACAGAATGCTCGAAGTTCATATTCCACTCCACAGGCCTTCCCAGTGTCCTCAGGTCCTGGCTGAAGAGTCACTGAGCAGGGCAGGTTCTGGGGAATCTGACATATCCAGTCACATTAAAGACAACATTGTTTAAATATCATTTACTTTTTGCACTTGAAATATGCTGCAAAATACATAGGCAGATGCTGTCTAAGCCTCCCATGTCTGAGACTCACACATCAACACTTACAGGCATGCAGAAATATACACCACAAGTTTTTAAACAAAGTTTCATTAAAACATTTTTCCTACCTAAACATTATATAAAGTGCTATGCAGAGCATGCTAGAGACTAGCAAATCGTAGTTGAGAAGAGCAGAGCAGCTGGAAGGGTGATGGAGAGTGGACTAATTTCGAGTCACAACCCTCGACAAACAGGTTTCTCGAAACACCAAGTAGTGATCATCCTAGGGTTTCTATTAGCTCATAAGATAATCTCACATGGGTGATCGATCTGGGGGTGATCAGTCCCCAGCTTGTGTCCAGGTGGTGCACTACACCATAGACTGCCCCTTTTAACTACATAACTCAGTTTAAGCTTATCACACACTTGGTGAGGATTTTGTGAGATAAAGAGCTACATCTGCTGGTTCATGGTACTGTCAAGGTTAAGCTTAAATGCTGATTACGTTTGGTGGTCTTACAATAAAGCTGAAGGGGTAGGCATGCTGACCCAACTTCTTCATAAGCCTTTCCTGCAAGTGGCTCAGAGGCTTCTGCTCCTCCTTCAGTTGAGGGAAAGCCTGGACAGTGCTGACATACAGATCTTTTCTGAAGGAAAGGCCCAGGACATCAAGGTCCTCCCGGCCATAATGAAATGCACAAGTCAGGGTCACAAACACTGAGGATGGAGGAACAGATTCAGTGGTATAATCAGCTGATTATTTATTCAGTACTTGAATTAGTCTGGCAATTTGTGACTATGTTTGAGTTTTCTTACCTTTTCTATTTTTCAGGTACTCTGGGTCTATAAGAACCATTCCCTCTACAGAACACACAAAATTTAGATTTTGTAATAATTAGGGGGCAGTAGCTAAAGCAGTCGTCCACCAATTCTACAGTTGTTGGTTTGATCCCTGGTTCCTGTGGTCACAGGCTAAAGTGTCCTTGAGCAAGACACTGAACCACCACCCCCATCAGTGTATGAATGTGTGTGTGATTGTGAGTGTCAATGGGTAAATAAGAAGCAGTGTGAAGTATTTTGAGTACCAACAGGTAGAAAAGTGCTATATAAGTGCAGACCATTTACCAATACATCCTTGGAGGAGTGATACTGAATAATTAGTATGATGTGTAAACTGTTTACATGTGATTTGTGTGGAGCACGAGATACAACTGCAACAACACAAAAACATTCCAACATTTTGAACACAACCCTTAGTGGGATAACTGGGAACAGACTGTGGATGGACATACCCCTGAGTTAAAAGGCCAGATTACAAAACTAAACGGATCATGAATAGCTCATATTGTGTTTTGGAATCATAAAATGCATCACATAGTGTGATCATTTTTATAACTGACCTGTGTTTGTGGGTGTAGAGCCATTTGTAGGCATAGGCCATATGAGCGGTTACCTAGATTGTGACAAGCTGGGTGGGTGCCAAAGGAGACGTAATTTTTTTCAATAAGTTGAATAAGTTATCAATAACTACAGAGACTGGAATTACATACAATGCAAGGACGCAAGAGATGTGTGTGGGTCACAGAATTCACATACATGCACATACACACACGTTTGTTCAAAAACTTCAGCAGTGCCCCGCCTCCTCTTACACACTCTCTTCAGCAAAAGTTTGTTATCAATTTGCCGAATTTACCTCCAGATATAGCAACTTTTACAAGCCTGTTAGCGAGAAGGCAACTATTGGCAAGATTGGCCAGACTTTAAAACTCTCAGTAAACATGCTCTCACCTGGCTGTATCTCTTTCACTGTGTTCAGTGTTTTGTAGCACAGGACGTGGAAATGAATGTGAATAAGATGCAAATCTTCCTATAGTAAATGACCCACTGAACGTCTTGATTGTTCATTCAGATAAATTAATCCTTTAATTCTGTTAATTCTAAATATAACTTGAAGTATTTTATAAATTCACAGGGTTTGTTAAAGTGGGTTCAAATGCAGTGTTTGAATGGTTAGTATTCATGATAATTTAGTCAATAACAGATTACATTTCAAAAGGTTTTAAAATTATAGATTCATTTAGATGACTTAGAGTTTATATGGTCTAGTCAAAAGTAAATTATTTTAGATGCTTAACCATCATGTTCTCATCCTACACCTTGCTGCTGAGGTAACTCCTGAGATTAATTAGACCATTCAGTTCTACTTATTTAAACCCCGATCTGAAATGAAAAAAAAAATTTAAGTGTTTTATTTTTCTTGTAGTACCAGCCTATCCTATAAACTATGCTTGAACAACAAAGAGAGTATGAGGTAAGGAGGACATATGCATGGATCCAGTCTTGGATGAGAGGGCTTGAAAGCCTTCCGATCTAAATGGTAAATGGTCTGCACTCATACAGCGCTTTTCTACCTGTTGATACTCAAAGCACTTTACACTGCTTCTTATCTACCCATTCACACTCTCAAACACATTCATACACCCATGGGGCTGACCCTCACCAGGAGCAACTAAGCAGGGTTCAGTGTCTTGCTCAAGGACACTTTGACATGTGACCAGAGGAGCCAGGGACAGAACCAACAACTGTAGGATTGGTGGACAACTGCACTACCAACTGCACCACAGTCACCCCACTAGGCCACCAAAAAAAGCTAGAAACCATGTTATTTATGTATTTTGAGTGTGTGTGCGCGCAGTTAGCACTCACCTACTGGATCAACATGGTCCAAGTGATCAACAAAATCTCTCTTCCCAAGATAAACTGTGAGCTATGAAAAAACAGAAACAACAATTGAAAGTGGTGTTTTTGAGGGATAACACACAACACTCATACTCACATCCTACCTTGCAGTTGGGGCTTGACTTCTTAAAGACTCTGCAGATATGAAGAGAAAGAAGAATGTCAAGATTCAACAGCTCTGTCATCATTCTGCAATATGTCCAGACATACTTTGGCCTGAAACATTTTTTCTTGGCCTACAGGATAAAAACACACGTGTAACAGTAAAGAAGTTAAAAATACAGGTATAACAAATAGAAATAAAATATCTGTACATGAGTAGAATGAAATGACAATAAATGAATGACCAGGATAGAATTATAATGAAGACAGATTAAATAGGTTAAGTTCTGATGATATAATGATGCTACAATTAGGGGGGGGAGCATTAGGGGTGTTTAGGGTTCCAATTATCATATATGTAGGCCAACATAATGAAATTTTTTCATGGTAATAGAAATAAATGCCTGGTTGAAGCTGTAAGCTATATGTTCCTAAACTTTTTCAGGTTTATTTATATATATATATATGTTTTGCAACATATTTTTATTATAATTTAATTCCCTTTCAAAAACACACATCCGTGAACCATCTGTTGAAACAGAACTGCGAACTTGAAAGGCAGCTGTCAAAGGCCAGGTACTGCTTGTTCCAACAGAGTCAAATTGGTACATTTTGGTTTTTTGATCTATATTAATAATTTAGTTTACATTAAACATTTTGTTATGCAGAGTAAATGAGTCATTTCATTTTTGTTAATTCAGCAAGTTTGCAGTACATTAGTCTCCAGCCTTTGTCTGCTCTCAAATTTAGTTACCCTGCCACTGTGCAGTCACATTAGTTTAATCCTGTTTATTATCCTGGTTTCAATTATCATCTTTTAAGTTGCCAGTGCAGGTGGACCCACTGTGGGTTTTGGTTACTGAAGGATCATCTTGCTCAGCTGAGCAAAAGGATGGCCCAAAAAAGCAGATCATTTAAATGGAGGAAGTGAGCAATTGTACTATACCAAGAGCCAGATCCCTAAAAGAAGGAATTGTAAGTTTGTGTTTGGACATTTTAGGTTATTTATTGATGTTATGTTAACTATTTAATATATATTTTTAAACAATTTCTAATTATTTGTATTTAGCAGGTTTATTGTCATTAACATAAACTTTTTAAACCAATGGTTGATGATGATTTTGTCTCTCTTTTACCCCTGGTATGTCTTTAATGGTCTGACCTCATCAAGCCATTATCAATCAGGTTTTCTTTGTGTTAAAGTTGGCTGGCGTCCATAGGTCCCACATCGTTTTTGAGTTGGTATAGTTGTTTAGAGACAGTTCTTTTAAATTGAGTCTTGTCTGGTTTTGTTGACCTCTTGTTGTGGGCCCACTAATAACTATTGTATTTAGTTTTCATATTTGTGGGTAAATTAATAAAACGCTTCTGTGTTAAAAATCGTTTGTTTCCTTTGCCTGTTTTGCTCGTCCCACACATGTGCTAAACATTAATTATACTTTATCTGTATATTGACAGCCTGTAATTTCATGCGACACATCAAGAAAGTTCTTGTTTTTACAGGATGTTGCAAATCTATCTTTAACTTTCTACAGTAGAGTAGTACACACATACAGGATTTCATAAAGTGAACCATTGTGCTTCTCTGTGTGAGTGCACTGCACTTCTTCAGTGCACAGCCTAATGAGCAAAAGACGCTGAGGGGTCTGACAGATCTAGTAAAAGTACAAGTACCACACTTGCATTTCTACTTAACAAAGCACCTACATGATATATTATATAAAACTATATATATATATATATATATATATTTTTTTTTTCCATCTAAAAGTTTTAAAGGTAAAAGTACTTGACATTATTTTACTCCCTGCCCCTTTCTGTGGACTGTTTCTGCTATATTTTTGCTGTTAAATACACGTAAATCATTAAGCTATTTAACAAAATGACAAACCTTTCCACTAAAATCACTGAAAAATATATCTAATGTCATTACATTCCCTAATGTCTTTTCCTCACGATATAGTTCTTACTTTGTAACTCATGGTATTTAAAAATCTAAAGGTATTTCACTTTTAAAGTATAAAGGACAGGGCCAAATACTTTTTTACTAAATTCAGTTCAAATCAGAGAGACGCTGGAGGGCAAAACGGACAATGTGGGATCAAATCCCGGTGTGGGAAATCCGAGTCTACCTGCAATCCCCACCAGGCGTGTCTCCAAGCAAGACACCCAGCTCCCCGGGCACCAAACCACAGCAGCCCCCTGCTCCCCCAAGAGGGATGGGCTAAATACGCAGGAGCAAATTTTACTGTAACATGTATGTGCAAATGTATATGTGATCCAACTGATGAATAAAAGGTTCTTCTGCTAAAAAAGCTGAAACGTACATTCAAAAGTACAGTCAAAAGAACAGAGATCAACATGCTCAGAACACTGAAGATGAATTTGTAGAGGAGTCCACTATCTTCCAAGAATTGAGGTTGGAGAACAACATCGACTCTATCCTCAGAAAGGCTCAGCAGTGTTTACTCCGTCCGACAGCTGGGGAAGTTCAACTCACCACTTCTACACTGCTGTCACTAAGTGTGCTCTTCTCTCACAGTCTGATTCAGAGCAGCCGCTAAACCGGAAAAGAACAGACTAAGAACTGCAGAAAGAATCACTGGTGGTGCTTTCCTACCCACTGTCCAGGGCTTGTGCACATTGAGAGCCACAACACGGACAAAGAAAATCACCACCAAGCCCTCGCCCTGTGAAAGGAGGAGCCGGGGTTCGAACAAACAACCCTGGGATTGGGGGATGGCATAGGTAAAAAGCCATCATATGATCATATTCTGTTGAATAAAAAAATCTGAAAGGACTGATTTTATTAAATATGTCATAAAAGACAATGGATGCCAATTTCCTGAAAAAATTGTGGGCTAATCTTTTTTTGTGTACCAAAAAACCCATATCTGTATCCATATGTCCATAACTGCACTGGCCCTTTTAATTTCCTCGTTTTCCACAGTACAGACCATATATCGGTAGTTGTAAAGAAACCAAGCATTCCTAGTGTTGCTATGCATAAACACTTTCTGCAGCTGGGCAATGTCACATGAATCAGTCACAGTAGCAAAAGTCTCAACAGCACACTCTTTTTGCGTTGCAAATTACAAAGCAGACCCTACATGGACATCACAACAAATGGGAGTGAGCAGGTTTAAAACTAAAAGACATTTAAAAGCAGAGGAAAGATCAGAACATCTGTGATGAAGTATTGGCAAACACTCAATAAACAAGTTATTTTGGCTGTCTGAGGGAATTCTATCAGACTTCACCCAATGACCTTTTTCCTATGCTCTCAGTCATTGTGGCGTAACCATTTCTGACCAATTATTTCTCTTTCTGCATTCTTCAAGCCACTCAAGTGATAGAAAGACTTCACTTTGTTGCTATCATCTTCTTTTGAAGTTGTGCTATATTGAAATGTTTCTGTTGTACATTGTCTGTGTGGTCAGCTCTAAATATCAACTTTATCTATATAGCCCCAATTCACAACAAAGTATTCTCAAAGCACTTTACATAATAAAGTACTATAGAGATATGTAGAAAACCCCAAAAAAACGTTGAGCAAGGGACAGAGAGAGGTAGACAGAAGAGGGAAAAAGACAACTACGGGAGAAAGAAGACACAAAGACACAAAGTGACAGCAACATTAGAAATCAAGGAGACACACTAGAGGGATTTCATGCTGATCTTATTTATTACTCATCAGCAGTGTTGGGCTCATCAAAAATTTTGTATATTATTCATTCCCCCTTTTCAAAATTAATAATATTCCTGTCAAAAAACTAGGCATTACCTGCAGAAAAGTAATCTTTGCCGAAGTCTTAGGGTGTCAGAGACAAACAGAAAAAGGGCAATAAAATTACCATCAAAGGGCAATATTTGAACCTTGACATATCCATATCCAGCCCCAAGCTTTGTTAGCTTTGTTGCTTGTTGTAGCCATCTGTAAATGATTCAAATCTAGCATTTCAGAGGGGTCTCATTTTTGGGGGGTATATCTTTATAGGCTTTACATTGTTGTGCTGTCTTAGGATTTTCAAGAGGTTTAATACTGTATTTTTCACAGTGGAAAGTCTTACTACTATCTGCACACAATTTACATGCAATAAATTTCTTATCACCTTTTGTCTGTATAAAAATCATAGTAATAGAAATGATTCCACCCACTGAATGTAGGCACTTCCATCTTCCAAGCCAGCTTATTGTTACTGTTACTGTCATTGTGAACTCCTGCAGCTTCGACACTGGCACTCACCACCCACAGAGCAAATTCACCCCACTCCAGCAGCTGGAAGGTCAGAACCTAAATCTGGCCTTTTCCTTTCAATCGTTCTTCCTCTCTGAAAGAACCATTGGTGCCTGATAAGTGGGTCACAAGCCCTCGAGGGTCAGAATAGGAAAACAGTTTCCTCAGCCGAAAAAAATCACACCAGTATAGGTATAAAATACTAACTAAAGTAGAAGAGCAAGAGACCTTTTCAGGTTTGGGCACAAAACCTTTGTTGTAAATGTCTAGATTAGATTCAAAGAAAGTAACATATTTGAGTAAAAACCCAATTCACTCAAGCCTAAAATGTTACCTCTAAAGCTTACTTCTGGAAGGTGAAACCCCGCAGTTACACCATAATTACAATGATGCCTCGCACTAATCGTTATGCAGTCAAATCTTTCTTTTTAGGCAGCGTCAATTAACTTTTAATTGGAGCCTCACTAAACTGAAGATAAAGATAAAATTAATTCAGAGAAATGTTATCATTGTATGCCATATATTGTTAATAATCAGCCAGTTTTTTGTACAAGTTACAGCAAAAACAATGCTGGCATTATTACGTTCAGTAAGCAGCTACTGTAAATCTATTGGCCTACAAGCAGAGCTGTTATCAGGATCATTCGGCCAAGTCAGCTTCACCAAGTTTATACAGACCACTGCAGTTTTGAAGCCTCCTGTTATGTTCTGGGTCAAATTGACCCGTTTTAAAGTTTAAAAATCTAAAAAAAATATTTTTAAAGTACTTTGAAACTGCTTCTGCTTGGCTTATTTAGTGTAATCAACATATAAAATAAAAATAGTTCAGTTGACATATTTGTAACCCCCCATACATGTTTATATTACAAAGCTACTGTGCGGGCCAATTTGACCCGGCAGGCAAAATATATGCTAAAAAGAATCAGAAAGATCAAATACTATTGGTTTCTTTGCAAGTATGAGACATAATACACAACTCTCACACTCACACAGGTCGCTGTGTGCACACACACGCATTCTCTTGACCTCATCTTTGACGTGTGAGAATGCAGGTGTTATTATGACTTTTGACAGGAACTAAATATTGATTGAAATGGTTAGTAATGGAGCTAATGATGAGATATAAACAATGTTTTATGGGACTTTTTGGTTTCTGACACTTTTGTATAATTAATTGTGCCCCGGGTCAAAATGACTCAGGAACATCACAGCCGTTCCTCAGAAATGAACATGACAGGAGGGTTAAGAACATTAGCCCTGTCCCTCCAGGAATGTGCTGCCTTTTACTTTCTGAGGAAAGCAAACAAGGGCAGAGAACAAAGTGCACATCCTGATTATCAACAAAAATGTCCTCTGCACAGGACATGTGGACCACTTTCTGTCCACCACTAATCCTAAATCCCATCCTGTAATCCCTCTCATAAACTCACCAGGGAGCACAGCACACACACCATTTACACTATGGTCTGATATAGTAACAACAGGGAATGAACTGAAAAGTTTTTTTAAAAGATTTAAAAGATCTGAAATGCTTTGACAGCCAATGAGACTCACTTCCTGTCACGATCCCTGTCCAAACTAAAAACATCCAACGCTAACCAGGAACAGCATTTCTCTCTTGAGCTGCAACTAAAAGAGGAAATTCTGTTGTATCAAGTCTGAAACTGTGAAATAAGTTCATAATCTTCAGACAAACACTAGAATCCATTTTTATACCAATGGGGAAGCACTTTAAGAATGGATCTTACTCGCTATGATAAGAAAGCAGATTCACTGTACATATGGACATCTGACTATTGTTAAGACAGACTCTTGACAGACAGAATTGTGAACCAAACCCCTGAAGGTTAAGGCCAAGAATCAAGAGAAAACTCAAGTTCTAAATTAACGGATGCTCCAATAACTAGGCCTCATTACATTTTGAACTTTTTTTTTTTTTTTTTTTATCTATAGGAAAACAACAAAAAGAAAAAAGAATAGAACAGAAAGTTACCCATTCCTGTTTAGGCATAAATCTGTCTGGGGCAACTGTGGTAGGAAAAAAGAAGTCGAGAATAAAACCTCTTCCAAAGCTGTTAAGTTCTTCTTTCATATGTCTACCATCTTTTTAAAGATGATTTTCAAAATAATAACCCCACAAATAGCATTATAAAGAATAAAAATGGTTAACTGTAAACTGTGGCTACATCCTTTCTGCTGGTCCTGAATTTCCTTTTGCTCACATGAGGAAGTTGTGCTGTGTCTGTTCTCCAAAACGTTTCGATTTTCTGCCTTATGTGTGAGAGCTGTGCCTCTTTTCCCATTCCCTTAATTCCAGAGTTATTTACAGAATAAACTTTCAGTTACATATTCGTGGTGAACTGGTCAAATGTAGCGCCGTTCTGCTGTGAACACGCACATACAACATCTGTTTCACACGTTTCCTGGCTACTGCGACAAACAGCGTGTTTTGCTAGTCTGTGTTTTACGGGAGCGTGATGGACGTTTCCTCTCGCGGGGACGGACGTCTTATCTGAAGACACACTAAACCTCGGGATCCTCTTACCTGGTCCCCGCCGTGTCCCCCATCTGCTCCCGCGTGTGTGGACAGTTTTTGTCGAGTTTGCTGAGGTGCTGAGTCTGCTCGTCCTGGGCTGCTGGCCGCTCTTTGCAGTCGTTCCGCTCGATTCCGCGGTTTGTGGACAAAACCACGCCCACACCATGTGACGGACACCCCGTTAATACGCTCGAATATTACAATACTACACACGAATAGTGCTGTTATTAACGAATGTGCTGGGAGAGGAAAGAAAACAGTGGACAGGTCGGTAGGACCAGTAGCTTCAAACTGGAAGACACACAGCTGCAAAGCCGGGGACACCTAAGGACAGGTGTCCCTCGGGCTGACGGTGTTATATGTTCACATTGTGTTGTGTCGGTCCCTTTTGGTTATTTGTAATAAAAGTTCACAGCCTATTTGTAGTCCCTCCTGTTTGTTGCCTCTTTGGGTCTTCAAATTCACGAACGTAGAGAGTGCATCAGGGGTTGGTCCCTGATCCCCAAACCTCAAAAAGCCTTTTGGAGGTCAATACCCACAACACAAATGTCCTCAACAATAGTATAATACAAAATGTGTCCACATAAACATGCCTATTGCAGTTAATAACCAAGCTGTTACACTTACAAAGTGAGTTGTGGATATTTGTGTGTGATGCATAGCTAAAAGTTTTACAGATTTTACTCTGTATACAGTTTTAGAGTATACTGATATTTTCTGTTTACTTTAAGAGTTTACAGATTGCTTATGAACCATCTGTTCATCTGATGGCTCCTGTTTTCTCTTTATTGGACTTTGTCAAAAAGGAGGTATTACAGAGTGAATAAAGGACCCAGGATGGTGACAACCAAGGTGTGTGAAAAATAAATGTTTGTTAAAAGAATAAAAATCAAAACTCACCCCAAAACGGAGGTATCAGAAGGCAGTTCCTTTAGAGGACCCAAATAGATACAAGAACAAGTGATTGGAAGAAAGTTATTCTTAGAATGAGAGGACACAGTAGGCTCACAGCCAGGGAGTGCTGTGAGCCTACTGTGAAGTGAAATCTTTAAATTTGAAAGGTGTGAGAGCTGGCAGGATGACGGAGGGGTTCTGTACAGTGGAGGTGAGTATGTGGTGAGACCTGAAGGAAGTAAAAGCGGCTGACAATGTCAGGGAGAAAAACAGGCAAAGTAACAGAAAATAAGATCCATGGAAAAGTACCAAAACATAAGTCAAAAGCTCCGACCAAACAAAGTAACAAAACAAATATACTCATGAAAGTTCTTGAAGTCATCTGAGCAGAGGCAGGAAAGAAACACAGGCTTCCAAGATGAATAGGCCAAAAACTGACGGAGAGGTGACTCTGGCAAAGGCAAAAAAACTGGAGACTTGGCATGAAATGGAGCAAAACATGAACGATAATCTGGCACTGGGAAATGGGCAGGCAGGGCTTAAGTAGGAGTGACACAGGTGAAACGTATCAGTCTAATGAGAGGGGAGGAGAGCAAGGTGGAGAGAGACAGAACCGTTACCAGGGCAACACAGATCACGCCGTGACAGGAGGATGGAACACGCACATCCAAACTGTTAACGAAGTAGACAAATTAGTATAATTAGAAATAAAAGGAAAACTGAGGAAAATAAAGTAATTTATCTAATCAAGAATATAAGAACTATAAAGGAAAGCACCAACAAAGCAGAATCAACTGGACCAAAACAAAGGACCAAATAAATAGTAAAGGGAAATTCAACTAAAACAAAAGAACACACCAAAAGCCTATAACAGAAAACAGACCAACCGGTGTGACAGAAAGGAACAAAGAAGAGGACTAAATGAACAAGACAAATAGTGAATCAAACAATGAACGCAACGAGAGGACAATAAAGAGATACAAACAAATATTCAAACCAAGGGCAGCAAACCTCAAACAAGAACGAACAAACCAGCCATCGGTGGATGAAATGAGTTTACAAATGTTGGCGTGAAGGATTGAACAAGTGAGTGGGTGCGTGTCTGGCAAACTGTAAGGGAAAGCTGGGTTTAAATAAAAGGAAAACAGGTGAAACCAATAAGGACAAAATGAGGTAAATAAAGCAACCCAAAAGAACCTGACAGGAAAGAAAAGCAATATTACAAAATAAAAGACCGGAAATAAACAAAAATGACACCAACAGAAGTTAATAATCCTGACACTTTATTGTAGCAATATCACAAGTTCTAAGATCACTACTTTTACTGTGAAATCAAGACTGAAACAAAGTATAGCTCCAATAAAACACAAGTTGTAATAAACCATAGTAATCCTTTTACCACATTGTAGATTAAAAACCCTGCACTCAATTAAAAAGAAACATATCTTGATTTGCATGTCATTTTCTCTGAGCTAATATTTACATAATTTGTATATAAGTAATCAGGCCACTGTTTGATTGGTTTTACTGTATGTGCTAAGCTGCTATGCTGTTGTAAACAGAGCTGTGGCTCTGCCTGTGTTTTGTTTAATAGATTTTTTCGCTCAGTAGCCTTGCCCATAAGGAAATTGCTGGCCCAGCATATCAGAGCACACAGTATTAACACATTAAAGTCACAGTCAAAAAAATAAAAGGTTTCAAAACAGATGTTCTAACTTTATGCAAATTGTATTTTCCAAAACTAAGTTTTTGGTTCAGTTTTTCAGCCTTTTTCGTTGGCTGAGAAGTGAGTAAGTAAGTGAGTGCCAGACGTTGCAGGTTGCAAGGTAGCCCCCTTTTTTTTGTCACATCTTGAGAAAGAATTCAGGTCAGTGGTGACTTTCTTTGCCTGGATTCTGGCTCTAGATGTGTACAGTTACTTACAATAAAAGTCACTCTTGCACATGTCTAGGTTATTTTGATTGCACCACTGGTGCACTGGTTTCACTCACAATGGTGACTGAAACAGAGCACATCATGTTGGAGTTGAAAGAATAATGGAGACCGCAGATACTTTAACATAAATAAGATGGTGGAGGATAAGGTCTGTACAACCAATGAACAGAGTGAGTAGACCAATCCCAGCTGTTGTACAATTGTTGTAATTACATTTTTGGGGAGGTGCACCAAGCTTATCTACAGATACAGCATGTACTACGTGATACCTATAGCTGAGATCTGACACTGAAGCAGAAATTACATCATGCTCTCCTTAGACCCTCTCCTTTGTGCCCACCGTTTCATGACAAAGTAGTAGATGTGACCATCTGTTCTTCTGAGGATTCATCCATTTCACCTGATCCCATCTTTAGAGTAACTGCTGGACAAAAAATATTTGTACTTTGGTTATTCTATGAGGAGTTGTATTGCTACCACTCAGGCAAACAATGTTAAAGGAGAACCTAACTCTCTTCTGAGCAAAGTTTCTGGATATTGGATTCAAGCTCTGACCTGTCGACTAATATCTGACCAGTCTGCCTGAAACGTGTTTGCAATACTGCATTCTGGATTCTGTCTCTACCCTGCTCCCTGAACACGTGCCAGCTTCAACTGGGCCTACCCCAGTGCTTCTGTCCCGATTTATGGCATTTAGTAAGGGAGAATATGCATGTAGATTATTTATTGATTATTTTTGGTATGTTTGTGAACAAGTGGACATGGACACGTTCCTCTTACTCTCTTGTGTCCCTTTCATCTTCCGTTTAGGTCTTTGTTTTAATTGTTTCAAACTGATGGATTTCCTCTTCGACCTGATCATCCTGAGGATGATCCTGACTGGTGTCTTTTGGGTCTAAATGCCGATTCATTCTTCTTCGTCTACAGAAACGGCGACGTGGACCAAACCAGACTAGAGATTTGTGGGTAACCTATTGTCGCAGAGGGGACCCCCGCCCCCCCGAGCTCAACAGATGTGCGTGGCCAAACCTCATTGGATAATGCCGGGAGTCGGGATCGAAACGGGACTAGAACCGGAAAAAGAAGAACATCGTCCCTTTGGGGAGCTTTGTGTTAATTGAGTTCCGGTTGTGATGACTTGAGTTAATAACAGTAAACACATGTTCTTTTATAAACAGGGACCTGGTGCAAAGGGATCTGTGTGCAGTGTTTATGGTCCATGGAGTTGGAAACATGTTTTTGTATATTGTGGCGTGGTCTGGCGTGTTACATACAGTCCCACAAGTTACAGCCTTTTGCTTCTTTTGTATTGAGCTGAGGCCTTTATTTTGAAAGTCCGGCCGGAAACGTTGTTTTTGGGCGTGCCTCGCGGTGCCAGCGTTGACGCCTTGAATGCGCCTTTCGCGGAGGTGAAGCTGAGCGGCAGGCGGCAGGCAGACTCACCGGTGTCGGCCCGTTACTTCACTGCTCTGTAACCGCTCTCTGGGTCTCCGCTCGTGTCCGCAGTCATGGCGAACCGCTGTCTGCTGGGTGTGTGTCTGCTGCTGGCGTTGCTGCGGCCCCTGGAAGGTACGTGTTCGTCCCGACAGACCCGCAGGTTTGGTCTTTTGTGCGGCAGGTTGGTCCGCGGGCCTGTGGGCAGACATTACAGACGCGTGCAGCAGACACGCGCGGTGCTTCTCTTACATCTGTCGAAAAAATCAGTTCGATATTTTAGAGCTGCGCTGATCCAGCTGCGGTTCACAAATCACAGATTAATCAACATTCTAATGCTCGATTATCACGTGTACAGAGGTAGTTTTGAGCAGTGGGTCCAGATGAGTGTGATGCGGCACCACCCACAGCTGCACGCCAGGCTGCACCCTCACTGTCGAGGCACATGAGAAGTTAGTAGATGTTCTCTTTAAATGAGTTATTATCATCAAGGCAAGTTTAGTCTTCATACTTATTTTTATGTTTAATTTTTTTGTGTGTGTGTCGCATCGAAAATGATTTGACTGACTTACTGCACGCCGCAGATGCAGCACTGTAATGCAGATCCTGTGAATGCATTCAGAGGAATTCTTTTCCTCTGAATAATTGCTGAAGCTGGTTGAGGCCATATTCACAATGTGTGAATTTAATGAATGAACGGAGAAGCTCAATTAAAAAAAACAAGTTGTACTTTACATGCATGTTTGGTCAGTTATCCATGACTCAAAGCAGACTTTTGTCATGAGTTTAAGTGCAGGTTTGTGCCAACTTTGAAGAAATTCTTTCAAGGTGGTCGTGCAATGTTATGTTCACAACGCTGTGCAGAGTCAAAAACTTGTCGGGAACACTTTCAATATTGTTGTTACTGAGTGTCTTTACACTCGATGGGTAAAATTCAAATTTCATTCATTTGAAAGTAGATCTGGAACACAATAAGATAGCATAGGTTTTACTAACTCAATGACAAATACATCCCCTGTCCATGAGAAACACTGCATACAAAGCCTGTTTAGTTGATGTTGGTCATCGATAAATTAATGTACGAATTTCCATTGAACATTTTCACTTGTTTTCACAGAGAGGTAAGTGATGTAATAACTTGATAACTGTGAAAATAAAGCAGGTTAGTGATTTCAAGAGTCTAACAAAAATGCAATATTGGTCTGACAACCGGTATTTAAATCAAGAAAATCACATTTAAAAAGCTGAATCGATAAAATGTTTGGTGACATCATAACAAAGTAACTTGAAATGTAACTGCAGATGTTAGAGTAAAATGCGTAGTGTTTCCCTCTGAAACAATAAATTCATCTTCCACATAAATATCTTCTGAGTTTCCACTTTCATCTTTTGCTGATTGGCTAAACCAAAGCCAATGGATTAAACACAATACACACTGTTGCTGTTTCTCAACACTCGCCCTTTTGGTAGTAATATGGCCCTTCTTCAAGACAGCCATAGACTAGATATCAGACCTGACTTAAGCATATTCCAGAGATGCTCGATGTGATTTGATATCTAGGGAATTGTTGGGTTCAACAAACCATTCTTGAACCATTATTGCAGTGTGGCAGCGTGCATTATCCAAGTCATTATCCCAAGATTTCCCAGCAGAGGATTGCCCACTGACCCGTAATGGACACTGTAAAAGGGCTCATCTCAAACAATAGGAGACACCATTTAGTGGCGTGAGCAGATACTACGTGGACATTTTTGTCTTCTGCATTGTCAGTTAATATACTTTGGAATACGGTGGGATAGTAGTAAAACTCTACGGGCCCGCCCCCCAGCAGTACAATTACTATAAATAACTGTCTGAAAAGGTCATAAAAGGTCTGTTCATAACTTTTATCCTAATATGTCTGAAAGAAACTAGGTTTTACTAATATCAAGACACACTCCAAATGTATTTTGTCCAAGTTTTGTTTGTTTGGAAATAATTTAAATGTCTGTGAACGCAAGCCACACCTCCTCGCATGCTAGGGTTAGTAGGGGTGGGGTGACGCATCGAGCAAGCAGCAACTGGGACGATTTGGCGGTAATAAATTAATGACCTCACAGTGCGCACATTTAGTTGTTAAAGTTAAACTAGAGCACAAATTTTATTATATTCGTGTTCTGAAATCACGGGATATGAAATTAGCGAATGACAAAATAAACCTGTGGAGTAGCTTCCTCTGAGTCTGAGTGAGGACAGAGCTCAGCCAAGACTCCCCGTCTGCAGCAGAGAGGGAGCAGACGGCTCACGTAAAGTCAAAATTACCCCTTAACTCGACCGGACAACATGTAAAGATCTGTTAGAGGAAATCATCCAGACACTCGTCAAAAAAAATCAGAAACGTGCAGGAAAGCGATAAGCTATCCACCATCATGTGTTCACCACAACAACCCTGTTGGTTAATTACTAACTTCTATACACACGTTAGTTTACATCCACCTCCTGATAAAATGTATATAAATTTCAAGTCAAACTGACCTTTTAGCTGTTATAGCATTTTAAATAAATTATATTGCTTACGGTCTATATAATTCTATATACAGTAAATATCCATCAGAGTGTGTCAATCAGAAGGTTTGAATTGTGCCCTGCAGTGCATACTTTGTCATATTTGTTAGTTCAAAGAGAAAATGGTTAAATGAATTTTAGTTTTATTTAGAGTAAATCAACTGTTATGTTAATTGATAGATTCATTGAAAAATTACACTGGAGTACTGCACTTGGATAAATGCAATTTGTCACATCCTGCTGCTGTTTTTAAAGGGCAACTTCACCCGTTTTCAACTTGCTTTCCATAGCTTTTGTTTAGGGTGTAAATGTACATTAATGCGTTTTAACATGTATTTGTTTCTTTGTCTGTCCCCTGTCATACCTGGACTGTAGTCCTGTCTCAGGAATTGGACCTGTTCGATGCTCTGGACATTGACCAAAAACCAGGTTGGTATACACTATACAAGGACATCACGGACATCACAGACAAAAGTATTGGAACAGTAAAGCCAATTCCTTTATTTTTGACTGAAACCTTTTGAGTTTGACATAACAAGATAAATATGAGAACAGATAATACCATTAGAACTTTTATTTCCAGGTATTTACATTTGGATCTGATACACAACTTATAAGAGATCACTGTTTGTTTGAACTCACCCATGTTTCATGTCAGATCCACCAATTATTTTATTGGGGAGTATATATCTAAATATACCATTGATTTTTCTGCTTGCTCTAAGGTTGGGCTGTCTTTGACATCCCTAAAAATATCAGGTATTGCATGCAGCTTTGTTGCACTCTAGGAAAAGAAATGGGAGTTGCATACTCTTTGTAGCATTTTAGTTACACTGAAGTGGAAATTGGTTGGAATTGCTGTCAGAAGGTTTAGGTTATAGACACGGGGTTAATGTGCATTCCCTCAAAAGTGAAATAACAACAAAACCACATGCACTTAGTTCCGATTTTTAAGAAATTGGTCAGAGAGCCAGAGACCAGTGACCATGTAATAAAGTAAAGTTAACCAGTTCAAAAAATCTGATTGGTAAACTACAGTTAAGGTCAAAATTATTGATTGATATGATTTTCAAGGACTCTGTAATCCAAAAATCTTAGTGACGTTTGGGAACTCATACCCCAAACACACCAAAGACTATTTGTGCCCAGCAAGTTGCCATTATTAGTATTGCATAAAAATTATTTCATTATTAAAAAAAATTCTGTCACATTCAAAATGTCGTTGTTTTAAAAAATATGTTATACCGCATTTGACTACTGTAGAACTATACAGCTAAAAATTTGAAAAAGTGTGGCAGTTATTCTAAGAATGCCAGTAAAATACTAATTAATGTGTGTAATTCTCCATAACAGCAACTTCCTCACCAAAGCCAGCAGAACCAGCTGGAGGACCAGGAAAGAGTAAGAACCACACATCTGCTAGTGATTCAGTGACCACTTAATGCAATTGTGTGCATGAAGTAGTAGCAGTAAAACCCAGAAAAAAAAAAATAAATAAAATGGAGGATTCAGCGGAGTGAAGGAGGTTACTTTGGAATTTTAAATAAAGTAGCTCTTCTTCTCTTGCACTGTTTCAACTGCACATTTTGCTAAAACCAAACTGTGACAAGCTTTACACATTTATGTACACGTATGTATCATTAAACAGTGAATTTGTCAGAATTTAGTCAGAGCATTTATTGTCTATATTATTCTTTTATATACAGTCATAGTTATAGAGAAACATTTGTTATTGTCCTCCGCAGAGTTTGATGTGGCTACCACAGCCACCACCACAACCACCACCACTAAACCCAAGGTTTTGCCTAAAGTTCCCGCAGGTTCTAAGGCCCCAGCCAAACCCAAGCCAGGTGAGAGACATCCCTCTCTACGTTTACTGCTACTACATCTTCTTCTGAAGGACGACTGTATAGTGATAAGTAATGCGAGTGGCTTATTGTGTGGTCATATGAAAATAATGGTGGGATCTTCCAGTAGAAGAACCCACTATCCCTTCAATATCCCTTCGTTGATCTGGTAGGGAAATTGTGTTGCCTTAATACAGTGTTGGCGTGTGCAGCTTGTGGGACGCACTGCTTTCATTAATCCTGCCGATCTTTCTCATTGCATCTCAATCTATGAGATGCAACCGTGTGTTTTCTTACAAAGTTCATATTTGATAATAGACTTTATGAAGTTTGTTGGGTTTTCCTTTTGACTAAGACAACACAACACAATGTGTTAATTATAACATGACTACACATTTCCTTGGAGCTTATAGTTACACAACTCATTTAGAATAAATCCTGTACAGGTTTCTGATATGTTCATCCTTCAAATATGGAAGAATAGCCCTTTGTCAACAATGGGAAGTTTTGGTCCTGTTCCTGAACACCTCCACCACCCACACAGAACATGGTAGCTGTTGATAACAGGCGCCTAACGCTGTAGCTTTCATGTAAACATGGTGTTAAGTTTCTTAATGTGAAGCTTGCACACAAAGACAATTGACAGAGAAGAGATGGATGTCTGCCATTTCGATATCACTAAGGTAACGTGAGCTTTCTTTGGTATTGTTTCATTGTCTTCAACTGCTACAACTTACATGATTAATCCAGCTGGTTGACAGGCAAAGCTCACATGTGCAGGCCTCTCTGAGGAAACGGTGACATCAGCTTCCATTCTAATAACCGAAAACACACTTTCTGTTTCGCCACGGAATTACACTTCATATCTCAAATTTAATTTGTATACCAAATAGTCTCAACTCAAATCTGTATTTTAGAGTATTTTTCCATCCATAATGTAACACATTGAGCTTTCTTTTAGTTTGGTCAAGAGATAAATGAATTAGTTTCACTTACAGTACAGTAATGTTTTACTTTTTTGTAATATCTATGATTTTTCTCTTGACACAGCTGGTAGTGACCTTGACCTGGCTGATGCCTTGGACCCCAACAATGACATTAGTGGCAAGAATAAGGGCAAGGGACGTGGAGGTGGGTGGATGCTAAAAAAGGAGTTTACAGTTAAAGTGTACAGTGGTGTGAAAAAGTGTTTGCCCCCTTACTGGTTTCTTATTTTTTTGCATGTTTGTCACACTTTAATGTGTCTGATCATCAAACTAATTTAATTATTAGTCAAAGATAACACAAGTAAACACATCATGCAGTTTTTAAATGAAGGTTTTTATTATAAGTAAAAATAAATCAAAAACCACATTGCCCTGTGTGAAAAAGTGTTTGCCCCCCCAGTTAAAATATAACTTAACTCTGGTTCATCATACCTGAGCTCAATTTCTCCAGCTGCACCCAGGCCTGATTGCTGTCATACCTGTTTGCAATCAAGAAATCACTTAAATATGACCTGCCTGACAAAGTGAAGTAGATCAAAAGATCCTCAAAAGCTAGACATCATGCCGAGATCCAAAGACATTCAAAAACAAATGAGAACGAGAATAATTGAGATTTATAAGTCTAGAAAAGGTTATAAAGCCATTTCTAAAGCTTTGGGACTGCAGCAAACCACAGTGAGAGCCATTCTCTACAAATGGCAAAAACATGGAACAGTGGAGAACCTTCCCAGGAGTGGCCGGCCGACCAGAATTAACCCAAGAGCGCAGCGACAACTCACCCAAGAGGTCACAAAAGACCCCACAACAAAATCCAAAGAACTGCAGGCCTCACTCGCCTCAATTAAGGTGAGTGTTCATGACTCCACCATAAGAAAGAGACGGGACAAAAATGGTTTGCACGGCAGAGTTCCAAGACGAAAACCACTGCTGAGCAAAAAGAACATAAAGGCTTGTCTCAGTTTTGCCCGAAAACATCTTGATGATCCTCAAGACTTTTGGGAAAATACTCTGTGGACTGACGAGACAAAAGTTGAACTTTTTGGAAGGTGCGTGTCCCATTATGTGTATGCCGCATTTCAGAAAAAGAACATCATGCCAACATAAAAATGGAGGTGGTAGTGTGATGGTCTGGGGCTGTTTTGCTGCGTCAGGACCTGGAAGACTTGCAGTGATAAATGGAACCATGAATTCTACTGTGTATCAAAATATCTTGAAGGAGAATGTCCGGCCATCTGTTCGTGACCTCAAGCTGAAGCGAACTTGGATTCTGCAGCAGGACAATGATCCAAAGCACACCAGCAAGTCCACTTCTGAATGGATGAAGAAAAACAAAATGAAGACTTTGGAGTGGCCTAGTCAAAGTCCTGACCTGAATCCAGTTGAGATGCTGTGGCATGACCTTAAAAAGGCGGTTCATACTCAAAAACCATCCAAAGTGGCTGAATTGCAACAATTCTGCCAAGATGAGTGGGCCAAACTTCCTCCACAGCGCTGAAACAGACTCATTGCAAGTTCTCAAACGCTTCATTGCAGTTGTTGCTGCTAAGGGAGGCCCAATCAGTTATTAGGTTTAGGGCAAACACTTTTTCACACAGGGCAATGTGGTTTTTGATTTATTTAATTTTATAATTATAATAAAAATTCATTTAAAAACTGCATGATGTGTTAACTTGTGTTATCTTTGATTAATAATAAAATTTGTTTGATGATCAGACACATTAAAGTGTGACAAACATGCAAAAAATATAAGAAACCAGTAAGGGGGCAAACACTTTTTCACACCACTGTAGTTGCTTTCTGAATGGAAACATTTATAGACATTGTGGAAAGTAGATAAGGTTTTAGCAAAAAGGATTGTTATAAATATGCATAGAAATGCTCAGGTTACTATTAAAAAAACTGATTCAAAGATCTTGAACTATTAATGTAATTTGGTAACGCCTTTAAAAAAATAAGTATCAGCTCCAGTCACTAAATAATCGCAGTCACAAAAACTAATGATTTTAAGAATAGTTGGAAATCTGCATGTAGTTTCTCACATGTTCAGAACTAAAACTTTTCTGTTTATTAAAGTTAAGAACCTTAAACCTTTGCAGAGTCATGGTTTATATTAGATCATGAACAGCTGCTGTTGTTCTACCATCAGGACTACACCCCACAGTGTGCTATTGCTATCATACCCTCCTGCTTTCCTCTCCTATGCATTTTACCTTACTTGATTTAATAAAGTCAGATCGCTTAAGCCTCACATGAGCTTTCGATACACATTTTAAGTATTTTTGTACAGAAAAAGGCATGTGGACTTTTTGCTGTCATCACTTACATTGAAAAGGTTTAGAGAAGAATTTCTTAATGAGCAGCACAGTAGGAATGATTACAGCAGTATGGACTCTTGTTGAACAAGAGTCCAATTCTCCATATAAATAAAACCACTTTCGTGACGTTAAACGGGTAAATATGAATAAGTCTGTAATGAAAAGCTTTACCACCTTCAACCCAACAGAAAGCTGATTACATACACCAGGGCACCTCAGCGAAAGGTCCTTTTAGCCTTAACTTTCATTTTTTAGTTACTGTTTAGCAGGTCGGGATTTTATTCTTCATCCTTGTCTCTGTCTCGTCCTTCAGGTGAATTTTCTGACAGTGACCTGTTAGATGTTAGTAAAGATGACACCTACAACCCTGACAAAGGCAAAGGTAATGTCTGAACAAAGACATTTTCTAACTTGGTGACTAAAGGATATTTAACCCTGTCATTGTAGAACAGTTTATTACCACATAACACTTTGCGCTCCCCCTTACTGTGTTTCTGTAGGTAGAAGTCCCAGTGGTGAGAGGGATCAGATTAACCAACACGATGACAACAATGGTGGGTTTGCTCAGTTTGAAGCTTTTCTTCGTAACTTTATGACTGTCTCTCTGTCTGTCTCGGCATCCCATATCTGTGTGTGTGTGTTTTTCCAGAGACCACAGCAGAGGTGGGCACCATTGCAGGGATTGCCAGTGCAGTTGCCATGGCACTAGTGGGTGCAATAAGCAGTTACATCTCTTACCAGAAGAAGAAGCTGTGCTTCGGGATACAACGTAAGTCTCTGACGTTGTGGTCATGTGTTTTAGAGATCCTTTCTTTAATTCTTTACAACATTGTCTTCACCAGTCTGTGACTGCAGCCTGTGTAAAAGACTCAGTACTGAAACTATACTGTGCATGTTGGGAAGCCTTTATGTAGATGTAGCTGTAAACATTGTAATGTGGATTGGTCAAATGAACTACAGCCACAATATGCTCAAAATATCTGCACTGGGTTCAGTCAGCTACATTAGGTTTGTGCATTATGTTCTCTTTAAGTATAAGCTAGTTTCAGCGCGTTATGACATGTGAACATAGTCGTTGGCAATGATGAACCCACAACTTTAGGGTACGCCTCAGTTTTATTATGATCTTTACTGTAGCTCATTGTTTGGATTGTACTTCATGTACTGTAACTGAACTTCCTGTCTTTACACTCTTTAAATTTGAATGATGTCTTACAGGTAAGGGCCACTTTATTAGGACCACTGCTGATCTCAAAAGATCAGCAGATACATAATGCCAATGTTTTTTTTTTTCTCGTTTCACGTTATAAAATATAATTTATAAACAAGTGAGTAACTTAAATGTTAAAAATAGTTGGCTACAAATAAATAAATGGTCTGCGCTTTTCTACCTGTTGGTACTCAAAGCCCTTCACACTGCTTCTCATCTACCCATTCACACTCAATCACACACATTCATACACCGATGGAGGAGCTGCTATGCAGCTGGCCGACGCTCAGCAGGGTTCAGTGTCTTGCTCAAGAACACTTTGACATGTGACCAGAGGAGCCGGGGATCGAACCAACATCTGTAGGATTGGTGGGCAACCGTGCTACCAACTGCGCACATAGCTGAAAATGGTCGAATACTTAGCTTAATCTTAGGTTACAAAATCCATAATAAGCTAAAAGTCATTCATACAGTACTTGATGTTGGGACCACTACTGTACAGCTTGGATAAACATTTCTTAATTACGCCACCTACTTCCTAGGAGGATTATTCTGTGGTTGTTGTAAAGCTGGACAATGATGCAAAATATCTAGTATTAATAGGAAAACCTTTGTTAGCTGTAACAGTTGTAGCTGATATGAGTAGTGACACTAGTGATGGGAGCAATAATGGTATTGGAAATAACACAGTACTGTTGTAGATCGTACTGTGTGTGCTGCTGCTCTGTAAATGTACACCCTTTGTTTTAACAGAGAGCCTGAACACTGATATGGTAAAAGCTGAGAACCCTGAAACTGTGGTGGCCACAGAACCACAAGGTAAGCCCTTGTCTACTGCATTCTCCTTACATCTACTCCTGTACTGTATGCCCTGGAGACTGGGGATGCTCTCATCTTTTACTGTGGTCCAATGTTGAGTATGTGTTTATAGCAAAGACAGCAAAAGTTCCTTTTGAGCTGGTGGAGCTACCATGACTCGAACGCAGGTGTCCACGACAGGTGGACAAAGTGGGGACAAAATCCCATACAAAGAGCAGGTGAATACAGTTTGTGTTGCTTGGTACAGGTCCATCAAGCAGCTGTAAAATGGTCACAGTCTCTCACTGTTCCTCTAGAAGGATGCTTTAAGAGCTTGACAGCAGTGTGTGTGTGTGTGTGTGTGTGTGTGTGTGTGTGTGTTTGTGTTGAACAGAGCTGGTGAAATCAATGTAGAGAAAAACAAGATGACACACTGAAGGGTCAGTGTTGAGTGCTGCTCTCTGGCCGGATAAAACAGTGACTTCTTTGAAATGCTCAGACGGAAAGACCAGCAGCTGTTGTCACATTTTATTCTCTGGAAAAAATCAGTCACACAATCCATGAGTGACAATTAGTGGGAATGAATAAGATAATGCTGTCCTGCAGAAAGTACTGTTTAGTGAAGGAACCGTTTGTCTGAAATGACCTTATCATTACTTGCTGATTTAATTACATGTTACCGTCCTGTCTATTGGTTGCATCTAATATATTGTCCCCAATTCAGAGTCATTATCAGCTCACTTCTGATTAAATCACTGTTTACATTTCTGTGTCCCCTGTGGGGTGTTCTTCATCATAAAAAATAAAGGCACCTCATGATTCCTTTATACAAAGGTAATAAGGTCTGTTGTCATTCTCAAATAACTGAATGAGGTTCTTTGTGTGCTTTTCCCTGCAGTCCAACAGACTCTCTTGCAGCCAGCCAACGCTGAACCTCCGTCAGAAGAGAACGCTGTTTAGTTACCCACCTTTCCCAAGCTCCCCTCGATTCCTCTCTGCGTGCGCGCACACACACACACACACACACACACACACACACACACATTTTTCTCTTTGTACTTATGAGAACACTGATGTAATACAATCCCTACCCCCTTCCCCTAACCTAACTCACACTTGAATGCCTAACCCTAATCAAAACCTAATTCTATCCTTAAAAGCCTTTTGAAGTTGTGTGGACCAGCTAAAAATATCCTCACAACACCAAAATGTTCTTACAACAGTGGTACTGAAACAACATTTGCCCACAGAAGGCTATAAAGACAAACCCACACATGAAGACACAGCCAGGCTACAGGGCCGACTTGTTGATCCTTTAGCTCTGTGCTGCAAAAAAAGGAATTTGTAGTCCTGCTTCTGTAACCATGACCAACAGTGCAACTTTGCCAAATATATATGGATTTGTGTTTTGTTTTTTTTTTTTTTTTAAACATGGACACTGTTTGTTACCAGCTTTCAGCTTGTTATGTCTCAGCAGTGAGTTGTGGCTTAGTTCTAGTTGCAGAATTTAGCCCAACTCTGAATAGGGTGGGTTTAATTTAACATGGACAGCGCTTCAACAGAAAGCTGTTCACTTATTGGCAGGATGTCCTTTACATGCTTTTAGTCCCTTTTAATAATCTTGATGTTGACAATGATGGAATTCTGATATGAGGCTAACTCTTAATTATTCTCAGCTCACTGAGATCAGGATATCTTTTGCAACAGTGACGTGATACACAGCAGTCCTCTTTTGTGGCTATGTGATATGTGTCCCTGGGAGATGGCATGCTGAAAGCCCTGGTGGTGTGGGTTTAAGTTATTTTTATTGTCTGGTTAGCCTGCTGATCAACTCAACTGCTAATTAATTTACAACAACACAATGCTACAAGAACAACTTTTTGTTGACATTTTAATTTGTATTTGTGAATCATAAAGGGTAAAATCTAATGTCCTAACTTGGCAGGGAGGACATCTCAGTTTGTGTTTTTGACAGAAGCACCTATTGGTCACAAATGATAAATGTTGCTTTTGTCGATGTTCGATCTCCAGATATGAACTGGAAAACAAATTAACAGAATCCACTACTTGGAGTCTCTCAGTCTCCACAGATGTTTTTGAAGGGAATGAGAAACACTGAGCAACAGATTGTTTCAGTCTTGTAGCAGCTAATTGTGAAAATGTTAGAACATGTAAAAAAAAAAAATCCAGTTAATGGATAATGTGCTAATGCCTTGGCCAGTTACTATTAATAAAAAAAAGTTAAAGGAAGAAAAGAGCATGTACTCATAGAAATGAAGTGACATTCACAGAACAATATAATTGTTTCTGATTTAAAAAAAAAAGGTGTGATTTTAGTTTATTATGTTTTTGTTTATGAAGTCATAATCAGCTGTTATTTTTTAATAGCACTGTTATCTACATAAATAATCATATTATTAAAATTTCTCAACAAGCTTAGATACATTTTAAACCATTCATTTAACAGTTTGTTATGAGTGCTGCTGTTTTTCCACTTAAGTCCTTTAATGAGCATCTAAACCATTTGACCATGACATCAGTAGTTGTTACATGCTGCACCATATAAATTCTGCTCATTTTGCCTATCTTAATGTACAGAGTTGCCTTTTTTCATACTTTTTGCAGTGGGAAATTAAGGTGTATGAACATTGTTGTTTGCTTTGCTGCCGGTTTAAATTTAAACCAGTTTAAATATCCTCCTGAAAATAATCAGTTTTTTCCAGTAGCCTTTGAAAAAATGAAGCCTGGAGAAATGTGGTTCATAGTGGTGAAATATTTAGTTGCTGATAAGGATAAATTACAGAAGTTGTAGCTTAATATAACAGGAACGTTTGATTACAGGTGTAGTTGTGCAGTCCTGCAATGTTGCACCAAATTCAGGGTAAATAATACTGCAGTAGTTGAATCAGTGGTACTGCAGTATGAACTCAACAATGCACAATGGGAACTTTTCTTCTGCTGTTCAATTTGAAGGGAGTTACTTGAGGGAAAAATCTCAGCACTTTGTTCAAATAAAAGCAGGCAGCAAAGGGATTTATATGGAGGAAATGTGAATTTTCATCTACATATTAGCTAATATTGTTGGGACTATGTTTGTTTTATTGTGTTAGCATTTAGATGCCGGTGTGTGCAGTTACACTGAATTTACCTTTATCCCATGGTGCCCAACATCTTTGTGACAAGTTCCAGTTAGGTGCACTACAATTTGCACTGAAGCTTCACTGTAGAGAAACTGTTACGTCTACTCTTTCTCCTGTACATCCATTGCATTCTAACGAAAACAGATAAATGCATGTATTTGTTCAGAGAATATCTATAAAGCCGTTAATGTTGGTGGAACTATAACTGTGGAGAGAATTCCCAAAATGCTATTTATTGCTAATATTCACCGCCAACACAAAAAGATCAAACTTGGCCGTTGTTGGAAAGGTTGACAAAGGACACCATGGGAAAAAGAGCGGAAAGATGAAGCCGTAATGACACTGATGGAAAAACGTCCGTAAACAGGAGTGTGAATCAGTGGGCACTGCCACGACAAAAAACAATACATAAGATAATATGCATTTGAAGAAGTAGAAGTGCGCTTTAGTTGTGTAGATTAAGTAAGAAGTAGTAGTTAGCTTTAGGATCTCTAAAAGTGTCAGTTACTTGTGGAAACTGTGATGGATGTACATATTAACATGAGACTTTCTGTGTTTGTACTTTAGCAGTGTGTATGAGCTTAGTGATGATCCATATTCGTCTGTACTCTTCAGTGTGCGTGTGTGTTTACACTCTTTGCCTGCTGTTTATACACTTTGTACCCAAACTGACTTTTCCTAATAACCTGGCTGAACTTTTTTAGAGACAGTAGTATCTGCCTGCTGGTGAGTGAGTATGTGATGTGCTGCCAACGATCGTTGTTTTCACCCAGAGACCAGTTTGACGTCTTGTGTGGGAGACATCGCTGCGTTTGAAGTCAGTCACTGTTTTGTCTCATATAGAATGAGACAAAGTTGCGTGTGATGGACGGCCGCAGTGATTTACAACAAGAGTGCGCTCAAAGAGGGTGTGCCTGAAGTGTGTTGTGTGGGGGTTAAAGTTCTGTGCGTACAGCACGGCAGTTTGCTGTGAATGGTTTTAGCTAGTGTTTTTCGCACAATTTCTGAGTTGGCTAGTGTTTCTTGGAAGTGTTGTGTTGCTGTCATGGCTGATATATCTGACTTTTTTAACAGTACATTGATACCAGCCTAAAAAAAGAACCGTACAAAGGATTGACTTTTTTCGAGTCCACAGCCAGACTTGCATAGAAGAAATACTAACAATACTAATAATTATAACCGCTGCTACCATTAATTGTGGTAAGTTATCAACTGGCCGATCGTATTTAAGGAAAAAAGGAGAATCCACTGGCGATAATCCTTTGCTACTTTAAATCTTTTCTGATGATTAAACTAGTTCCCCTCTGATCCTTCAATGTAGAGTTTGTCAGTTGATGGGGAGGTGGGTTTCTTTGTATTCAAAAATCTAAGCCAGCGTTCCTCACTGATGCTCATGTAGCTAGGTAGTCTGCTCACCTCCCAAAATGCATTCAGAAGGATACGCTTTTGCACCTTAATATGTACAGAACACAGATATTTTGTGCAATGCTGAAACATCCCCCCTCTGATAAATAATGAACCAGTGTGTGGTCTTGACAGCCATGTACAGAACATAAAATTTGGAGTTAACCTTTTCTTAAGGCGCTGAAACTTGGTTTTCAGCTATTGTGGTTAGGGATCGTGAGCAGTTGGCGTAAACTGATGAGTTGTGCGTGGATAAACTTTCTGGCCTGTCAGCTCTAATTCAAATGGTGCTTCTCTCTTTGCCTTACACCCTGCACTGTCCCACGAGGACACACTGCACTGTTCATCCTAAGACCCCATAGCTATATCTGGAGCGTGAGCAACCCCCACTGTTTTCCTATTCCTTTGGGTGGTTACCTTGAAAGGACTAAGTCCTTCGGATGCTACTAAAATGGGTGGGTGTCTGTCAAGCTCGGGCTGCTGAGAGCTGAACTTCACCTGAATGCAAACACAACCCGTCTTTTTACTGAATGTATTAAATATTCTCCTGTGCTATGGCGAAAATCTTCGGCTTGTTGCAAAAATTCAAATTGACCAAAGATGAAGCCCTGGTTTTGATTTTTATCTAATGGAATGATCTTTATCTAACAATAAAGTCTTGTGAAGGAAAATTATGGACTCTGGGCTCGAATCTGAATGTAACACATGTCGTCACCTTCTTAAGTGCTACATTTGTTTGTGTGATGGTATGAAGAATAGCGTTTCCAAATGTAGAGGTCTTTTTACTTCCATGAAAAGACGGATGCATTTAACATCTCACAAAAAAGCGTGAATGATTATTCAGTTGCTTTAAATTCAGAGTGGACAGAAAAACTGCTGTTTGGAGCATGTTTTCAGGCTGGTCTGAACAAATGAAGACCAGTACAAACCAATGCTGCTACCGACCTGTAATTGATAGTATGGGTGTGATGTTTGCTTCGGCCTTAAGATAGTGTACTGTGTGACAAACCAGCAAAAGGTAGCTTATTTGTGCCCTGACCATGTAGCAGGTTATCCCAGTCATGACACTCATCCATTAGAACTCATTTGGTGATTTTACTGTTTGGTGGTGGTGCTGGTGCACTATGGGAGATGCTATAGAAAGTGTGCTTTAAAACACTCAACGGAGCTCGTTTGAGGTTTAACATTACAGCCGCACTGGCAAAGCAAGGGAAAAGGGGAAGTTGTATGCAGAAAACAGAAACAACCAGAAGAAGTGTCTTCTCCTCTCCTTGCTGTCTGAGCACTGGATGGGGTTTTTCTGACAGCTTATGTGACCTGTCAAGCCTGCTGCCACTTACTGTCCTATCTCTGCTGTGCACTGTATTTTGCAGTTATCCCAAATCCTCACCTTCTGATTAACTAGCAGTTTCTGGGGAAAACCAACAGTCATGTCTTGTTTCGTGTAACCAAAAAAAGCTATTAATGAGCTGATGCTTGAGGGCTAGCATTGGAAGACCACCTGCCACGTACAACAGCACATATCCAGTGCACTGCTTTCATACAAACTTTTGATGCATGCTTTTCTCTATACAAACTGTATACACACTTGGTTGTAGCACGAGCATTGAGCTCTGTGTCTGACAAGTGAATGTTGGGTCTCCATTGTTTGAAGTGTGATAGTGAACTCTTTTTTTATTCCACTATGTTAACTGGCAATCTGTTAGTAATATGACATAAAATAAAGTTTTAAAAAACGACAAGAATGCGAGAGTTTTTTTTTTTTTTTTTTTTTAATGGAATGAAGTGAAGAAGTGCTTGCAGCTTATTTGAGGGTTTGTTTTTAACACAAAAAGACAAGATTTACATGTAGGCTGGCACATGTGACTTACGTTAGACTACTAACAAAGGGTACAATAGTTGGCAATGGCATCCCACTCTTTTGAGCATGTGGGAGCAGTGACAGAGACACATCAACTAAAGGAAACAGTTTTTTTGTACATAAATTAAAGAACCTACTGTTCAGGCAGTCAAGAGTTGGAAAGCACTTGTTTAAATACATCATACTGGTCAGACAACAAGATCACTGCTCATTTACCAATGACAAAACGCGCAGTTTATTGAATTCAAGCAATTATTTGTAACATGTCATGAACAACAAAGCCCTGAGACATAATTAAACATTTTGTTGTGCAAAAAACAATGTTTGCAAATGAAATTTATTGAACTGAGGATCAAGTAGGAACTGAATAAAACAGGAGAGCTGGTTGTTCTGGGAGTTATCCGTCATTAAAGCTACAATTTGCAACATCTGTGCAGAGTGCAAAGCTGGATCAGGGCAGGGAGAGCTGAGCACAGCAGACCGATTCTTAGCGTGAGAAGCTGCACGCTACAGCTTTGAAAATACTGACGAAGCAGCTGTAACTAGTGCACTAGTCAGGCTAGTTTAGAATACTTTTGAAAAAACCTGTTTTAAAAAACTAAATGTACTTTCCTAAATTTTTTGCTCAGGTTTAGGAATGATCAGATTCATGTAACAATTCATCATAATGTAAACACTGTTATCCTCAGTACTAGTAACTGGCATAAGACATGTAACTGAGTGGCAGTGAGTGATGTGTGTGACTTTGAGAGTCTGAGTCACACCACAGTGTGCAGCGGCATTCCTGTGTTGTGTGTGGGGGAGGAGTGTTCAGAAGAAGAGGACAGAGAGTGGGAGAAGGCCTCTTTCTGCAGCTCCTCCACCCTCCTTTGCAGCTCTGCCCTCAGGATCAGGAGGTCCTTCAGAGTCTGGTGCACAGGCACCTGAAATGCACATAATAAATAATACACTTCTTTTTATCACAGATAATACAAGGAGCATCACAGTTGTATTCCATCCTCATTTTATTCACATTTACAGGAATATTAAGGTTGAAAACAAACAGCTGCTGGAGAAAATTTTTCAGTCAGTGATGTTTTAAAAAAAGACACAACGAGCTCAAGTCAAGTCCACAAGAATGTCGAAATGTGATCTAAATGTCCACAGAGTAAGCTGAGCATGAACAATATGTCATGAGCTTTACGTCTGTCCACAACACTAACTTTTCTACCTAAGCCAAATGTAAAAAGTTTGTTAGAATTTGACTTGGAATTTTTCCTGAAAATGTGTACAAAATTAATGGAATGGATTCAAATTAAAAAAAAAAAAAAAAAAAAGCAAATGGCATCATAATATGGCATAACTTGTTTCTACAGTTTTGTTGAAAAAAAATGCAAATAAATACTGTAAGGTACAGTTTTGTAGAAATTCTGGCATAATAGGCTGAGACAATCCACCAAAGATTGTCAAAGATGCAGGGACTGACATCAACAGTACAATCACTAAATTGTGTCAGTGTTTTTTTTCCTCCTTTGGTTTTTCTGTTTTGAATTATTTTTCACCTGACTGTCTCCTTGTTGCTAATCACTTAGTTGGTGGCTGCTGCTTTGTTACCATTCAGATTTTACAGCTTCTTGCTGGTAACTCTTATTTGTCACCAGGACCTTCCCCACCCTCCATTTCCCACCACACACACAGTGTACCTGTGGTCTCATGCGTGGGTTCCAGCGGGCATAGTAGCTGGTCCACAGCTCCAGGTGTCTGGAGGAAACCAGTGGATACAGAACATAGTTCTCATAGTTCACAAAGAAGGGGTTGGTGAAATCCTCAGAATTGCTAGAAGGGGACAAATTAAACAGTGAGAGGATGCCTATAGCCATTCACTCCACTCACTCATGTCAACAAGGTGCCAACTAACCTGTTAACATAGGACCACAGGGACACCGTCTTGGCATGCACCTCCTGCACAAGACAAAATAGTTGTAACTTGAAATGGCTCTTCAGGTCAAGGAATCCCTGTGCACTGAGGTAAGGTACATACCTTGGTTGTTCTTTCCTCTTCACTGTTATAAAGAAATGTACCAAACAGACAGCTGTAAAGGTGGTCCAGCACTGTGATCAGGAAGAGCTCGTTGAACTCAAAGGCTGCTGGAAACTGCAGTCAGAATAAGAGGCTAATTATAGGTAAAGAACTGTTGTTCGAGTTCTACAACTGAGGCCATGTGTGCATGAATAGGTTGATCCTAATTATTGCATGGATGATTGATTAACATATACAGAATGTACTTCTACACTGCTGCAAGAAAACTGAGTACGATCATGAATGATCTTGAGTCGAAATATATAAAGTCTGACCTGTCGAGTCATCTGCCACACACAGTCGATGAACTGGACAAAGAGAGGGGAGCGCTCAGAATTAGCATGGTTCTCATCTCCATGGCCCACACGCTGAAACAAAGGAAAACATATTCCAGATTTCAGTTTGCTGCAAAATAACCACATACGTATAGCTGCTTTATTCCAACAGTTTTCATCAGGCCAATTTATTTGAGGAACGATCTAGAGAACAGGGTATGATCACTAAGAAGAATCAAAGAGCCCGGTACTCACTGCAGCAAACTTGTGTCCAAAACCGATCCACTCCTTCTCCACTAGAACCTGCAAACACAAGCACACATGCCAGGAAAATTATAACGGTGAACAGATGGAGACTACAGCACCATGTTGACAACAGCATGCAGTGTGGTACCTGGAATCCTTGGAGTGTCCGGTAGTAGTTGTCCAGCATCAGCATGGCCAGAGACGTAAGCTGAGCAGTTCTGTCCCAGCCGTCACTGCAGTGAACCACTACTGACGTTTTCCCAGACTCCAGCCTATCAGCTATCTTTGCTGCACCTGCTAATAACAGCTACACAGAACATATTGCCAGTACTGTATGAAACCACACAGGAACGGTACGTCCTTTGCACTTTACTTGTACTTTTTTATTATGTATGTTTAGGTGATTTACCCGTATGTACTCCAACCAGTGAGTCTGGTCAATAGCTGAATGCCAATGAGCTTCATCTATGGTGGGATAAAGCACATCCTTCATCTTCCTCAGAGACTCCCTCATCACATGGATGTTAGGAATTTCCAGGAAGTTTAGTTCCACGTTTGGGTAGAAGTTTTCACTCTCATATCCTCCGTCCTTGGCCTGCATGTGGTAAAGGCGGCATAGGTGGAGGGTGCCAGAGAATGACAATTGTGTAGTGACAAGGCTAGAAGGGAGTGAAAAACAACAAATGTGTGGGTTTTCCTGTTTAAACATGCCCGAGTACCTTGTTGGTGCCTGCCACGCTGTTCTGCCGGGCATCAAAGATTGTGAGCTTGTGGGACTGGGCATTGGCATCCATGATAAGTTGGAGGAAGCGCTCATCCTCTTTACAGCGACGGTCTGAAGGTCCAACTAAGGGCTGGCTGCAGCGCACGATGGTGGCCTGAGACTCTGGGTGGATCCAAGACAAGACCTACATAGAAAAAAAGGACCGGTTCAGGAACTGGGAGGTATTTCATGAATTGTAAACGTTTCACACACCGAGTTCAGGGAAACTCTTCAAACAGTCTTCTCCCAGGTTCTGAAGACATTTTCTCATTTTTACACGTCATATTGAAGTTTATACCTCAGAGCATTCATTTATAGACATTTATGTTGGGAGAAGACATCCTGTGTACATAGTACCTTCTTAGTTTATCATCTTTACGGTTGCTTTTATGATTAAGAAAAACAAAAGCAAGACTATAATAATGTATAATCAAGACACCATTATTAAAGCTTTCTTTTGCAATCTTTAGTTCTTCTGGCTCTCTGCCTTTACTGTATTAAAGTCTCTCTTAAAGTGTGTAATTTTAGAAGGTTACAGGTTTCAACACAGACAACAAATGTTTTATGATTCACTTACGACCCCAAAGATTTCTATTTATTTATTTCATAGCAACAGTGCATATTAATTAACATCAAGTGTAAATGTACGGGATGTGGGACAGTTGTAGCTCAGGATCAGTAGTTTGAATTTTATGCATGTGTCCTCATTGGGGCTTAGTGCATTAATTTGAATGAGCATTGTTATTGATGAGTCCAAAGCCATTTAATATATGATACTCAAATGTTGCCCAAAGAATTTTGATTTATAGCACTGTATTTTTATTTACAGCACTGTATTTTGCTAAAATTGAACACAATGACTTCGCCTGCATATTGGCAAATGTCCTGTTTCTTAATAAAATAATGGTGAAATAATCCATAAATGCCAGCCTGCCTGTTCCACCAGCAGATATATACATTGTCAGAAATGAACCGAACCAGCAGCACAGTAGTCAGATGATTTGGGTCCCAAACTGTTACTTTTACTTTACTTTTACTTTTACTCCATTCCTTTTGCTTCATCAGCTCATAGCTTGTTCAGGAACTGTATTAGTTTCTTTTTTATATGATGTGTGAGCTGCAGCCTGCCATTTCTGTTCTTCTAAATCCACCCAAGTTCAGATGATTAATAATCTGAACCATTTATCCTGTTCCGGAGGTGGCTGGAGCCTATCCCAGCTTTCAAAGCGCGAGACGCAGGGTCCACCCTGGACAGGTCTACAGTCTAACTTGGGGCAAACACATAAAGAAATACACACACAGACAGACAACCATTTACACTCTATGGGCAATTTAAAGTCACCAATTAAAAGCGCTAACCACTACATTACCACTAAATCCATTACTGCATTCAAAATTCAAATCAAATCCCGAACAACCAAAAACCAATTGATTTTGAAGCAACTCTAAACTTTTGCTTTTGTTTTACTTTTGACTGCCAATTTTCAACTTTTGAGCCTTTTCAACTTGTGCACTATACATTAAAGTATGTTAGACTTGTGTCCCCTAGTTTGAAATATCAATCTCCTCAAATTACAACTGAGACTAAAGTTTTAAAATTTTTTACTTTTTTTTTCTAAGACACTGTGCTGAAAATCACGGTCTGAAGAACGCAGATTGTACTGTAATACTTCAAGTATTTCTGTTCTTTCATTAGTTAATCAACATGTGCTGAATATGTCTTATGATTGGTTTGTTGGCCTAATCTGTCCCTTCAGCAAGTCACAGGTCACAAGCCAAGTTAGTTAAATTAAATGTTGCCATTATGGCATCATGACCTCGCGGAGGGACTGCCTAGTTTGCAACAGTGGATGTTTTATGCCATTTATTTCATTTAATTGAAGTTATTGTGCAGGTTTGTTTTGAACACAAGAAGAATGATCCTCTCCCTAGCACTTATTTATAGCGTTGAAAACATAAATGCCTCTCTGCCTCAATATTAGAATTATTGATTATAATCCTGTCAGTATGAAATAAATGCAAAGAAATAACACATGCAATAATAACTTTGTAATTTTTACACTATCTTTTTAGAACAGAATCCTTCCTCGTAACAAAGATTACATTTTCGCTATTGTCATTTGATCAGTTTGCGGTGTGAAGCTGGAAGAGTATTTTAAAAAAATTGATTGCTAAGATACTTTTGTCAACAACTACTTGTTCAATCATGATAAGGTGTGTGAGTGGACTGTTTCTAAGCTCCAAAATAAAGAGCGAATCTCAGCACCAAGCCCTTTGTTAGTAGACAGTGGGCTCTCAGACTGACCGGTATGCGATGCTTGGCTCTGAACACAGCCACTCGTTTGATGTCTTCATCTGTGATGTTGGTGGGGATGACCAGGATGGAGGGATAGGTGTCACACAGCTCATAGTTGCTATTAATCTTACTGATGGTCCAGCTCTCATTAGGGAGACCCTATCAAAACACATTCAAGCACAATTAGTAAACCCTTAGAAGACTGAAGAAAGAATATCTTTCACCTGTAGTGTAATGTGCTGGACCACCACGGGCCACCAGAACAGCTTCAATGCCCCATGGGGTTGATTCTTAATGTCTCTCGACCTAAGATGGAAAGGATTTAACTATTCTTTATAAAGATGTCACTTTATATACTGTTCCTGGTGAAAGGGTTTTTCTCTTTTAATAACACTCTGTGACAAAAAATGTCACGGTATCATTGAAAGACAATAGCTCCATTGCTATTATTGTTGTTTCTCCACGCTTTTATCCAGGTTTTTCCTCTAAAAAGGGGCATGCAACCTGTACAAATTTAGCCAAGCAGTATTAGTCACCATTTCCCACCTCTTTCATTACTTGTTATTTTCATTCCAATTCACTAATTCCATCAGTTTCCATCACCCAGAGACTGAAGTCATACTCACCATTCTACCTCTGCATCTTTTTCTCATTTAGCTAAAATAATGTGTTCATTCAATACTTCCCGACAACATTTTTTCCATTGAAAGACATCCAGCTGCTTACCTGCCGCCTGTACTCTGCTGTTGGGTCATACACCTTCCAGCCGTCCAAAGGAAACTGCTCCTTGTATTGAAAGGCGAACAGAGACTGCCAAAGGATGACACATGAGGCACTCATTTAGTACAACTAACTTATTGATCACGTTTTTCACGTTATCCCCCAGTGTAACCACTCCTCGGTTTGCTTTGTTTCCTATTACCAGCCACAGTTTTGCATGGAAGCGTTGCTTCTCCAAATGTCAGGTGGGTGTGTATTAGAATCTGTGAGTACCTGCTTCTTTTGTGACACCAAATTTTTGGGTTTTCCAACTTTACAAACAAGATCATGTACGCAATTTTTCACACGACAGAAGATGCGTTACCACCTCTTTCTTCTGTTAAAAGTTTGTGTAGGGCTAACTGAGAAGTTGTTCTAACCTCATTCTAACCTCTCAACCGTTTATCTGATAGTTTTAGGAGATAATTCTCCTTCCTGCTTATTCCATCCACTATCTGCAATTCACCAGGTCCACTGGCAGCAAAATGGCCTCAGTGGTTGACCACTATAGAGCTTAACAGTAGGTACAGTGAGGTTGGGGCTGAATGCCCCATCTTTATTGAAAACATGCTCCTGCGCATTGTTACCAGTGAAAATAATATTTCTCTCATCTGACAATGAAACTTTCTTCCAGAAAACATAATGTGTCTGTGTGGTGAAAACTGTACAGCCTAAAACTACAAATTTGTGGCCAAAGTCATACTAATGTTCAACACTGTATGTAAAATATTTATAAAGATATTTATTGCCACACACACACCATTAAATATCTTTCTAGTTTGAGAATTCCACTTTTAAGTCATCTGTGGCTGATGATGCTACACTGTTACACTGAACATGAAGCCTTAATTAACTCAGAGAAAATCATTCAACAGATGATGATGAGCTTGCTGTGTCCTGAACTTGAATGAAACTGACCAGGTTGTGGGAGAGGGGGAAGGCATATTTGGCCAGAACCTCCAAAAAATCAGGTTGGCCTTCTTCTGGCTTATAGGTAAACCTGGGACTCCTCATGTCCTGAGAAAAGAAGAAAATTAGAGGAAGATTTAAAAATTCAAGTTCCCATATATCAGTTCATGAAAAGGAAAATTCCCCAAATACTGTTTCAATTAACCAATATGAATCTGAATCTGAATCAGAAATAACTGGCCCCTTACTGCTTTGTGTGTTTGTGTGTGTAAGATGGCCATAGATGGCAGCCTCAGTGTTACTACTGTGTCTCGTTTTCGATTCAGTTCTCTGCCACTGTTCTGGTTACTCCAGGAAAGAGCTCATGAACACCAGGGCTCCCTGTGGATTAATTCCCGACCTTTTTGGCTTCTTCCATGGATATACTGGCTATTCAAGGAGGTGCGTAACAAAGCGTGGGCCCACAGGAGAGGAAAGCGCTTAGTTGTACTTGTACGTCTCCACTGATGCGGATTATGCACTGCTCTCCCTGGCATATTCCTGTCTAACGTGCGCTCACCCTGCAACAAAATGGATGAGTTGACTCTCCTGCTGAGTAAAACAAACTCTAAAAGCAACTGAATGTTTATTGACACCAACACTGAATGACAACTGTGATTAAAAGGCAGGCGAGTCTGCTGAGAACAGTCGAGGGGGGTAGGTTAATGGATCGGGGGGCACAGAAAAAAGAGGGACGGGACGGAAATAGAGGTGAAACGGCAGATGGCCAGGTGAGTATAGGGAAACAAGATACTAGAGAAGAAGGGATAAGTGGCAAGCTGCAGGTCAACACAGTAACTCTTGTAGGAGAACTCAGAACTAGGGCTGAGAGTTTATCTGACCCAGAGAACATGGGGCGGGCATTAGAGTTCCACGGTAACGGTTCCCAGAAGACACGATGAGCCAGCAGGCAGGCAGATCACAGGAGACAAGACAGTAGATAAGCGGGCGAGCAGGCCGGTCAACCACACAGGTAGCAGGTAAGTACCAGGTTAGCAGGCAGATTCCGTTAGACAGGTTAGCAGATAAGCTGTAGCTTAACAGGCAGGTTACCAGTGGACAGGTTAACAGGTGAGCAGAGTGCCATGGGCCAAAGCAGGCAGGGGTAACAGGTAAAAACAACCAAGGCCAGTGATTGGTGGTGAAGTTGGCAGAGTTCACTAGGGAACAGGAACAGAATGTGGGGAAAAGAGCAACAAAATAAAAGTCCAGTAAAGGAAGTGGAGACTAAGGGCTGAATCACGACAGCTTCTTTCTGGAAAGGGCTAAAGGCAATCAAGAGCCCACCACTCTGTGGACGACCGACGGTTGGCCAACAGCCTGAATGACTTGTACTGCCGTTTTAACAGACAAAAGGACAGACCCTAGACCCCCGCCAGCCATTGATCAGCAGCAACCCCTCTCCACTATCACACTGGGACAACTTTCACAGATTCGCTCCTCTGCCCCTCACACCTCTCGCCATCAAAGACAGAGAGGTGAATAAGCTGTTTAAACAGCTGAACCCTCACACTAAGCCGCAGGCCTAGACTCCGTCTACCCCACCACCCCACCCCAGCACTGTGCCAATCAGTTGGCTCCAGTGTTCACACACATTTTCAATCCATCACTGGAGACCTGACACGTGCCATTCTGCTTTAAGGCCTCGACCATCATGGCAGCCCCTAAAAAGCTGAGGATCACAGGACTCAATGACTACAGACTCATTGCCCTGACTTCTGTGGTCAAAAAGTCCTTTGGACGCCTCATCTTATCTCAGCCTTCAACACTGTTCTGCTCAGAGACAAGCTATCCAAGCTAAATGTTCCTGACACCATGTGCAGGTGGATTACGAGGCTGGGGAAATAAGTCTCTGACTCACTGACCATCAGCACTGAATCCCCCAAAGGCTGCGTCCTTTCCCCCCCGGTTTTCTCCCTGTACACCAACTGCTCCACATCTGGACATCAGTCTGTTAAACCCCTGAAGTCTGCAGATTGCACCACCGTTATCGGCCGACAGGAGTGAGATGAAGAGTTTGGTGTCATGGTGCAGCACAAACTTGCTTCCTCAAGGGACTGTGCTCTCCCCTTTTCTTCCTTTTCTTTTCACACTGTACACGTCAGACTTCAGGTACAACTCCCACCTCTGTCACCTGCAGAAATTCTCGGACGACACAGCCATTGTTGGCTGTGTCCTGGGTGAGAATGAGCAGGAATACAGGGGGGTCATCTCAGACTTTGTGGACTGGTGTGAGAACAATTATTTGTTCCTGAACACCAGTAAGACAAAGGAGTTAGTGTTTGACTTCAGACGAAACCCTCCACCACACACACTGGTGAGCATCCAGGGCTCACACATTGAGATTGTGGACACCTTTAAATACCTGGTGTCCACCTAAACAAAAAACTGGACTGGACAAACAACACAGACTCTCTGTACAGAAAGGGCCAGAGTCGCCTCCACCTGCTGAGGAGACTGAGGTCCTTTGGTGTGTGCAGGGAGCTGTTACGGACTTTTTACGACACCGTGGTGGCCTCAGCAGTCCTCTGTGGTGTTGTGTGCTGGGCTGGGAGCAGCACGGACAGAGACAGGAAGAGACTTAACAGGCTGGTTAAGAGAGCCGGCTCTTGTCCTGGGCTGCACATTGGACTCCATCGAGGAGGTGGCGGACAGAAGGGTGTTGGCCAAACTAACATCCATCATGGTTAATAACCCCTCCCACCCCCCGCACCTCACTGTGGAGGCTCTGAGCAGCTTCAGCACTAGACTGTTACACCCACAGTGCAGGAAGGAGGCGACCGTCGATCATTCCTCCCCACAGCCATAAGACTATTTAATATGTCACTGCAGTGACACACAATGTGCAATTTTTTCACTTGTATATTTCTTATTTATTCATCTGTTATATTTTTCCAATGTAAATATGTATATATTTCAGTTTTTCCTTGTCTATGGCTGCTAAAAACACAAGAATTTCCCCACTGTGGGATTGATAAAGTTTTTTTTTATCTTATCTTTCCTGGGCATCACCATCACCCAGGACCTCAAATGGGAGCAGAGAAGTGGGAGCTTCCTCACAAAAGAAGGCTCACTAGAGGCTGTACTTCTTGCAACAGCTAAAGATGTTCCACCTCCCTGTAAAGATGCTGGTGATGATTTACACTGCCTTCATTAAATCCATTCTTACATCTGCAATCACAGTCTGCTTCGCTGAAGCCATGACCAAGGACAAGGCCAAGGTGCAGCGTGCCATCCACTCTGCTGAGAAGGTGATCGGCTGCAACCTCCTATCTCTTGAGGAGCTGTACATTTCTAGGACACGGAGACGAGGAGCCAGGTTCGCAGCCGACTCTTCTCATCCCGGATATAAGCTCTTTCTGCCCCTCCCATCTGGCAGGAGGCTCCGGGCCATCAAGATCAGGACCCTCACACTACAAGAACAGTTTCTTCCCCACTGCAGCCAGCCTACTGAACAGTGGCCAAATCCCCCCAGGATTCTTGTATTACCTCACATTCTAACATTGTACTCTCACTTATCTTATTTTTATTTTATTGTATTTCATATTGTGTCACACCTTTGCATTTTAATGTTTTTCTTTAGATTTTGTGTTTGTACTTGACAAAAGACAAATTCCTTGTACTGTTAAGTTTTCCTAACTGTGCCTGCCAATAAACAGTTTTCTGATTCAGATTCTGATAAATGGTACAGTACCTTGCAGACCAGCTCAAGGCCTCTGGTGTTCTCTCCTTGATTGAGAACATTAATTGTCTCCAGTCTGCTGATGACTCCCAAGTTCACTTCAAGGATGAACGGAGAATCCTGCATGTACAGATTGACCTTAACACACCAATGCAGAACCACACTCCCACTTGCTAAGATAGCGCACATTACAAAATTATCAATCGATCAAGGTGGACTGTGAACTAGATGTGTGTTGAGTTAAAATTAAAGTAGTAAATTTGTAGTACCCTTTCCACACTGGTGAAGTACAGCTTGTAGTCTGTGATGATCAGAGTCCCATTAATCAGACCACTAAATGGACAGATGTACATCACCTCATTGACTACACATTGGCATGCACGTACACACACACACACGCAAATACACACGCACACACACACACACACACACACACACACAAAATCCAGACAAAGAATTGTCAGTTGCATTAATTGGGACATGGGAATTTCATGTGATTGTAATGCATTAAATAAAATGTCAAAAAGAGAAATTTACATTGTGCATTATCATAGTAAACACAATGTACATGGACAGAAAGCCTGAACATACCTGTAGCATGTTTAGTTTCTCCTGGCAGCAGAGGAACCTTGTCACGGAACATTGTGGCCTGTGTCCCATTTCCCTTCCACGGTGGAAGGCTCTATACAGAACAAAGAGCAGTCAACAGGACCACAACACCCAACACTGTTTGGAATGAGCAGGGTATAACTAAAACAGTGAAACTAAATAAATGGTTGTCTAAATGTAGGTTTCTTTTATTGTTCTCTAATCTACTCCATGTGGGCGGCAAATAAACTGATACATTTTAAGAAAACTACTGATTGCTCCATACGGTCTGCTACAACAACAAGCTGGATGTAACCCTTCTTTGATGCACAGCAACCTTTCATGCACTTAAACTTAAAGACCCAATAGGACTACCCGTCTCCTTGACTTTAACTAAAAAACATTTTTTTTATACTATATTCATAGTATCCACAGATAGACATGTTCCCCAAATGCACACTGGAAAACGTGATGATAATTTCCAAGACTTGTGAGGTCTGTTTAAAAACAGTGTTGATGTTCCCACATGTAGAAGACAATACACTGTTTTTACTGTCCTCAGATGCTTTTCCCCCAGATGCAGCAAATTTCCCCTTTTTTGTTTTCTCTGGTTGTACTTCCGCGTTGAGATGTGGTAAATTACTACAATCTATTCTACTAATCTAGTAGATTTTGTTGTTGTACTACTCATGTTATGAAAGACTGTGAATTTTAGGAGGAATTCATATTCCTACATTGAAGATATTTATTTTAACTTTACATTTGGGCCAATCTTGCATGCACATCAGATTCTATGAAGATGAGCAAACATCACTACTGTACACTGTTGTTGAGCTGCTCACCATCACTGCACAACATTAATAGCTCTGCATGTCAATTGTTTTAATCATCCTCTGAGAAATCACTTCCACAGACAGTTTTGCAAAACATGGCTAAGGAGGATCTACATGCGGGTTAAAGGATGCTGCTTTTTTTTTAGGAGACACAGGTGACTCAGTAACTAATTGAGCTGGTCTGGAGAATAACAGGAGAAAAAAAAAAACGACCTTAATACACTAATCCACAAAACACACTACCAGCTAGCATTGACCTGATTAGACAGCTTACATGATTCTAATATTGACAGGACAAAATAATGCAAATAAATGTAGGAAAAAAATGTGTGACATTCCTATACCAGTATAACTTGTAATAAAAAAGAACTCATGTTATGTAGTGCTATAATGTTGAGCTACTTGTAGTGAAGGAAACAGAAAGACAGGAAGAGCAGGAGGAGGCATGATGATGATGAAGCAAACACGACAAAGAACAGACTGGGAAAGACTTGCCAATGCACTGGAGGGATTTTCAGAATCACTCTCCCCACAGTAACAAAGCCCTTCATCCTCTAAATCCTGCAGCAAGGAATAACCAGCATAGAGAAAGTAAGAGAAAGAGAAAAAGAGAGGAAAAATGAGCCATCATACAGTAACAGACTGGATTATGTATGTTGGATACTGTTTAGAGGAGGACTTTGCTATTGGGCAAAACAGGCAATTGCTAAGGGGCCTAAAAAAACAAAAATATACAACGTTATAGTAAAATGTCATCCTTAAATTTCAAATGCTTTTTCACCTGTACGTATATACAAACATAGCGTGACAAAAAGTACTTAAGGCACCAATTTCATTACTTCTTACTGCAGATCCCCCTGGCAAATTGCACATTAAAGGACTATTCTTTAAAAACTCCACTGCAGGTTTAAAATACTAAATGGCAAATCGTCTGCACGTGTGTCTTGCTATTTTACCTTAATGGCACACAGCTTCTCATTCACCCATTCACACTCACAAACTGCTTTGTAGCCGGCCTACATTTGAAAGGAGCAACTAAATTGGGGTTCAGTGTCCTGTTCAAGGATACGGTGGTGCATTGCATTCAGCAAAGAAAAAACTAAAGTATGTTGTACTTATGAGTCACAGAACTACAGATATTTATTTATCTTTGAGATACAGAGAGTTTTAAAAGTATTGAAAACTGTCACTGAACTACTGTGATACTTAAAAACTTGACTATTCTATAAAAATAGTATACTCATAGGAGGAGGTGGTTCTAATGTTTGGGCCTCCTCATTTATTTTATATAGCGTGGCCAAAACATTACATCCACCTCTTTTTCATCTTCTTCTTCTTCTTCCACTTCACTACCCACTATGAACTCAATATTAAATACAGTCAAAGTATCACCTTTTTGACAGTTTCAACCTAAAAACTGGGAAATTATACAGAATTCATAGCAGAATCACTGTATAGGATTGTATTAAATTGCACGGGTGGTCATGATGTTAAGTCTGATTAGTGTATTTAATACCTTGCTGGTGAGCATCTGGTGGCAAGGCTTTCTAAACTAGTTCTAGAACCGTGGAATGTTACCTGAAAGGGCTGGAGCTGGTGCAAAAGGCTGAGTGATACAAACTTGATGGAGTTGCCCAGAGTGAGAGGCATTGTTCAGCTGCTGTGATGAAGTTTTCCCTGGAGAACAAGAAAGCCACTTCTATGCCACTCAAAGTCATTAAGGGAAGGCTCTAGCTGTTGTTTTTGCTTGTGCTCCAAACAGGAAGAAAGTGAAAAGTGGGGCTTGGCCCAAACTGATGTGGGGAGTATTGTCCGAGTGTTCGGTTTAGGGGCCTCAGAATCGCTTCTCTGCTTTTTGCAGATGCTGTAGTTCTGTTGGCTTCATCAGACCATGACCTTTAGCATACACTGGGAGGGTTTATAGCCAAGTGTGAAGCATCTGGGATAAAAGTTCAGGTATGCTGGAGTCTTGCTCACAATTGAAGTAAGATGGACTGTGAGACTAACAGGCAGTGCAACATAAATAGTAATGCAGACGTTGTGGTGAAGAGGGAGCTATACTACAATGCAAGGCTCTCAGTTTACAAGTTAATATTATTTCCAACCCGAAAGAATAAGCTTACGAATACTAGCAGCCGAAAAGAGTTTCCTTTGTAGGGTGGCTGGGCTAGGAGGGGCTAGAGATAGGTTGGAGAGCTTGGACATTAGGAGAAAATTTAAGAGTAGAGCCGCTGGTCCTTTATATTGAAAGGAACAAGAAGGGAGGTAAAGAACAACAAGAAGAATAAAAGAAAAAGGAAGTAAAGAGAGCTGCCACAGTGGCTATGATAGAGCCAGTGATGATGGTGGGTGCAGGAGGTACAAGAAACTCGGCCTTTAGACATCACCAAGTACAGATTGGGTGACCTCCCACCCCCAGTGGATTAGCCCAGCAAAAGAGTGCCAGTGAAAGCAGAACTTGTGTAGAATGATATTACACTCCCCTACACAGTAGGTGGAAGGATAATTTCAGGTGGGTTTGTGCAGACTTGTTTGTGCAGTTTATAGTTTTATAGTGACGTTTACAAATTCAGCATAGTTTAGGATTCAAAGTGAAACACTGTAACAAACTGTTAAGAGAATATCTGTCATGATTATAGGGTAAAGCAACAATTCAATATGTGAGTTTTGGAGATCAGATCAGCACTGAAGCAAAAAATTTGTACTGGGTCATTCCTAGTGTATATGTACACTATTTACCAGAACACAAACCAATAAAACTACAGCTCTTACCACAGGAATGCGCCTCTTGGACATCTGGAGATTAAACATGGCAAGTAAACAGGACACACACCCACATACACACACAAACAGATCAGACATAGTATAAGTGAAATGAATGCCACTATATTCATTCTCTGATATCAAACTGCAGGTCACGTTTAGGTTTTTGGTGTTACATTCCTCATTTAAATGACAATGTCAAGCAGCACAAAGAGCCATTGCAAAAACAGAATGCACTGTAACTACAAAAACAACTGATTCAAATATACGCATATGATAGCTACAGAACAGCTAAGCAAAGGTGTTTGTGAATGCCTATTCAAAAGGAAGCAACAGCAAAGCAATACATTTGACATCCTGTATACTCACACTCTACAGAAGTTCCCCCTAACGCTACACATAGCGCTACATAATTGAGTCATGATAAGTAGATATGAATGAAATTGTTTATGCGATGCTGAAAATAGCATTTGTAAAACATAATAGTTAATAGACAGTATGTTTTTCCACAGGCTGTGAACCTGTTATTGTGGACCTTCCACAGAGTTGACGGACAGCTTTCATTGAAACCAATACTTACCACAGAAATCGGTAATAAGGATGAGGTCTTAGAGCATTTAAATAAATCTAAATTGAAACTGAGTCGCAGAGCCACTTATCAATTGTATTTCTAATCAAATCTGCTTTGAAGTACTTTTGTAGTTTAAACATTTAGTCTGCTGTTTGTTGGAGTAATTTATACAGCATTGATGCTTATTATGTTTGCCTGAACCAATAAAATAATGAAAATTTAAACATTGCAGAATTTTCCACCCCTTGGATAAATTCATTAACAAATCCTTTAGAACGAGTCAGGGACAACACCGATTAAAGAGTCTACAGAGGCATATGAAGGTAAAATAACCTTGGAAAAAATTTAACTTCAGGTTAAGTTGTATTTCTTGCTGATGCTAGTCATAAATACTAAATGTGTTTAAAAAAATAATAATGAGAATGACTCTCAGCAACTAGATATTTAGACTTTAGCAGAGCTTAACGGACATTTAGCTTTAGTTTTGTCACTGTGACTTATGTAACAGTTCCAAAGAACAGACAATTTCATCTCCTTGTCCTGTTCAACCAACATCAGAATGCAACGCTGTTATTGATATAAACTAATGTGCACCAGCCACAGACATGGCTACAGGAGCAGCATGCTGACAGGCAGAAGCAGGCAGTAGCTGACCAGTACCTAATTTATTAAACAGTTTAGAGACGGAACATTTACATACTAACACACAAAGCATATACAGTATAGCAAATGTGTATGTGCATATGTAATGCCATTTCTGCCAGCCTTACCATGAACTCTGATCGTCTCCCAACCTATCAGTTACAGAGCATAAACTGATGAGAATACTGTCACCAGTTTCAGGGTGTGTTTGTCTGTGTGTATTAGTTACCTTGTTGTCTCTGTTGACAATATCTGGTGGAACTGTTGCTGAGATCTGACTGGAGATGGTGGCTGCTATCAGCTGTTTACACCACTCTACATGGGAACCTGTTGGACTGAGATGAGAGAAGCACTTAAATTTAAAGCGCAGTACTTCTCCATTTTTCCAACTTAGTGACATTACTCCACCATCTCTAGATTAACTTATATCATTAGCACTGAAAATTCTGAATTGGGATTTGTTTGTACATACAGTGTAAAATTATTCAATTGAAAAACGGAAATTCACAAATGAATGAAAATGAAATTCTTTTTACAACACTAACTTACCAGATTTTATTCAAACGAGTCTTATTATAATAAATATTTTTATTGTGTCAGGAATTATCTACTGTTGCAGATAATTCTGCTGCTATGACAAAAACATATTGGAATTTTTAGAATTATTACCCTGTTGTGTGATATCTGTTATATATGTTTTATTCTTCTAGATTAAATCTACAATTAAGATCCTGGTCAGGTGGAGGCAGAGCAGTAGACCTAGCATGTTAATAAGAATAATAATGTGCATGTTACCCAGCCCTAACATCAGGGGGTTGGCAAACAGGGTGGCCAGAAGTGGCAATAGCCTGTTATGCTGACATGTGAGTATGCATGTAGGGAAATGTAAACTCAACATAATAATAATGAACTGCAACTACACGTGTTCCTTCATAATCAGAAGTAACAAAAATCCTCACAGAGTGTATAGAAAAAAATTATAGTAAAACAAAGCCCTATTTGATAAATTCATTAAAAATGAACTTTAATCAGTTTCTGATAAAGAAACATTTGTAGTAACTAAATGTAGATTAAATATGTTGATTAAAAATTGTTTTAAATTTTGCCCTTTCATAATAAGGCAACACAAACTTTTGCACATTACTTTTCTTGCCTTGTAATTATAACACTGATAACACGTTAGCTTTCGGGTCAGCCAGCAGCAGTGAAAATGGAAGCAGGATGTCAGGACATTTTATTTCACTGCGACTTTATTGTAGTGGTTGCGTTGTTGCACAACTGTCAGCCTCTGTAGCCAAAAACAAGTGTTATATGTTTCTTTTTAAATTCTGCTGTAAATAACGTGACGTTTTGCTAAAGCAAGTCCGATAGTCGTGTACACTGACCACATGCACCTAGAACATAAAGTCTATTTCAAAGTCAGACTTTGTTCACATGTTGAACATCGCACATGTTGACAGGCAGCTGCAGATGTACGAACGGCAGCTTGGTTGACATTTGCACCGCATAAATTCATTTATATATTTTTTCTAGAATTCTGTGGATGACATTTCTTACAGCAGTCAAACACTGCTGACTATATGAAAGATGAAGCCTTTTTTAAACGCCTGCGAACGTGTGTAGAAGGACAAACACGTCTTCCCCGCTCCAACACAGCTCTCATCCGGTCCTGCCAAACGTCACCACAGAGGTTTAATTCAGAGGCTAATGTCGATGAATTGTGCCACAACATTAGACAAACCAGCTTTTCGTTGGACCTCCAACAAGCCGTGACATGGCGTGAATGAGCCTCTGTCTTCAGAAAGAACAAATGTGCACAGACTTTCTCTCCCGCCGGAATGATGTGGGGCAGATGCAGGTTTACGGCCACAACATCTGTGAACATTAGCGCTAGCATCCTTATCCGACACTGGGCTACAGTGGGCAGCTTTAGCTGCGTGACACCACCATCGCGTCGGCCTGTTGTGCGGATTTTACATTCACTTACATGTCTGTCCCATATCCCAGGAGGAGACTGTTTCGTGCAACGACTCGGGTGTCTTGTCTTTTTATTTAGCTTGGACATTTCACGTAACTAGCTTGTAGCCTATTCACTGTTAGCTACGTTCTCGTGGCTGTTCTTTGCTAACGTAACTCCCGTTTCCAAACGTCTAAATATTCTGCTGACATTCTACAACTTTAAATGTGTGCCAAGTAATGTTTTTTGTTTTTTTGTCAAGTTATGGTTGTTGGATTGTATTTTTTTAAATTGGGAAACCTACATTTAGTGGAATCAAAATAACGTTGCTGTAGAAAGCAACACAGCCTATCACGGCAAGGCTTCACATGATTTCATCGCGTCCTCACCTTTCCGGATTATCAGCGGAGGCTGGCCCGCTGCTCGCCGATCCCCAGGGCTTTCTTTTGGGCCCCACTCCGTCAGTCGCTCCGGCCTGTTTCTCCATCTGCCAGCTGTTCACTCTGTTGATCAGCGGGGGCCGATGGTTGTCTCTGCTGTGGGGGTGAAATTATTCTGTTGTATATTCGGGCCTGTGCTTTCCTCTCAGCTGCTTAGTTGTGCTTCCTCCTGATTGTCTCTCATTTGTGTGTGTGTGTGGCTCCACCTACGTACAACTCTTCAGATGCGAGCGAGCGAACGAAAGCGGCGTTGCTGTCACAGTGGACGTGAACTCGCCCATTTTACGTGTGTGGTGCAACATCCTCACGTCTAACATGCTTCTAGTGCAGCCACACACACTGTGGTTTAGGCTCAGATTACTGCTATGGCACAGCTGTCAGCTGTATGCCATATGCTCAATGTTCACTTCCTGAAAAGAGTGACAGGTTAGACAGTGAGTGTGAAACATAACCGAGGCTAACAGAGTTCTCTAGAGGTGAGACGACATGTAGTTACTGTCCAGATAAAGCGAGGGAACCGATTTTAAGAATAAATCAAATTGTCGTTGTCATTACTGCATCTGTTATTTGGAAATGTACTGAAATAGGAGACCTAAAATTACCTAGAGTACAGTACATGTTGAAAATATGAGGACAATATAGCCCACTGAAAGAATATGCTATATTGGCACCCTGAAGGCCCATAAAGGCTTCACAATAGGAACAGCAATGAAAGGCTTGAAGGCCACCATTTCAGTAGTCCTGAAGCAGAACTTCATATTCTACAAGGAAACTCTACATTATACCTAGTGTAATGCACTGCTCACCAATGTACTGAAAACATCTCAATTGTATATTCAACTCACATATATTTCAAATATATATATATTTATACACACACACACACATATATTTCGTCATCCTGTGAATGTTTATCTGATATGTAGTTTAGCTCGTGCTTGCACTGATGCAAGAATCCTTAAAAAACAGGACAAAAAAATCCAATAATTAAATAAATACTTTCAGAGTTAACAGCAATAAATAAAACATGTAAGAAGCCAAAGGCAGAAATACTTAAATTAATTTAATCAGTAATATTTACATATCAGGGGTCCCCCAACAAACTGTGGAGAGGATATAACATGATTTAAAGAAATACAATTGAAATATATTGATTTCATTTTTGATGCCAAAAAGATCCTGAAACACATGTTTATGTGTATTTAATAAGAAGCAGGTTATATTATGACACAAATCCCTACAAATTACAATTCCCTGTTTATAAGATGAGTCAATTTGAAACGATTAACAGAGGACTTCTCAGACTTCAAGCCAGAGAATCTATAAACTCAACAAGTTATTATTCAAAGCTTCTTTGTTACAATGGTTTAAGCAAGTACAACCCAAAAATGCCCTTAAAAAAGGAGCAGAAATCCACAATTTATACCAACAGTTTCTAACACAACATTGCTTTCCTTTTTAAAAAAACTGTAAGATTTTATACTACACAAAATATTTGTATTTTACAACAACATTACTTTAAACAGTAAAATAGGTTTTGATTGAGGTAATTACATCACGGTGTTTGTACAAAATAAAAAATAAAAAGAAAATAGATTTTCATCTGTTTTACCCACAAAAACACAACCACTCAACCAATGCAAGCTTAATGTTGCTGTCACTTATTTCCTTTCTCTATAGGTAGATACTCCAAACCTCCTCAGTGAGACCAACCCTTCATCTAGGACATCAAATACTATTTATGAATTATCCATTTGGTAGACCCCAAATGAATTCAACCATCTGTCAACACACAAATCAGGCTGTACTCTCTAAATCTGCAGAGGCTGACTCATATTTGCAGCAAGTTTATTCTCTTGAGACTCCATCAAAGACCCCTGTAAAAATTTCTTTTGCGTATAAGATCTGAAGGCATTACTAGCAGGCTATACACAAACATAATGTCCTGTAATTAAAGAGGTTGGCAATATGTTAAGGATGATACATTTTCAGACATATTCAGTTTTGCATGTCCTTTGCATGTAAAGTGATAAAACTAGTTTTCTAAGAGTGAAAAAAGAGAACAGAAACCTAAACCTAACCCCCTTCAAACGAGAGGATGCTTCTCAAAGAGGCGACCTCTCCTTGCGAGTAACATGTCTGTAAGACCACTACAGACAACGTCCGAGGTTGAATTCTCATTCTAACGTTGAGTGGAGTATATATGTGAAACAGGCTTTTGTCTCCTGACTTCTCACCTCACATCTACTCAATCATGGCAATAAGTGTGAATTCTAGACTGTCAACAACAGAATGTTACAGAAATGGTCAGAGCCCAGTTTAATCCAAAACTGGACAAACAGTTCAGTTCAACTACACGACAAGAACAAAACGGTGAGTCAGAACACAAGTGGTCTCCTTTACTTTAACAGACCAGAGCTGTTTTAAGCCAGCTTTCTTTACTATGATGTGAGGCAGAAAGACTTGTGCACTAGCACTGATATAGTTGAAGAGTGGTATGTCAATGTGTCCTAAACCATCGTGCTACCAAGGTAAAATATCGGAAGGCTGAGGGTTGGAAACACATTGGAGAACCTTAGGGGAACCTCAGGGAATGCGCCATTAAAGAATGGAACCAACAGATCTTGACAGTTTAGGGGTATGATGACACTTTTAGTTGGTCTTTAATAATTTCAGTAATAAAAGGGCATTATGTTTTTTCCATCAGGTGTCTTTAAAATTAAATCAAATTCATATTTTTTAACCACCAGATAACCCGTTACTGTATCATGATGTAGGATTTGGAAAAGATAAACACGGGCTTCCTTCAGTAAAGGAAAACGTACTCTGATAATCTGATTTTCTTTTTAACCTTGGTAGTTACATGAGGAATGCATGCAGTCACGACTGACTTCTTCAAACTTCGAAAGGGCACAACGCCGTCAATGGTAGGGAATCCTATCCAAGGCAGTCTTTCTTTGGAGTCCTGAACTACAGAGCTATCAATCTCAAACTGGATTCCAGACAGCAAGAGTATGTCTCACTGAAGAGGAGAAGGTGAATTAAGGCACAAATCTGAAGGTGACCTGATGCAGTTCACGCATTACACCTCATTGAAAAAGGAACTGTAGTACTGCAGGTAAACTACTGTACTTGCTGAAAATATACTGCTTGAGCAGAAATGTATCAAAATGACTTCACTCAAACTCCACCTTCATCAGAAAAGTTGTTTGTTTAAATTGAAGGGTGCTGTAGGAAAGCTGGAGGATACACAGTGGGTATCCATGGTTCAAGAAGTAAAGTTTTATTTGGTAAGGATTCCACCCCAATTAGTTTAGGGCATTCTGCTAAGAAACATCCAATCACCAAGCTTGAATTCTTTTGCCTGCACTTGTAACAGCAGCCTTAAGTTTGTTTGCTTTTGAGAAAATAATAAAATGTGCCGTTTATTGCCCACTAAAACAAGCCAGTGCCTTTTCTGACCCAGATAAGGAAAAGCGCCTTGACCCACTAGACAGACCACTGATGCCAGTGCCTGGATCCATCAGACAGAGAGGCTGGTGCCTTTACCCATTAGACAGGGTATGCAAGTTATACAGTATGTTATAGATAACAGGTTAGGTCATTACAGTGAACTTCAGAAAATCATCAGTTAGCTGGCTGATGTAATGGTAATGGAAATGTAACATTATATTGTCTGAAGGAGCTCAAGTGATTATATCTGCTAATTTACAGTGTTTGAAAATGCTCTCCTCCCAATTTGCATCTTTGTTGGGCACTTTAACAAATCAGTCAGTGTCTTTAAAATGCCTTGAGTCACAATTTCAGTTCTAAAAAATACTACTGTAATCCAATACTGAAGAACCTATTTAAAGGCAGAATGTCTTAAGCTAATTTAAACCATTTGGCATTTAAGACTGTATTGTCAATGGTCTAAGGTACTTCACAAATAATAATTGGTGAATGTGATGTCCATACAACATAAGTGCCAAGACAATGTGATCTATAGTGGTGATCCACAGATCTTCCCAGAATTTATATACTATTCATATGCTGAAAATGTTACCGTAGGAACTATATCTCAACACAAGACTGCAGCAGTGTTAAACTTAAACTGCTACCAGGACCAAAAAGTTGATTCCAATGATTTCATATGTTTTATGGTACTGGTACTGCCAGAATAACGCACCATTCAGGATTTCACACATTTTTTTGCCACACCGTCATTGTCACTCCAATCCTACTCTTAGAATTCTCTATTCATCAAGCCTCAGTTACTTTGTAAGGGGCCCCAAGCCCCACACATCTCTCTGCAGACTTATTGAAAAAATTGGTAGCATGCTTACACTCGGGGCAATTGTCACGAACAGTCCTGTCAACCTGACACAGTAAATCTATTTGTGACAGATGTTTCATCACTATGCTGGCCATGATTCCTTAGACTGACTTACAGTAGTTTGAACTAGTTTCTAAGAATTGAAGATTTCTGAGTTAGCAGCAAAATCCTTATGCCGGGCTGGTATTTACCGGGACACACACACAGTCCTGTCTCACTATACTTGTGTGGACACTCATTGACATGAGACACCCCTTTCCTAAACCTAAACTCAGTCTTAACCCTTAAATAGCCCTTTGAAATTGTGTGGACAATATAATGTCCTCACAACACTGGTGTGTACACACACTTGTCCATTTGCCATCCTTGGTTTGAGTCCGCATACCCTGTGTAGACACCAGCTCCAAAATCCAAAGAGACAACCATTAAACCATGTGCTTTTTGAACAGGGTTTTTATGAAATCCTACTTATGCCAGGAAAATAATAATAATAATAATAATAATAATAATAATAATACAATTGGTCAAAATAAAGACATATTAATAAATAATTTATCCCATTTTCAACTTTTTCTTCTAGGTCAAGAATGGTATTTTCTACCAATGTAATTTAAAATGATGTACAATTCCAAAATTTTACAAAGACTTTACTCCTGCCATTAGGGACATTGTCATTTTTCTGCAAGTGTATGTCGTGCATATCCATTAGACACTTATGATGCATTATTTTACAACCTGGGTGGATTCATTTCTGAAGTCTCCAACTACACCCCCTTGATTCCCAAAGACTTGCACACTGTAGCTTTAAATAAAACTACCCTGTATTATGTCCAATCAAATAGTGGAAAACTCAGGCCTGTTCAAAGGGCACATGTGCTTGAAAATCACCTTGAGGGTGAACTGAACTGAATACCTAAAAACTAGCCAATTTACATACAGTGTATTTAGCAGATTTGTTTCCTTTATTGCTTGCAAAATCTAAAGCTGTTTGCTGGTTAAAATCACCTTGGCATAGTAAGACTATCATGGGGCTGGACTGACTTCTCCATGTAGGGTCTGTGTTTATTGAGAACATTAATGTACAAGAAGTGATCCAGGATCAGAGGCCAGCACCACTTCATTTCCCAGTACTATCTTGAGCACCTGAAAATAATTCCAAATTGTATCAAAGATGATTCAAGTAAATCACAGATTAATTCTAACCAAACGATTCTAATGGGCTAGTACTGCATTTGCTGTCAGTGCCGTAGCTTAGGAAGTGCTGGAAAATACTGCTTAGGTGAACTTCGCTAATAGCACGAGCAAAACTTAGGCGACAGACAGCAGTAGTCTTTCATCCTCATTTGCTAAGCAACAAATTCCACACGAATCCATGGCATCACAACAAATATATACACATACACACACACACACACACAGTAAACTGAGCTGAGGATGTGCAGTGACATCCGATGTATCAGCTCTGCAGCAGTTCTGAATGCCTCACTTTGCAGTATGTTGGTATCTAACTGTGAAACATGTTGAATTTCCAAAAAATTGCAGATTTAGACACATTTTTAGCAATTATATTAAAATCAAGGAAATATGTGGTCTCCATAGACAGTTTTTTTTCTTGCAAATGTCTAGAATCGTGACTAGGCACGAATTTCTTCTATTCACTAATTTAAATTTTACTATCTCTTCTTATGTGGTTTATATCACCAGTTAACCCTTGCCATCATATAATCCTGCATTTCAACAACAGCTTGTGTGGGTATCTACCAGTGCAAATAGTATTCCAACAAAGAAAGTAGAATTGTTTATTGCTCTAATTTGTGTCAGTTTTGTGGTATGTATATACATGCACAGTATGTGCTTCTCCGGGGATCCAATATAAACATGACAATCAACAGCGAGTTTTTCTGGCATGTCTAATCAAAGTAAGACATGGAGAGAAAACATATTACTCTAGCTCTTCTGCCTGCGTGAAAACCGATACGATACACAAATGCTGTGTGTTGTCTGTGTTCAAGCCCTTGGACAAAAAGCCACTGAATGGCTTTAAGGCTTCATTGTTTAATGTAAAATGAGTGGATATAGAATTGTCTTTTTACAAGGCTGTACTGTGACATATTGCATAAATTATCATCATCACCTGTATGTTAGAGTTACCCATCAAATCTCAATGTTATTAGCCTTCTCTGTTATCCTCAGTTAGATTGCACAATACTAATTAATTCCCTGCATGTGCGTCAGACTGACAGAAATCAGAGTGATGAGGACGTAAGTGCAAGTCAACATGTGAGTGTGTGCATTATCAGCCCTCAGAAGGGAGTGTGTAGCTGTGTGTATTGCTGTGATGGTGTGGAGGAGGTGGAGGAGGAGGTGTTGGGAGTTGAGCTGTTAGCCAGACGGGACGAAGGGGAGGAGTCAGACAGCTGCAGCTCCTCTAGCTTCTTCAAGTACTCATCTCTGAGAGCCAACAGCTCCTTGTAGCGTTGCTCCACCGGACTCTGTTGCTGACACACACACACATTTGCTATTAAGAAAATGTTGAGTACATGTTTTAGAATTGGTTTAAGATACTGGTCTTAGGTAGAGCAGGTTCAACTCAAGGTTGTTTGTTGGATTCCCTGCTCCTATTACATGCTGATGTGTCCTTGAGCAAGACAAAGCCAAATTAATTTCTCCCAGTGGGTGCAGACTAGCAGTGTTTGAATGTGTGTGTGTTTTTGTCAACGATAATGGGTAAATGATAAGCAGTGTACAATGGTTTGGGTACTGATTGTAGAAAAGCATTTTACAAGAGCAAATCATTTAAGATTCCCAAGTTTAACTAGGTGACAATAGAATGTGTCTAATTTAAACTGTTTGCCAAACAAAACAGAAAGTGTCTTTGGAGGAGAACCATACAGAGCATACATACATACAGAGCAGTGCTTCCCACATATGGAATATTACATTTTGTGTCTAAATTAATTGAATTTATTCTTGCAAAATTTAATTATATTACGGTGACCCCTAGGTACATTAAAATTAGTGTAATCTTTCTTCACAAGAAAATTTAAGACATGCTAAAAGCGAGGGTAGGGCACTTGTCAATTTAACCTATAAATGTAATTTGTACCCTTTTTTTAAATAAATATTTCTGGACATCACAGCATTGCTAAAAAAATAATCTAAAAGACTTTTACACACTAATGTTATAATAAAAAATTTACTGTATACTATGCAGCTTCTGTTTGCTTTTGTTCTGTAGGACTTTTTGTATGCTTTTATACAGTGTCAGATAGAAACAAGAAAAAATCTAAAATTGCAACACGTGAACTGTTTTGACAAACAACTGCAGACAATGGCCAGCAGTGAAGTAGCTCCACTAAGCATCAAATCCTGGTTATCTCAAACAAACCAGTGGTTTCAAACTCCTGCCGTACAATTTGAAAATAAAATAACTAAAATACACATTGACTACTTATTAATATACCAAAAAGCCACAAGATGCAGCCAAGTCAATAAACGTGCTATTTATCCAGTTTTGAGATTTCCCAGCATGCAACAGTGCATTTTCCTTAACCGCATCCGTGTTCCCCTCACTTTTTGTTTTCTTTGCGTTCCTCCAACTACAGAAGCTTGGAGAGACTCAAGAAAAAAGACAAGAAGAGAGGAAATGAGGATATGTGTTATTGGAAATCCCCTTTATTGGTTTTTGATGAACGAGGCTGAGCTGGATCAGTTAATAGTCTATAATAGTATAATATAATAGTTAATAATTTTAGATTAGCTGTGGATGCTTTTGCTGCAATGAAGCCTGTATTTGAAAGGCCACAGTGTCAAATCCCTTCTGTTGGTCAAGTGTGTGTGTGTGTGTTTTTTTTTTTTGGGCTTTGTCACATTATTTCTTTTTATATTTTGTATTTGACATTTTGAATATGTACATTTAAGCAGAATATCTTTAAAATTATGATTACTTACATAAGTTCTCATTTCTAAAAATTTCAGGTGTTTGTCAAACCACTGTGCTTGAGCATTATGTACAAGGTACTTTTCCACCCCGAACGATACACAAACAATGGCTGTGCCCTCAAATAATGACAAAAAAACAATTTCAGCATTTTTAATTTGAGATGTTTTTTTCATCTGAGCCTTTTCTTTTTAATTTTCCCAATGCTTTATTCATTTGAGGTGTTTTTTGTCAATAGGAGCTTTTGATTTTAATGCTTGTGTTTTTTAGATGGCCAAAAACAATTGCCCTGAATTACCTAGGGGCCACCACACTATATAATTGCCCTAAAACTTTTTTGGTTTATTTTTACATCGTCTGATATTTGACCTACCTGTTGTCGAATGCGTGGGTTCCAGCGGATATAGTATGTTACCCATAACTCTAGGTGACGCATGCTTGCAACAGGGTAAAGAACCCTGCCAGACTCTGGGGTGTAGAAGGGGTTTAAATAAATGTCCATCTTACTGTTGACAAGAGACCACAGAGACACTGTCTTTGACCTCACTTCCTGCACAAAAGAAAGAGTATAACTGTGAAACAGTTGCACTTGAAATACAGCAAGGCAAAGCCTGTTCTGTACTGTATGTTGTAGAGCAACTTTGAGGAGGTGGTGCCTAAGTCCATGTGGTCTTACATGCTGGTCACGTGCACTCTCGCAGTTGTAGAGGAAGGTTCCAAAGCGACAGCTGTAGAGATGATCCAAGATTGTCAGCAGGAGGCGTTCATTAAACTCAAAGGCTGTAGGAAACTGAGATGAGAGGATTGCAAGGCTCATTAATTCTGAGTGCATTGGCCCCTTTTCCATTTCTATTCTAGCAAAAGTAGTCTTTTATTGGTGACAGTTTGTAGCGTGGTTGTCCACCGTGAGCAAGTCACTGAACCCCACTTAATTGCTCCCGATGAGCGTTGGCCAGCTGCATAGCAGCTCCCCCCATCGGTGTATGAATGTGTGGGTAGATAAGAAGCAGTGTAAAGTGCTTTGAGTACCAACAGGTAGAAAAGCGCTATATAAGTGCAGACCATTTACCATTTATTTGTCAAATGAATAACTAGTGCATTACATTAAACTATTCCCACCCCATCCCCAACAGTCCACACACAGAAGATCTACTAGTTTCGTGCTTAAAATAAACACACACCACATTGTTGTTACAAACAATCCTATAGTTACTAATCCAGTAAAACAAACTAAATATTTAAGTATACTTCCAATAATATCTTTCTTTTAATAGCTACAGAATGTCTCTGGCCGTACCATTGACACAAGTTCATCTTAATAATTGAAAACACATTAAACTCACCTGTTTAGTCATTTGCCATACGCAGTCAATGAACTGAACAAAGATGGGTGATCTGTCCTGATCCGCATGGTTCTTGTCACCATGACCTATCCTCTACACACACACATAAATGAAACAAATCATTATTTTTGTAATTATTTGCTCAGTTAACTAACTGAATTTGATGTGACTTTTTAAATATTTTTAAAAGCAGGATTCGTTTTGAAGCACACAAAGCTGACTTAGGTAATTGAGAAGCTCCCTAATTTTTTTTTGTTGAATATGAAGACCCAAAGACCATTTATCTTCTTATTTAGGTGACAATACCCTCATAAAGCTACAATATTTAGAGTGAGGGAAAAAACTATTTTTTTCTTGTAGTTGGCCACAAGGTTTGCACACATCTCAGGGGGGATTTTGGTCCACTCCTCTTTGCAGATCCTCTCCCAAGTCATTGGCAGTGGCAACTCGAACCTTCAGCTCCCTCCACAGATTTTCTATGGGATTAAGGTCTGGAGACTGACTAGGCCACTCCACGACCTTAATATGCTTCTTCTTGAGCCAATCCTTTGTTGCCTTGGCCGTGTGTTTTGGATCATTGTCATGCTGGAATACCCAACCACGACCCATTTTCAATGCCCTGACTGAGGGAAGGAGGTTCTCACCCAACATTTGACGGTACATAGCCCCATCCATCCTCCCTTTGATGCGGTTCAATTGTCCTGTCCCCTTGGCAGAAAAACACTCCCAAAGCATAATGTTTCCACCTCCATATTGGATGGTGGGGACGGTGTTTTTGGAGTCATAGGCAGCATTCCTCCTCCTCCTCCAAACACGGCGAGTTGAGTTGATGCCAAAGAGCTCGATTTTGGTCTCATCTGACCACAACACTTTCACCCAGTCTTCCTCTGAATCAGTCAGATGTTCAGTGGCAAACTTCAAACAGGCCTGTAGATGGGCTTTCTTGATCAGGGGGACCTTGCGGGCACAGCAGAATTTCAGTCCTTCCCGGCATAGTGTGTTACCAACTGTTTTTTTGGTGACTATGGTCCCAGCTGCCTTGAAATCATTGACAAGTTCCTCCCGAGTAGTTCTGGGCTGATTCCTCACTGTTCTCATTATCATTGAAACTCCACGAGGTGAGATCTTGCATGGAACTCCAAATCTTGCATGCCAAGATTTTGGCCAATCTTGCTGCCTCAGGGAGATTGGCAGCTCCATGCAAGATTTAATTTATGTTTCTTCCATTTGCGAATAATTGCACCAACTGTTGTCACCTTCTCACCCAGTTTCTTGGCGATGGTCTTGTAGCCCATTCCAGCCTTGTGTAGGTCCACAATCTTGTCCTTGACATCCTTGGAAAGCTCTTTGTTCTTGGCCATTGTGAAGAGTTTGGAATCTGGGTTGATTGATTGCTTCTGTGGACAGGTCTCTTTTATACAGGTAACAGAGCTGACATTGGCAGCCCTCTCAGCCCTCTCAGGGCTGCCAATGTCAGCTCGTTACCTGTATAAGATCCACCTGGGAGTTAGAGATCTTGCTGACGGATAGGGGATCAAATACTTATTTCCTTCATGGAAATGCAAATTAATTCATAACTTTTTTGAAACGCATTTTTCTGGATTTTTTTGTCATTGTTGTCTCTCACTGTTCAAATAAACCATTGAAATTATAGACTGATCATTTCTTTGTTAGTGGGCAAACTTACAAAATCAGCTGGGGTTCAAATAATTTTTCTCTTGTTTCTCTTTCTTCTCTTGTTTGTCTCTCTGGATCGAACCACTGACCCTGTGGTCCATGAACAACTTGCCTTAGCAACTGCGCTACACCCACCCCCTACAATACACATGCAATACATCACAACGACTGTGCGCACTGCTTACACGGTCTCCCCGCACATACAATCTGTGCTGCACACCAAACTAAATAATCCAACCTGAACTGAAAATAAAATAAAAACATAACAATGCATTCTGTGCTATTTTGCAATGTGAGTCAGGCTGCTCCAGCCAATGATGTGATTCACATGCGTATTTACGTAGCTAATCAACGTCATTGACAGGCTATGACAGCGTCCCTATGTGCTGCCATCTGTGTTTTAGCAAGCAGAACAGTTTGTGACACGCTAATGATGCTAAGTGCTGCTTATGTTGACCCTTTATAATAATGACAAATCAAACAGACAGTGGCACATCCCCTCACAGGTCACAAACAACATTTTATTAATTTTAATTGTTAAAAGTATTCTAACAGAAATGTAAATGCTGTAATTTGATTCTTTTAATAAACCATGTGACCTGGATGGATGCGATGGATGTTGCTCACAGTGGTCCAAGGGACCACTCAGGGAGTTTGTGTGTTTGCTCAGACACATGAAAAATTAGAGGGAACATTGATCAGAACTATTCTGAAAAACACAACAATTCTATGTAAAATCAGCAACCCCCCTAAAAGTAGAATGTTGCATAATCACATTTAGCCAGATTCCACAATGACATTTGGGTTGGGAATCAGGGTTACACAGCTAAAATGTTACTCACTGATGCAAACTTGTGCCCAAAGCTGACCCATTCCTTC